>CM034138.1:3719505-4959340 GCA_019914995.1 Acanthochlamys bracteata | reverse complement strand
AGACAAAGTAATGTTAAATAATTTTCCAATAATAAGATAACAAATAGTACGATGACTTCCTTTTTCTTCCTTTAATTCACCTATTTCAACAGAAAGAGTTGTTAAAAGGATTACACAAGCAAGCAACTAAACTGAAAGATAACATATACTCGATTGATTCAACACTATTAAGAAATATATTCACCCACCAATAAACACAACGTATGTTCTTTTAAAATGAAATGAGAAGGAAAAATAGAAATTAAAATAATAAACAAACCGATACCTCAGTAACTTAAGCAAGTTAAGGAGAATCGAACAATCGAGAGAAACAAAGAAACTTAACTAAAGAGAACATGACCCTTTGATTGCTTGCCGACATCTACAATACCCAACAACCAGGTCTCGGTTCCTTCTTTTGATGTCAAATAAAGATGAAGAACTTACAAATAACGGCAACTGAAACACAGTAAAGTTAGGCAGAACAGATATAACTAATAAGAACAAATAATTCCAAAATAATTTTTGACAGATTGCCTACCGCGAAGAAAACTTGAGTTTCTTATTTTATATAATGTTCTTGATTACCTAACTTGAGTTCGAAAATAGGAGCAGCAAGCTGTAATACGAGTGTCAACGTTTTAAACCTTCAAAAAGCCTAACTCGTTCTACAAATATTAAACAAAATAATGGTAAGTTAATCGTCAATAAAAAGATAAGAAACAGTATGATCACTTCTATTTTGTTCACTTAATTCACATATTTCAACAGAAAAGTTGTTAAAAGGATTACACAAGCAAGCAACTTAATTGAAAGTAAAGACATACTCGATTGACTGAACACCATGAAGAAATATTTCACCCACCAAATAAAACATACCGTCTTTTATTTTAAGCTGAAACGAGAAGAAATAATGGAAACTAAAAAAATAAACAAACTTGAGTTCCCAAAAAATTAAGCAAGTTAAAGAGAATCAAATAATAGAGAAAGCAAAGAAATTTAACTAAAGGGAACATGACCTCTTAATTGCTTGCCGAGATTTACAAAACCCCAACAATCAGTTCTCGGTTCCTTCTTTTGATGTCAAACAAAGATGAAGAGCTCACAAATAATCTGCAAGTGAAGCAAAAAAAAGTTAAAGCGGAATAGATTTAACTAACAAGAACAAATAATTCCAAAATAATTTTTGACAGATTGCCTACTGCGAAGAAAACTTGAGTTTCTTATTTTTTAGAATGTTATTGATTACCTAACTTGAGTTCGAAAATAGGAGCAGCAAGCTGTAATACGAGTGTCAATGTTTGAAATCTTTATAAAGCACAACTTGTTCTTCAAATATTAGACAAAGTAATGTTAAATAATTTTCCAATAATAAGATAACAAATAGTACGATGACTTCCTTTTTCTTCCTTTAATTCACCTATTTCAACAGAAAGAGTTGTTAAAAGGATTACACAAGCAAGCAACTAAACTGAAAGATAACATATACTCGATTGATTCAACACTATTAAGAAATATATTCACCCACCAATAAACACAACGTATGTTCTTTTAAAATGAAATGAGAAGGAAAAATGAAAATTAAATTAATAAACAAACCGATACCTCAGTAACTTAAGCAAGTTAAGGAGAATCGAACACTCGAGAGAACAAAGAAACTTAACTAAAGAGAACATGACCCTTTGATTGCTTGCCGACATCTACAATACCCAACAACCAGGTCTCGGTTCATTCTTTTGATGTCAAACAAAGATGAAGACCTTACAAATAACGGCAAGTGAAGCAAAGTAAAGTTAGCCAGAACAGATATAATTAACAAGAACAAATAATTCCAAAATAATTTTTGACAGATTGCCTACCGCGAAGAAAACGTGAGTTTCTTATTTTTTAGAATGTTATTGATTACCTAACTTGAGTTCGAAAATAGGAGCAGCAAGCTATAATACGAGTGTCAATGTTTGAAATCTTTATAAAGCCTAACTTGTTCTTCAAATATTAGACAAAGTAATGTTAAATAATTTCCCAATAATAAGATAACAAATAGTATCATGACTTCTATTTTTCTTCCTTTAATTTACCTATTTCAACATGAAAAGAGTTGTTAAAAAGATTACACAAGCAAGCAATTTAATTGAAAGTTAACATATACTCGATTGATTGAACACTATTAAGAAATATATTCACCCACCAATAAACACAACGTATGTTCTTTTAAAATAAAATGAGAAGGAAAAAATAGAAATTAAAATAATAAACAAACCGATACCTCTCATCAAATTAAGCAAGTTAAGGAGAATCAAACAATCGAGAGAAACAAAGAAACTTAACTAAAGAGAACATGACCCTTTGATTGCATGCCGACATCTACAATACCCAACAACCAGGTCTCGGTTCATTCTTTTGATGTCAAACAAAGATGAAGACCTTACAAATAACGGCAAGTGAAGCAAAGTAAAGTTAGCGGAAAAATATAATTAACAAAACAAATAATTCCAAAATAATTTTTGACATATTGCCTACCCCAAAGAAAACGTGAGTTTCTTATTTTTAGAATGTTATTGATTACCTAACTTGAGTTCGAAAATAGGAGCAGCAAGCTATAATACGAGTGTCAATGTTTGAAATCTTTATAAAGCCTAACTTGTTCTTCAAATATTAGACAAAGTAATGTTAAATAATTTCCCAATAATAAGATAACAAATAGTACGATGACTTCCTTTTTCTTCCTTTAATTCACCTATTTCAACAGAAAGAGTTGTTAAAAGGATTACACAAGCAAGCAACTTAACTGAAAGGTAACATATACTCGATTGATTGAACACTATTAAGAAATATATTCACCCACCAATAAACACAACGTATGTTCTTTTAAAATGAAATGAGAAGGAAAAATAGAAATTAAAATAATAAACAAACCGATACCTCAGTAACTTAAGCAAGTTAAGGAGAATCGAACAATCGAGAGAAACAAAGAAACTTAACTAAAGAGAACATGACCCTTTGATTGCTTGCCGACATCTACAATACCCAACAACCAGGTCTCGGTTCCTTCTTTTGATGTCAAATAAAGATGAAGACCTTACAAATAACTAGCAATGAAAACAAAGTAAAGTTAAGTTAAGCGAAACATATATAACTAATAAGAACAAATAATTCCAAAATAATTTTTGACAGATTGCCTACCGCGAAGAAAACTTGAGTTTCTTATTTTGTATAATGTTCTTGATTACCTAACTTGAGTTCGAAAATAGGAGCGAGAAGTTATAATACGAGTGTCAACGTTTTAAACCTTCAAAAGCCTAACTTGTTCTTCAAATATTAAACAAAATAATGGTAAATTAATCCCCAATAAAAAGATAACAAATAAAGATGATCACTTCTATTTTGTTCACTTAATTCACATATTTCAACAGAAAAGAGTTGTTAAAAGGATTACTCAAACAAGCAACTTAATTGAAAGTAAAGACATACTCGATTGATTGAACACCATGAAGAAATATTTCACCCACCAATGAACACACGTCTTTTATTTTAAAATGAAATGAGAAGAAATAATGGAAACTAAAAAAATAAACAAACTTGAGTTCCCAAAAAATTAAGCAAGTTAAAGAGAATCAAATAATAGAGAAAGCAAAGAAATTTAACTAAAGGGAACATGACCTCTTAATTGCTTGCCGAGATTTACAAAGTTACCCAACAATCAGTTCTCGGTTCCTTCTTTTGATGTCAAACAAAGATGAAGAGCTCACAAATAACGGCAAGTGAAGCAAAGTAAAGTTAGGCAGAATAGATTTAACTAACAAGAACAAATAATTCCAAAATAATTTTTGACAGATTGCCTACTGCGAAGAAAACTTGAGTTTCTTATTTTTTAGAATGTTATTGATTACCTAACTTGAGTTCGAAAATAGGAGCAAAGACAAAGCAGAATACCCAGTGTCAATGTTTGAAATCTTTATAAAGCACAACTTGTTCTTCAAATATTAACAAAAAATAATGTTAAATAATTTTCAATAATAAGATAACAAATAGTATGATGATTTCTTTTTCTTCCTTTAATTCACCTATTTCAACAGAAAAGAGTTGTTAAAAGGATTACACAAGCAAGCAACTAAACTTGAAAGATAAAGATATATACGATTGATTCAACACTATTAAGAAATATATTCACCCACCAATAAACACAACGTATTTTCTTTTAAAATGAAATGAGAAGGAAAAATGAAAATTAAAAAATAAACAAACTTGAGTTCCCAACAAATTAAGCAAGTTAAGGAGAATCAACAATAGAGAGAACAAAGAAACTTAACTAAAGAGAACATGACCCTTTGATTGCTTGCCGACATCTACAATACCCAACAACCAGGTCTCGGTTCATTCTTTTGATGTCAAACAAAGATGAAGACCTTACAAATAACGGCAAGTGAAGCAAAGTAAAGTTAGCCAGAACAGATATAATTAACAAGAACAAATAATTCCAAAATAATTTTTGACAGATTGCCTACCGCGAAGAAAACGTGAGTTTCTTATTTTTTAGAATGTTATTGATTACCTAACTTGAGTTCGAAAATAGGAGCAGCAAGCTATAATACGAGTGTCAATGTTTGAAATCTTTATAAAGCCTAACTTGTTCTTCAAATATTAGACAAAGTAATGTTAAATAATTTCCCAATAATAAGATAACAAATAGTACGATGACTTCCTTTTTCTTCCTTTAATTCACCTATTTCAACAGAAAGAGTTGTTAAAAGGATTACACAAGCAAGCCACTTAACTGAAAGTTAACATATACTCGATTGATTGAACACTATTAAGAAATATATTCACCCACCAATAAACACAACGTATGTTCTTTTAAAATAAAATGAGAAGGAAAAATAGAAATTAAAATAATAAACAAACCGATACCTCAGTAACTTAAGCAAGTTAAGGAGAATCGAACAATCGAGAGAAACAAAGAAACTTAACTAAAGAGAACATGACCCTTTGATTGCTTGCCGACATCTACAATACCCAACAACCAGGTCTCGGTTCCTTCTTTTGATGTCAAATAAAGATGAAGAACTTACAAATAACGGCAACTGAAACACAGTAAAGTTAGGCAGAACAGATATAACTAATAAGAACAAATAATTCCAAAATAATTTTTGACAGATTGCCTACCGCGAAAAAAACTTGAGTTTCTTATTTTTTAGAATGTTATTGATTACCTAACTTGAGTTCGAAAATAGGAGCAGCAAGCTGTAATATTAGTGTCAACGTTTTAAACCTTCAAAAAGCCTAACTCGTTCTACAAATATTAAACAAAATAATGGTAAGTTAATCGTCAATAAAAAGATAAGAAACAGTATGATCACTTCTATTTTGTTCACTTAATTCACATATTTCAACAGAAAAGTTGTTAAAAGGATTACACAAGCAAGCAACTTAATTGAAAGTAAAGACATACTCGATTGACTGAACACCATGAAGAAATATTCACAGACCAGCAAGCATACCGTCTTTTATTTTAAGCTGAAACGAGAAGAAATAATGGAAACTAAAAAAATAAACAAACTTGAGTTCCCAAAAAATTAAGCAAGTTAAAGAGAATCAAATAATAGAGAAAGCAAAGAAATTTAACTAAAGGGAACATGACCTCTTAATTGCTTGCCGAGATTTACAAAGTTACCCAACAATCAGTTCTCGGTTCCTTCTTTTGATGTCAAACAAAGATGAAGAGCTCACAAATAACGGCAAGTGAAGCAAAGTAAAGTTAGGCAGAATAGATTTAACTAACAAGAACAAATAATTCCAAAATAATTTTTGACAGATTGCCTACCGCGAAGAAAACTTGAGTTTCTTATTTTTTAGAATGTTATTGATTACCTAACTTGATTTCGAAAATAGGAGCAGCAAGCTATAATACGAGTGTCAATGTTTGAAATCTTTATAAAGCCTAACTTGTTTTTCAAATATTAGACAAAGTAATGCTAAATAATTTCCCAATAATAAGAATATTACCTAACTTGAGTTCAAAAATGACTTCCTTTTTCTTCAACGTTTGAAACCTTCAAAAAGCCTAATTTTCAAATAAATATTAAACAAAAATAATGCTAAAATCGATTAACAAGATAACAAACAAATTTCTATTTTGTTCACTTAATTCACATATTTCAAATGTAAAAAGATTGATTACACACTAAATTAAGTAAATATATTCAACACCACCATTCACAGACCACAAAGCATACCGTCTTTTTCTTTTAAAATGAAAAATGAAAAGAAAAAGAATGGAAACTAAAAAAATAAACAAACTTGAGTTCCCAACAAATTAAGCAAGTTAAAGAGAATCAAATAATATAGAAAGCAAAGAAATTTAACTAAAGAGAACATGACCCTTTGACTGCTTGCCGACATCTACAATACCCAACAACCAGGTCTCGCTTCCTTCTTTTGATGTCAAACAAAGATGAAGACCTTACAAATAACGGCAAGTGAAGCAAAGTAAAGTTAGGCAGAACAGATATAACTAACAAGAACAAATAATTTCAAAATAATTTTTGACAGATTTTCTACCGCGAAAAAAACTTGAGTTTCTTATTTTTTAGAATGTTATTGATTACTTAACTTGAGTTCCAAAATAGGAGCAGTAAGCTGTAATATGAGTGTCAGCGTTTGAAACCTTCAAAAAGCCTAACTTGTTCTTCAAATATTAGACAAAATAATGCTAAGTAAATCCTCAACAATAAAATAACAAACAGTATCATCACTTCTATTGTGTTCCCTTAATTTACATATTTCAACAGAAAAGTTGTTAAAAAGATTACACAAGCAAGAAATTTAATTGAAAGGAAAGACATACTCGATTGACTGAACACTTTGAAGAAATATTCACACAACAGCAAGCACACCGTCTTTTCTTTTAAGCTGAAACGTAGAAAGAAGAATGAAAACTAAAAAAATAAACAAACCGGTATCTCATCAAATTAAGCAAGTTACAGAGAATCAAATAATTGAGAGAGCAAAGAAACTTAACTAAGGAAAACATGACCTCTTAATTGCTTGCCGAGATTTACAAAGTTAGCCAACCACTAGGTCTCGGGTCCTTCTTTTGACCTCAAACAAATATGAAGACCTGACAAATAACGGTAAGTGAAGCAAAAGTAAACTTAAGCAAAAAATATTTAACTAAAAAGTAATTTCAAAATTATTCTTGACATATTGTCTACCCCGAAGAAAGCCTGAATTTCTTATTGTCTAGAATGTATTTGACTATATAACTTGAGTTTTGAAATAGGAGCAGCAAGCTGTAATCCGAGTGTCAATGTTTGAAATCTTTATAAAGCCTAACTTGTTCTTCAAATATTAGACAAAGTAATGCTGAATAATTCCACAATAATAAGATAACAAATAGTACGATGACTTCCTTTTTCTTCCTTTAATTCACCTATTTCAACAGAAAGAGTTGTTAAAAGGATTATACAAACAAGTAACTTAACTGAAAGGTAACATATAACTAAAAAGAAATATATTCACCTACCAATGAATTGTTCTTTTAAAATGAAATGAGAAAGAAAAATGGAAATTAAAATAATAAACAAACAATACCTCGATAAGTTAAGCAAGTTAAGGAGAATCGAACAATCGAGAGAACAAAGAAACTTTACTAAAGAACATGACAATTTGATTGCTTACACATCTACAATACACAACAACAAATAATTCTTTTGACCTCAAACAAATATGAAGACTGACAAATAAGTTAAGTGAAAAAAAAAATTAAACAAAAAGATTTAACTAAAAAGTAATTTCAAAATTATTCTTGACATATTGTCTACCCCGAAGAAAGCCTGAATTTCTTATTGTCTAGAATGTATTTGACTATATAACTTGAGTTCGAAAATAGGAGCAGTAAGCTGTAATCCGAGTGTCAATGTTTGAAACCTTCAAAAAGCCTAACTTGTTCTTTAAATATTAGACAAAATAATGCTAAAGAAATCCCCAATAATAAGATAACATACAGAAGGGTGACTTTCTTTGTTAATTTAGTTCACCTATTTCAAAAGAAGTGTTGTTAAAATTATTACACAAGCAAGCAACTTAACTGAATGGAAACAAATACTCGTTTGATTGAACACCATTAAGAAATTCTCACCCACCAGCAAGCACACCATCTGTTCTTTTAAGCTGAAGTGAGAAGTAAGAATGGAACTTTAAAAATAAACAAACCAGTACCCCAACAAATTAGGAAAGTTAAGGAAAAGCAAATAATAGAGAGAATAAAGAAACTTAACTAAAGAAAACATTCCCTATTAATTGTTTGCCGACATATAGAATGTTAGCCAACAACCATGTCTCGGTTCCTTCTTTCGATGTCAAACAAAGATGAAGACCTAACAAATAACGGTAAATGAAGCAATGTAAAGTCAAGTAGAAAATGTTTAACTAACAAGAATAAGTAGTTCTTAATGGATTGCCTACCCCGTAAAAAGATTGACTTTTTTGTTGTCTAAAACGTATTTGACTACATAACTTGAGTTACGAAATAGGAGCAGCAAGCTGTAATCCGAATGTGAATGTTTCCAACCTTCAGAAACGCAACTTGTTCTTCAAATATTAGACAAAATAATGCTAAGGAAATCCTCAATAATAAGATAACAAACAGCAAGATGGCTTCCTTTTTGTTTCCTTAATTCACCTATTTCAACAGAAAAGTTGTTAAAATGATTAGACAAGCAAGAAACTTAATTAAAAGGAAACACACATACTTAATTGATTGAACACCATGAAGAAATATTCACCCACCAGCAAGCACACTGTATGTTCTTTTAAGCTGAAATGGAAACTAAAAAATAAACAAACCGGTACCTCAGCAAATTAAGCAAGTCAAGGAGAAGAAAACAATCGAGAAATCAAAGAAACTTAACTAAAGAGAACATGACCTCTTAATTGATTGCCGACATCTACAAAGTTACCCAACAACCAGATCTCGGTTCCTTCTTTTGATGTCAAACAAATATGCAGACCATACAAATAACGGCAAGTGAAGCAAAGTAAAGTTACGCAGAATAGATTTAACTAACAAAAACAAATAATTCTAAAATAATTTTTTAACAGATTGCCTACCGCGAAGAAAACTTGAGTTTCTTATTTTCTAGAATGTTGTTAATTACCTAACTTGAGTTCGAAAATAGGAGCAACAAGCTGTAATACGAGTGTCAACGTTCGAAACCTTCAAAAAGCCTAACTTATTCTTCAAATATTAGACGAAATAATGATAAGTAAATCCTCAATAATAACATAACAAAGAGTAGGATCACTTCTATTTTGTTCCCTAAATTCACATATTTCAACAGAAAAGTTGTTAAAAGAATTACAAAAGCAACCAACTTAATTGAAAGGAAAGATATACTCAATTGACTGAACACCATGAAGAAATATTCACACACCAACAAGCACACCGTCTTTTCTTTTAACCTGAAACGAGAAGGAAGAATGGAAACTAAAAAAATAAACAAATTTGAGTTCTCAGCAAATTAAGCAAGTTAAAGAGAATCAAATAATAGAGAGAGTAAAGAAATTTAACTAAAGAGAACATGACCTCTTAATTGCTTGCCGAAATTTACAAAGTTAGCCAACAACTACATCTCGGGTCCTTCTTTTGACCTCAAACAATAATTGTGACCTGACAAATAACGGCAAATGAAGCAAAATAAAGTTAAGAAAAAAATATTTAACTAACAAGAACAAGTAATTTCAAAATAATTCTTAACGGATTGCCTATTCCGAAGAAAGCTTGAGTTTCTTATTGTGTAGAATATTTTTGACTACATAACTTGAGTTCCGAAATAGTAGCAGTAAGCTGTAATTCGAGTGTGAATGTTTGAAACTTTCAAAAAGCCTAACTTGTTCTTTAAATATTAGACAAAATAATGATAAACAAATCCCCAATAATAAGATAACAAATGGAAGCCTGACTTTCTTTGTTAATTTAGTTCACCTATTTCAAAAGAAGAGTTGTTAAAATGATTACACAAGCAAGTAACTTAACTGAATGGAAACAAATACTCGTTTGATTGAACACTATTAAAAAATACTCACCCACCAGCAAGCACACCGTCTGTTCTTTTAAGCTGAAGTGAGAAGTAAGAATGGAAACTAAAAAAATAAACAAACTTGAGTTCCCAGCAAATTAAGCAAGTTAAAGAGAATCAAATAATAGAGAGAGCAAAGAAATTTAACTAAAGAGAACATGACCTTTTAATTGCTTGCCGAAATTTACAAAGTTAGCCAACAACTACATCTCGGGTCCTTCTTTTGACCTCAACCAATAATGAAGATCTGATAAATAACGGCAAATGAAGCAAAGTAAAGTTAAGAAGAAAAGATTTAACTAACAAGAACAAGTAATTCCAAAATAATTATTAACAGATTACCTATTCCGAAGAAAGCTTGAGTTTCTTATTGTATAGAATATTTTTGACTACATAACTTGAGTTCTGAAATAGGAGCAGTAAGCTGTAATCCGAGTGTCAATGTTTGAAACCTTCAGAAAGCCTAACTTGTTTTTTAAATGTTAGACAAAATAATGCTAAACAAATCCCCAATAATAAGATAACAAACAGAAGGATGACTTTCTTTGTTAATTTAGTTCACCTATTTCAAAAAAAGAGTTGTTAAAATGATTACACAAGCAAGCAACTTAACTGAAAGGAAACAAATCCTCGTTTGATTGAACACCATCAAGAAATACTCACCCACCAGCAAGCACACCGTCTGCTCTTTTAAGCTGAAGTGAGAAGTAAGAATGAAAACTAAACAATAAACAAACCGGTACCCCAACAAATTAGGAAGGTTAAGGAAAAGCAAATAATATAGAGAATAAAGAAACTTAACTAAAGAAAACATTACCTCTTAATTATTTGCCGACATATAGAATGTTAGCCAACAATCATGCCTCCGTTCCTTCTTTCGACGTCAAACAAAGATGAAGACCTAACAAATAACGGTAAATGAAGCAATGTAAAGTCAAGTAGAAAATGTTTAACTAACAAGAATAAGTAGTTCTTAATGGATTGCCTACCCCGAAAAAAGATTGAGTTTTTTATTGTCTAATACGTATTTGACTACATAACTTGAGTTCCGAAATAGGAGCAGCAAGCTGTAATCCGAAAGTAAATATTACGAACCTTCGGAAACGCAACTTGTTCTTCAAATATTAGACAAAATAATGCAAAGTAAATCCTAAATAATAAGATAACAAACAGCAGGATGGCTTCCTTTTTGTTTCCTTAATTCACCTATTTCAACAGGAAAGTTTTTAAAATGATTGCACAAGCAAGGAACTTAACTAAAAGAAAACACATACTCAATTGATTGAACACCATGAAGAAATATTCACTCACCAACAAGCATACTGTATGTTTTTTTAAGCTGAAATGGAAACTAAAAGATAAACAAACCGGTACCTCAGCAAATTAAGCAAGTCAAGGAGAAGAAAACAATCGAGAAATCAAAGAAACTTAACTAAAGCGAACATGACCTCTTAATTGATTGCCGACATCTAGAAAGTTATCCAACAATCAGGTCTCGGTTCATTCTTTCTATGTCAAACAAAGATGAAGACCTGACATGTTGGGCCTCCAAGTTAGGCTGGGCTTGGGTTAGTAGCGTGTAGGGCTTATGAGCCCGAGTGAAAGACGGACTAGTTTGGTGGGCTAGGGCCGGGTTAGTAGCGGAGGGGTCTGGGCTGGTGCCCAAGTGAAAAACGGGCTAGCTAACTTGGAGGTGGGCCAGCAACTCGCCTTGGGTTGGGCCAAGTGGACCCTGGCTTGGTGGGCTTAACAGCCCACGCCCCTTAATAGTCCCACATTGGCTGGGTGCTAGAATGGGTATGTGCTTATAAGTAGGGGATGCTAACCCCTAAGAGGTTGGCCAATCCTTTTAGTGTGGGGATCCGATCCTACATGACAAATAAGGGCAAGTGAAGCAATGTAAAGTTAGGCAGAAAATATTTAGCTAACAAGAACAAGTAATTCAAAAAACTTTTTTGAAAGATTGCCTACCCCGAAAAAAGTTTGAGTTTCTTATTGTCAAAAATGTTTTTGACTACATAACTTAAGTTCCGAAATAGTAGAAGCAAATTGTAATCCGAGTGTCAATATTTCAAACCTTCTAAAAGCGCAACTTGTTCTTCGAATATTCGACAAAATAATTCTAAGTAAATCCCCAAAAGTAATATAACAAACAGCATGATGATTTCTGTTTTGTTCCCTTAATTTTCCTATTTTATCAGAAGAGTTGTTAAAAAGATTACACAAGCAAGCAACTTAACTGAAAGTAAACACATACTCGATTGATTAAACACCATTAAGAAATATTCACCCACTAGCAAGCACACCGTTTGTTCTTTTAAACTGAAAGGGTAAGGAAGAGTGGAAATTAAAAAAATAAACAAATCCGTATCCCAACAAATTAAGCAAGTTAAGGAAAAGCAAATAATCGAGGGAGGAAAGAAATTTAACTTAGGTGAACATGACCTCTGAATTTATTGCCGATATCTACAAAGTTAGCAAACAACTAACTCTCGGTTCCATCTTTTGACCTCAAACAAAGGTGAAAACCTAACAAATAACGGTAAGTGAAGCAATGTAAAGTTAAGGAGAAAGATTTAACTAGCAAGAATAAGTAATTACAAAATAATTCTTGACGGATTGCGTACCCCGAAGAAAGATTGAGTTTCTTATTTTCTAGAATATTTTTGACCACATTACCTGAGTTCTAAAAGAGGAGCAGCAAGCTGTAATCCAAGTGGCATTGTTTCGAACCTTCAGAAATCGCAACTTGTTCTTCAAATATTAGACAAAATAATGCTAAATAAATAATAAGATAACAAACAGCATGATGACTTCCTTTTTGTTCTCTTAACATACCTACTTTAACAGAATAGTTGTTAAAAGGATTATACAACCAAGCAACTTAACAGAAAGGAAACACGTACTCGATTGACTGAACACCATTAAAAATATTCGCCCACTAGCAAGTACACCGTCTGTTCTTGTAAGCTGAAAGGAGAAGTAAGAATGGAAAATGAAAAAATAAACAACTGGTACCCCAGCAAATTAAGCAAGTTAAGGAAAAACAAATAATCAAGAGAGCAAAGAAACTTAACTAAAGAGAACATGACCTCTTAATTGATTGCCGATATCTATAAAGTTAGCCAAAAACCAACTCTCGATTCCTTCTTTTGACCTCAAACAAAGATGAAAATCTAACAAAATAACGGCAAGTGAAGCAATGTAAATTTAAGCAGAAAAGATTTAACTAATAAGAACAAGTTATTCCGAAATAATTTTTGACAGATTGCTTACTCGGAAGAAAGCTTGAGTTTCTTATTGTTTAGAGTATTTTTGATTACATAACTTGAGTTCCGAAACAGTAGCAGTAAGCTGTAATCCGAGTGTCAATATTTTTAACCTTCAAAAAGCCTAACTTGTTCTTTAAATATTAGACAAAATAATGCTAAATAAATCCCCAATAATAAGATAACAAACAGCAGAATGACTTCCTTTTTGTTACTTTGGTTCACCTATTTCAAAATAAGAGTTGTTCAAATGATTACACATGCAAGCAACCTAACTGAAAGGGAACACATACTCATTTGATTGAACACCATTAAGAAATACTCAGCCACCAGCAAGCACACCATTTGTTCTTTTAAGCTGAAATGAGAAGCAAAAATGGAAACTAAAAAATAAACAAACCGGTACCTTAACAAATTAAGGAAGTTAAGGAAAAGCAAATAATCGAGAGGACAAAGAAATTTAACTAAAGAGAACATTACCTCCTAATTGTTTGCCGACATATAGAATGTTCGCCAATAACCAGGTCTCAACTCCTTCTTTCGACCTCAAACGAAGATGAAGACCTAACAAATAACGGTAATGAAGCAATGTAAAGTTAAGTAAAAAATACTTAACTAACAAGAATAAGTAATTCTTGACGGATTGCCTACCCTGAAAAAAGCTTGAGTTTTTTTGTCTAAAATGTATTTGACTACATAACTTGAGTTCCGAAATAGGAGCAGCAACCCGTAATCCGAATGTGAATGTTTCAAACCTTCAGAAAAGCAACTTGTTCTTCAAACATTAAACAAAATAATGGTAAGTAAATCCTCAATAATAAGATAGAAACAGCAGGATGGCTTCCGTTTTATTTCCTTAATTAACCTATTTCAAGAGAAAAGCTGTTAAAAAGATTACACAAGCAAGCAACTTAACTAAAAGAAAACACATACTCAATTGATTGAACACCATGAAGAAATATTCACCCACCAACAAGCGCACCGTATGTTCTTTTAAGCTAAAATAAAAACTAAAAATATAAACAAACCGGTACCTCTGCAAATTAAGCAAGTTAAGGAGAAGAAAACAATCGAGAAAGCAAAGAAACTTAACTAAAGAGAACATTACCTCTTAATTGATTGCCGACATATACAAAGTTAGCCAACAATCAGGTCTCGGTTCATTCGTATGACGTCAAACAAAGATGAAGACCTGACAAATAACGGCAAGTGAATCAAAAGTAAAGTTAGGCAGAAAAGATTTAACTAACAAGAACAAATAATTTCAAAAAAATTTTTGACAGATTGCCTACCCCGAAGAAAGTATCAGTTTCTTATTGTCTAGAAAGTTTTTTACTACATAACTTGAGTTCCGAAATAGGAGAAGCAAGTTGTAATCCGGGTGTCAATATTTCAAACCTTCAGAAAGCGCAACTTGTTCTTCGAATATTCGACAAAATAATTTTAAGTAATTTCCCAATAGTAATATAACAAACAGCAGGATGACTTGTTTTTTTGTTCCCTTAATTTACCTATTTTAACCGAAGAGTTATTAAAAGGATTACACAAGCAAGCAACTTAACTGAAAGGAAACACATACTCGATTGATTGAAATCCATTAAGAAATATTCACCCATTAGTAAGCACACCGTCTGTTCTTTTAAACTGAAATGGGAAGGAAGATTGGAAATTAAAAAAATAAACAAATCGGTATCCCAAAAAATTAAGCAAGTTATCGAAAAGCAAATAATCGACAGAGCAAAGAAATTTAACTAAAGTGAACATAACCTCTGAATTGATTGTCGATATCTATAAAGTTAGCCAACAACCGGCTCTCGATTCCATAACAAGAATAAGTAATTCCAAAATAATTTTTGACGGATTGCCTACCCCGAGAAAAGCTTGCGTTCCTTATTGTGTACAATATTTTTGACCACATAACTTGAGTTTTAAAGGAGGAGCAGCAAGCTGTAATACAAGTGACATTTTTTCGAACCTTCAGAAAGCGCAACTTATTCTTCAAATATTAGAAAAAATAATGCTAAGTAAATAATAAGAAAACAAACAGCAGGATGACTTCCTTTTTGTTCCCTTAATTCACCTATTTCAACAGAAGATTTGTTAAAATGATTACACAAGCAAGTAACTTAACTGAAACAAAACACATACTTGATTGATTGAACACCATGAAGAAATATTCACCCACCTACAAGCACACCGTCTGTTGTTTTAAGCTGAAATGAGAAAGAAGAATGAAAATTAAAAAAATAAACAAACCGGTACCCTAGCAAATTAAGCAAGTTACAGAGAATCAAGTAATCGAGAGAGCAAAGAAACTTAACTAAAGAGAACATGACCTCTTAATTGCTTGCCGATATTAAGTTAGCCAACAACTAGGTCTCAGTTCCTTCTTTTGACCTCAAATAAAGATGAAGACTTGACAAATAACGGCAAGTGAAGCAAAGTAAAGTTAAGCAAAAAGATTTAACTAATAACAACAAGTGATTCCAAAATAATTCTTGATTGACTTATTTTTAGACATGTACCATCAGTTTAAGTGAATGAATGGATCAAGTTGTTTGGTTTGATTTAAACTCAAAAGCTAGCACCTACCTTCTAAAGTGTATTTTGCAAACATGTTGATATTCTCTTAATAGAATTACAACATGTAATGATTAGGTATGTGCCAATCTTGTTTCTACATAATTACCATCAATTTGGTAAACATTTCTGTACTAATTTATTAGCGATATTTTTATCTTTCATTCCATAATGTGTTAGGTACCTTCTAGTTTTGTTCTGTAAATTGTTTGAAGGTATATCTTCCGAAACTCATATTAAAAGCTTCTATACCATTTTAATTAGGAACAATTTGTTATTGAAGCCTAAGTCATCGATTTATCCCCCTCCACAAAAAAAAAAGAAATAATATAAATAATAATAATAATTGTTATTATCTACATAAACAACAAAATGTTAGTAGATGATTCACTCTTTTTATTTTGGTGATACTTATTATAACATTTTCTTTCTTGTCACATCAATGTGAACTTGTTAAGGTTGTGGTATGTCCCCTAAAAGATTTCTTGTGGTAAGTGATTCTATTTATATATATGCTTGAATATCATTTTCAACATACATCCTTCTAACTACATTAATATCTATTTGCCAACGTGTTGATATTGTATGCAAATCCAAAATTGCAAGGGCAAATTGAAGGAGCTGTTAATCTTGGGCATGCCCCGTGCCTTGTTTGGATTGTCACCGTGGTTTTACTCTTGTTTCATTAGTCAGCAAACTATTTCGTCAATCAGCTGCCTATATATTCCTGCATTAATCAGGTCCAAACCTCTCATATTTGGTAGCTTGCAGTATTAGCAATCAAGAAAGACGGTTTGTAGGATCAGGTCCTATATTAAATGGATTGGTCAACCTCTTAGAAGTTATCATAATAGCACCCACCTATAAGCACATATCTATTTCCCGATCCAATGAATATTGGATTATTAAGTGGCTTATGTTGTTAAGGGCATAAAGTTAGGATCCAGTTGGCCCAACTCAAGGCTAGTTACTGGCCCAGTTTTAAGTTAGCTAGTCCGTTTTTCACTTAAACACCATCATAAGCCCGTACACTACTATTTCGGCCCTAACCTACCAAACTAGTCCGACTTTCACTTGGGCTCACAAAGTCCTACACGCGACTAACCCGCACCTAGCCTAACTTGGAGGCCCAACATAATCTTTATTGGTATTGCAAATCGAATATTGAATTTGAGTATATGATCAATTTGCATTTGATGTTTGACTTATTTGTGCAATTGTGTTTGTGAGACTAAATGGAAGATTATTAAAAGCTAGGATTAATATTGTAGTTAGTAATTTCTGGATCAAAGATAATATGATTGTATAATTTCTAAATTTGTAAATCTTAATGCATATGATCTTTAATTCTAAACTCGATTAAAGTTAGAACAAATAAAAGATATGTGATTCTAAATTCCACCAAAATTAAGATCACATTCTTAATTTGACCTATAGATTGACCTAAATATTGGGTATGAAATTTTCACATTAGTTCATGATAATAATCACACTTGTTTATGGATTCACACAAAAGACACTAGCGGTGGATTGTAAAATTTCAAATATTATTACTATTGCTTTGTAAAATCGGTTGGTTTACTTTATATAGATACTTTTGATTAGTTATCACAAATAATTTTACGAAAATTCTTTCATACTACCTAGAGGACCAAAGCCTTTACATAGGACCAAAACCTTACATAGGATAATTTACAAATGTAACGCATAATGCCCTCACCATGATTTGAGAAGTGGAGGATCATAGAGCATATCTGTGAAGGTGTTTTACATCATCTCCTACAAATTATAATTGCTGCTTTTGGTAATGCTTTGATGATAAGAATGAGAACAAAGTATTTGAGTTGTTTGAAAGGCTCATTGCTAATTCTCAACAATAGAGACCATGGAGTATGGAAGAGGGGATATATGATTTAGATAGGTTCCACACCTATTGTTGATGCTAGGTGTGAAGCTTCAATGAGAAAGCTTAACATAGTTATGACTCTCGTATTCAGCGAGCTTAGGAAAGAGAGTTGTAAAATTTGTGCTAATATTATATATCATACGACCTATAATTATCCTCCTAATGGCTCATACTCAAAACGTTCAGAAGCTAGCCAATCAAACTAATAATTATCAAAAGTTAAGAAATGATCATTTCTTTAATAGGTACAATCCTCATTTGAAAATTCATCCTAACTTTCTTGTCTAATAGTAAGAACACAACATCTAATTCCTCAACTTTGGCAAGCACAAGCCTCATTCCAACTTAGCTTTGCAAGGAGCCAATTGATGAGTTACAACAACTTATAAATTTCTTAATGTAAAATCAGCATGAATTTTTAATCCCACCAAACAAGCCCTCTACAAACGTGAAACTGAAGTTATCTCAAATAAGCTATCTCAAAGCTTCAAACTCAAGTTAAATAGATTAGATCTCATGTCAGTGAACGTGAGAGAGGCAAATTTCCAAATACCTAAAAGTACTCCTATGAGGTCAATACATGTAGTGTTAGGTTTAGAAGTCGGGTGCAAAGACGTGTGCACACGAAACTAAACACAAGTAGCGTAGTAAAAATTTATATCATGCCAAGGATCTTAAAACTCAAGAGAGCGATGAGATAAGATTAGAAGTAATAAACAATAGGTACGAGATTTTATGTGGAAAACTCGCTCCTACTAGGTGGCGATGAGAAAAACCACGACGGCAACAGAAAAGGAAACTTCAATATGAAACAAACATTACACCACTGTTTTTACAAGGCTACTACCAAGCATAGCTCTTGTTGGAGAGATTAGAAATGTTTCTTATAAGTGGGTTTGTTGGTGACTTTGTTAAGTGCAAGAGTGTATACTTGGTTGCTTGTTATTGCTAGCTTTCTCAATGGTTCCAAATGGGGGCTCCTCATTTGTAGTCTCTCCTCCTCTTGATGAACGATGGAGATGGCCTTGATCGGACGGTGGAGAATGTTTGCCCAGAAAGTTTTCCTAAAATATCTTTAAATGATAACTATCATTTACAAATGTCCTCGCACGGCAATCTAGGTGTCATAAATGAGCACATAAATATCTCACACACTTCTATAAATATCTTGGCACCATAAACACTTCTTATATTTTAGAGTATTCCACTCTACTTAAAATAGTCTAAAAAGACTTTACCGCATAAATATCTTTGACTATTTTAGAGTATTCCACAATACTCTAAAATAGTATAAAAGGATCAATTAGCCAAGCCAAATAGTGTAAGAACAAAAGCTAAACCAACCATACCTTAACACAGTGGAGTGGCTTTACTACTCTCACAATCTTCCATTTAAAGACACTTAACTGTGTACTTTCATTATCTCCTTGCCCTTTTGTTGTTGTTGCCATCTCTTCTGTGTTTATTCCTTCCTGTGACCTAGGTCACCCGTTCTACATCTCCACTTTGCTGAGGAGCATATGATACTATGGAATGCTTCTTTATTTCTAGCATCCCAAAAGCACCAAAATTTGCTGCTTGAGTCTTTTCTCCATTGTTCGACCGAAAATACTTGGTCCGTTTACTAGATTCAAGTTCTACTCGTGCATAAAAGTTTTTAAATAATTCAAACACATCTGATTTTTCTTTATTGTGAACAGCCATCATCTTCTTGAGTAATCATCAATAAAGGTTAGTAGATATCTTGCTCCTCCAAGATATGCTTCTGGGGCTTCCCATACTTTAGAGTGTATTAAGTCTAATATGCCGTTGGAGCATTCTTCACAAAACATCAGAGACATCTTCTAAACTTGCTTTGATATTGCTTACTAGTTATGCATTCTTCACAAAATGGTAAGTTTACCATCTTCATGTCCTTAAGAGTTTGTGGTCGAAGAGAATTTTAAGACCCTTTTCTAACATATGGCCTAAATGTAGGTGCCACAGCTTCAAGAATTCATCTTCTTCTTGCTTGCCACATAATACTACTAGCGTATCTCTGTTTGAGATGGTTTCTCCCATCACTTTGTAAGGATTAATCCCAATCTTCTCTACTTGGGATGTTGTTAGTGCTCCTTTGATGATCTTCATAATTCCATTTCAACATGGCCCTTGTACCCTAAATCGCCTAGTCTCCTATAAAAAGAAGGTTTTTCGTGAGGCCTTCTACGTAGCGATCATCCTCGATGATGTGAATCGACACATTGAATCTCTTGACCTTCATAAATCCTACCTCGATGATCTTGTAGGCATGATTATTCCCCATGTAGATCTGCCCTAGTGATTGTTAAATACTTGAAGAACCAGTCTCTCCGAAAGGTTGTGTGCTAGTTAGCTCTAGAGTTTAATACCCAATTGTTTAATAGTTCTAACTTACGCTCAATGGATGCCATTACTTCTCCAAACAGTACATTGTCCTCCTCATATTGTGTGCCATGCTTGCCTAAGGATTAGACTACTCTGCATATTTCTTCTTCTTGTAATGCCAACAATCATCCTTCAAAAGGCCCATCCTCTTGCAGAAAAAAACATTTTCTTTTATCCTTGTCTTTCTTTCCTTTAGCCTTCCTGTAGCTCCCACTGAAAAAGCCCTTTTTCATGGGTCTTTCTTTTTCCTTGAGCACTTATGCTTGTTGCAAAGTAGACACATGATCCTCCTTTGTTTTCCACCTAGCCTATGCATCAAATATCACTACTACAACATTGTTGTAGACTAGGCCTTTTAAAGGAGTCTCGCTTGTCAACTGATGACTAAATAATCGTAAGTATCGGGAAGGCTTAAGGGAAAGAGTTGGGCCTTTTGATTTGGCGCTATATTCTCACCTAACAATACTAGTTGAGAAAATAGAGAGTTGAGAATATTTAATGTTCAGCGGTGGTACTTGTTTCTGGCATCCGTAAAGCATAAATGTTTCTCTTTAAGAAAACTATATTATGCTCAAGTTCTACCTCATATTGTTGGCAAATGTGTCCTATACTTTCTTTACACACTTCATCTCCAGTACACTAGCAAGGACTCCATCTCCAAGTAGAAGAAGATGCTTGCCAAAGCTTGCCCGTATATCATTTGCCACTTCTCGTTAGAGATGCCATCATGCCGCTCTTCAATTGCTGCTTAGCAATTTTCCTTCATGAGGATTGATATCATCTTGGCTTTCCATAAAGAAAAATTATTACTATTGAACTTCTCAATGATCCCACTTGGTTGCTATCACAAAAACCTTGGTGCTCTGATATCATTTGTTAGGTTTAGACATCGTGCATAACCACGTGTGTACACGAAACTAAACACCACAAATACCAGAACAAAAATATAAAGTGTGCCAAGGGAGTAATGAGATAAGACGAGAAGTAACAGACAATAAGTAGAAGATTTTACATGCAAAACTCTCTCCTACTCGACAGAGATGGGAAAAACTACGACCGCAACAGAAAAAAAACTTCACTAAGAAAGAAAGATTACACCACTCTTTTTATAAGCCTACTACCAAGCTTAGCTTTTGTTGGAAAGATTACAGTTGTTTCTTACAAGTGGGATTGTTGGTGGCTACCCTAAGAGTAAGAGTGTATGCTTGAATGTTTGTTATTACTAACTTTCTCAATGGTTCCAAATAGGGTCCTATTCTTCCTAATTTATAATCTTTCCTCCTCTTGATGAACGGTGGAGATGATCTTGATCGGACGGTGGAGAATATTTATCCAGAAGGTTCTCCAAAATATCTTTAAAAAGATAACTACCATTTACAAATATCTTCGCATGCTAATCTAGGCGCTATAGATGAGCACATAAATATCTCCCATATTTCTAAAAACATCTTGCTATCATAAATATCTTTAGCTATTTTAGACTATTACGCACTACCTAAAATAGTATAAAAAAATCACTTTGCCACATAAGTAACTTTGACTATTTTAGATTATTCCACACCACTCTAAAATAGTCTAAAAAGATCACTTTGTCAAGCTAAAAAGAGCAAGGAGAAAAGCCAAACCAAGCATACATCAACATAGTGGAGTGGCTTTACCACTCTCACAATTATGACACTTAGAAATAGCCAAAAGGATGACCATGAAGTGGCATTTGCAGAACCTGAATATACAAATAAAAAAGATTATCCATCATGCATCGATAGTTATACTAAATCCCCCATCTTATTTTTGCAAGCCTCCATTTCCTTCACGCTACATTCTACTTAAGAAATTGTTGTAAAGATCATTCTTTCGTAGTACTTGGAGGACTTGTTTAAGTTGTGGCATGATTTGCTCAAATATGTACATAATATCTTGCACTCTTGCATCATTATACTTACCTTTTTGTTTTTCTTAATTTTCAGCAATTTCGTACAATCTGAGAATTTTTTATCAATATTTGACTTTTCTGTAGAGATTTTGTGAACGGCCAACTGCGTTTAAATCCAAGACATTCAAGTTGGTCCATGAAATATTTAAGAAATTTCTAGGCAACCATTTGATATATATTCACAAAAGAAGTTGAGATACGATGCATACCCGAATCATGTGTGTAGTTTTAAAAACGAGTGCACTTGACGGTATTGCCGATTTTTAAAATAATGTGTGTGATATATGGTTGGAAATATAAGACATTTATCTTAGTTTTAAATATTTTTATTTATTTTTCGGAGGCCAAATAGATCCGAAAACGGTGCAGACAAATAGATGGGCAGAGAGTTCAGATTAGCTTGGACTGTACCAATTTAATTATGGAAAGAAAAACCATATAGTTTTAAATATACAATTTTCGGATTTCAAAGAGGAGAGCAATACGAGAGAGCAGGAAGAGGGGGCTCATCTAGGGTTTATTTTGTGGGGTCCTTGGCCCTGGAATAGGGAGAGGACAGACGGAAGCACGGAGAAAAAAAAAACACGGCGGTTTGCTCGATACCACTCTTTGTTAAGGGTTCTTTTGTTCTATCTCTCATATTTCTCTTTGTTTTGTTAAATCTGAAAATTACGAACTAAATTTCTCCTTGCTTAGGGCGATGGTGAATCCTATCTATGATGATTTAATTCTATGCTATTCAAAATTTTATAATTGCTTATTGAGTATTCATTACCGTGCTTAATGCTTTTGAGTATCTAGCCAATATTCAATTGATTTGAGATTCGTATTGAGACAGAGATATAATGTATGAATTAGTCTTTATAATGAATGCTTATGAATTGCATGAGAGACAAAAATGTACTCTAATGGTTCATGCAGTTAGTTTAGGATGCTATAGAACTTAATGAAATTTGTTGTATGTTAATTCACATAGATATATAGTGAGTTATTGCATGAAAGTATTTTTGGTATAGTTTGAGAAAGTATATAAAACAAATTAAGGTTTTCTAACTGCTAATAAAGATTACAAAATTCGATAGCATGAATATGGAGTTGAACTGGATTAGTTACGGTGAAATCAAATGCACTAGGTTTGAAGTCACTGATATCTTACGAGTTTTAGTTTTAACTTGTTTTCTTTTCTTTAGTTTTAGCATTCACTCTTTTTAGATCGATCTTTATTTTTGGTACTTAATAAATTAATTAATGCTCGTGGAAACGACACTTTTTTCATCATTATATTACTTGTGCGACTCGTACACTTGCGATTGCAATAATTTTTTGGCGCCGTTACCGGGGATTGTTTTAATTTTTATTAATATGGATTCCAATTAATTCTAGTTTTATTTCTTTACCTTGTTTCAGGTTCTTTGCATAGTGTATGTGATGTTCCAGAAGCATTTCTCTTGAGCCCTTTGATCCTAAAATTGAACTTTAGGAGGTTTATCAACAAAAACAAAGAAGCTCTTAACGAAGTGCAAATGACCATGGCAGAAAATGTGGAAGAAGTTGAAAATAGAAAATCTTTGAGGGATTATGCCATGCCTACTATCAATGGTGCCCTGTCAAGTATTAGACGTCTGGCAATTCAACAAACAACTTCGAGATCGAGCCCGCAATCATCCAAGTGACCCAAACGTCAATCTAATTCAATAGCTCACCCAGCGATGACCTAAACACTCACATTACCGACTTTTTTGAGATTTGTGACACTTTCAAGTATAATGGTGTTTCTGATGATGCTATAAGATTGAGACTCTTCTCATTTTCATTGAGGGACAAGGCAAAAGAATGGTTGAATTCACTTTCTGCCTACACCATTACAACTTGGGAGGCATTAGCACAAAAATACTTAACCAAATTCTTCCCTCCTGCAAAGACGGCGAAGATGAGGAACGACATCACTACATTTACTCAATTTGGTATGGAGTTTTCGTATGAGGCTCAGGAAAGGTATAAAGACCTACTAAGGAAGTGCTCTCACCATGGTTTGCCAAAGTGGCTACGAGTCCAAACATTCTACAATGGGTTGAGTTGTACAACTAGGACAATTGTTGATGCCGCACCAGGTGGAGCGTTGATGAGTAAAAGGCAAGACGAAGCCTATGAGTTGCTGGAGGAAATGGCCGCAAATAACTACTAATGGCCTTCAGAGCATTCGGTGACAAAACGGGCAGCAGGAGTACACCAAGTTGATAGAATTGCTGAATTGACTGCACAGATAAAGGTGCTGCCTAAACAGCTCGGAAGCTTAACCAGTAAAGCAATTCCAAGTGCCTAGTCAAGTTTGTGAACTATGTGGGGGAAGTTATGCTAGAGTTAATTGTCAAGTTAGAAGCCCATTCTCACCATCTCTTGCAGGACAAGTGCAATTGGTGTCTAATGTTAACCGGCAATCGAACGATTCATACTCTAACACATACAATCCATGTTGGCGAGGTCATCCAAATTTTTCATAGAGAAACCATCAAAACACAACTAGAAACCCCTCGGATTTCAGCAGCAACTAGTAACTAAACACCACTTGAAGATATCCTTGCCTAATTCACGGCCAAAATAGAACAATTTTGCAAAATCAAGCTGCCTCTATCTGAAACCTTGAGGTTCAAATGGGTCAACTGGCAAGCTTGTTATCCGGAAGACCACAAGACTTTTTGCTAAGCAACACTGAGGTAAATCCTAAGGAGCAAGTGAATGCAATTTGCACTTCGAAGTGGGAACGTTCTCAAAATGCCAACAGTGAACAACAATGAGTTAAGGGGGCAACCCAAAATATTTTCATCTGAATAACCGGCTGAAATAGAACATAACAACAAGCAAACACTAGAGAATGCCACCGAATCAACTAAAGAAGAAAGCTCGGACATTAATTAGACCCAAACAGCAACACCAACTAAGTTTTATGTGCCACCGATTCCATTTCCTCAACGCCTTCAAAAGACCATATTGGATAAGCAATTCTCTAAATTTCTTCATGTGTTTAAAAAGTTATATAGTAACAGTCCTTTTGCAGATGTGTTAGAGCAAATGCCAAGCTATGTAAAGTTCATGAAAGAGATTTTTGTCCAACAAAAGAAAACTGGAGGACTATGAAATAGTGACGTTAACCGAGGAGTATACTGCAATCCTGCAAAATAAATTACCACTAAAGTTAAAAGATCCAGGGAGTTTTACTATACCTTGCACTATTGGAAACTCTCATTTTGAAAAAGTTTTATGTAATTTAGGTGCAAGCATTAATTTAATGTCGTTTTCTATTTATAAAAATTAGGATTGGGAGAAGTAAAGGCAAGCAAAGTTTCTCTTGAACTGGCGGATCGATCTATTAAGCATCTAAGAGGAATACTTGAGGGTGTGCTAATGAAAGTGGATAAATTTATATTCCCTACTGATTTTATTATACTAGATATGGAAAAAGATATAGGCATACCAATTATTCTTGGTCGACCATTCTTAACCACTGGAAGAACATTGATTGATGTGCAGAAAGGGAAGCTAATTTTGCAAGTACAAGATGAACAAGTCACATTCAATGTATTTGAAATTATGATGTGTCCATCCAACAGTGACGATTGTTTGTGAATTGACATAGTTGACCGAATGGTGGCTAATGCATTCAAGGTAGACAATCTAATTGACCCTTTAGCAGCTTGTATTATCTAAGGTGAATCTTCTAAAACCGAAAAGCAAAGAGATTGAATCATATACTCATTACTTGCAAGCTTCACCATCTATTGGGGATGACTGAAATTTTAGGACCTTGGGGAAAGCTCTCTTAGGGCAGCTCCATCTATTCCTCCAGTACTTGACCTTCAGCCGTTGCTTACACATCTAAGGTTTGCATACTTGGGAGAAAATTCATCACTTCCTGTTATCATTTCAGGTTCATTGAGTGACTTGGAAGAGGAAAAGTTGCTTCGGCTTTTGAGAGATTATAAAACTGCATTGGGATGGTCCATTGCTGATGTCAAAGGCTTAAGCCCTTCAGTTTGCATGAATAAGATCTTGATGGAAGAAAACTACAAGCGTGCAGTTGAAAATCAAAGACGTCTGAATCCAAACATGAAGGAGGTGGTGAGAGCAGAAGTTCTAAAATTACTTGATGTAGGAATCATTATCCTATCTCCGATAGCTCATGAGTGAGTCATGTGCAAGTGGTACCATAAAAAGGAGGAATAATAGTAGTAAAAGAATGATAACAATGAGCTCATTCCTAGAAGAACTGTCACATGATAGCAGGTATTGATTATCGCAAGCTGAATGATGCTATTCGGAAAGATCCCTTTACATTACCTTTAATTGATCAAATGTTGGAGAGACTTGTTGGCCATTCACATTATTGTTTCTTGGATGGATATTTCAGTTACAATCAAATTCCAATAGCACCGGAAGATTAAGAAAAGACCACCTTTACACGTTCATATGGAACTTCTGCATTTTCGAGGATGCCTTTTGGCCTATGCAACCGGCCACTTTTTTTTTCCTGATATGGCGGAAAGATTCATTGAGATTTTCATGGATGACTTCTCGGTGTTTGGATCTTCTTTTGATGATTGTCTAAGAATTTTGGTTTCAGTTTTGCAACGATATGAGGAAACTAATTTACTCTTGAATTGGAAGAAATGCTTGAAGGTATTGTTCTAGAATATCGCATTTCAACCAAGGGAATATAAGTTGATCGTGCAAAAGATAGAAATCATTGCAAAATTACCGCCACCAACTTCAGTGCGGGCAGTGAGAAGCTTTCTTGGGAATGCCGGTTTCTATCGCGGATTCATCAAAGATTTTTCAAAGATAACGAAGCCCCTATGCAACCTCCTACTCAAGGATATGCCATTTAAATTTTCAAAGAGTGCCTTCAAGCTTTTAGTACTCCAAAACATAAGCTAGTTTCAGCCCAATCATTGTAGCACCAGTTTTGGATTTGCCTTTTGGAATCGTGTGCGATGCTAGTGACTATGCTGTTGGAGCAGTGTTGGGGCAGTGAAAAAATAAAGTATTTCATGGCATATATTACGCAAGACGAACCTTGACATATGCCCAAATGAATTGTGCAACTACAGAGAAAGAGCTTCTAACTGTTGTGTTCGCTTTTGAAAAATTTCAATGATATTTAGTTCGCTCCAAAGTAATAGTACACTGATCACTCAGCTCTCAAGTATTTGCTAACAAAGATAGATGCTAAACCAAGACTCATTCGATGGGTACTTCTGCTGCAAGAATTTGATTCAAAAATTCGAGACAGAAGATTTCTGAAAATCAAGTGGCAGATCACTTATCTCGGATAGAACAAGAAGAACAAGGTGAAGAGGCTACCGTTACTATTAATGAAGCATTCCTTGATGAACAATTATTTTCTCTTCAAAGTACCGATGCTCTATAGTATGCAGATTTCGTGAATTACATGATCAGCAACATAATTGCTTCAGATCTATCTTACCAACAAAAGAGATTTTTTTTTGCTGATGTTAAGCACTACATTTGGGAAGATCCAATCCTATACGAACGATCTTCAAATCATACCATAAAAAGATGTGTACCACAAGAGGAGATGGAAAGCATCCTGCAGCATTGTCATTCATCGGAATATGGATATCACTTTGGTGGAACAAAAATAGCCGCAAAGATATTACAATCAGGCTTTTACTGGCCTTCATTATTTCGTGACGTACATATATTTGTTGCTACTTGATCAATGCCAAAGAACGGGAAATATCTCAAGAAAGAATGAAATGCCACTAAATAATATTCTTGAGGTTGAATTATTTATGTATGGGGAATGACTTCATGTGACCATTTTCTTCTTCATTTTTGAATAGATACATTTTAGTCGCTGTTGACTATGTCTCCAAATGGGTGGAGGATGTGGCATTACCTACAAATGATAGTAAGTCTATGGTGAACTTCCTGCGAAAATATATTTTTACTCGGTATGGCACTACAAGAGCAATCATTAGTGGTCAAGGTACACATTTTTCTAATCATCAATTTGAATCTTTACTAAGGAAATATGGTGTCACATATCGAGTAGCCACTGCCTATTATCCTCAAACCAGCGGCCAAGTTGAAGTTTCAAACCTAGAATTGAAGCGCATATTTGAGACAACAGTGAACACTTCAAGAAAAGATTAGTCAAAGAAATTAGACAATGCATTATGGGCTTATTAGCACAATATTCAAAACTCCAGTTGGAATGTCTCCATATCGCCTAGTGTTGGAAAAGTTTATCATCTACCTGTGGAACTAGAGCATTGAACATATTGGGCAGTTAAGAAGTTGAAATTTGACATACAAACAGAAGGAGAGAAAAGACTGTTGCAGCTAAATAAAATGGACGAATTTTGACACGAAGCTTATGAAAACGTTAGAATTTACAAGAAAAACCAAGCTCTGGCATGACAAGAACATATTAAGAAAGGAGTTCACCCCTGGACAGCAAGTTCCACTATAGAACTCACGGTTACGTCTATTACCTAGAAAGTTTAAATCAAGATGGTCGGGTCCATTCACTGTGATAAGAATTTTCTCTTATGGAGCAGTCGAGGTTACTGACGAGAAGAAAGGGAGAAACATGACAAGCAGATATAAGCATAAGGAGTGAGCAAGCATAAAAATCAATGACGCTTTCTAACCTCTCCTCTTTGCTTATATTTTTTTATATACACATTGAGTACGATATTAGTTTCAAGTTTGGGGGAAGAGAAATGTTTGTAATGCTTATGTTGTTGTTGCTTGGTTGGTTGAGTACACCACTTATTATGAAACTTTTCTGTCTTGAGTCTTAATTCATGGAGATGGACTAAACGAATAGCTATTGAAATTAATTCTTATGTTAACTAGTGCTGGAAGTGGTATTTGTTAGCTTAAACTTGTGATCGTGAGTGGCTTAGAGAATTGATTTACTCTTGTTGCCATTTTGAGATCTGAAGCTAATGTAATATTTGATTGAGAAGTTACATTGAGCATTGACTATATACTAGAATCCTATTCCTAACTATTGTTTCTATAAAAGACATTGCACTAGTCAGACTTCTCCAGTCGAAAAGAGCTACCTATATGAAAGTGTGAAATATAGCCTTAAGTAAATTGGCCTTATGTACCATAAATATATAGAAGATAATCTACCAAGAAAGAGGGCTATCATCGTGACAATGTGAAAGTTATCGACTAATAATAATAATAATAATAATGATATGGCTGACAAAGTTTTGGACACGACAGAAGAATTCAGGTGACTAGCTAGTTTGACTTGCTCGATTTTAACCTCAATATTGAGACTACAAGAGTCGAAGATATCAAAATAGGTATTTGAGCTTATTGACCATCTAAGTACTTATTATACTTATGAGTTTAGCTTTCTTACCTTAAATTATTTGCTTTCATATGAACAAGTGTGTGTATGATGGAGAAAATATAATTGATTGTGCTTTGGAAATTTTTCATGAGTTATGAATTTAATGACAGATCTGAAGATAATGGTGTTATGAAACCCAACCAAGCTGCATCAACATTATATATATATATATTGGTTGCTTGAGGGTAAGCAAAATTTAATTGTGGGGGTATTTGATGTGCTCAAATATATACATAATATCATGCACTCTTTCATAATATGTACTTATTTTTTATATAAAAAAATTAATAAAAAAGAATTGTAATTTTTTGTTTTTTTAATTTTTAGCAATTCTGTGCAGTTTGAGAATTATTTATGAAAAATTTGACTTTTATATGAAGATTTTGTGAATAGCCAACTACGTTTAAAAGCCAAAATATTAAAGTTGGTCCGTTAATTATTTCAAAAATTTTAACCATTTGATATATATCCACAGAAGAAGTTCAGATACGATGAAGACCCGAATCATATATGCAGTTTCTAAAAAGAGTGCACTTGACGGCCTTCTCGATTTTTAAATGTATGTGTTATATATGGTTGAAAATATAAGACATTTATCTTCATTTTAAATATTTTTATTTATTTTTCGGAAGGTAAATAGATCCTAAAATGGTACAGATAAACGTGTGTACAGAGAGTTCGGATTAGATTGGAGTGCACCAACCTAATTATGGAAAGAAAAACGTTATGGTTTTAAAGACCTAATTATCGGAATTCCAAGATGATGGCAATAGGAGAGAGCAAGAAGAGGCGACTCATCTAGGGTTTTTTTTTGTGGGGTTATTGCCGCTGGAATAGGGAGAGGATGGTCGGAAGCACGAAGTGAAGAAAAGAGACGACAGTTCGCTCAACACCACTCTTTGTTTAAGATTCTTTTGTTCTATGTCTAATGTTTCTTTTTGTTTTGTTATGTCTGAAAACTATGAACTAAAATTTCTCCTTACTGGGGCTATGACGATTTAATTCTTAATTCTATGCTATTCGAAGTTTATAATTGCTTATTGAGTATTCATTTCCGTGCTTAATATTGAGTATTCAATCGATTTGAGATTCGTATTGAGACAGAGATGTGATGTATGAATTAATCTTTGTGATGAATGCCATGAATCGCATGAGAGATAGAGATGTACTCTTATGGTTCATGCAGTTAATCTAAGATGCCATAAAACTTAATGAGCTTTGTTGTATGTTAATTCACATTGAGATATAGTGAATTATTGCTTAAAAATATTTTTGGTATAGTTTGATAAAGTATATAAAAGAAATTAGGGTTTTCTAACTGTTAATAAAGATTGTAAACTTTGATAGCATGAATACGGAGTTGAATTGGATTAGTTATGGTGAAATCAAATTCCCTCTCGTTTAAGTCATTAAAATTTTACGAGTGTTAGTTTTAGCTTGTTTTTTTCTTTAATTTTAGCATTCACTATTTTTAGATCGATCGTTCAACTAATTCTATAATTAGTTATTTTCGGTACTTAATAAGTTAATCAATCCTCGTGGGAATGATAATTTTCTCATCATTGTATTATTTGTGCGACTCGTACACTTGCGATAGCAACATGCCACATAATCATCAAGACTGATGCTATACACCGCTATGTCTTCCAACTATATTACCACAAAAACCAGTCATGATAGATTTAGAATAGCTTGTTCATGAGGATGCGCAGAAAGTGGTAGAGCCATTTGTGAGACCAAAAGGCATGACAAGAAATTCGAAAGATCTATATGTTGTCACACATTTTGTCTTTTGTCAATCCCCTGCTGCTGTGTGCTTTGTAGTATCCAGAGCGCAAGCCTAATTTGGTAAAGTATCGAGCTTTCTCAAGATGGTCGAAGAGATTGGCTGTTAAAGATATTGGGTACTTATTCTTAGCCTGATCGTACTTAGTGCCATATAGTCGATGCACATACCAAGTGATCCATCCTTCTTTTGAAAGAGGAACGGGGCGCCAAATGGTGTCTTTGAGGGTTGAATATATCTGCATCCAAAAGGTCTTGGAGTTTTCCTCGTATCTCCTCGACTTCAGGGGGTGCCATGCGGTAAGGCTCTATGGCAGGTGGTTTGGCACATGGCTCTAGCTCAATTTATTAATCAACCTCGTAACTTCCATTAACACGACTATGAGCCCTTTAGGAGACACATGTTTGAGTACTCCAATTCTTGGTTACCCAAAACTAATAGCGATTCTCGGTTGGTGATTCTTTATACTAGAAAGTCAAGGTGTCGAGAATCTCACTTTGGACAATCCTGCACCTAATAAGGTCCATCACATGTGAAGATGGACTTCTTGATTCCGGCACGACACTCTTGATTTCAGCCGCTTTATCATACTTGTCCTTTCTGCCGTGAGATTTTTAGGGTCCTCCGTTGATACGACATTGATTACGTTATATGCACTTATCTCCCCCACTTTTACTATGGTTACTCCTCTTTTTCTTGGACTAGAATCTGTTAGGGACTCGGCTTGTGCTAGCAATCTCTAGGTCTTGCACACCGCTCTAGTTTTATCCTTACCCAATACTTGAGGCCGTCTAAGAAGAAAAAGAGGGATTTCTTTGGATATAGAGTTTATCTCTAATATCAAAGAACTCGTTCATGTAGTCGTAGATAGATCCCCTTTGTTTGAGTCGGCGTAGTTAGTTATGGGCCTCCTTTTCTATGTTGCTTGGAGAGAAGTGTTTACATGTTTTTCACTTGACGTCTTCCATGTATTGATGGCGGAGATGTCAATTATCATACTTATGATGCCACGATAACTGGACTGCATGTCAAAGATAACTAAGAGCAGTACTTATCTTGATAATTTCATAGTGCACGTATATTGCATTAAAGTACTACTCCAAACTGAAGAGAAAGTTCTCCACTGAAGTGGGATTCCATATGCCATTGTATGTGGGATGTGGGATGTTTGGGCACATCTAGCGTCCCCATTTTAACCATGGTACTAGAAACTAAACTGGCAGCAAAGCTGCCCTTTTTCTAGGGCGTGTTTCAAATACCCATAACTGAGTTTCGTGAAAGTGAAAAGTAGGAAGTAGAGTTTTTTGAAAATAAAGTGAAAGTTGAGTTCAATGTTTGTGTTTCAATAGTTTTTAAAAGTGTGTTAAAAATTAAAAAATATAATTGTATTGGTAAGTGTGCAAATAAGAAAGTTAGAATTGAAATTTCGCGTATGAAAGTAGAGTTATGAGTTCCTTATGTAATTGAAACATATGAACTGTTGGAAACTCAAAATCTGGCGGGAGAAAGTAGAGTTACGGGCGTTTGAAACACGCCCTTATCCAATCTTGGCTAAATTCTTCTACACTAAAATAAAAAATATTAGTAGGGACCAAAAAGCCTTGTCACTACCATGAATGAAAATCTGGTCGCTATATTTAATAGCAAGCAGAAAACACTTGTCGTTAAGATGGTCACGAAAGCTGGTCGCTTAAGGTAATAGCGAGCAGATTTTAGTAGCGGTCGCTAATGTACAAATCAACGGTGACCAGAAAGATAAAGTCACTATTAGTAACAACGACCAAGTCAACATGGTTGCTATTACTTACAAGCATTAGTGACCAACTTGAGCTGGTTGGCGTTACAAGGAAGTAATGACCAAAGAATAAATAGACACCAAGAAATTAGCGACCAGCCACAATCTGGTCGCAAATTATTAGTTACGACCAGCACCTGTTTGGTCGCTATTGACAATATTAGCAAACAGAAAGCTACTAGTCGCTAATAGTTTTAATAAATTATTTATTTTTATTTTTACAAAAAATATAATAATATGCAGAAAATAAATTGTACATAATAAACTCAAATACACAACATGATAATTATAAAAATCCACTAAACTAAATAAATTTTAAATATTTTACATTACTTATATTAATAAAAATATAAAATATTCATAATACATAATTATTTTCGTAATAGAATTTCAATAATATTCATGAATATCGGCTTCCAACCGAATATACAAGCACCGACATTGATCATGTGTCTAAAACAAATGAAAAAACTATGTTACTAAAATATGCAATATTAGCAAATTTAAAATCATATAGAATAAATTTTAAAATGCAATATTGTATCTAGTTCACTCATCCTAACTCTATGTACAATTCCGTTTCTTCCTACAAGTCACTGTCATTGACATGGTCATGTACGCGTAGGTTTCTCGGTCTTTCGATGATTTTTCTAAATTTTGATCCCTTAAGTTGTTATAAAGCTAAGTCTTCTATATAAAAAATTTAACAATTCATAAATACTTTTAACTCACTCGTTCTAACTCCAAGTGCAATTTGGTTCCTCCCTACAAGTCACTCCCGTCGAAATGGTCTTGTACGAGTATGTTTCGCAGCCTTTCAACGTTTTTTCTAAATTTCGACCCCTTAAGTTATTATGAAGTTAAGTTTTCGAAATAATAATCTAAAAAATGTACAAATGCTTCTAACTCACTCATCCTCTATGTTAGATATTCCTGCAAGATTAACTCAAGAGGGGAGGGGTGAATTGAGTTAGTCTATAAAAAAATTTTATCAAATTTGTTATCCTACTGGCAGAGAGCTAGCAAATGGCAATTTGCGTAAATGTTTGCCACCACAGATGTAAGAGTTAGCGTGTTTCTTGTGAGAGGTAACAAAGATTAGTGCTCGGGATATTTAACGTGGTTCGCAAAAACCCCTTTGCCTACATCCACGGTCGCTCTATCACCCGAGCCAAAGCTTAACTAGACCTTTAATATGCTACAAATACACCTAGAGCAAAGTGCTTCCCAAGCACACATACTCTCTCCGGGTTTCTTCGCCAAGACAATCCTGCCACCTCCTCCTCCACCTGTCCCCGGGCTGATTTGCTAGCACTATTACAAGGTCTAAAAGCTTACACCAAGCTCAACCCGAAGCTTCCTTTACATGGCATCCAAAGACCACCTTTACACTCGTGGTGACAAGTTGCAAGAAAATAAACAAGTATTGAGTGCGGGATCTATCTCATGAAGTTGGGTGTTTGATCGGTAATTCAGTTGAGATGATCGGAGAGATTGCTTTGAGAGATTTCTTGATATGATTTGCAACAAAGATTTGTTTGTGTGGAGTAGTCAAGTTCGTGGCCCTAGTGGTGGGAGTTTTTGTGTAGAGTGGTAGAGTTCTTGTATATCTCTGTTTTTGCTTGGGTTCTCTCTACTTCTGTTTTCCTTATGTTCTCTCCCTGTTTTTTTTTCTCTATTTTCTCCACCACGTTTCCTCGTTGCTGTGACTCCCTTTTTATAGAACATCTTTCCTTTGCAGGAGCCGTTGAGGAACGTTGCTGTTGGCGCTCGGTTCTTCACGTCAGACGGAATGGTGTTGTCCAGTGGTTCTTCAGCTGTGTTTGTGTAAGTCTTTGTTACATTGAATGTGTTGAAGAGATTTGAATTTGCTGCCAACGGTTGAGTGCTTAATTCAACTAAGCCTCAGTTTGAATTTCGGTGAGCTGATGAGTTGATATGGTATGTCCATAATAAATGCAGTGCAGGTTGACCGCTTGACTGATCAAGGACTTTGACTGCTTTCTTTCCTTGATTATTGAGCTTCCCTTTTGTGTGAAAGTGAAGATGATTCTAGCTCTTGTAAATCTTCTGTTTGAAGTCCTTCAGTCCGTTGTGAGTGCAGGTGATCTTTGAAGGCAAGGGAAACTTCGTTGCCGTTGAACACATGGGTCTGTCCCGAAACAAAGAAGTCTGCATATGCTTCAATGACCAAACAATCGATCAGAATGTAGCCATTTATTCATCCTCTGCTTCCGTATGTTGTTCTCTGTCCGGCTTGATAGAGAGACATAGCAATTGGTCATTATTTAGCCGTGGCATCCTCATCTCCGTATCTTTGTTCTCTGTCCCGCTTCAAGCGGTCGAGCGGTGACCGATGTGGCTGTGGCATCCTCATCCCGTGTCTTTGTCCTCTGTCCAAGTATGTAGTAGCATAACAATTGGTCATGATGATGATGTTATTTTGTCTGCGTAAAATTAAATGATCTTTGTTTGTCTAATCCTGCAGACTTGTTTTCAGATTATTAGTCTTATATAAATCATAGTTCTTAATTCTTTGTTATCATCAAAATTATCCTTGTATTTCCAACAATCTCCCCCTTTTTGATGATGACAAACAAATTAAGAATTATTGATTTATGTTTTTGTAAGCCATAAATTTGAATTGAAAATTTGCCATACCTTTTCATGACTCCCCCTCAACTGGTGCATCTATTTTACTTATCTGTTTATTGCTCATGGCTCCCCCTCAGATTGAGCCAGAAATTTTTCTCCCCTTTAATAATACTTCCCTTTTTAACTACAATTCTTCTTCTTTCTCCCCCTTTGTCATCTCAAAAAGGCTTATGTAACATAGCTAGACGTTGACAGGTTAGGCAGAAGATATATAACGAAAAAATGCAGTCATTGATTTAAGCATAAAACATAAGCAAACATCCAGTGACATGAAACATACATCTAAGCAGATAATGAAACTAAGCCTAAGCTAAGTTTTCAACTAGTTGTTTCTACGCCTAGATGATGTTCTACAGCCAGGAGGTCTAGGACGTTGATATTTTGGTTTAGCTGCAGAAGATGGAGGAAGTGTTTCTACATCCTCATCGACAAGGGCTTGTGAGCTGGAGACTGGTTTGTGAGCTTTGCGTTTTTGGTTCCTGCGCTTAGGGGGAAGGCTAGAAACGGTTGAGGGAGCTGATGGAGGTTCAGAGATAGAAGGTTCAGTGGTAAGGGGTTCAGGTTGCAGCTCTGCTGGGGTATCTTTGGACAGTGATTCTTCATGCAGAGGAGCTTCATAAACGATAATTGATAAAGGCTCAGTTTCTGCATCAGGTTCTGCAGTGACTCCTTCAACTGGGCATTCTTCAGGTGATTCCATGTGCTTGGTTGGTTTGTCTGGAGACGCTGAATGATCATTGCTTCCCATATTATAGTGATCTACATTCATCTGTTCATCCTCCTGCCCATCTTCCTATGTATTTTCCTCTGCATCCTTTGGCCCAGTCTCAAATTCATCTCTGGCAGACTTGTCCTTTGGGTGCCTTGGTTGGCATATGGCGTCCTTGAGCTCTTCAAATGTCATGTTCAGCTTCTGAATTTCCTTAGTTTGCTCCAGGATGGCATTGAGAATATTTGTCAAGCACTCGAGTCACCGAGCCGTTGTGGCACTTGCGTAATGTTGTCAAATCAAGGGTGCTTGGGCGTTAGCCTTTCCTCTCGCCTTCAATGATTCCTCTCAAGAACTTGGCATCCATCCTTATCATCTTTTTACTTGCGGGTTCCCATAGGCACACCTTCAATTGGCATATCCTACATATAACATGAGGGTATGGGAAGTGCTTCTTGCCCGGACTTGAGACTCTCATCATGTGGTGCAACATCACCGCACAAAAGTTTATGGGCGCTTTCTTCATCAATCTCCATAAATGTAAATGCATCATAGTTGGTGATGATGTTGCGACTTCCTGAACGTGGAACTATGACTTTGGAGATGATATGACAGAGAGCTCTTGGCAGCAAGGGTAGATGGGCGGCTGACTCATTCTGAAGCTTTGTCACAATCTCTGTATCCAGCGCCTGTTTGAGATAGTTCAGTTTTGAGTCGCTAGCAGGCGGCATCTCCTCTCTGTAGGGTAAATCGAGCATCAAGGACATGGATCGCGCTTCCAAGTTGACCTCGATTCTATTAACCATGGTCTGAACAGAGGAATTCCCAGTCGGATGAAGATTGGCGTAGAATAATCTGACACAGTCTTCTGAGAATTCTCCCGGTCACTCATTGAACGCTGTCCAGCCTTGTGCCTCAAAGATTTCATCTATTTCGAGCCTATACTAGTTGAAGTCGTCGAAGTTTAAGCTTGCCGGTGTCAGAATAGGAATTGCCAACTGCCGATTGTATTTTTCAGATTCTTCCTTACCGATGAATCTTCCTTCGTTGCCATGATCGTTTCTGGAACGCCTTGCCTGAAATTTTAGGTTTTTCTTGGCCATTGCTGCGGTTTGAGGATTTGGTTTAGGGTTCGAGATTTGGGAGTTGAGAGCGAGAGGGAAATTTGGTTTTTGAAACAGAGACGATGGATTATGAGAGGTTTTCTTGTCGGGTCAGTTTATAGTGCACACAGCCTGTCATGAGCCAGCTGGGTCATGTGCTCAGCACGTGACCGGTCATCTGCTTACTATAGTTCTATCGATTCTGCGATCATTGTTGATCACAGCGAATCAGAACCATGCTGAAATCTAAGTGTGTACAGAGACAGAACAGAGCATAGTTATATGACACATAAGCCTATCTCATGGTAGATTTTTATGAAGGAATCAAGTCCTAAAGGTTTAGTGAAGATGTCAGCTAGTTGATTCTCAGAATTAACAAAGTTTAACACTATATTATTGCATTCAACATGCTCTCTAATGAAATGATGTCTTAAATCTATGTGCTTTGTGCGTGAGTGTTGAATGGGATTTTTGGTTAACTTAATGGCACTAGTATTGTCACAGAATATAGGCACATTCTTAAAATCACAGCCAAAATCAAGAAGTTGTTGTTTTATCCAGAGTACCTGAGAGCAGCAACTTCCAGCGACTATATACTCTGCCTCGGCAGTCGACATTGCCACTGAAACTTGTTTTCTGGAGCACCAAGAGATCATGCAACCTCCTAAAAACTGACAAGAGCCACTAGTACTCTTTCTATCAAGTTTTACGCACCACCAAAGTCGGCGTCAAGATAAGCATATAAATTAAATTCACACCTCTTGGATAGAATAATCCTAAATCCTTGGTTCCCACTAGATATCTAATGATTCGTTTTACAGCTATCATATGGGATTCTTTTGGATTACTTTGAAATCTAGCACATAGGCATACACTGAATTGAATGTCCGGTCTACTAGCAGTAAGATAAAGGAGTGATCCAATCATACCTCTATATAATTTTTGATCAACTGCTTTACCTGTCTCATCTTGGTTCAGTTTGCAAGAAGTAGACATTGGAGTGCTTATCTCCTTGCTTCCTTGCATGTTGAACTTTTTGATCAACTCTTTAATGTATTTGCTTTGACTTATGAATATGCCATTTTTCAGTTGTTTAACTTGCAGACCGAGGAAATAATTTAGTTCACCCATCAAGCTCATTTCAAACTCCTCTTTCATCAAGCTAGAAAATTTTCTGCATAGACTTTCATTAGTGGCATCAAATATTATATTATCTACATAGACTTGTACAATTAACATGTCATTATCTTTATGCAATGTGAACAAAGTTAAGTCAATCTTACCTCGACTGAAGCCTTTTTCAATCAGAAATGTGCTTATCCTTTCATACCAAGCTCTGGGAACTTGTTTCAAACCATAAAGAGCTTTGTTCAATTTGTAAACATGATTTGGACAGCTTGTGTTTTCAAACCCGGGAGGTTGTTCAACATAAACTTCTTCTTTCAGAAAACCATTTAGAAATACACTTTTAACATCCATTTGAAAAAGTTTGAAATCTTTATGACATGCAAAAGCAAGTAAAATTCTAATAGCTTCAAGACGTGCAACAGGAGCATAAGTTTCATCAAAATCTATTCCTTCTTCCTGATTATATCCTTTAGCTACTAGTCTAGCTTTGTTTCTAGTTATGGTGCCATTTTCATCCAATTTATTTCTAAACAACCATTTTGTTCCTATGATGGATTTGTTTAGAGGTTTTCTAATAAGATGCCATACATTATTTCTTTCAAACTGATTTAATTCTTCTTGCATGGCAGTGATCCATGAGCTATCTGTCAATGTATCTTCTATGCATTTTGGTTCTAAATTTGATACAAATGCAGAGTGCTGAATGAAGTTATTTTTAAAATGGGATCTAGTTCTTGTACCTTCATTTACCTCACCCAGTATGTTTTCTTGTGGATAACTGGATCTGTATTTGAAGGTCCTGCTGATCTGCTCACGAGTTTCTGTCTGATCAGGTAAAATTTCAGGAGTCTGACCTTCCTCTGTTATTTCAGCTGGCTGTTTCTCTGCTGTTTGGGTCTCTGTAATCTGTTGTTTTTCTGTCGATGGGAGCAGCTCTTCCTCTTCTTCTGATCCTGCATCTAGTTCTCGATTTCTTCTCGTGCCATTGTTAGACTCATTAAATAATACATGTATGGACTCTTCAACAATCATGGTTCGTTTATTAAAATTCTATAAGCTTTTGACGTAGAGGAGTAACCGAGAAAAATACCTTCATCACTTTTTGCATCAAACTTTCTAAGATTATCTTTCCCGTTGTTGAGGATAAAACATTTGCATCCAAAGGTTCTCAAGTAACCGATATTTGGAATTCTTCCCTTTAAAAGCTCATATGGAGTCTTTTTAAGAATGGGGCGAATGAATGCACGGTTAATAATATGACATGCAGTATTAACAGCTTCTGCCCAAAAATATTTTGGTAGGTTCTGTTCTATGAGCATGGTTCGTGCCATTTCTACTAGTACTCTATTTTTCCTTTCTACTACACCATTTTGTTGGGGAGTTCTTTGGAGCAGAGAAATTATGTGTTAAGCCATTCGAGTCACAGAATTCATCAAAATAAAAGTTTTGAAATTTCTTGCCATGATCACTTCTAATAGCACAGATGTTTAAGCTTAATTCTTTTTGAATCTTTTTGAAAAAGCATATGAATGTTCTCAGTGCATCATTCTTGTATGCTAAGAAGTAAACCCAACAGAAACGAGAATAATCATCTACTATTACTAGACAGTAATACTTACCTCCCAAGCTTGCTGTTCTTGCTGGTCCAAATAAATCCATGTGTAGCAGTTGTAATGGTTGCTTGGTTGTGATCACTTGCTTGTGCTTGAATGATGACTTCACTTGTTTTTCTTTGGCACATGCATCACATAATTCATCCAGGCTATAGTTTGCGTCAGGCAGACCTTTTACTAGTTTTAATTTGGACAGTTTTGATAGAATCTTGATATTGCAGTGTCCTAAGCGTCTGTGCCAGAGCCAGCTGCTTTCCTGTTGACTTACTACTAAACACATTTTGTTGTTAGGAAGATCATCAATATAAAGTACATAAACATTACCTTCCCTTTTTTCGTTTAGTATTTCTTCTCCGGATGACAGATTAACGATTGAGCAGCATTGATTATCAAAATTAACTTTAAAACCGTTATCACACAATTGACTTATGATTATTAGGTTATGTTTTAATCCTTTAACATGAAGAACATTTTCTATGCATAGGGAGGAAGGATTACCTATTTTTCCTATGCCTATTACTTTGCACTTACTGTTGTCTCCAAGGATTACATTTCCACCGAATTGTTTTTGTAGATCACAAACATTTTTCATTTCTGTCATATGTCTTGAGCACCCGCTGTCCAAGTACCATTTGCTATTTTTCAGTCGGGTTAGCTCCTCTCCTTCCTGCAAAAGAAATCTTTAGTGTTTAGGTACCCAAATTTCTTTGGGTCCTAGAGAGTTAATGCTGTTATATGTTCCTTTTGGAACCCATATCATTTTTATTTTATTGGTGTTCTTTTTATACCAGCATGAATAAACATTATGCCCTTTTCTACCACAATGAAAACATTTAACAAAAGGTATTGTGGAGTAAGACATGTTTGCTGTATGTGCTTTGGACATTAAATTTCTGTTTTGCATCCTTGCTGTTGCCATACCTGAGTGGCTTGTGGAAGGCTGATCATACCTTGAGATATGTTTACCAGTTGCCATAGATGTTGGAATGAATCCTATTCCTTCCTTTCTGTATGGACTGCATTGAGCTCCTAGTATTGCATCTAGTCTATCCTTTCCATTAACAAATCTTGCCAATGATGCTTCTAGGTCGAGGTTCTTACTCTGCAGAGCTTTGTTCTCTTGAAGTAGTCTTTGATTTTCTTCCATTAGCTTAGTTTTTTTATGTGCATATTTGTATAATCAGTCATGAATGGTTTAAAATCTGGAATGGTGGGATATGACAGTCTATCCACCTCTCTACTAAGTGCCTTATTCAACTCCTCAAGCTCAGCAATTTTCTTTATCATGTCTATGCTCGAGCTTTCTGTGCATCTTGTCAGTTCTCCAGTCTTACATTCATTTAGTTTGACATGAAGCTTTTCATTTATTTGAGTCAAGCATTTATTTTCAATATGCAGTGCACATAGTTTAGAGTTAATATGATCATAATCTGCATGAAATGTGTCTTTCATAGCATCAGTTTTGTCTTCTAAGGCATTTTTTAAAGCAAGTATTTCCTTTTTCAGACATTCGTTTTCATCCTTAACTCTATGCATGCATACTTTCATAGTTTTGCAGTCGGTTTTGGCATGTAGGTATTTTGCATACAGTTCATCAAAAACATTTTGTAATTGTTCATTAGAATCATCATAGTCAGTAGAATTTACCTCACTGTCATCTTCATGATCTGCCATCAGGCATAAGTTGCTTTCTTCATTTTTCTCTGTCTCAGTCTGACTGTCTTCTGATGAGCTTTAATCTTCATCACTCCATGCTGCCATAGCTCGTTTTCTTCTTGTGTCATTGTACTTAGATCTCTTGAGCAGTGGACAATCGTTCTTGAAGTGTCCTGGCTTGTTGCAATTGAAGCAGTTGGTGTCCTGTCTGTCCTCTCCTCTACTTGTTCTTCCAGGAACTCTTCTTTTTCTAAGCTTGTTTCTTCTGAGAAAACTTTTAAATTTACGGGTTAAGAGTGCAATGTCTTCATCAGAGGAAGAATCACTTACCTGCTGGTCGTTGATCTTTAATGCAATCCCTTCAGGACGTTCATCAGTTTTCTTCAGAGATAGTTCCTTAGCCATCAGCTTGCCAATCAGTTCATCCAGTGACATTTGAAGAAAAGTTGGATTTTCTTCTATGGCATCTACTTTAGATCCGAATGTTGGCAGCACAGCTCTTAATATCTTCCACTTTAGTTCTTCAGGTTTGAATACCTTTCCTAGATCATTTAGAGGATTTGTAATGTTAGTGAATCTAGTAAACATCTGAGAAATGGACTCATCTCGGTTCATCCTGAAGTTTTCATACTCATGCATGAGCAGATTCACTCTGGTTTCCTTGACTTGAGTGGTTCCTTCATGCGTTACCTCCAAAATGATCCCATATTTCTTTGGCGAGTTGCAAAGCACGGTTCGGTTGAACTCATTTGGATCCAAAGCGCACAATCTGAGAAGGTTCATAGCTCTATCATTCATTGATATGAGCTTATTATCTTCATCATTGTATTCCCGTTCAGCCTTAGGAATACGTATCCCATCTGGACCGATTTTGGTTGGAAGGATAGGTCCGTCCCGTATGATCTTCCATAATGTGAAGTCTTGTGCTCGAATGAAGATTGTCATCTTGGTTTTCCAGTACCCATAATTTGTTCCATCAAAGAGTGGTGGTCTGTTGGAGGATCTACCTTCAAAAGCTATAGGAACAAGGTTAGCCATAAGGATCTTTTACCTCAAGGTTGTTAGACCTTTGATTTTTTTTGGGCTGCTCTGATACCAATTGTTAGATATTCCTGCAAGATTAACTCAAGAGGGGAGGGGTGAATTGAGTTAATCTATAAAAAATTTTTATAATTTGTTATCCTACTGGTGAGAGAGCTAGCGGTACATTGCGTCAATCTTTGTCACCTTGATGTAAGAGTTAACGTGTTTCTTGTGAGGTAACAAATATTAGTGCTCAGGATATTTAATGTGGTTCGGCAAAACCCATTTGCCTACATCCACGGTCGCTCTATCACCAGAGCCAAAGCTTAACTAGACCTTTAATATGCTACAAATACACCTAAAGCGAAGTGCTTCGCACACACACATACTCTCTGGGTTTCTTCGCCAAGACAACCCTGCCAAACCTCCTAGACACACACATCCCCTAGCTGATTTGCTAGCACTATTACAAGGTCTAAAAGCTTACACCAAGCTCAACCCGAGCTTCCTTTACCGGTGCATCCAGCACCACCTTTACACTGTGAGTGACAAGTTGCAAGAAAATAAACAAGTATTGAGTGCAGGATCTATCTCATGAACGTTGGGTGTTTGATCGGTAATTCAGTTGAGATGATCGGAGAGATTGCTGAGAGATTTCTTCAGTATGATTTACAGCAAGATTTGTTTGTGTGGAGTAGTCAAGTTCGTGACCGGCAATGGGAGTTTTTGTGTAGAGTGGTAGAGTTCTTGTATATCTCTGTTTTTGCTTGGGTTCTCTCTACTTCTGTTTTCCTTATGTTCTCTCCCTGTTTTTTTTTCTCTATTTTCTCCACCACGTTTCCTCGTTGCTGTGACTCCCTTTTTATAGAACATCTTTCCTGTGCAGGAGCCGTTGAGGAACGTTGCTGTTGGCGCTCGGTTCTTCACGTCAGACGGAATGGTGTTGTCTAGTGGTTCTTCAGCTGTGTTTGTGTAAGTCTTTATTGCATTGAATGCGTTGAAGAGATTTGAATTTGCTGCCAATGGTTGAGTGCTTAATTCAGCTAAGCCTCAGTTTGAATTTGGTGGTGATGAGTTGATATGGTATGTCCATAATAAATGCAGTGCAGGTTGACCGCTTGGCTGATCAAGGACTTTGACTGCTTTCTTTCCTTGATTATTGAGCTTCCCTTTTGTGTGAAAGTGAAGATGATTCTAGCTCTTGTAAATCTTCTGTTTGAAGTCCTTCAGTCCGTTGTGAGTGCAGGTGATCTTTGAAGACAAGGAAAACTTCGTTGCCGTTGAGCACATGGGTCTGTCCCCCGAAATAGAAATGCATATGCTTGACACAAAACAATGATCATAATGTGGTGTTGCATCCTCTGTCCCGTATGTTGTTATCTGTCCGGCTTGATGCAGCATAGCATTGGTCGTTATTTAGCCGGCATCCTCTCCCGTATCTTTGTTCTCTGTCCCTTCTAGCGGTCGAGCGGTGGACCCTTGATGTGGCTGTGGCATCCTCATCCCGTGTCTTTGTCTCCTGTCCGGTATGTAGTAGCATAACAATTGGTCATATGATGGCTGTTTTGTCTCTTTGTAAATTAAATGATCTTTGTTTGTCTAATCCTGCAGACTTGTTTTCAGATTATTAGTCTTATATAAATCATAGTTCTTAATTCTTCGTTATCATCAAAATTATCCTTATATTTCCAACACTCTAAATGTAATTTCGTTTCTTCTTACAAGTGACTCTCATCGACACGATCGTGTACACTTAAATAAATTATAGTTAATTTATTTATTACTTATTAACATTAACAAATGAAATACATTTTGAATTTCTTATAAATAATTTCAACATTTATAAAATAAGCTTAACTATAAAATCACAAAAAAAAAAATTTAGCAGAGTGCAAATGCTCAATCAACAAGATTAACAATGCAATCACAAATAATTTTTTTTAAGTGAAGATTCTCAATCAACAAGTATAAAGAATATGTCACAAATTTTTAGCAAAGTTAAAATTTTCAATCAACAAGCTTATCAATACAAACACATACAACCACAATAATCAACAATGCATAAAATTATAGCAAAAAAGATCTAACTACAAAAAAACACCTTAACTAGGGGCGGCGATAGAAGGTAGCGGTGGCGACAATAAGAAGGAAGGCGTGTGCGAATGGCAGCAGCGAGCTAGCGGGCATGGCGAACGGCGGTACGGTGCCAACGGCGAGCAACTGCGCTGGAATGGGTGGCGAGTGCGGTGAACGGCAATGCTATGTGAATGGCAGGATTAGTAGCGGTGGGCTTGAAAATTTCTTTCTAGTGTGAAGATAGATCTCGGGTGGGTTGAGTGGTGTTAACATGTAAAGTAATAGCGATATGTTGGCTGCTATTGCTAAGGTAATAGCAACTGACTTAGTAAATCGGTCGTTATTATAAGGTATTAGGGACCAAATTAAAAGTTGGTCTCTATTACTTCAAAAAAAAAAACAAAATAATTATTAAATTCTTTAATAAAATCTAAATCATTGGATATGATTTATATTTATAATATATCATGTTTACAATGTTTTAAACCATTTGGATATATTTTGTGCTCCACATAATAAATGACTGGTTATCGTATACGATTTAATAAATCAAACGATTAAATCGTAGTAGCAAAATATATCCGAATATAATGAAATTTTGTTTAAACATCAGTGTTGTCATATAGAATATATCTAATGGCCCCGATACTTGATTCAAAATATGAAATAATATAGTTTGTGTAATTAGTATAAACTAACAGTATAAATACTATAGTTGTTAACTAAGTTAATAAATTGCCGCTAACTCGTTCACTCAATTTGCACGATTGTAAAAATACAATGGAGATCTAAACCGTTGGATATGTTCTATACTACAATATTAGTGTCAACAAATAATTTCATCACATTTGAATATATTTGGGTGCTACAACTTAATCTTATAAATTGTCAAATCGTATACGTCCATGAATTATTTATTGTAATGGAGTATGAAAGATAACCCAAATAATCTAAAATTTTGTAAAGTGATATATTTAAAATATAAGTCACATCAAATGAGCTAGATTTTATTAAACAAAATTTTATTAATTAATTTATAATTTATGATTTTTAAAGTAATGGAGACCAAACACTAATGTTCACTATTACAAAAGCAATGGCGAGCGGCTAAGTAACTAAGTTGCAATTACCTTGAAGCAATAGTGACCAACAAGTATCTACTCGTTGTTGCTTCAGTAATAGGGACCAGAAAAAGATTTGGTCCCTAGTAACTTAAAAAATAAAATATTTTATTTAATTTAATAAAATATTATTTAATAAAATCTAAACTGTTTAATGTGAGCTATATATTAAGTTTTATTATATTGGCAAAGTCTTAGACCATATGCTTAGTACCTCCATCATAATAAGTAATTCATGAGTATATACAAATTAATAATTCATAGGATTAAATCCTAACATCAAAATATATCAGAATGCGTTGAAATTTTGTTTGAACAATAATATTGTCATATAGAATATATCTAGCATTTCAAATACTTGATTTAAATATTAAATAATATAGTTTGTGCAATTAGCATAAAGCAATAGTATAAAGTACTATGCTTGTTAACTAATTTAGTATATTGTTGTTAATCGTTCACTCAATTACGCAATTATAAAAATGAAATTGAGAACATATCTAAACCGTTAGATATGTTATATACTACAATATTAGCATTCACAAATAATTTCATTACATTGGATATATTTTAGTGCTACAATTTAATATTATAAATTGTTAAATCGTACACATTCATCAATCATCTGTTGTGATAACCCAATGATTTATAATTTTGTCAAAAAGAAAAATGATATATTTAAAATATAAGTCATATAATAGTTTAGATTTTAAAATATGAAAATTTTTATTTTCTAAAATAATAGGGATCAAGAATAGATTTAGTCCCTATTACACAAGTAATAGCGTCCGGCTGCAGGAACCTGTTACTATTACTTGGAGAAATAGCAACCGACCTGCTATTCATTGCTATTGCTCGACAAAGTAGCAACCACACAGTTATTGGTCGCTATTGATTTGAAGCAATAGTGACCATCCTCCTCTTTGGTTGTTGTTGGTGTAGTAACAGCAATCGTTTTGGTAGCCGATCGCTAGTACGAAATTAATCGCAACCATTATGATATTGGTTGTCAGTAGCAACCGTTTTGTTATGTTAGTTACTGGCTTGATCGCTATTGATATTTTTTCTTATATAGATAACTCAATCCAGATAGTACGCATAAAGGAGACGTCTTGCATGAGGGTGCTCAAATCACTCTTGAAAGAGTTAATTACTCTTAATTTGCATTTTACCACTTTGGTGATCTCTACATATTCTATTGTTAAGTAGTCAAGCCGTCTACCAAGCTCTTTAACGTTAGAATCCATATACAATACGATTTGCTCTTAGTCGGGAATACGAATTTCTATAATACAATAGATGGAGTTTTGGACTTTGTAGTGCCTTGGTTGGTGCATGCTCTTTATTCTTTCCGAGAGCTCGCTCTTGCGGCACCTCCTCTATAGCGACAATGTCTTGCAGCGCAGCCATCACTATGAGGCGTTGTTTGGTAACTCGACTATCGAAATCTTAGCTTTGATACCAACTAAAATTTTCAACATTATCTGTAAGGCATTTAGATAATTTTTATGCTATTTTACAAAGTAAGCTTAAAGTATTCTTAAATGCTATTAGAGAGTGGTGTAAATAGAAACGGAGAAGTTGGATGGGAGAAAGTTTTACTAGCAAGCTTGAAATGTTTAATAAGAGTTTGATGTTTACAAATTCTTTGGAATAATTTCCAAGTAAGAGTTTTCACTTCCTATTTTTAGCTGCTAATCTTCCTAATAAACAATGGTGATTATTTTTATCGAACGATGAAGAATGCCTTCTCAAAAGGTTTTTCAAAAATATATGTACAAAATATTCTTTTATAAAATATCTAGTTAGTATATAAATTCCCTAATTCTTTAGAATGTAAGCATTCTTGGACCTTGTTATATGTGCCATTTAGTGAGAATTTTGGGTCACATCCTATAGCCTATTACATTATGCAATAGCTTTTAACAGCTGCTTATCATAACAACCTTTGAAGTACTTCAGCTACAAAACAAACGCTTAGCTATTTCAACCATAGTTTTAAAAATCGGACCGGATATTAAATCGAAAAAATGTCCGGATCAACGGGTCACGGGTTGATCCGTCGGATCAACGGATTGACCCGTTATGTTAAAAATATCAAAGTGTTGACGGTAGCACGAACGCTTATTATTTTTCTTTGTTAAAAAGTATAAAAGAAAAAATAAACTAACAAAAAATTTATAGAAAAAAATACTTTAATTAATAAACTTTAAAAGAAATTTTTTGTTTTAAAATAATTTTGTTATTTTTTGCTTACATTTTAATAGAATTAGTGATATAAAAACTTAAAAATTACTAATAATAAATATTTATAGATAAAATATTAGAAAAATATTTTTTTATATTATCAGATCTATATATAAAATCCAAGTTACATATCATATTCAATATAAGACTACTAATAATTATGTTTGTATTAATATATCACAAATTTAAATTTTTAAATTTTAATTTAATTTGGTTTGATCCGGACGAGCGAGTCGACTGGATCGAAACGGGTCGAAATGGATTGGAACGAGTCAATTGCATAAATATTTTATTATAAACTCGGACCGATTTATGTTCCGAGTCGACTATTTCCTGGTTGATCCGGGCGGATCGGACCCGAATTTTACGACTATAATTTCAACTAATTCTACTAACATCTGCATAGAATCTGCGAGCTCTTATGTTTCTTCGTGCAATGTACTGAATAAAGATAGTATTTATTCTAATAAATTTTTTATTTTATATAAAACTTTTAATAAAAATATAATTTTTTAATGTATAATTTTTTATTATTATAATTTAAGCTCATTTAGAAAAATAAAGTAATTTTATTTTATAAAAATTTATTATTTAAGTATTTTTTGATTCATAGTATGAGGTGGAGCTTTTCCGAGGTTACCACAAAAGACATATAAATAAACTATTGATCTAGATTTGCCACGAAGTGGGATGGTGGATGTACTAAACTATTTTCGAAGCAAATATCTTAACAATAATTACTATCTTTTATTGTCAAATTTAGAGAATTTGAGCGTACTTTTTAAAAAAAAATTTAGAATAAAAAATATTTTAAAAAATTAGATGAGCTCTATTTCTAGGAAAAAAATAAATTATAATATTTCATAAATGAAAGTTTTTGTATTTTTAAATTAAAAATTATAAAATATTTTACAAAATTTATTAAAATATAAAATTAAAAATTAAAATTAAAAAAGTTTATAAATAATATCAAACATCGCCTTGATTATGGATCAACTAAAGACGCGTGGAGCGTCTCGCGCGCGACTTTTATTTGAGGTAAGCAAACGTTTATCGTTGTTCAGACAACTTGAAAGTGTAGGGTAATTGACTTTTACTTTTGGAGCATTGTTACATCATACAATTTTTAAATGAGGTAAAATCACCTTTTTAACGTTAAGGACAATTTTCTTTTTGTTAGATTTCTTTCTTTATAAATTAGTTACCCTGTTGAGTCTTCCCATAAGAAAGTTTTTCATAGATTAGGTCGAGTTATACATGTTTTCAACAGTAACTCCACTAATTTTTTCTAATTGTGGGGCCTAAGAGTGAAGTGGTTTTTCCGATGGATCCGCGAAAGTGTTTGAAAGTATTTTTATAAAATAATAATATTTTTTTAAATAAATTTTATTTTTTATTTTAAAAATAATAAATAATAAAAAAATTAGTATGTAAGACATTTTTATATTTTTTAATTTTTTAAATAAATTTTCTAAATATTTATAAAACTATATTAATAATATGAAATAAAAAATTGAAAATTTATTTTTTTGAAAAGTAACGCCAAGCGCTCCCGAATGGTTAAAAATAATGAAACATGTCAAGTCAAACTTTTATAATTAGGAAAATAGATTAATTAGGGTGGCAATATATGACCCAATCTAAAAATGCGACTCAAAATTGACCCATTTAATCAGAGTTAGGGTTTAAAAATTTGATCCGTATAAATATATAAATTGTATTAGGATTGAACAAATCGGATCCAGTTATTAAATAGATAAACTCGAGTTAACCCAATATTGACCCACCAATCCAAATTATCATATATTTAAAGAATAATATTTGATTTTTTTTCCGCAAATTAAAATATCGGCAATAAACATAATCGATAATAGTAATATAAATTATTAAATTATATAGTATTTATAATTAATTATTATTTTTATATCTTAGTAAAATAGTGTAAGATGAGAATTATAATATTATTGAAAGTATTACTATGTAAGTATTTCTGTAATGACGAATTTGAATTTCGTACAAAAGTTTTTAACAAAATTTTATTAGATAGCTATGTTTATCAAAATTTTTATCAAAATTATTAGTATATATTTATAATCATAAAATTTTAGCTGTCAACACATATTTTCAAAAAATAAAAATAAAAATAAATATTTTTTGGAATTTAAGGACCGATGAAGATACTAAAAAATGCACATTTTGACGAAAATTTACTATATCTCATTATTAAGAACTTCGTACACTTTCATTATAACTGATCTTATAATTTCACTGCATTTTAAAATATACAATTAAAAATTAAAAATTTTAATTATTAGATGTGTCGACCCGAATTTGACCAGTTATTTAATAGGTTAGATTAAGATTAGACAATTTTAACCCGTATATATTAATGGATTAGTTTAGAGTTAAACAAATTTGATCCGATTATTAAATGGGTTGATCTGCAACCGACCTAGGAATTCAAATTGCCACCCTTAAGATTAATCAAGCATAGTACTTCTAGATTACTTGTGTTGTACTATGTTTTCGCATATTTAAAATCAACATTGCATAGTTAACAAAATCGAGTCAAACTATTCCGATCAATCCGAACTCCACCAATTCAGGACCAAAACAGATTTGAGTCTCTAGTTGAACTATTTGTGTAGTCAACCTGATGTGACCCTAATTGATATGGATGAATTTTGCAGTAACCCAACAATCTAGCTAAACAAGTCGATCCAAAATTTAATTTAAAATAAATATACTTTTGTGTTATTAAACAACCTACATTCGATGTCAACAATCTCGTGAAATTGATTCGAACCCGTTTATATTATCGGGTCAATATTGGATTGACAATTGATCAAACCTGATAAAGTTAAATCTAAATCCGAAATAAACAGGTTAGTATCGGATTAAAATTTTTAGATCGAATCATATATTACCACTCTAATAATATAATCGAGATAATGAATTATAAGATCAAGATTATCAAAATCGAAATCTTAGGTAAAATTGTTTCACTTGAGTAAGATCATAAAATAAAAATTTTGTCGTAAGATCGTAAAATCCATACCGAAAAAAAAATTTAAAATTTTTAATATATTTAAAAGTTTAAATAATATTTTTCAAAATATATGTAATTGTAATCTCGCTGTATCACCAAAATAACTTCATTATTGAAAATTCAAAACATAGTCTCGCGTACATTTTCATATTATAATACACTAATAATATCAATCTTTGTGGTTTCAGGTGTATATAACAATAATGAACTAGGCATATGACAATTGCCATACGTTCTTGAACCGCAGTGTATACGATGACTTTCATGTATAGATTTCGTCCGCTTAACATAACAAAGGGTGAAATACTGCTGTAAATAAAATGGAACCTTGCTCAATTCGAGTCACTAAAGACAAATTATTGTAACTTCTAACACCTACATTCCTGCTCACTGATTTGAGGCAAAAGCAAAATATGCATTTACTTAGCTTTATATAAAGAAGATACACTAGATTACACCGAGACTTTCACAGTCACAAGTAGAGAATTCTACTAGGTACGTATGGTTGAAACATACAACCTGCAGCAGCGGGCAAACACTGCAAGTTACCACTGCCTTAACTGTCAAAAATGGTTCTACACTTCTACAGCAGTCAATCAGTCGTTATCTTCATTAGTGAGCAAACATAAAACTCAATCATCTCTTCGGGCGTGCTTATCAACACCCTAAATTCTATTTTTTTAAATTTATTCTTAATATAGAATACATGCAAAATTAAAATAAATTTTTTTATCAATAAAATTTTTTCAAATTTAAAACTTACTAATATTTATAGTTAATATAATATTTTATTTCTATTAAATATTTTTAATTTTTAATTTTATTTTTTAAATTTATATCTTAAAAATTCTACTTCATCCAAAAACTCCACTTCACCTACTTGATAAACACGCACTTCATTGCTTCTTCATCGCGTGCTGCATCTCCACTAGCCCAATCTATAGAGATTTTTTGAAATTCTTTTGAAAAAAAAATTTCTCGAACCCAAACTATTAAAAATATTTTTGTATAATCTTTTTATTTTATTTATAAAAAAATATAAATAATAAACAAAATTTTATTACGAATAAAATTATTTTATATTTTTAAAATTTAAAATATTATAAAAAATTTATTTAAAAATATAAAATAAAATTTTGAATAACAAAAGTTGAATATTTTAACCAAATAGCACCCAAAACAACAAAACTAAAATCCGTCTATCCATGACTAAAATCCCAACAAATAGATGTCAAATTTATTTGAAATTCAACCTTTAATGCCGCCATGGACACCAATTTGAGGAGTTAATGGACAAATTTAAAGTACCAAACAGAAAATTTCAAGGAGACAAGAGGCAAAGCGGTTATTAAGGACTTAGGTTTCAAGTTTCCACAATCCTCCAGAGCATCCTTATTATTAACTCTACATTTTAAATGCAAATAATAGCATTTAATTGAAGCAGTAACCAAATTAAACAAAAAATATCTAACTCTAGCTGAATCAGCGCAGAGAAATCTCAATAAACTATACAACATATCCCAAATTATTCATTATGATACCAACAAGAGTAAAGCAAACAAAAAACTGACTGCGTCATCAGAATAAACTTAAAAGTTCAACCCAAGTGCTCAAAAGCTGAATTCCCAACGTAGATTATGCTTCAAATAGTAGAGAAAAAATTCTAGATTCCAATTCTACACATCAGCTCTCAGATAAAGAAACAAAAACATAACAAAGAGAAGAACAAAGAAAATACCTTGAATGAAAGAACGAAAGAGAGAAAAAGAAGAGAAGGTAATGAGATGGGAAGCGAATGGGGGAATTTCTCAACCCATGAAATTAGGGGAAGAAGCTGCTCAGTCACCATGAAATTAGGGAAAGAAGTAGCTGGAGCGAAGAAAAGCTATGTAAGCACTTTTGCAAAACAAATCCCTATATGAGCTTAATTGCAGATAAACTCCTCCAAATATAAAATAGTACCAAATTGTTAAAAGATCTGATTTTAAAGATTTTAAAATTAAAATCACTATCCTATTACGATTTTGCAAGAAAAATAATTTTATATGAAACAAAATCATTTTAGTAATATAAATTATAATATTGTAAGATTTTAAAATTTAAAATCGAAATTTGACAAACTTGGATAAGATCATCGACCAACTACTGAAAACGATTTTAACTATTGGAAATGGGGTAACAAAGTTTGTCCACTATACATTAACCCTTGTTATATGTTAATTTACATTGAACAATGTATTATGACTTAATTTATCCGGATATTAATGGCGCGCTACTAGGACATATAGTATTTACTAGATCAATATATATCAAGCATCACAAATCAATCAGAAAATGGTGCAAGAGGGACACTGAATGAGACAGTGCTATATGGTACTCAAACATGCAAAAAATTGAGTGAACACAATGGCACGGATAGAATTCTGGCAAGCTCTATGTAATACCCTCAACTATAACATTAGAAGCCATACTGTCAACAGACAATAAAAACCTTCATTTTTTAACAATTCTACTTCCTATTCTAATACGTATACAGCAAATTTAAAATGATGAGACTGTATTTCTGTAAATATAAATGAATGCAAATGAGGGCTCAAAACTGTCTAGGAAACAATGATGCTATTCGAAAATTCTTTCTCCTGTTGAAAATATCAAGAAAAGAAAAGAACTGAGTATGCAAAGGTATCCTGGAACAAAGAACACTGGTTTCCAACTCTCAGGGCTTGTTAGATCTAAGTTGGCTTCCTTAGAAGTCTGCAGTGTCCTTCCTGTCAATCCAACACCAACTATACCTGCTAATGTTCCTGCAGTGTTCGAGACTCCCATCACAATTCCTGCATACTTTGGTGCAATATCCATGTGATTCACAGCAAACCCAGCTCTTCCAAGTGCCAAAAATCCGAGAGAAACTGAAGAACAGATGACAGTGCCTAAGGGTGTATTGAAGAACGGTAGTGCCATAAGCGCGATGGCAGCAATTATGAATCCTATGGTGTTAAGAAGCTTGCGGGTCCTGGTCACTGAGAGAATCCTTCTTGTTATCAAGTGATCTGCAACAACACCTCCAACATTTGAAAATATAAACATGTTCAAGTAAGGCAACATCTTAGAGGATCCCATATCCTGGAGACTGAGCTTAAGGCCTAACTCAAAGTATGTTGGCAGCCAGTTCATTAACACATATAGTGCATAGTGAAAAGTGTAATTATTCACCACAATTGCCCAAACTGGCAAGCTGAAAATGATCTTCCTCCATGGGATCTTAGCAGATCGTACAGAAATGCCACCACTATGTATACCCAGTCTTGGACTTTCTTTGAACTTCGTTACAGGAAGCAACAACTCTCCAAAACCAGCTGGAGTTGATTTCAGATTATCAGAATGTGGTGGATCACTAGCGTATTTCATCCAAAGAATGGACCATATGACACCCAATGTTGCCTCTACTAAAAAAACCGACTGCGGGCCTTTATGCTTCACCAAATCTGGCAACAAAAGCATACCTCCAGCTGCACCAAGGTACATCCCTGAAGTAGTGAGAGATACAGAACGTGAACGCTCATGAGGTGGAACCCATTGTGCTAACACTGTATGGATGGATGGAAAAATAAAACCCTGAGCCACACCAACAAGAAGGCGAGCAATCACCAGCGAATAGACTTGGTTAGGGTCTAGTGGGACCAAAAAACATGTTAAAGACCACAGTATAAACGAGAGAAGCAGAACTCGTCTTCCACCTATGCGTTGTGCTGCCCATCCACCAGGTATCTGTGAAACCACATATCCATAGTAAAAGGTTGAGAGGATCAAGCCTTTGCTTGATTGATCAACACCAACGGCATCTGCAGCAAATGTATAAGCTATTGAGAAGCCCATACGCTCGATATAGCAAACATTTGTCGAAATAAAAGTTAGAAGAACAATAAGATAGCGTTTCTTCATTGCTGACAAAGGTCAATGATCTTCCTCCAAACAGGATCACTTGGGAGAGTCATATGGCATCTGACTCATTTTAGTGCATCATGTTTCTATATAAGGTACTGTGTAACTCTGAACTCAAGGATTATGGAGTACCTGAAATTGAAAAAGAAAGTACTGTTTAGAGAAAGTAATAGAAGTATAACAGTTTGGCCGTCTTTGCTATAAACCAATTACTACATACGTTAAAACAATAGGAGCAAGCTAAATCTCATTTGACTTTTGTAATGCAAGAACGGACTTTGTTATATATTGGTATGCCTACTCAATCATGAGAATAGGCATAATATCTTGGGAAGCTCTCAAGATTTGAAGTTAACCAGCTGGTAACACTATTTATAGCTAATACAATTACCTGCCAGCAGACATGAACAATATCATACATTCAAACATTACATTTTATGATCATAGTTTCAGTATTTTGTTCCAAGCATGTACAAAATAATGAAAGGATCTACGCTACTTCAAGAGTTAACTTATCTCACTCAGTAGCAAAATTGGAAGTCTCATTAATGGTCCTCCTGTCAGTGAGATAGAGGGTGGCCTACGAAGTCTTGGTCAGAGACTATTAGGAATAATAAATCAGCTATTGCTATGACTAAAGATATTGTTAACAACAACCGTAAAAGGACTCATGTAGCCCGCCTCATCTAGTGGTATGAGGCTTAGTTGTTCTTCTAGATGACAATTTGATCCCACGGCTTTCTGTAGGAGAGTATATCTAGAGCATAGAATGGTATGCTGAGAAATATTTCTATTACATGTTACAGAATTACATTGTACATTAAGACTGCACAATTACAGCTGATTGTCGCTAGAAGGACCCTCAGAGTATAACTCCCTACATACTCATCTAGATCATATGCCAGATCCTTTTACAAAATGTTGTAGCCAATAATTAAGATTAAGTATACATGTCTTAAAGCTAAGGAGCATCTCAATATACTGAAAAATCCATTTCTTCTCTGCAAAACTGAGTTATTCAGTTAAACATTAGAATGCTGCATTTGATATGATTGCCATAGGAAGTACTAAAAAGATACACCGACTACCCCTGAAATTTTAGCACAAACAAGTATTTGGTTTCGTAAGTTATGAATCAAGCTTACTGAAGCATAAACCATAGCATACAAAATCTGTCTTTTGACATGCAAAAATATAAAGATCGCAGCAGATATCTTAAGAATTTCAGAGGTCCATATAAAGCTAGAATTGGCATCAGAAGATGATCATAACACTATTGCAAGTACATGCAGAATATTTGTAGAACTTACGACACTAACAAAGTTTCACAATGAACTTCAAGGAAAGACAAAAAAAGATCTCTTGATTAGCAAACGAAACGATTATGTATCACATATTGGGTTAAGGTTTCAAGAAGGATAAGAAGAATATCTCCAGCATAAAAGAAGAACATCTCCATATACTTTAGTTTTATACAACTATATACATCTAATCTAGGCTGTAAAAAGAGAATATCAAATTAAGCATTTTAATAACAACAATGACGAAATGCACAAAATTTCTAAAAATAAAAAGATTATTGCACATATGGAAATAAGAAGATAGAGGTCTACTACTTCAAAACCTCGATGGAATTACATATTGTAAATTATTAGAGTTTTCTAGTGTGCACATGTTGGCATAACATAATTGGCACCATGATCTCAATCTGCTCATTCAGATTAGCAAAAGATTACTTACATAATTTCTTACTTTGAATCATCAATAACGAAAAATCATGCAGAACTTGGTAGGTTTACAAGTTTTACTAGTTGCAGTACTACTCAAATGCGAATTTTACTCTGTTTTCAAGTGAGAAGAAAGAAGTGAATCACAGTGCTACATCTCCAATCTAAAGAAAACTTGGGCGATTCTTGGAAATAGCTTTTCCTTTCCAAATCTCAGTTTCCAGATTATTATAGTTGGTTATCCAGTTCCAGAAAATTTAATCTCAGCAATGCTAAACATAGATATCAGCCAATAGTGAAACAACAACTTCCCTACCCATTAAACCGTACATACTAGCTATTCCCTTTTCTAAAAATCCTCCCCATCAAACACAAAAATCGGAAGAATGAACGCTGACTCGTAAGGATGGTACAAAATTTCTAAATCTTACACTATAGCCGCAGCATTATATACAAGAATTGGAGTCAACAACATCCTAGATCTAAAGAGAACCAAAAATCCTGATTAAAATCATAGTGATGAAACTTACCAACAACCGAAAATGTGGAACTTCAACTGGTTCGACTCAACAGAAAAACAGAATCAATGTCTCTGTTTCCTCCAATTAATAACAGAAGAAGAAGAGTAGATAAAAAGATTCTTAAAATTTAAAATTAAAAAGAAAACAAAACAAAACAAAAGAGCAACTGCGGTGCAGGTCGGACTTTGAAAGGGCGGCACCAACCCAGGCGTTGGGTTGGAATTTGCAATATTTGCTAATAGTACCGGGGGCTTCTATAAGAACTGGCTGGTGTTCTCTCTTTTTATTTATTTACTTAGTTATTTTTTATTATTATTAAAACTTTTTTTGGGTGTTGTTTGCAAGCTGGCGAAGCTGTTCGTTAGTCCAAACAATTTGTTTATATCAATTGGTGTTACAAAGAGATTTGGATCTTCATGTCGACTTGCACTTCATGTTGACTTGCACTTATTTTAGATGATATTTTTTTCATTATGATCTCTATAATAAAGTAATAAAAGCAACTCAAATTAGTGCGATGCAGATGAAGCTTAAAATTTTGATTGTACACTCTAAGTTTAGTTAAGTTGATAAGTAGTTTAAAATGATAAAGCCACAATACGTAAAGTAAAATTTAATAAAACAAAATACAAGTAATAATTTGAACTTATTCTAACCTAAAAAATTCTTACAACGTATACACAATTACGTCAATAATGTGGGGTTATTTGATTACATAGATCATATCCAACTCAATTTATTTTTCTAAGCCACCTTACAGAATTTATTTTTCTTTATTTATTTTTGTATCAAAAGTATCAAATACCCTCAACTCTCTACTACAACTGTTCCCATATTTCTAGTAGTCTCTTAATTATTATATTGAATTCACTCGCACCAGTGAAATCTCCAATCGTGTCACCAATGTTCTTCACACCAGTCTCGATCGTGTCGGCTTTTAAGTAAAACTCATCGATATCGTCTCTTGTTCTACAAATAACAGCAATAGCTTCACGAGGTACATTAAACGATTGTAATGTTTTTCTTCTCTTTCTCCATTGTGTTGCTTGACTTACCGTATTATCTATATCAACAAGGTCGCACTAGTCGAACACACACATCATACATAGGGTCACACAAAATAATTACATACAATCACATATAGGATAATTTGACTTTTTTTTTTATATTTATGAGGTAGTAGTCATGATAGATGAGTTTTCCAATCTCAAATCTTATTTAGCAGTGTAGGTGAAATTTGAAAGTGCAAATGGCAACAAAGAGAGTTATTCATAACAGAAGTAGAAGTACATCTGACGAATCTAGTATTGAAGGTTAATCATTAATATGATAACATGAATTAGTCAGACTTGAATTATTATTACTAATAGTTTAAATGAGAAAAGTCAAAAGAATACGGCATAGGAAGTAAGTAATGTTGAAAATGACTTGTCTTCAACTGCTAAAGAGCATTCATTACCGGCAAATCATAATTAATATTACCTATTTTGCTTGCCGTGTATTTTAAACTTAGCTCTTAAATCTATTCAGCAATAAAAGCTTCAAGTTTGACTAATTCATCTTCAGTGAACGGACGCTAATTCAATCTTGAGAAGGAGCAAACTCTCCAAAGTATCTACAGTTGAAGGTTAACCGATCAATGAAAGACATCCTTCTTGTGATAACTAGGAGAAGGTTGGGATGGTTGATTGGGCTCATCATCTTTCCGACGAGTCCCTATTTATCAAAGTCTACCAAGTAATTCATATTCAACAACCCCTTCTTGATTGATGATGACTGAAAATTTTCAAATATTGAATTAGTTAGACTTGATGTTCCCATTACTAACAAAGATTCTATCATAGCAGTTGTCATGGAATCTTTATTTACAACTGGACCTCCAAGTCTAGATAAATCAATGTAAAGAAAGTTTCATAATGCTTAACCGAGTTATAAAATATAGATAGACGTATTGACTATGAACTGTCTATGAAAGTTTGATGCAATTGAGACTCATTGAGAAGATAATGCTTCTAAATAACATGTATGTATTTTACTAATCGGTTAACATTTAAGGAGAAATATTTTGGCTCGTTCGTTCCTTCCTTTTAAAAAACTAAAGTTAGCAAATTTAAGTTTTTAATTTGTTTAGGATGCTTCAGTATTTGTGAATATATTTTTCAAATTTATGTGTAATTATAATTACTGTATATGAAAATTGTAAATAACTACGTATAAATGATATGATTTCAAAGTATTTTTATTCATATTAAACATTACCCCGTCAGGCCAAGCTAAAAATTTGGAGTTTTTAGGATAGCTACTTTATATGTTCTTAAGCGAGTGTAGTGCTTTTGGCTAAAAAAGTAATTTTAACTAAAAAGTGTTTGAACAATTTAATTTATTGTGTTATATGATGATAAAGGGTGAAAGAGATATTAAGCTAAGCTTTTGCTTATTTGTAAATAAAATATATAATATCTAAAATATTCATAAGTTTATAATAATGATATATTTTAAATACGAAATTTTTTTTCAAATATAAATGAGATATATCTTAAATTAATTATTTAGTTCAATAATATTTCTTAAAATAAAATTATTAATTTTTTAATAATATATTTATTATTATTAATATTATCTTATATTAATATTATGAGTTTAGTATTAAATACTTATAATTAAATTAATGATTAATTTTGAAATAGCATTTTAAAATTTATTAATTTTATAAATAATTTTATAGTTGTGACCTATAAGTAGTAAATAGGCACTGAACAAATAATACAGTTGCAACTACAGGTAGTAATTTCAGAATTAATTATTAAGAAGAAATATTACCATAGCATTCATCATGGTCTATACATCTTCAGGATTAAAATGTACTAAAAAATACTTCGACTGCTGATGGTTCATAAGTTTCACGTTCAACATCAAGCAAATCCTTCATATCTCCCTTTCTAATTCCTTCAACCTCAAGAGACTATTTTTTATAAAGCAGTTCCATTGGTTATCATCACGTAGCTAAGTATATCTTTTCTTTAAATATTATAAATTATAATTATTAGACCAGATAGAGATACAGAAATTGTGGAAATGTCAACATCTTCCATTGTTTCATTTGGCGCAACAGCCATCTCTTCAATTCTAATATTCAAATATTTTTTACGTTCACGTCTAATTCTCCTAACCTCTCTTTCAAGCTCAAGATCAAATTCAAGTGAAGATTGACTGTGAGAGCAAGTGATCATGCAATAATATAACTATAATGAAAAACAAACTAATATGCTTTAAGCTAAATGCAAAACAAATTCAAAATATCAATGAATCTAAATGAAGCTAGATTGAATCAAAGTCAAACAAAATAATTCCCGGCAACGGCACCAAAAACTTGATGTAGATAAAACCAATTAAGAAAAACTCAGTGATTATATCTTAGTCTATCCCGCAAGTGCACAGTTGGTGTCTACCGTGTAGCAAATAACGAATTTGTTCCACAGAGATTGTTGTTAACTCTAATTCAAATTTTTAACTAACAAAAGTTGTGTTTGTGAAAGCTAATCAAAAGTGTACGAGAACTAAGAACAAAAATAACACACGGATCGAGAAAATAGGTATGCAAATAACTAAAGTTTTAGAATCCACCACTAATACATCTAATTTAATCTTTAAATAAATATGATAATAGATTATGATGATTGTGAAGACTTTGTACCTAACACCTTGCTCTAATTCTTAGATACGATTTCTAATTAAGATTTTAACTTTGGTCCAGTGTAAAATCACCTATCGCTAGTGATATTCTAACTCCTTGTCTAGAAATTACTAACGATGTGTTAGATTCTGCGAAATCATAAATCATATAGTTGCATTCACTTTGGTCCAGTAAATATTAACTATAGTTATTAATCCTGTAATTCGTAAATTATGCTCCGATTGGTCCTCGCAAACACAATTAATATAATAGTTTAGATATCAAACTCAATGCTGATCATACATGCAAATTTAACATCTAAACATTTTTTCAAATAAGAATTAACAACTCGCATAAAATCAACAATCCATACATCACATAATATTCAGGAAATAAATTAAATTTATTAGGATTTCATTCTAACTCCAGTTTAGAGAATTTAGCCACTCATATTAATATTACACATAATAATATTATATGAAAAATAAAACATGAGAAAAAAGAGAATAAAGCAAATCTGAAGAATTTTTCATCTCTAATCTGATCTTCCTTCTATCTCCCGCTCGGCTCTCTTTAGGTTTTCCGTCGGCTTTTCGTTCGCTCCTTGTTGGTTTCTCTTGGCCCTCCATTCACCCCTTTTTATATTTGAACTTTCTCCCACAAAATTAGGCAAAAAATATCTTCATAATCTTCGGATTAGATTTGATACTAGATTTGTTGCTATATTTAATGCTATATTTGATGCTAAATTTTTGGTTTCGATTTGATTGGTCAAATGCATCAATGAGGACCGCCGCTTGATATTTCCTCCCATGATTAGCTCTTTTATTTCATTCCTTCAATAATTTGTTTCTTTATTCACCTATGCTTCACAAAAATAAACTGAAATAAATTAATTCATATTATAATAAAATTGTGATAAAATTCTAATATTTACTATAACAATAAGATATAATAAATATGTATCATTACACATTATCACCCAATATCTTTATTTGAAATTGATATAAAATATAGAGTAGTTATCATATAATATAATAAACACGTATGCGTATATGGACAAGCTACATTTTGAAAATTTGTAACTAACTTATTGATTTAGTTCTCTGTATACATAAAACACAATTAACTGTATATGATAATAACAAATTAACTTTCTATAGAAAACCTACTTTAAAAAACCCTACTACAAATGGTGCTTACTTAAAAGATTTGGCCAACTACCAGATCAGTCATCCTTACTCTTTACAATAAAGTATTTTAGCTTAACCATATATATCTTCTCTTCAAGCTCCACATGTAAAAATGCTGTCTTGACATCGACCTCCTAAAATTAGAGACTCGAAGATGCATACAATGCTAAAACAACAAATAGTTGACCAAGATATCACTATAGAGAGAAGGTCTCATCAATATCAATTTCGTTTTTCTATGCATGCCTTTCCACCAACAAAACATTATACTGTTCTACTTTATTATTACATACCACACATGAGGGATGTTTGACAGTGCTTATTGAAAATGAGTTTTTTTTAAGAAAAGGGTATTTGGAAAGTTTTAAAAGATGAGCCATACTTTTTTTATTTAAAAAACTAATAAATAATAAATAATAAAAAGATTTCACGTCGTAAGATTTTTTTATATTTTTTAAAATTAAAAAAAAAAATTGTAAACTATTTTATAAGATTAATTGGGAAACGTGAAATAAAAAATTGGAATGAAAAGGAAAAGATAAGCTCTCTCAAACATCCACTTGATCTTTTAGATGATTTCTTCTTAATAACCTTGTAGTAATGGGGTAGAGAAACTAACTCCCATATACTATTCTTATGAAGCGCCTCGAACTCCTCTTGCATTGTTTCTATCTGTATAGATGCATCTTAAATGTTCAATGCTTTCCTGAGAGATGATAACTCTCCTTCTTTATAAATAAGTAATATTTAGACTGAGATGATTTTTTAAGATAATCGTCATACATTTCAACTATCTTTCCCTTGCGAGTTGCCCGAGAATTCCCTCCTCTTTCATATGCTCATCTGTTGGTACAGATTTCATATTAGGATCATTTTTGTCATATTTCTCCTCTAGTATTGATGTAATCACAGATGAAAGCGATGCCTCCTTGTTCCGTGAATGGCCTTCTATCACTTTTTGTAACTAGTACTTTGTAAAGATGATATCCCTACTGAAAATAATATTATATGCGTGGGATCCAATAAGCAATAATATAAAATATGTTTAACGTACCTTCGGTATAGGCATCTACTCTTTGGGTCTAACTTGATTCTTTTCCTAGAGATTATAAATCACAGACATTGCAATTAAAATTTTACAAACGAGAATAGTCAATAGTGACACCAATCCACAATTCCATTATAATTTTCCAATCACTAGTCGTAGAAGGAACACGATTCAATACAAGAAAGCAGTCTTTGCTACTTCTACAAAAATCTATGCGGCATACTAGCCCCTTGTATCATAGCCATGTACCAGCGTAACTAGTGTTCGATTTAACTCCACTTTATTGAGGAGTGTAAGCCATCATGGGCTACATCTTGATGCCTTCTTGAGATACAAGGCACTTAATTCTACTATTGGAATCAAGATTTATCCGGACTTTGAAGATGTTCAACACTTCTAAAAACTTCCGACTTTGTTTAGATTGAGAACATCAATTTCTCTTGTAAAAGTCATTAATAAATGACAAGAAATAATTAGAACCTCTAAAAGACAGTTGTGGTGACTTCCATACATCTGAGTGAACTAAGTCAAGCTTATGTTTGGCCCTAAAAACTGTTCTCCTATGGCAAGGTGCTGTTTAACAGTGACAAATTTCTTGCAGAAAGGCAACTTTATTTCGGAGAAGTCCTGGCAAGAACCAACGATCATAGAGGATTTTCAACACGTTTCATGATATGCTGAAGTTTTAAATTCCACACTCGAGTGATATCCTCAATACTGCCTGATGCAATATAAGCATATCCCATACCAGTGCTACCCCATGCACCTGTATAGTTTTGAGCTAATCTTGTTTGTCTTTAAGTTCTTTTGTCCGTCCTTTATGACCTTCATGATCCCATCACCAATTGAAGTCTTGCAACCCAAGTCATCAAGTTATCCTAAAAATAACAAATTCATTAAAAGGTCAAGCACATGATACATTCTTCCATCGTCTTTCTTAAACCTTTTAGAACCGACTCCAACAACTTCAAGTATTTATCTATTTTTTATCCACAAGGCACCTTTAAAAATAAATTCATAGTAATGAAACCAATCTCTACAAAAAGCTATATGCCAAACTATTCCAGAAGATAATATCTGGACATGTGAGAGTTTTGATTTGTCACAGAAAGCAATCATTGTCTCACCATCATCATAGTTGTGAGTCACACAAATAAGGAACTTCGAGGGAACCACAACTCTAACCATAATTGTCATAGTCTTTTATTTTTTTAAATGCTCAAACTTTTTGCAGGCATTATATTTTACCTGTGGCTTGTCCTTCTTCTGCCCTGAGCTATTTTTTCTAAAATTAAACGCTTAGTTCTTACCAAAGCTATCTTGTGCCATCATTGAGGCTTCAACATAGTGTTCATCAGGTATAACCTCTTTCTTACATTTGCGATGACTCTTTCTTCACAAATAGCCGCTATTGTCTCACCATAAAGAAGAGAATGTGTACCTGTCGAGCTAGTAAGGTTGTCATTTACATGATTTGTAAGAATCAAGAAGGCTTTGCAGAAGTATCAATGTTTTCTATTTTCTTTTTCAACGCTGCTAATTGAGAAACAAAAGGCTCAAATATTGCAGTGACTTTTTGGCGTAAGTCTTTACCAACTTCTCTCAAACATTATTTGTGGTGGTTTTTCGGTATGCTCAATAAGATATGGTCGGCCAAAGTAAGAAAATTTTATGCCAAAACATTTCACTCTATCTTTTGCCATATATTCTTCGGAAGGTCACTTGTCGATCTTTTAATGCTCCCAAATAGTTTTCTTTTGTAAGAACCGTCAGTATTATTCTTCACAACGTATAGTTGCTCTCATCTAACTTTTTAATCTCATAATTGCTTGTTATTGAAACGAATCTATAGCTCTGATATTATTTGTTACAAAAAACGAATGTATTCAATTGTAGATAGACGTAGTAAAAAATACATCTAAGTAGCTTTTCTAAACAATACGAAATTAAAAAAAGGACAAAGCAAACACAGAACATTGAGATTTACAAGAAAAAAAGGAAAAAAACGTCATGATAAAGCAAATTGTCTTAAGGTTAGTAAATCAGCAATTGTAATTATTGTGTTACACCTGAAGTAGAAACACTCACTTCAATGCTCTATTGAATCTCTCACACTTGTGTACACCTTTTGCTTGATGTAGTTCTTGTGATTATTGTTGTGTTCCGAATGCATGGCTCTCGTTTATATATATAGTGCATAAGGTAACTTTTAGTATTTCTAAATAGTTGTCTTCTATCTTTCAATTAATAGTGCAAGTCTCATGATGTTCCATCTCCCAATTAATGGCCCAAGTTTCTTGACCTTCTAATCTTCTAGGTGATAGTTCATCTTTATTGCCTACTGGCTTTCCATACTTTAGGTAAATGTTGCTAACATTTAGGCGTTGTTTGGGATTGCTTTTCATTTACTTTTCATTCCAATTTTTAATTTCACATTTTCAATAAACCCTCTACAACATTCTCTAGAATTTTTTTTAATTGAGAACGTACAAAAAATTTTACATTGTAAAATCTTACTATTACTTATTTTTATTATTTTTTTGAGATAAAACTAGAGCTCGTTTTTAAAAAATTTTTAAAATATCTATGGTCTTAGAAAAACTCTCTTTCAAAAGCACGCTCAAACATCCCTTTAGCAAAGTGACTTTATATATCTAACATATAAATCAGTACAAATAAGTTCAGGATATTAGTGCACTGGAGGATGAAAGTAGGTGTTTTCTGTTATTCCCTTTAGGGCTTTGAAGATGTGGAACTAAATTAGCACTGCTACGAACCTCTTCGTTTCAGTCTTTGCAGTGTATAGGAACTATAGTTTCACAAGAAATAATTAATTTAAATGATTCAAAGCAACCATCAAATTAGTTTCTCGTATGAAGATTTAATTGACAAACTATCAAAGACTCTTCAAACGATTGGATAGACAAAGGAGCCCATCCTCGGTCAAAAATATGAGATTTAGTGTCTGGATAGTTTTTATGTTTTTGATATACTTATTCGTTCAGATGCTTAATTGAAGCTCAAAAGTCTTAAAGCTATTAGTTTATATTCACATGAATATTGGACTTGACTTAGTCACTAATGTAGACTCTATAACAGGGTCTAAAGACAGACTTGAGAAAGAAGCATGAGGTTTGGTAACACTAGTGAAGTTCGAAACCAACGAATGTGATATGGGCCAAAGTTCTAGTCCATTTCCAATGCTCCTAGGATGGTCTAAGTTTCAATTTTTAAGTGCAATGTTTTACTTCCCTACACAATCACCTCTTTTGTTCTAGGTGTTTGTTAGATTGTATTTCGAGCCAAGCATGAGCCCATTACTTATAGCTCATTATGTACAGTGTATATGTTTCCAATGTAAAAAACTTAATCAATCAAAATCATCACATTCATTTTTAATCTTTATTTTCAATCGTTCCACTAGGAGTAGAACTTCTATAAATTAGAAGACGTCATGCTATTGCTAGTAACCAACAACAGCATCAAATAGAGATGCATTACTAGTAACCCTTTCACCTGCTTATGTATGTTTTTGCTTTCCGTAGGTTTTTCATTTCTTTTCTTTTTCGTTTAATACCTGTAAAAGTTAGCATTGTTATCTTTGAGACCTGAGTCTTATGTAATCCTGGATGTCAAAATCTTATTTGATTTATCTTTATATAGAAGTTACGCAAATCAAGCTACTTGAAGATAGATTTCTCAATATTCTATCGCCTAGAGTACTTAAGAGTGTTTGTTATCCTGCACCAACAGTTTCATTCTGACTTCCTGACTTGTGAACTAAACTAACATCGACAAGTATGATTCATTTTATTTGAGTCAACTACCATAGTTTGGCTTGAAAAAGTACCTACATTGCATTAGTGTCTTGAAAAGCTATAACTGGATTTGAGATGGAAAGTATTTGATTCAAGTTATTTTTCTAAACACTCCAGAAAAAATTTCTTGATCCTTCCTTAACTTTCAGAATGGTTCATTGACAAACTCTTCCATGGTCTTAACTCTTTGCAAATGTTTCTTACTTGTTTATCAAATTCCCAAAGTTGATAGATAACATATTATTGAAAGGAGAAGAAACAAACAGTATTGTTCAAGTAATTCAAACATCAAGTATTATTTTCATGATTTGTTGGTTTTAGCTTTTCTACTTGCCTTTCACAAAACTTATCATGTCTAATTTTTTTTTTTTTTTGAAGTTGTAGGTTGTCAGCAAAAATCCTTTTTTTTTTGTTTTTTTGGAGTCAATTAGGCACTAGTGCTTGCTCAGGATATGTTATTTGAGATTTTGTTGCGTTAATTTTGCAGGATGTTTGCAAAAACTCTTATCTTGAATCATTTGGTCGACTGGTTGCTAGGTTTTTGTTAAAAATCTAATCTTTGTATCATTTGGTTGATTGAATTGTAGGTGTTTGCTTTGTTGCTGTTCTTTATGATGATCCGCTCAACGATAAAAGATAGGGAGAAAAGTGGCCAGATAGAGCTCCTATGGTTTGTTTAATTGGATACTGTCTGTTTGGGTTAGTTAGTCATTCTCAGTGCTGGAATGTTGAATTTTGTAGAATATGCATTGTCAGATTGAGTGTGTAGAGAGTTGGGAATTTTATTTGTTTTCCTTATTGTGACGTGGGCTAGTTATTCTACAGATTGAACCTTACTAAGACTTACAATGTATAGTTTCCTTGGGATTTCTATATAAGTTCAACAATGCCAGTGAGTTATTGCTTTTTGTTGGTTTATGAGAGTAATTTTTTTGTGTTGAAGGTTTTAAGATTTTTGGATTCTCTTACATCTACTTCTTAATTCTAGTGGGTAATTTACACCTTTTACATGCTTGATATGTATCACTTTAATCTGTAGGCTTCGTTCTTAATATTACTATCATGTTATAGTACATTAGTAACTTGTTGACTGATGGTAGTGCTAGCTATTAAGAACATCTTATTTTTTGTCATAGTTTTTAGTTGATGTGAGTGTATTTGTTATATTTAGTGGTTGTGCCTGATGACATGAAGTGTAGCTCGTACTCTTTTGGATAAAATGAGACATATATGTCATTGTTCTTCTTGAGAATTGATTTGATGTGTCAGCATGCTTTCTTAAACATTATAACACTTCCGATTCTGTAGAATTCTTTCCAATGTGTTGTCGAACATCATGTTGTAAATTGTGTTATTTTATCTTGCATTTTGTTGATGAATCTGTTGTTTTCTAGAAATTCCCTTAGCATCAACCTAATTTGCTTAATAATTTTGACTAAAAATATGATTTCATATACTTGCAGGGTTGAGCTCCCATATAGCGCAAAGAAAGTTCTTCCTAGTGGCTGTAGAGCAATGATTGGGCAGGTTGCTGGCGGTAGGACTGAGAAACCACATCTTAAGGCTGGTAATGCACATCTCCATAGAGGTGGTAACTACCACCAGCACATTGGTCCACGCATCAGCGGTAAGGCGTGATGCTCCTCCTGGGCAGAAGATTGGTCTCATTGCTGCCAGGAGAACCGAACGTCTTCGCGAACAGGCTGCTACTACTGCTGAGAAGAGCTCTTAATAACTTGTTATTTGCGTTTGACTGGTTATTTTATTTGCCTCTAGTTGAAAGACTTTTTTTGAGTCTTTCGGGAAAGCAAGTTTTCAAAGAATTTTGTTATCTAGTCTATTATGCAAACCATATGGATCTTGGAATATCATGATTAGTTGTGCTATTTAAATGTTGCAGCAAGCAATAGATGTTGCATTAAGTTTATGGTCTTTTCAATCTTCATCTCAATTGATGGTTATTCATTTTCATAGTGCTTGTCAAGTGCATGATGTAGGGTTTTCATGTTATATATATTGTAATGTAATCTACAATGTGCTGAAATTGACATGCATGGTTGATTGACTTAAGTTGTTATCATTGTGGTAGTGCTGAGTGTAACTGTTTTTTTATTGATTTAATAGAGTTTGCAACTTCAAACAACCATAATCATATTGAAGTAATTAAAGGATGAGTTTAAATTTCTTTGGTTCTATAACTCTAATCATAAATATTGATACATGTATATATTTGAATTAGATATGATCAAGTTACAAAATATGATAACAAATTAATATTATTTTTATTCTGTAGCTCTCTACACAGTGAAGCAAATATAAAGACAGAATATTTGAATACTCAAATCATATGCACTTGTTATTATTTACATCAAGAAAATTATAAAAAAAAAATTCTGTTAGTATTTACATTAAGAAAATAAAAAAATATTATAAATAATTACATAAATAAACACGTATTCACTTTTTAAAAATGAGATAAATTGTATATGATTGTATGAGACAACGCTTCTAATTCAAACATAATTTATTCTTATATTTTTTTTATTTTACTAGTATATTCAAATAGTATTACATATTTTATCTTCGAGTTCTTTTTTTTCTTTTCTTATTCTTTCTTTCTTTTCTACTTCTTCCTGTTTATTAACCCTTCATTCAAACACACCATAACACTTCGCGGGTATCTAATTATCTTTGCTAACATATAGCTTATCCTAAAGGATATAGGGAGTGTTTGGCACAGCTTATTATAAGCTGCTTATCAACTTTTTCTCATTTTATATTTTTCAATATATATTTTATAAATATATAAAAAATTTATTTAAAAATTTAGAAAGTGTAGAAAAATTCTACGGAGTGAGATCTTTTTATTGCATATTTTTATTATTTTTTTGGAAATAAAAAAAATAAAATTCGTTCTTCAAAAAGAATAAAAATATCTTCTATTTAAGAAAAGTTTTATTTCATAAGCAATTCCAAACGCCCCCATAATTACTATACCAATGCGTCACCCGAAATGCTCTAATGGTTTTTGAAATCGTAAGCAGATACACAGAGGGGAGAGGAGTTGTAAGGAAGTATTCTAACACATAAAGAGTGCACCGACACGACTAACGTAGAAGTTGCTTAGTCATTATCAGTTACTTATTTTGTTTGTACTCTGTACAAATAAATAATACGATTCAACTAACGCATATGATGTATAGTGTCGAATAAAATTATTATAATGTTCATGTTGCACACTACGAGTTAAATTATTGATTTTTAGTAGCTCATACTTAAGCTTAGTAGCTCATACTTAAGTTTGTTAGCGTGAGATGAAATTACAATAATATTTTAAGTATTTAATAATATATCTATATATTCGTAGTAATGATGAAATCATATATATGTACTTCAACATGATATCAACAGCAGGTTAGAAATCCTATGGCTCCTACCGTACTGACAAACTCCACCGGATCGTACACTGCGGATTTTTTTTTGTCCGATCACAGACTAGATCTGCCGATTAGAACAGACCAGCTGATCAGACAAGACCGATCGATACCAACCAGACCGATCGCAATCTGATGGGACTCGACTATCAGTCCCGGCGGATCGCATCGCCGTACTGCCGCGGTAGATTGCTTCTCCTCAACCACCGCCGATCTTCAATCCTGCCTCACCGCATCCAAATCGCTCGATCCGCTTTGCCGCCGTGTCCAAACACCAGCACCCGGTATCGAGGCCGTTGCCGATCATCTCCTCCGACGACTGTCCCGATAATCACCGCTGACCTCCGATCCGGCCTCAACCCCGTTGGCATTCTTTCCCTCCTCATTGTCGTGGCTTGGTTTGCTTCCGATCATGTTCCCTGCCGCCGTGTCTCTAATCCAATCAGCCGATACTTCACCGATGAACCCGGCTTGCGCTCGCCGGCAGACTAGTGAAGATTTCATTGCTCCGGTCCGATCAGCCGTAGGAGATCATAGCAGATCTGAGTTCCACCGCCTTCCTGTCCCGAGCGCTGTCACTCCTGGCGGAGCCAACTTTGTCGAGCTTCCCTGTCCCTAGCACGGCCTCACATTCCCTGCACGGTCTCACATTCTCCAATTTGGTGCCTTCTTCCTTGTCCGAGCCAATAGCACCGCTGCGTATAATTTGGCATGTTGCAGAAAGCATTGATTGAGATAGAGGATCTTATCTTTTTTGTTTTAACTATGCTAAGTTTGCTTTACAGAGACCAGATGGATTAGCAGAACAGTATAACCTCCGTGTTATATGACTTCACAGCTATAATGGCACAGATATTGACTCAGACTCAAATCTAAAAATCGAGCACAAATTGTGGCATATCTACCGAACAAATCAGCATCGAATTGGATGTTACCAATTATACTTTATAATCCTAAGTTATAGAGATGTATATCTCTTCTAAGTACAAATTGGGGTATATTAATAGAGATTTTTCACAGTATTTATCTATTGATCTAATTTTTAGAAAACAGAGAAATAAAAATTCGACTATAAAGGGGTTGTTGATCAACTCGTAGATCCTAATTTTGACAGATAATTTTATTTGTTTTCCTACAGTGAAGGAAATATGGGATGCGCTACAACCTTTTTGAGGGCACCGACACCTCCAATGTGTATGATCTCAAAAGACAAATGAGTCAACAAGCCAGGCGGGAGGATCTATTGAAGTGTATTATAATACTTTACAAAGTTTGTAGAGGAAAATTGATTGTTGTCGTCCAAAACCAATAGAGTGCGACATGGACATATAAATATATAATACTATACTACAGGAGCATACGGGATACATATTCCTTAATGGATTGGACGATCACCTTCATAAAGTACAGAGCGATGTACTTCAGATTCGAGCATTTTTGACAGTACAGAAGACATATGCACATGTTAGAAAAAAAGACTCGATACAAGCCGTTATACTAATGGGAACATAAGCTCTAACTGGTGCAATTATGGTGTCTAAGTGTGGACCTAAATCATGTGCACTTCAGTTAACACATACTAGTAATATGATCAAGACTAGGACAAATGCAGGAAGTCAGCATCTTTAAGGACAAAAGCACTGCCGGAGGGAGGAGGCTGCACACATTGTGGGAAGACGAAACATACCCGTAAGACATGCTTCAATTTACATGGGTATCTAGACTGGTGGAACGAGTTCAAGGCCAAAAAATAACGTGATACTGTTGCTAATAGTGATACCGGTCAAGCTACTATAGTAAATGCCGAAACTCAATTATTTTTTATTTCAGAAGTTGACCAATAAAGCGTCATTCTTCCAACAATTCTTCTCATGAAAAGTATCCGGAACGGATAATTGATTTATGAGCAACTGACCATATAACTTATGACTCACGTGACCTTATCACTACCACCGCACAAAGGTGAACATCTATTGCCAATGCCAATGGAGTCATATATCCAGTCACAGTAGGCTGGAACCGTGGCCTTATCGCCCTCTGTCATTACCAAACAATTTACTTGTTCTATTTCTGTTAAATAAATTAATATCAGTGGGACAAGCTATCGAAGAATTAAATTATATTATACTAATGTATCCTCAGTTTTGTATTATTCAAAATATTCTCACTAAGTAGATCATTGATCATGGTACTAAAAGAGGAGAGTTATACTATATTGAAGACTTCAGTCCTGCTAGAGCAAATCATACTTATCTAAATATAAGCAGAGGCATTTTCGGTTATGGCATCGTCGGTTGAGACATCCTTCTTTCAGCTATTTCTAGTTTATATTACCAAATTTATTTCCTAGCTTTAATGCTTCAGACTTCAAATATGATGTGTGCATTTTAGATAAAGTCATCATGCTTATTACTCTGTTAGTCCTAGTAGGAGTCAAACTCCCTTATATTTTGATTCATTCTAATGTCCTGAACCTATGTCCAACCCATCTGATTTTCGGTGGTTTGTGATATTTGTTAATGATTGTACGCGAATTACTTAGTTTTATTTAATGAACAATAAGAATGAAGTGTTTCGCATTTTTCGCTACTTTCATAATATGATTCAGACTAAGTTTCTAACCACACTTTGGATTCTTCATACTGATAATGGTGGCGAGTATGGTAGTCATGACTTTATCGATTATTTTCAGACTCATGACATTATTAATGAAACCATATGATCTTATACACTACAGCGTATAACTAGAGCTCTTATGATCCAATCAAATGTATCTCAAAATTATTGGTCAGACGTAATTATTTCTGTAGTATATTTGCTTAATCGGATGCCCTCCAGGGTACTGAACTTTAAGACTCCTTTTAGGGCATTATATCATCATTTTTCCTTACCGTCGATTTTGATGCTTCCACCTCATATGTTTGGATGTCTAGTATTTGTGCATCTACATAAAACTCAACGTACGAAACTTGGTCGTGCTGTTCCTTGTATTTTCTTGAGTTATGGTACACGTACGAAAGGCTATTGTTGTTATCATCCCACCACTAAATGCACATATATCACAATGGATGTCACATTGTTAGAATATGAAATGTTCTTCTCTTTCTAAGTATCAAATTCTCCTCTTCAGAGGGAGACGCAATGTGAATACAATAATTAAAATAGTTGCATACGATTTACAAAAAAAGAAACTTCCATGCCTGTCGTACCTAATCCATAGTTGGTAAGGAAAACAGAGCAGGAAGAGATAGAGGGCCTTATCGAAGAATCCGAATTGCAAAGACGTACCAATCCGACATACCTCTCTCATCTGAAGTAGATGACAACATCGAAGAAAACCCCTTTCATCCTCTCATACAAGTAGATCAATCTCCAGAGAATATTCATGAGGTAAGTTCCTCGATCACCTTATCTCCTGATAACACTTCAAAAATTTCTACTGCTTATAAGTTATCCTTCAAGCATAATCGTGGCAAACCTAAAGATATGTACTCACCAGATTTCGAGGAAGAAATGCAAAAGATTCTATGCCAACTATGTTTTATCGCAGGGACTATCATAATCATTGAAAATCTTTGTGAATGAGTTCTGATCCTGTCATATCCCTAATGGAGTGCAAGAAGACTTAGTAAATCCTAAGTGGGCTTACGCGATAGAGAGAAGATGAAAGCGCTAAAAAAAATAACACATAGACCTTGTCTCATTATCAGAGAGGAAGAAAGTCACCGGATGCAAGTGAATATTTTCTATCAGATATAAAGCAGACGAATCTATCGAACGGTACAAAGCGAGATTTGTTGTAAAAAAATACGCACAGAAATATGGTGTAGATTACCAAGAAATTTTTTCACCAGTGGCAAAATTGAACACTTTGAAGTCCTACTATCTCTTGTAGTAAATCCAAATTGGTCACTACATCAATTTGACATAAAAAATTCATTTCCACATGGTGAGCTGAAGGAGGAAGTATATATGGATATTCCAACAAGATACGCTGTGACATCTCATGCTGAAATAGTATACAAGCTTCAGAATGCACTGTATAGATTGAAAACAATCTCATCGGTCTTGGCTCGAAAGATTTAGTTTGCAATGAAAAATTGTGGGTTCTAAAAAGGCAACTCAAATAATATGTTGATTATTTATGTTGATAAAATGATAATAATATGTGATGACATAAAATAAATTTCTACATTACAAAAGTATTTATCTACTGAGTTTGAAATGAAAGTCTAGCAGGACTTAAATATTTTTGGTATTAAAGTAGCTCGATCAGAAAAAGGTATTTTGATATCATAGAGAAAGTAAGGTATTTTGTATTGATATGTTGTCTGAGACAGGAATGTTTAATTATAAACCAGCAGACAGTCCGATTATTCAGAATTACGGGTTGGAAAAATATTCTCATTATGTACCTACTAATAAGGAGAGGCATCAAAAGATTGTTGAAAAATTAATTTATTTATCCCATACAAGGCCCGATATTGCTTATGCTGTAAACGTGGTAAGTCAATTCATATATTGTATTAGTCAAGATCATATGAATGCTGTATTTCGAATTCTCCTCTATTTAAAATCTGCCTTAGGGAGAGGGATCATGTTCTATAAGAATAATCACCTTAATATTGAAGGATATCTAATGCTGACTGGGCAAAAAGTATTTCTGATAAAAGATGTACATCAAGATACTTTACTTTTGCAGATAGTAATTTGGTCACTTAGAGTAAAAAACAAAAATAGTTGCATTATTGTGTGTAGAAGCTAAGTTCAGAGGAATAAGCAAAGGTTTATGTGAACTTTTTTTAGTTTAAAAAATTATTTACAAAAGTTGGTCACACACTGGTATCTTCGATGAAATTATTTTGTCACAACAAGGCAACTATTAATATATTGCTTATAATTCGGTTCAACATGATCAAAAACTAGACGACAAGACAGTTCAGTTCCTATTTGCAATGTCTGAAGATCAGTTCGTAGATATATTCACGAAAATTATTTCTAATAAAATATTTCATAACTCACTTGAAAAGTTGGCTATTAGAGACATCTATGCACCAAGTTAAAAAATATATTGATGTGAATTGAAGTAACAATAATACTCTAAATATCTAATATATATATATATATATATATATATACGGGTCGGTTATGTGCACATTGTGCACATTGAATCACAACCGTCGGATCTTGATTCACACGGGGAGAAGAAATGCACTTGTCTGGCCGAAGGGCACTCTCATCATCTCGCGTGCCCTTCAGCCAGGCAAGTTAAAACATTTTTTTTTTTTTCATTTCACGTGCTCCTCCCCGTTCGCTCGCTCTTCGTCTCCGCCCGAGCGATTGTCTCCCGATCGATTCGGCGCGGTTTGACGATCGTCGGCCCCCATTTTTTTAATTTCTTCTCCTCTCTTCGATTCCTCTGCCAATTTCATCTTTCCGGCACCGAGCGTGTTGTCGGCGATGGTGGGATCCGGTAAGCTAGGAATATTTTTTCTAATCAATTTTGTCTATTTCGTTCTCGGTTGATCAATTTCATCAACATTCTACTCATATGTGTTTTTTTCTAATTTTTTCTTGAATTTTTTTTCTAGCTCGAACGGCTCTGCCAGTGACGATGCGTTCAATAAAAATTTTGCAATTATTTCAATGTCAATTGCACGTATTTGATCTAGATTTCAATTCAATTTCTGTTTGATTTGAATTTTGCTTTTCCTGTGTTTGATTTTAATCCCAACAGAAAAAAAAATTCATATCGTTCCTCTGTTTTTTTTCAACTCTGCCATTGATACAGTGAAGATTGCAAAAGATGAAGACTGAAATGGAAGAGCCTACTGCTTTTTTTTATTTTAATTTTAATTTTAATTTTTATGATTGAATTCAGTTGTTGAAGTTATCCAATGAAACTGGACAGTGAAAACTATCCAGTGAGCATGGATATTATTTGTTGGAAATATAAGGATAATTTTGATGATAACAAAGAATTAAGAACTATGATTTATATAAGACTAATAATTTGAAAACAAGTCTCCAGGATTAGACAAACAAAGATCATTTAATTTACTGAGCCAGAAAAAATGAATATCATACACCAAACTCATTATGCTACTACATACCGGATGGAGGACAAGACACGGGATGAGAGGATGCTATAGCCACATCACGAACACCGCTGATCGCTAAGCGGGACAGAGAATGGCCTACGGGATGAGAGGATGCCACAACTAAATAATAGCCAATCTATCTATTCGCTATCAAGCGACAGAGAACAACATACGGGACAGAGGATGCAATGACCACATTACGATCAATTGTTTGGCTCTCAAGCATATGCGATTTTTTGCTTTGGGACAAACCCATATGTTCAACGGCAACGAAGTTTCCCTTGTCTTCAAAAATCACCTGCAATCACAACGGGCTGAAGGACTTCAAACAGAAGGTTTACAAGAGCTAGAATCATCTTCACTTTCACACAAAAGGGAAGCTCAATAATCAAGGAAAGAAAGCAGTCAAAGTCCTTGATCACCAAGCGGTCAACTCAGACCGCATTTATTATGGACATACCATATCAACTCATCAGCTCACCGAGATTCAAACAGAAGCTTAGCTGAATTAGGCACTCAACCGTTGGCAGCAAATTCAAATCTCTTCAACGCATTCAATTCAACAAAGACTTTGCACAAACATAGCTGAAGAACCACTGAACAACACCATTCCTCCTCTAATGTGAAGAACCGAGCGCCAACAGCAACGTTCCTCAACGGCTCCTGCACAGGAAAGATGTTCTATAAAAAGGGAGTCACAGCAACGAGGAAAATGAAGTGGAGAAATAGAGAAAAACAGGGAGAGAACAAAAAGAAAACAGAAGTAGAGAGAATCCAAGCAAAAACAGAGACATATAAGAACTCTACCATTCTACAAAAAAAAACTCCCACTGCCGGTCACGAACTTGACTACTCCACACAAACAAATCTTGCTGCAAATCATACTGAAGAAATCTCTCAGCAATCTCTCCGATCATCTCATCTGAATCACTGATTAAACACTCAACATTCATGAGATAGATCCTGCACTCAATACTTGTTTATTTTTTTTGTAACTTGTCACTTACAGTGTAAAGGTGGTGCTGCATGCACCGATAAAGGAAGCTCAGGTAGAGCTTGGTGTAAGCTCTTAGACCTTGTAATAGTGCTAGCAAATCAGGCAGGGGGACAGGCGTGTCTAGGAGGCTGGTAGGGGTTGTCTTGGCGAAGAAACCCGGTAGAGTATGTGTGCTTGGGGAAGCACTTCGCTCTAGGTGTATTTGTAGCTTATTAAAGGTCTAGTGAAGCTTTGGCTCTGGTGATAGAGCGACCGTGGATGTAGGTAAAGGGGTTTTGTCGAACCACGCTAAATACCCTGAGCACTACTCTTTGTCACTTCTGTCAGTAAACACACTAACTTTTCTGTCTGCAGGTTACAGTATTGACACAGCCGGCTGTCAGCTCTCTGCCATTAGGATTGCAAACTTAACGAAAATTTTTATAGACTAACTCAATTCACCCCTCCCCTCTTGAGTTGATCTTGCAGGAATATCTAACATTATTGACTGAAAGTGTTCAGTGGAAGTTATTTATGATCTATAAAGATTGTTGATGTTAATTGAATGGTCCACTGAATGTTCTGTTTGATTATAATAGTCCAGAAAGTTATTGCAATGGCTTGGATTTGAATGGAATGTAAATGGCTTTAACATTTATAGTGAATGTAATTGTTCTCTTCACGTGAATGCATCAATGAATGCTCACTTTAGAATGCCCCTGTTCTGTTAGAGTGTATGTTTGTACAGAACAAAACATTTGAATGCATCTCAATGTTTTGTTTGAGTGATGTTTGAATAGAACAGAACTTTTGAATGGATCAGTGAATGTTTGCTTTAGGTGAATGCTCATGACGACTATATTCAAGTGAATGTTCTATGAATGCATTAGTAATGTTTTATTCAGGTGAATGCTCATTGCGAGCTATGTAATTGTGAATGTAATGCTCAAGTGTGAGCTAATACAAGTGAATGCAAGTGAGCTATTCAAATGAATGTAAGTGTGAATGTTCATTGTAAGCTATGTAATTGTGAATGTAATACTCAAGTGGAGCTGTTTTAGTAAATGCAAGTGTGACCTAATACAAGTGAATGTTCAAAGTGTGAATGCAATGCTCAAGTGAGCTATGCTTAGCAAATACAAATGTGACCTATGTTAAAGTGAATGCCTATGTGTGAATACTCTATTTTTATAAAATATATATTTATTTTTATTTACTTGCGTTTTTCATTGTTTTTATTTCACTGTTTTGTTTTACACTTTCTATTCACTATTTTTTTTCATTATTATTTTTCAACTTTTTTTTTCATTTTTCTATTTCACTTCTTTTTTCACTGTTTTTTTCTTGTCTTTTTTCACTTTTCTTTTTCCACTTTTCCATTTCATTATTTTTTCACTTCTATTTTTTATTGTTTCTTTTTCAATTTCTATTTCACTACTTTTTTCTACTGTTTTTTTTTTCATTATCTTTTTTCACCATTTTTTTTCACTTTTCTATTTCACTGTTTTATTTTGCTTGCAGATGTTGAGAAACCATTGTATGAGGGCTGTACAATTTCAAGATTATCCTTCATTGTAAAGCCGCTACATGTGAAGGTACTCAATCGTTGGAGCAATAAAAGATTTAATATGTTGCTTGATATTTTGATTAAGGCTTTTTCAAAGGGCATTTTCTTCTATCATCTTATTATCAGTATAGAAAATTTCTCAAAGATATAGGTTTGGAATGGGATCCTATTAATGTATGTGAGAATGATTGTGTTCTTTTCAGAAGAATAGTTGGCAAATGAGAATAACTGCCCGAAATGCAATGCATCAAGGTGGAAGAATAATTATGGCAATAGTAAGAATATTTCTAAGAAAATCCTTCATCATTTGCCTTGGCACCTCGATTACTTAGAGTTTACACGTCAGGAAAAAAAGCCTTAGATATGAGATGGCAAAAAGAGAGAAGAGAAGATAACTCGACATCTTGAGACATCCTTCAAATGTTGAGGCTTGGAAGGAGTTTATTTTGAAGTATCCTTAGTTTTCTAATGATGCTCGTAGCTTACGTCTTGGCTTAGCAACTGATGGATTCAATCCTTTTGTAGACATGAGTATTAGATTTTCCTGTAAGATTAACTCAAAAAGGGAGGGGTGAATTAAGTTAATCAATAAAAATTTTCGTCACGTTTAGGTATCCTATTGGTAGCAGGCTTACAGCCGGCTGTGTCAAGTCTGTAACCTGCAGACAGAGAGAGTTAGAGTGTTTACTGACATATGTAAAAAGAACAGTACTCAGGAAATTCAACGTGGTTCGGCAAAACCCCTTTGCCTAAATCCACGGTCGCTCTATCACCAGAGCCAAAGCTTCACTAAACCTTTAATAAGCTACAAATATACCTAGAGCAAAGTGCTTCACCAAGCACACTTACTCTACCGAGTTTCTTCGCCAAGACAACCCCTTAACAGCCTACTGGACACGCCTGTCCCCCTGACTGATTTGCTAGCTCTATTACAAGGTCTAAGAGCCTACACTAAGCTCCACCTGAGCTTCCTTTACCGGTGCCCGCAGCACCATCTTCACAATGTCAGTAAAAGGTTACAAGAAAAGTAAACTGAAATTGAGCGCAGGATCTATCTCATGAGAGTTAAGTGTTCATGATGTGTTTCAGATGAGATAATCGGAGAGGTTGCTGAGAGAGATTTCTTCAGTGTGACCGGCAGCAAGATTTGTTTGTGTAGAATAGTGGAGTTCTTGTGTTCTCTCTGTTTTGTTTTTGTTCTCTTTCTTTCTGTTTCTTCATTGCTGTGACTCCTTTCTTATAGAGTTTCTTCCCTGTGCAGGAACCGTTGAGGAACGTTACCATTGGCGCTCTTTTCTATTGATGGTTCTTCACGTCAGAGAGGAAGTGGTTTTGTCCAGCGGTTAATCAACCGCTTCAAAGTTTCTTTCGGCTGTCTTTGTGAAGGTCTCCATAGCATTAAATGCGTTTTAGAAATTTGAATTTGCCGCCAGTGGTTAATGGCTTGATTTAGCTAAGCTGCTGTTTGAGACTCGATGAGCTGATTTGGCTTGTCCATATTTAATGCATCGTTGGTTGACTGCTTGACTTGATTAAAGACTTTGATCTGTATAATGTGCTTTCTTCCCTTGATTATTGAGCTTTCTTTTTCTGTGAAATTGAAGATGATTTTTGCTTTTTGTATATCTTCTCTTTGAAATGCTTCAGTCCGTTGTGAGTCCAGACGATTTTTGAAGTAAGGAAAAGTTTTGTTGCGGTTAAACCCAAAGTCTCTGTTTCGATACAGAGAAGTCTTATTATGCTTCAGTAGTCGAGCAGCTGATTGCAATGTGACTATGGCATCCTCTGTCCCGTATGTTGTTTAATTTGTAGTAGCATGACAGTTGGCTGTATGATAACTATTCTTGTCTGTTGTAAATAAAATGATCTTTGTTTGTCTAATCCTGCAGAATCTTGTTTTCAGATTATTAGTCTAATATAAATCATAGTTCTTAATTCTTTGTTATCATCAAAATTATCCTTATAGTTCCAACAATGAGCAATGCTTATAGGGTTGAATAGTCATGACAATCATGTTCTATAGCGCTTACTATCCATTGGATTGCATGGTAATATTAAAAGAGAAGTGTTAGAAGTAATAAGTGAACTATTAAGATTTTTCAGAAGATTGTGCGCTAAGACGTTAAGAGTGGATGTATTAAAAATATGCAGCAAAATATTATGATTATCCTATGCAAGCTTGAGATGATATTCCTTTTGGTATTTTTTGATAATCATAATAAATTTAGTAGTTCACTTGTCGGAAGAAGCTATAAAGGAGGTCCTACCTATTATAGATAAATTTATCCTATAGAGAGGTGAGATCGCATAAATTTGAATCGTACAACTGTCGTTTGCTTTTTTTTTTAATGTGGACTTACAATTAATCCCTCCTTTTGTTGGATAATAATATTGTCGGGCTCTTGGTACACTTAAGACGTATATTCGCAATAGAGCAATTCAGAAGGCTCTATTGCAGAAGCTTATATAGTGAATGAGTCTCTAACATTTTGTTGCAGATACATGTGAGGAATAGAGACAAGATTCAATCGACAAGAACGACATAATGATGAAGAAAAGTAGCTAGCTAGAACATTGTCTATGTTTTCTTAAAAGGTGCAACTATTTAGGAAAGGCAAACAAATTTTCCTCATAGAAGAGTAATACAACCTAGCACATTAGTTTATTTTGAATAATTGCGACGAAGTTGTTTCATATATCAAGTAAGTATTTAGAATATTAGAGATATATTCTATTTTGTTATTTGGAAAGCATATCATATAAGATTATTAATCTCTAATGAATACAATTTTCAGTAAACATGAAGAGCTTCTCAAAATGGAGAGTTGCATTAACTTCAAAACATGGCAAAGAAATGAGTTTCCTATATGGTTCAAAACACGAGTATGTTATGCTATAAATTATTTGATTCTATTAATTTCATTGTCATATGTAAGCCGAGTACACAAATCTTCTATATTTTCTTATTATAGATAACAGATCTTCGTGCAACTACAAAAGAGATCACAGGTGATCTTTATTCACTAGCCCTGGGTTTAGATACACGTGCAATTAGGTATTCTGGATACATTATCAATGGGGTCATATTCTTAACAAACGTAAGCGTCCTTTGTTGAATCAAAACAGTGGGACTTGTGTGTAAGGGGATCATAAAAATCAGTCTTTAAATTTTTACAGTGTTTTGATATTGAGTACTAAGTTTGGCATACCCCAAGGGCTGTCAACTAATTCTGTTCAAGTGTGAATGGTTTGATTTAAAACACAGAACACCCATCAAAAGTGATGATGATTTTACAAATATAAATGTTACAAAAAGATGGTATCAAAGTGATCTATTTGTGTTTTTAATGAATGTGACTCAAGTGTTCTACCTTCCTGATACGAAACAAGACAACGATTGGATTGTTGTACAATAATCACAATATCGATATTTATTTCCATCGTTATTTGGAGAGGATGGAGATGAAGAAGATATAGATATCATTGATGCTTACCAAGAAGAGGAGTGTTCAAGCATAAGAAATGAAGATGCTAGTATAGAGATAAATCGATTCAATAAAATAGTCTCACTTGATCATGAAGTGTTAAAAACTTTCGACGACGATAATGAAAATGAAAGTTCAGACGAGTATAACTGCAGTGATGATGAATTAAATTAAATTATAAATTGCAAGTGAGATTTTATCTCAACTCTTATAAATTATTTATTTACTTAATGATTATAATTGGATACTAATAAAATATCTTTTTTGAGACTATATTTGCATATGCTTTCTGTTATTTATCTTGATGGGCGCTATCAATTTTAATAGAACATTTGCTATTTGGGAAACTCAAGTATCGGTAAGTGTTTATCGAATTAATTTGAAGTTAATAGTACATTACATCTCATCCTCATTATTATACTAGGGTCTATTGTGACACCATCATAAAATTCTTATTTGTGGGTTGAATGTTATATGTGGTGGACGCATGATTGAATCTTGTGTGTGTGTGTATATATATATATATATATATATGTTTGAAATGTTGAATGGTATATTGTCAAATTTTGGAACATTGATTATTGTATTATGTTGTTAAAGGTGGATTGTTGAAATATTCAATGACATAGTTGGATTGTTATTTTGGGACATTAATTCTTGAAATACGAATGAAACTAGTTGCTAGTTTCCGAGCAATATTGAATAAAATGACTGCTAATTGAATGAAACCAGTGATTGTTGTATGAAACATTGATGATTTTGTCAACTAAAAAGACAGTCGGTAAAAGCCTGTGCAAATTGTCATTGCCGATTGAAGCAACAAGTTGGAAAATACCAACTAAATAAAATAGTCGACCAAAAGGAGTAGTCGGTAAAGTGCCGATTATAGATGCTAGTCGGCAATTTATCAAGTGAAAACTAGTTGGTAATTTACTAATTTCTTGCTAGTCGGTGAATACCGACTTCTGATATAGTCGGCAACATTGCAATGAAGCTAGTCTCTCGATAAATTATTGTAAAGTACCGACTACAATCTAAAGTTAGTCGGCAATCTGTTTACAAACCGGTTGTTACCGACGGAAAGCCGACTTGCTCTGTGTAAGTCGCTATTTCCGTTTAGCGACAAACTTGTTGTATTTGCCGACTATTTTTTTCATTCTCTGATTATCTTATTTGTACTAGTGAATGCTAGATATAGTACAACAAATTAGTGTTATAGAAAGACGTAATCGTACCCTAATGAATATAGTTAGAAGTATGTTAAGTAATTCATCTCTACCTAAATTATTGTGAAGTCATACTTTAAAAGCTGTTATATATTTATTATATAGGATTCCTAATAATGCAGTGCTAAAGACTCTTTTGAACTATGGATAGAAAAAAAAAATCTAATTTGAAGCATCTGTATGTTTAGGATTGCTCGACAGAAGTAAGAATATATAATCCACATGAAAAGAGTAAGTAAGGTTGTCAAGATCGAAATTTTATGTAGGATCGTTTCACTTGCATATGATCGTAAAATTGAAATATTAAATAAGATCGAAATATCTTATTTATCATTAGTTTTTATTATAAAATTATTTAATATTTTAAAATTTTAGATAGTACTTATTAAATTGTAGAAAATTCAAAAACATACATTTTCTTATATTTAATCTTATTGTAATAAATTAACAAATTTTCATATTTGTGATTCGGATGATTATATAATTAATAATTTTTATATTCATTTAACTCATTTCATATTCTCTTAACAGACTATATTATTATTTTATAAATGCACACTTATATAGTTATACTCATATTTAGAAAATTCAATTCTTTATTAATCAAGTATTTAGGCGACAAGAAATTATTTTTATCGTGTCAAAATCAAAAGAAAAAAAAATAATCCAAAATATTACCGCACAAAATAATTTCTTACTTCTATAACAAACCCCTCACACAATAAACTAAACACCACCGCACCAGTTATAAAAGAACGACCTTCTCTAGCTATTTTAGGTTTTCTCAAAAACCTTGAGAGCTCTCCTGATTCATGAAGATTTTTATAAGTTGAATTCGTAAGATCGAGATCTTAAAGATTTTGACATTAAGATGTGCATCTTAAGGGTCGGAATGGAAATCTTGTATTAAGTAGAACCGTATTGTTAATATAAAATCATAAAATTGTAAAATTAATTTACATCAGAATTCTAACAACTATGGATATAAGAACAATTAGTGGTTTTTCCATTGGTTATCCAAAAAAATAAAAAAGGTATGTTATTGTGCTAATCATAGTACAAAAATTGTTGAAATTGAAAATACTAAATTTATTGAAAAATGATGAAATCAGAGAGCCACGTAAAGTAAAAATTTAAAAAGATTAGAGTATCGCTACATTTATCCTTAATCTCTTATAAAGTTATTCCTAGAGCTATGGAACATTATCACAGATTATAAGAACAATAAATAAATGATACTTCTGTTAATTCTATAAAAGAACTTTAGGTGATGGAAAATTTATTTAGATTTGGAGGAAGAGAGAGGGCCAAGTACCATCTTTTATAAAGATCACATTCATTATCCATAACCATCATAATGTAATATGTGGCTCTATGAACTCAAAAATATATATTATTATCCAACTATCTATAATAGTGGAAGAATATGTGACTCGTTCATTTCATCAATATCTATTTACCCACTATATTAAAAAATAAATTGTTAGATATTCCTGCAAGATTAACTCAAGAGGGGAGGGGTGAATTGAGTTAGTTTATAAAAAATTTTATCAAATTTGTTATCCCCTACTGGCGCGAGCTAGCTAGCAGCATTGTGTGTCAATCTTTGTCACCTTTAATATGCTACAAATACACACCTAGAGCGGCGTGCTTCGCCACACACATACTCTACCGGGTTTTTCGCCAAGACAACCCCCACGCCACCTCTGGACACACTGTCCCCTGGTGATTTGCTAGCACTATTACAAGGTCTAAAAGCTTACACCAAGCTCAACCCGAGCTTCTTTTATGGTGCATCCAAAGACCACCTTTAAACCGTAAGTGACAAGTTGCAAGAAAATAAACAAGTATTGAGTCGCAGGATCTATCTCATGAATGTTGAGTGTTCAATCGGTGATTCGGATGAGATGATCGGAGAGATTCTTGAGAGATTTCTTGAAAGATGATTTGCGTGAAGATTTGTTTGTGTGGAGTAGTCAAGTTAAGTGACCGTAGTGGGAGTTTTTCTTTTGTGTAGAGTGGTAGAGTTCTTGTATATCTCTGTTTTTGCTTGGGTTCTCTCTACTGCTTTTTATGTTCTCTCCCTGCTTTTTCTCTATTTCTCCACCACGTTTCCTCGTTCTTTGTGACTTCCTTTTTATATAGAACATCTTTCTGTCAGAGCCGTTGAGGAACGCTCTTTGCTGGCGCTTTCGGTTCTTCACGTCAGACGGAATGGTGTTGTCCAGTAGTTCTTCAGCTGTGTTCATGCAAGTCTTTGTTGCATTGAATGCGTTGAAGAGATTTGAATTTGCTGCCAACGGTTGAGTGCGTAATTCAGCTAAGCCTCAGTTTGAATTTCGGTGAGCTGATGAGTTGATATGGTATGTCCATAATAAATACAGTGCAGGTTGACCGCTTGACTGATCAAGGACTTTGACTGCTTTCTTTCCTTGATTATTGAGCTTCCCTTTTGTGTGAAAGTGAAGATAATTCTAGCTCTTGTAAATCTTCTGTTTGAAGTCCTTCAGTCCGTTGTGAGTGCAGGTGATCTTTGAAGACAAGAGAAACTTCGTTGCCGTTGAACACATGGGTCGATCCCGAAACAGAGAAGTCTGCATATGCTTGGCAAAAAACAATCGATCGTAATGTGGCTGCATGCATCCTCTCTCCCGTATGTTGTTCTCTCCGTCGGCTTGATAGCGACATAGCGATTGGTCGTTATTTAGCTGTGGCATCCTCTGTCCCGTATGTTGTTTTACATCCCGGCTTGATAGCGAAAGATAACAATTGGTGTTATTTAGCCGTGGCATTCTCTTTTTCCTATGTCTTTGTCATCTGTCAAGATATAGTAGCATAACAATTGGTTTATGATGATGATGATTTTTTTGTCTCTTTGTAGTTTAAATGATCTTTGTTTGTCTAATCCTGCAGACTTATTTTCAGATTATTAATTTTATATAAATCATAGTTCTTAATTCTTTATTATCATCAAAATTATCCTTGTATTTCCAACATAAATAATATATGTGATTATTAAAATTCACGAATAAAATTTAATAAATTTAATTTATTAAACTATTTAAACTAATAAAAGTTTAGTATATGAATCACTTTCTCCGAATTGAAACATGTGTTAAAGTTAACTTGGACTAACACTTCAAAGTACGTTTTTGGGTATTCTTTTCTTCAAGTTCGCTCATTTTCTAACACCGACTACGAGGCAAGTATCTTATTTTATTTGAACTACATAATAAAATTAGTTACCAATCAAATTACTGCTCGTTTGGAAGAGGGTGTTTTAGAGAGAATATTTTGGAGTGCTTATACAAAAAACACTTTATAATAATAAATATTTTTAAAATATGAGCTTTATTATTTTTATCTCAAAAAATAAAATTAGTTACTAATCAAATACTCGTATGGAAGAGAGTGTTTTGGAGAGGGTATTTTGAGTGCTTATAACTAAAAGCACTTTGAAATAGTAAATATTTTTATTATATTTTAAAAAATAAGTTTTATTATTTTTATTTTAAAAAATAAAAATAAATAATAGTAAGTGTTAAGTTGTAAAATTTTTCTATATTTTTTAAATTTTTAAATAAATTTAATAAAATATTATATTATTAAAAAATATGTAGTAAGAAAATTGATAAGTGATATTATGAAAAGTGTATCTTCCTAAAGTTATAACGAAAACGTTATAACCTCTTTGCCTATAGTTTGATTTTATGTTACAATTATCTTTAACGTAATTATGTCATTGTCTGAGTGCTCTTTACTTGGGTGGTTCTTATTTAAAGTTTCTCTGCAATCTCATGTTCAAGTGTTCTTCCATGCAAAGATTGAGGTCTGCAAGGAAGCTTCCATTGTGTGTATGAAGAGCATGAGCCTACTTTTTCGCGAAACTAAACAAAAAGACCGACTAAGAATCACAAAAAGCTAAAGGCGGAGACTACAAAATGTCATTTTCTTTTGAAAAGCGAAAAAGTGTATATGCATATGTATCACATGTCCTACCTATTAAAGTTTTATTTTAGTTATATCTTCTTTCTTTTAGTTAAAACCTCATTTTATAACACTTTTGATGATTGATCCCGCCAATTAAAGGCGTATTTAAATACACAAAATTAATTTCTATAAAAATTAATTTTATATAAGTTAAATATTTTAAAAGGTGGGTTTTAAAATAATTTTGATTTTATATTTTAATTTTATTTAAAAGTCAGTTGAAAATGGATTAGAAATAAATTTTTTAAAATTAAAATGATGAGTTTTTTAAATAGTAAAATAAAAATAAAATTTTAGTTCAATGAATAAATGATGAGTTTGGAAATTTTGAAACACTCTAAGGGCATATTTGGAATTATTTATCAATTTTATAAACTTTTTTAATTCTAAAAAATTTTACATACTTTTTTAAAAATATTAAAATTTAAAAAATACAAATAAAATATAAATAAGTTTTTAAAAAATATTTATAAAATAATATATTTCATAATTTTTAAATTTTTTAATAAGCATTTTTAATTTGATAATCGTCGGAACTATTTTTTTCTAAATCATAACTCCACAATTTTCTACGCCATGGATCGACTTTGACGATGGCCGAAATGGTAGGATAAGAATAAGAATTTGACAATTTGAAATAAAAATTTCTGAAGTTATTTGTATTATAGAATATGAATAAAGTGAGGGTAAAAATAAAGAAATAAACTTTGCCATTTTTGTGTAATATTAAATAAAAGATTAATTGTTTTGATTATAAAGTAAGTATAGGAGAAAAAACCTTTTTTAAAGACAAAAAGCGGTTACATTATAAAAGATAAAAAATGTTCATTGCCGGTATTTTTGGCGGTGTTTGATGAATTTTTCTTTTTTTTTGGAATAACAGGATACAGAGGATAAAATTATCATTACTACTTAGGCGCTCACAAACGATTTAAAACCTCAAAAATATCATCGCCAAGAAACCATCTTTTAAGGAACTTTAAGTTGGGAAATTGAAATAAAAGTGCATCATTTGGAGTGTTTTAAAATAATCTTTTAGAAAATTTTTTAAAAATATACTGTTTTATTAAAATATATTAAATAATTATTTTATTATGTAGAATGTTTTATATTTTTTATATTTTTAAATAAATATTATAACATTTATAAAATATATATTAAAAACTAAAATATTAATGTTTAAAAAAGTTTAACAGAACGGTCCTTAGTGGTCCATTCGAATCCCAAGTACCCATTTAGTTTAACACACAAACGTATTCATGTCCTTTTAATTGATTGAGTGACATCAACCTTCCCTAAATTACTAATTTTGCGTCCATGTTGGAGACCTACCAATTTATCAATTTCATTCACACTTCTTTTTAAGAATATAACTTTTGCAATGACATATACATCCAATTTAGTTGATATTTGATAGGGGTGACAAATTTCGACCCGATTCGAAAATTCGATCCGAAGCTGATCCGAAAAGGTTGAGTTCGGATCAAGTCTTAGTCGGATTGGGTCGATTTCGAGTCGACTCAAAAATAGTCCGAAAAATTTAAACGAATTCGGATTGATCTAAAATTGATCCGTTTAACCTGTATAATTATTTATATAGTATATATTACTTAATAATTATAAAATAATAGCAAAAAATTTGAGTTTAATTTGTATATATATATTTTTTTAATTTATCTTAATTTTAACTTATTTTTATTTAATTTATAAATTTTGTCAAAATTAATATTTTTCTTTTTAAATATATCATAATTAATAATATATATATTATTATTATTAAAAATTAATATTTATAATTTTTATTTAATAATTTAATTATTAAATAGGTCGATTCGAATTTGATCCGGTTATAAATAGGTTGGATTAAGATTGACAATTTTAATCCATATAAATAAATAGATCGGATTAAAATTGAATAAATTTTAACCCAATTTTAACCCAATTATTATATGGATTGATCCGGAACCGACCTAAAATCTAAATTGACATCCCTAATATTTGAAATACTTTCAATTTTTAAATTAAATTTTTATTGTATATATTTTTTAAAATTATAATATTTATAAGTTTTCTTAAAATTTTAAAATATAAAAAAATTTAATTATAAAATTTGTTGATATTATTAATTTTCTTAATAAAGTATATAAAATATTTTTTCTAAAATATTTTTTTTCATAACCGTTCCCATACATCCTATTAGGTTTCACTAACATCATAAACAAATTAAGAGAACATGGATCCATGTGGTCTCTTCGAATAACATTTTCGTACGTAACAAGATTACGTTTTGTTTACTTTATTATAAACTCATTTTTTTTAAAAATAAATTTAAAAATTAAAATTAAAATATTTAAAATATAAAATTTATATTTATTTTGTATTTAAAAATAAACTTTATAGTTGAATTTTAAAAAAATTTAACTTTTTATAAAAATAATTTATTTGAATTATTTTATATTAAACTAAATTTAAAAAATATAAATTCGGTGGGTTTATAAACAAACCCAATGAATAAATAATACGAAAGGAGCAAGAATTTAAGCACGACTAAACGGATGTTCTAGTTAATGGTTTTCACGACTTCAATTGAATTTGTATTATTCAAATTAAGACTCGGCGACACACGGTTCAAATTAAGTTAGATCATAAGCTATAAACAAAATCTTAATAATCAAGTCGGGTAACCAATAAAAAAAGGTACAAGGTCAAGATTAAGCAGATCGAGTGATTGAATGGCAATCAAACTCCTAAATCGAATAATTTGATGAATCGAAAACTAAGCTGGTTGATGATTTTCCCGATTGAACCGATCGGTACGATTCAGATTTTAAAACACGACTGTATGTATGATAGTCACGTCATTCATTTTAGTTCTGAAACGTATTCTAATTATATAATATTAAATTTCGTAAAATAAATTTTATTAAAATAAATTCCGGTAAAAAATTGAACTTGGTAAAAGTAAATTTTAAAATAATTATTCAGATTGGTAAAATAAAATTTATAATTAAATTTGATTGAAAGTATAATTTAATGTAAAAATAAAAATAAAATATGTAGTAATAAAAATTAAAAATTTAAAATTTAAAATTGAATAATTTTTTTCTATAATTAATTATACCCTTGATATCTTAAAGAACTATGAGTATCTTAGGTATCGTGCACAGCTTTATTCCTAAGTAGTTGAACTGTTGGGATTGTTAACTACTAATCTTACATGGTCTGATTGAATCCCTATTATATAAATAAATTTCGTTGAGATAGACAATTGGTTTCTTTTGGTTTAACGTCATCTGCAAAACCAGCAACCACTTTTACATTAGACTTTATTTTATTTCGTTTTTGGAGGATCAGAATCCAACTTTATTTAAAACTTGATTTAATTATATAGTAATCAAAATTCATTCCTTACTTTTTTATCTATATCCTAAGTAAAAAAAAGTTAATTTAGCAACTTGTCATAAAAAAGTGTCCGAAATAATCGACTCTAAAACTATATTAAAAAGGATTTGTAATTTAAATTCAATTAACCATACATATATCTACGTAATCTTACGTAGATTGAAAACTTATTGAACTTATTGATTTGGAACTATTTATTTGAACTCATAATAGAGTACAATAAGTAAATAATTTTGGCAGATGTTACTAAAATATTTTCTAAAACAGTAGAACTCTTGTTACATTTTTAACATATTTATCTATCATATAAACTGATTTTTCTTTAAAAAATATTCTATTTTGAACTGATTTTCAAAACAAATAAGCACAAATAACTGTTTAGTTTTTTGGGAAAAAAATTTATTTGTAAATTGAACAACAAATTTTACTTGTAAACTTAAATTTAATTCAAAATTTTACTGTCATCAAGCTTATTTTAAAATTTCAAATTTGTTTTTTTAAATTTTATTTTAAGAATGAGTTTAATGGAGAAAAATACGCATTTTTACGTTTCTTATAAATTTATGTAAAAGTTTTCCATTAGTCTTCTCCACTATAGCACATTATTAATATGTATATATATATATATATATACACACGCGCGTTAAAGAATCGACTAATTTTGTAAATCACTGGCTAATTTTGTAAATAAGTTTAAATTTGTTTGGTTTAACTTATTAAAAAATTATTTTTTTAATATTTATTTAACATTTATCGATATATATTTTATAAATATTTTAGAAATTTATTTAATAATTTAAAATTATAAAAAATATACATAATAAAAAATAATTATTTTTTAAAAATTAAAAAAAAACTAACTTTTAAAAAATAAAAATATTTTTTATTTAAAAAAATTATTTCAAAAACAATATCAAACGCACACTAAAGTTTCATTTTTTTAACATTCTGAACAGAGCCGCCACTTATTACCGACTAAAAAAGGACTTGATTTTAGAAGAAAAATAAAACGCTTGTAGTAGGATGATATTTGAAAGAACTTTTCAGTTTTTTTTATTTAATTTTAAATTTAAGATTGTAAATAATTTTTTAATTTTAAAAAGTATAAAAAGAATTTTAAATTGAAATTTTCTATTATCTATTTTTTCTTATTTTTTACATAAAAAATTAACTGTGGTGTTAATAAAATTTTGAATACATTTTTTGTCAAAAGTAATTTTTCAAAAATACGCCTATATATAATTTGAGGCTTCTTTTCCATTCTATTCCCAATAAATTTTTATAAAATTTCATAATTTTTTAATTTAAAAAATATATATATATATAATTTTTATTAATTTTGTAAATCATTTTAAATATATTTTATTAGCCTCAAGGCCGGTGGAATTTATTTTTAAAATATTTTTAAATATCTTTTAAAGGTGAGAATAACACCAAAACAAATGTTCTAAACTAAAATAATCCCTCCTTCTCTCCCGTCTTTCTTAGATTTATATAAACAATAAATCATCTTGAAACCATTCCTTGCCTCTTCGATCTCTTTCCTATACACCACAACACAGCGAACCCAAACGGTTGCAAGCATATGTAGAAACAATTAGAAATTTGCTATAAATCAACAGCACCCATGGGAGTGATCAGAAGCACTCAGAGCTTCAAGGCAGAGGTTGAGGAACTAAGGATTGCTCTGCAAGGCTATACCGTAGCTGCAGAAGCAGGGGGAGGGTGGACGTGGACGGCAGGGAATGTTCGCAGGGAGAAGAAAGGTTTCAGACCCACCGGTGAGGGACGATCGGTCTGCGTAACAAGCGGGTTGTCTTTCCTTGGATTTGCTCTTGTGAATCAGCTTTTGTCTAAAGGATACACTGTAAAAGTTGCTCTTGAGAACCAAGGTAATTATCAAAGGAAAACTAGCCCTGAAAGTTTTCTTCTTCCGGAGAACAGGAGAATTACATGTTTGCAGTTCTTCATTGATAATATCTTTTTCAGTTCTTGGTTTCTTGTTGTTTGTTGAAAATTTAAGACTCATTTCTTGATTGTTTTAGATCAAAATAATTTTTATGCCTCTCTCTATGACGATAATTTTCTTTTTTGTTTGATGATTACTTAGTATCACCAATTTATTGGAAGGTTCATGATCTGTCCTATTTTTCGTTTTTACTTCTTACATACAGAATTAAACATTTGCCTTTTAATCATCACCTTTTTATGGGAATTCTAAGCAAAGAAGTATGAACACATTTTTTATGGATGTGTGTTTGGATTCTTAAAAATTGCTGCAGAGGAACTGGAGAAGGCAAGGGAGATGGAGATATTCAGCGAAACGGAGACGGACGGAGTATCTGCAGTAGTTGCTGACATGATGGACACAGACAGCCTCTGCCGAGCGTTTGACGGTTGCGCTGCCGTCTTCCATACATCCGCTTTCGCAGATCCCAATGGCATATCCGGATACACTGTAAGAGAATTTTTCATACTATTTTTTGTGAAAATCAAACGTTAGAAGAAAGTACAATTTACATCATCAGCTAACAATGTCAGGGAGTCGTATGGTAGGTAGTGAAATTCATGGTGAGGCTTTATGCCTTTACGGTGAAACTGGCTAGCTACTACTTAGTGTAGGACCTTGGCAACTAATGATTTGCTTTTCAATTTAGGCCGTTTGGCAAAGTAATTTTTAATTATATATTTTTTAATATATTTTTATAAATATTTAAAAAATTTATTGAAAAATTTATAATTCTAAAAAAATTTTGTATATTAAAATTTTTTATTATATATTTTTATTACTAATTTTTAAATAAAAAAATAAAGTTTTTTAATAAAAAAATATTTTCTATTTAAAAATTTTTTTATTTCTAAATCAGATTTTTAAAATTCGTTTTTCTACATTACTTTTTCAAAAAATTTTATTTTCTACAACAATTTTCAAAAAAATTTTAATAATATTTTCTATTTTAAAATCCTCCTACGTCAGATTTTAAGTTCGTGTTTCTACATTACTTTTGTTGACTTTCTAGCTGTAAGTGTTAGCCAGATGCACACACGCCCAACCAACCACATCTTCTTGTAAGACTTCCAACAAACTGTTGATTTCCCTCTCTGTTACACACAAATTTTACCAACCTTTAACTACATAATTCGTCATTATTATTATACAGAAGCATATGGTAGAGGTGGAGGCCACAGTGGCTGCGCAGGTTGTAGAAGCTTGTGTAAGAACTCCATCGGTTAGAAAATGTGTGTTCACTTCTTCTCTCTTGGCTTGTATATGGCGGCGAAATTTCCCGTTCAACCGGCACCTACTCATTGATGAGGACTGCTGGAGTGATGAAAGCCTTTGTAGGGACAAGAAGGTAAGCTTTTTCTAAGTTAGTAAGTTTGAAGTTATTTTTGGTCTCTGAACTTCGCCCCGAGTGATACAGGAATAGTTAACAAAACATTTATAGATAGGAGAAAGGAACTTCTCAGAAATAATTATGCCCTGGTCCCTAATTAATGTTGACACTAGACCTATTGCCTGAAAAAAGAAACATGTACTTAATTTCCATTGTTGTTGGAAAAAAGAAAATACTGTAGTTAAAGTTTTTTGTTTGACATTTAAATGCAGTTGTGGCTTGCACTGGGCAAGACGATGGCCGAGAAGGCAGCATGGAGGGGGGCTCGTGGAAGAGACCTGACGTTGGTGACCATTTGCCCTGCTCTAATCACGGGTCCTGGATTTTATCGTAGAAATTCAACAGCTTCCATTGCCTACATCAAAGGTACCAGAGAAGTCTTTTGGATAAAATGTGACATATTTGCTCGATTATAAACTTTCGCCAGTATTTGCCTAAGACACTTCCATCTATCAGTTTTAAACTTTTGAGAGTGAAGTGAGGTGTGCCTTAATCAACTTTTCGTTTTCTCACCACAGGATGCGAGGAAATGTACATGGATGGATTGCTAGCCACTGCAGATGTCCGCAAGGTAGCAGAAGCACATGTCCGAGTGTACGAGGAGATGAATAACACTGCTTGTGGGCGGTACATCTGCCTCGACCATGTACTCTCTAGAGATGAAGAAGTTTCAGAGCTTGCGCAACAGCTAGGTGTTGCAAATAGAAACTTTGATCTCAATAGAAGAGGAGATCAAAGTAATCCTTCACTATTGTCTAATAGGAAACTGAACAGATTGATATCTTCTTCAAGCAAGTGTTCATATGATACATATTCTATTATATACTCGTAAATAATTTTCTTTATGAAAAACAAGAATTACATAGAGCTTCAAGCAGAAATGAAATGGAATGTATACGAGGAAGCATTTGGGAACAAGAATGAATGAATGAATTATTAAATCTTGTTCATTGCTAAAGGTGTTTATTTCATGTTAATTGCGTATCTTGTTGTGACGAATTTATGATTTCTTTTCAAAACCAATTGACAATGAAAAGAGTGAGTCCAATTCTTTATGAATATCATCTTAAGACTATTAATAAGCAATGTGAAACTAAATCTTTCTTAACACATGCCCTCTAGTGGATTGTTTTTTTTTTCTGAATTGATATGATGCGGGCTACGTGCTCTGTAATGAATTAGATGAAGCGAGCTACTTGTTCTAAAATAAAATGGGCTAATTTTTCTAAAATATAGCGGACAATTGTCTTCTGAATGAAACAGACTATATATTCTGAAATGAAGCGGGCTATTTTGCATAAGTTTTTATAAATATAATCTCAGAACCATTCATAAGTAATGTAGGACTAAGTCTTTCTTAACATTTGTCAATTCGAGCTATTAGCTATTCTCATGTTTTGAAAATACTGCAGGCCTATATATGCTACCACCAGGAATCCATTCTGCTTATATATGGATAATGAAATGTTCTATGTACTTAGTAGAAAATCTTTTGTTTCAATTAAAGACATTGGTCATTGATTAGTGAAAGTATTTTGTAAGACCAGTGTTGGGAGATTCGAACTAGATTGTACATGTCGATTAAAAAATCATCGATCTGGGACCAAACTAATCCGAATCTAGAAATAAATTTTCTATACAAGCGGTACGCTTCGACCAGATTTGATCAAAAGCAGTTTTTGAGTCGGGCAGACTGGTCACCTGGACGGGTCAACAAGGGATGGTTAAAATAAAAAAAAATTTTACTTAATCTCGTTGGTTCGAAGAAAGCAGCCAAGCAATATTCGAGTCCTCTCCTCGTCGGTTCGTTCAGTCTTCTGTTCATCATGAATTTGGCGGTTCCACCAAGATTTTTTTCCCAAAATTTTCTACTCACTACTGCATTTTTTTAGGTAAATTGACTGTGAGGGTAGTGTTGGATCCATCAGAATTGGTGGCTGTGGCAGTTTGCCATGATTTTGCGTTGTTTATGGTTTTCATTGCTGCTAACATATCTTATGGACATGTTAACCACATTTACTTTTGGGTTAGCTCTCGATGGTCAAATCACGATCCTCACTGCTTTTTCCACTGGATCACTCAACTACTTGGCATTGTTGGTGCTCGTCTGATCAAGTAGGTCACAGTCTCTTAAGTTTTTAACAACAAACATACCTAAAAGAGAAATAACTTCAATAAATTCATTTTTTTTATTTAACAAATGCTTGATATTGCTTTCAATCTGCACCAACTCACACGCTAGTAGCGAGAGTTGAAGGGTTCTAGGGTGTAGTAATGGAAATCATCACCTTCGCACTTGTCTACATCGTCTATGCAACCGTAGCAGATCCAAAGAATGTATCCATCGGAATGATTGCTCCTCTCGCGATTGGCGTGATTATCATTATAGACATTGTTGGATTTTTCCTCCTTTGTGGAGATGGCCCAAAATTCATATGATTAAAACCCATATGAAGAGGTAAGGAAATTTTTTTCTTTTCCTTCTTAAATGAATTTTCTAGGGTTTGTAAACCCTATGCTGTAGCCCCCGTCAAGAGAAGAAAAAAAAAAAAAGAAATAGGAGAAATTGTTGTCTTGCTAGCCAGTTTGATCAAACGCCAGATGAACGTCGATTGAAATCCGATTGAGCTGAAATTTGGTCAGCGTGTTTCCGACGGTTAGTTTTTCAATCTGAACGGTGGAGATCGTATTCGAGTTCTCTATATGCAGATCCGTACGTATTTGTGAAGCCACCGATTTGGGTGAGATTTCTGTAATTCTCTTTTACGGTTTGCCAATATTGTTGAATTTTGAGATATATGGTTGTATGCCTCTAGTTTTAGCTAAAGAAAACTTGTGTATTCTCATTATTGTGATAGTGGAGATTTGTTGGTTGTCGTGGTTTTTACTCCTTACGTTAAGGAGGTTTTTCACGTAAATTGTTCATGTTGATGTACTTGTGATTGTGGTGATTTTCGTGCATTAAGTATTTGCCAAAAATATTATTCTATTGGATGGTTTCTTATTAGGTTCACACAAGTGAGGAATAAGTTTTATTTCCGCTGCATGCTCTACATATTGTGTTGAATATTAGTAGAGACGATTTTATCCTATCAAAGTGGTACCAAAGCTTTGATTTTTAGTTGATTTGTGTCTTGTGGTAAACATGAAAACTAATACAAGTAGAATGGTTAATTTGAATGATTCAAATTACCATCTGTGGAAAGAAAAGATGGAGGATTTGTTATATGTGAAAGATTATTATTTACCAATATTTAGTGAAGAAAAGCCTGCCAATAAAACTGATGCTGAACGGAACTTTACTCATTGAAAAGTGTGTGGTTTTATTAGACAGTGGATAGATGATAATATTTTGAACCATGTTAGCGATGAGAAAAATGCAAGCACTTTATGGAACAAGTTTGAGCAATTGTATGCTAGAAAAATTGGGAACAATAACCCGTTCTTGATTAAGCAGATGATGAATCTGAAATATCAGAATGGAAATTCTATGACGGATCATTTGAATGCATTTAAAGATATTATTAATCAGTTGGTTGGTATGAATATTAAGTTTGATGATGAAGTGCAGGGTTTATGGCTTTTCGGTACATTGCCGGATTCGTGGGAGACGTTTAGGACGTCTTTGTCTAACTTAGCTCCAGATAGTGTCATTACTATGGATTTGGCCAAGAGTAGTATTCTTAATGAGGAGATGAAAAAAAAATCACAGGATTTCTCTTTGCAGTCAAAGGTCTTGGTTACAAAAGGAAAGGGAAAGAATAGAGTAGAGGTCCGAAGAAAAGAGACAGAAGTATAAACAAGCCTAATAAATTTGCTGATGTTGAATATCATTACTGTAGTCTGAAGGGGAATATAAAGAAATACTGTCGTAAGTTGAAAAAGGACAACAAAAATGACAAGAGTAAGGAAACGAAAAAAGTTGATAGTAATGAAGTTGATAAAGTTGCTACTGTCACAGATGACTTCCTTATCTTGTATGATGATGATGTTGTCAATTTTGCTTCTCATGAGACCAGTTGGTGATTGACAGTGGTGCCTCCATTCATACTACATCTTGGAAGGATTACTTTGCATTTTACACTTTTGGTGATTTTGGAAGTGTTAGGATGGATAACGATGGCTTAGCTAAAGCTATTGGCATAGGAGATGTGTGCTTGGAGATGAACAATGGTACCGCTCTGACTCTGAAAAATGTTAAGCATATTCCTGACCTTCGTTTGAATTTGATCTCTACAGGCAAACTTGATGATAAGAAAATTTGGAACACCTTTAGTGATGGTCAGTGGAAACTGACTAAAGGCTCTATGGTTGTGGCTAGAGGCAGAAAGTGTTCGTCACTTTATTTGATGTAAGGAAAGATATCTGATTCCATTATCAATACAGTTGATAGTGATGTTACGATTGAGCTTTGGCACAACAGACTTAATCACATGAGCGAGAAGGGTTTGTAGATTTTACCCAAGAAGAATCTCCTTTCTAGAATGAAGAATGCACCATTGAAGAAGTGTGCACATTGCTTGGCAAGAAAGCAAACCAGAGTTACATTTAAGACATCCCCTACTTCAAGAAAGCCAGATATATTTGATTTAGTATATTCTGATGTTTATGGCCCTATGAAAACAAAAACACTTGGTGGTTCTTTTTATTTTGTGACTTTTATTGATGATCATTTAAGGAAGACATGAGTCTATACCTTGAAAACGAAAAATCAAGTGTTGGATGTCTTTAAACAATTTCATTTTTAGCTGAAAGACAAACTGGTTTGAAGTTGAAATGCATTAGAACTTGTTGGGCCTCCAAGTTAGGCTAGGCTCAGGTTAGTAGCGTGTAGGGCTTGATGAGCCCGAGTGAAAGACGGACTAGCATGGTGGGCTAGGGCCGGGTTAGTAGCGGAGGGGCCTGGGCTGGTGCCCAAGTGAAAAACGGGCTAGCTAACTTGGAGATGGGCCAGCAACTCGCCTTGGGTTGGGCCAAGTGGACCATGGCTTGGTGGGCTTAACAGCCCACACCCCTTAATAGTCCCACATTGGCTAAGGGCTGGAATAGGTATGTGCTTATAAGTGGGGGATGCTAACCCCTAAGAGGTTGGCCAATCCTTTTAGTGTGGGGACCCGATCCTACAGAACTGATAATAGGGGTGAGTATTCTGTACCTTTTGATGAGTATTGTAGACAGCAGAGCATTAGACATCAAAATGCACCTTTTAAGACTTCTAAGTTAAATGGTTTAGCTGAGAGAATGAACAGAACACTAGTTGAAAGAGTGAGATATTTACTTTCACAAGCACAGTTATCAAATTCTTTTTGGGGCGAGGCTTTGAGTACAGTTGTGCATGTTCTAAATCTCACACCATGTGTTTCTTTAGATTTTGATGTTCTAGATAAAGTTTGGTCAGGTAAAGATGTCTCTTATGATCACTTGTGTATTTTTGGATGTTTGATTTTTGTGCTATTCCTATATATGAAAGGTCTAAACTCGATTCGAAGACAAGACAGTGTGTGTTCCTCAGTTATGGACATAATGAGTTGGGTTACAGATTTTATGATCCTGTACAGAAGAAACTTGTCAGAAGTCGAGATGTTGTATTTGTAGAGAACCAAACCATACGTGACATCAAAAAAATAGATATACCAGTTCCTCGATTACTGGTGGTTTAGTTGACTTGGATCCAGTTCCTCCAATACTTGTGCCAGCATAGGTGGAGAAGAAGTTCAGAAGAACCAGTATGATATAGGTGATATTTGTATGCCTACACAGATTGAGATGAGTGATGTTATTCACGAGCAATCACCAGTGTCACATGTCCCAGTAGAGATAACACTAGAGATTCCACTCAGGAGGTCTAGTAGAGACCGACAACCTTCCAATCGGTATTCTGTTGATGAGTATATCTTACTGACTGACTGGGAGAGCCCGAATATTATGCAGAGGCCATGGGAGAGGAACATAAGAAAGAGTGGTTTGAAGCTATGCAAGATGAGATAAAGTCGTTATATGATAATAACACTTTTGAGCTAGTAAAGTTACCTAAAGGAAAAAAACTTTAGAGAACAGGTGAGTGTACAGAGTGAAGCAAGAAGAACACTATTTCCAACCACATTATAAAGCTAGACTGGTTGTCAAGAAATTCAGGCAAAAGAAACGTATTGATTTCGATGAAATCTTTTCTCCCGTTGTTAAGATGTCATCTATACGTATGGTTTTGATTTTAGCAACTAGTCTTGACTTGGAGATTAAGCAGATGGACGTCAAGACTGGTTTTCTGCATGGTGACTTAGACAAAGAAATTTACATGCAGCAACCAAAAGGTTTCGAAGTAAAAGGAAAAAAAGATTATGTGTGCAAGTTGAACAAAAATCTTTATGGACTGAAACAGGCATCGAGATAGTGGTATAAGAAGTTTGAGTCAATTATTGGGGAGCAAGGATACCATAAAACAACTCCTGATTACTGTGTTTTTGTTCAGAGATTCTCTGATGATGATTTTATTATATTTGTTGATTTATGTAGATGACATGTTGATTGTTGGTAGGAATGCTTCTAGAATTGACAGGTTGAATAAGTAATTGAGTAAATTCTTTGCTATGAAGGATTTAGGGCCAGCAAAGCAAATTTTTGGTATTCAGATTGATCGAGACAGAGTAGCCAAGGAGTTATATATGTCACAGAAACAATATATTGATAAGGTGTTTGAAAGATTTAATATGGATCAAGCTAAACTGGTTAGCTCTCCTCTTACTACTCACTTTAAGGTAAGCGCCGAGCAGTGTCCTTCTACAGATCAGGAGAAGGAAGATATGGAAAGAGTTCCATATGCTTTAGCAGTAGAAAGTTTGATGTATTCAATGGTGTGCACGAGACCAAACATTGCTTATGCAGTTGGTGTTGTTAGCCGCTTTCTGTCTAATCCAGAAAGAGAGCATTGGGATGCAGTAAAGTGGATTATGAGATATCTACGAGGTACTACTGATTTGAGACTCACCTTTGGAGGTGAAAAATCAGTGCTTGTGGGCTATACGATTCAGATATGGCGGGAGATGTTGATTCCTGAAAGTCTACCTCGGATTATTTGATTACATTTTCAGATGGAGCTGTATCTTGGAAATCGAGACTGCAGAAATGTGTTGCACTTTGTACGACTGAGGCAGAGTATATTGCGGCAACTGAAGTTGGTAAGAAGTTTTTGTGGTTGAAGAAGTTTATTCAGGAGCTCAGTTTCAAGCAACAACGTTATGTGCTACTTTGTGATAATCAAAGTGCAATTCACCTTAGTAAGAATTCTACTTTTCATGCAAGATCAAAACACATTGATGTGAGGTATCATTGGTTAAGAGATGCTCTCAATGACAACTTGTTTGAACTTGAGAAGATTCACACTGATCTCAATGGCTCTGATATGTTGACAAAGACACTACCAAGAGAAAAGCTTGAAGTTTGCCGTTTGATCGCCGGAATGGCGATTCACTCCACATAGTCGGAAAGGGGGAGATTTGTTAGATTTTTCCTCCTTTGTGGAGGTGGCCCAAAATTCATATGATTAAAACCCATATAAAAAGATAAGGATATTTTTATCTTTTACTTTTTAAATGAATTTTTTAGAGTTTGTAAACCCTATGCTGCATCCCACATCAAGAGAAGAAAAAAAAAGAGAAAATAGAAGAAATTATTGTTTTACTGTCCAGTTTGATCAAACGCCGGATGAACGTCGATTTGACATCCGATTGAGCTGAAATTTGGTCAGCATGTTCTCGGCGTTTAGTTCCTCAATCTGAACGGTGGAATCGTATTCAGAGTTCTCTACATGCATATCTGTATGTATTTGTGAAGCCACCGATTTGATGAGATTTTTCTAATTTTCTTTTACTGTTTGGCAAGATTGTTGAATTTTGAAATATATGATTGTATACCTCTAGTTTTAGCTAAAGAGAACTTGTATATTCCCATTATTGTGATAGTGAAGGTTTATTGGTTGCCGTAGTTTTTACTCCTTACGTTGAGGAGATTTTTCACGTAAATTATTTGTGTTAATATACTTACGATTGTGGTGATTTTTGTACATTGAGTATTTACCGAAAGTATTACTCTATTTGATAGTTTTCTATTAGGTTCACACAAGTGAAGAATAAGTTTTATTTCTGCTGTATGCTCTACATATTGTGTTGAATATTAATAGAGACGATTTTATTCCATCGGATATTCTAGCCGCCACAGGACCGTTCTTCGGTGAATCGATGAACGTTGGATATGAAAATCTTTCAATCTTGTTCTAGGCATCCTTCAATAAATATATATATACGTATGCCGTAAGATATGTACACTGTATGGGCACGTTGTGCACACTAAACATCAGCCGTCGATCATCACCCGACGGGTCATAGGGGGTGTTTGGCAATGCTTATGAAATGGAGCTTTTCTAAAATGAAGGGTATTTTTATCTTTTTTGAAAAACGAGCTATATTTTTTTTACTTCTAAAAAAATAATAAAAATATGCAATAAAAAGATCTCACTCTGTAGAATTTTTCTACACTTTCTAAATTTTTAAATAAATTTTTTATATACTTTAAAAATATGTATTGAAAAAAATGAAATGGAGAAAAGTTGAGAAAAGCTGATAAACAGCTTTTCAAACGCACAAACAAACAGCCCCTCGCAGCCGATCGAAAATTTGTATCCGTTGTCGGAAAGTTTTAATCACTGCCGCAATCGTCAATTCGGTACACAAACCAATTTTTTTCGTCTCTTCCTCATTATCTTCCTATTTCACTCCTTAGTTTCATCAAACTACAGCCGGTGACCAATTCTTACTTTTTTTTACTTTCATAGGCCGGAGCGAATAGGTGTTTTTGGTGAGTTGAAACATGTAATTTTATCAATTCAACTACATGTTCATCCCAACTGCAAGGTAGACGTAAGTTGATAATTTTGTTAATTTTATTTTTTTGGGTATAGTCAATGATAAAGTAGAAATAAAGATGAATAAAAATATTGATGTAAGTTGATAGTGTTTATTTTTTTTATTATTAGTTTTATAGTTGGTGATGAGATGGCTGTGTATGTTGAAACTTTGCTCATGAATGTCAAATTTTAGCCACTGGTTTGGTAGTAAACTGGTTGACTGCATTAAAATGAATGTCTAAATACTGGCAGTGTTTATTTTTATTCTTATTAGTTTTGTAGTTGGTGATGAGATGGTTGTGAATGTTGAAACTTTTTTCATGAATGTCATATCTTAGCCACTGATTAGGCAATAAACTGGTTGGTTTCATTAAAGTGAATGTTTAAATACTGGCAGTGTTAATGCATAGCTCACTGGTTTCCTGACAGGTGAATCCCTGATAGTGAGCTACGCTAGGTTGCTGGGGAGAGCTATGCATCCTACTAGTCACCAATTTCTTGCCAGCGAGCTATGCTTCCTGTTAGTGAGCTACTAGTCTACTACCAGTGAGCTCTTGCTAGCTCACAGGTGTACTGCCAGTGAGATATGCTATCTCACTGGTCTCTGCATATCTCACTCATCTCTCAACACCGTCAGACAGGAAGGAAACAAAAGCATGTAATGGTTCTATGTAATAGGGAAAACAAAGTTATATTTGAGAACTTGTATTATATTTTATAAAGGAAGACTGACATGAACTTACTTCAAGTTTGCAATTGACTAAAGGAGCAAAGATATTGAAAGCAGCTTGTGTTAGACCTAACAAGTGAAAGAACCTCAAGATGTAGTGTGAGTCTGAATGTCACTGCAATGAAGAATTCACCCTATTCCAGCAAGCTCCTTGTGTACTCTCCAACAACTTTGAATTTGTACAAGAAGGGCAAACATGTGATGTTCCCTATGTGACAGGAATCTAATGTCAATGTTATGCAGATATTCTGCATCTGTTTTCACTGTATTCTAGTTATGAAAACAAATTTGTTATTGCGAATGTTCCCTGTATCATTTCTTCACTCCTAAGAAGAGTGTATGAAAACTTGTGAATTACAAATTCTAGCGGTGAAAACTTGTTGATGTATCTTGTTATTGTTTGATGAAATAAAATTAATTTTTCGTTTTGTTCGAAATGTGTTTTAGTGTTTAAAGATTATATATAGCTTTGATGGTTTCTCTTATAGTTCTATATGCAGGTTTCTCTCTAACGAAAAAAATGAATGTTCGATAAATAAAAAAGAGACATCAGAATGATTTCACATTTAAACATTCACCTCCAATCATAGCTCACTGTCAATATTCACATCACAGCATTCACTTGAACATAGCTCACACTTGAACATATATAAACACCAATAACATTCCATTCATAGGTATTTTGATTACATCAATTGACATGCCAAAGTCATTGACATTTCATTCAAATGCCAAAGTCATTACATTCCAAACATTAAGCAACATTACAGATAACATTAACAAGTTTTCCCAACACCTATCATTCACGTTACATATACATTCCAAGCATGTCAACTTCACAAATATCATTCACCAAAAACACATTAAAACAACACATTAAAGATACTAAATCTTTTACTTCAGGTTCACCATGAGCAGCAATTTCAGCTCCCTAGCCTAGTACCGAGGTGGCTTCTTCAGGTTTTACCTCTTCCAACACAACAACTGCATGAATGCTCAAATAGTTGATCAGATTACTAGCACTTGGAGCTCTGTTGTCCCTGTCCTGCAGAACATAATTTCTTTTCCTTCCTATGTGCAGGTGCTGCAATTGGCACCCATTTCCAAAATTATAAATGCATTCACACTAATCTTCAAACACTAAATTAATAAATTAAAAAAATTGAAGAAGAAGAAAAAAATAAAAAATCTATCTGCAGAAATTTTGAGTTAAACCATATATGTTAAAATTACTTACCAAAAGACATACTCGAAAGTTGTCAAACGCTATCAAAGGAATACGATCGTCAAATTGCATCGCAGAAAATAAAGGTTCATCTCCCACACAATAATAATTGAAGAGAGTAATGAGGAAAGCTAAAAGTTGCTTGCAATGAAGTGATGTCAGATAAGAACTTACAAAGGAGAAATACGATTTAAAGCGCTTGAACTTGCATCAACAATAACATCTATTTGTTGCACGTTCTTAAGGACTTAGACTTCTATGTGTTACATCATGATTCCTAATAATCCGAGATACTTTGGTCGAAACATTAAGGAACGTAGCCAATAGAACACTAATTTCTGTATACCTGTCCATCAGCAATTATCACAAGCTCCAGCGAAGATAATTTTCTGCGGCTAATAGAAACGCCATTGGATTAGTAAATCTCAAAACAAACTACAATACCACAACATTGGATTAAAAAATTGCCTGATTTCAGAAAAATATTGCTCACATCGTCTCATACCCGCGACAAGTTTCGGTAAGGTGGTAGTGATTGTAGTTGATGAAATATAGAGTGAAATAAGAAGATAAGGAGGAAGAGATTAAAAAAAAAAAGGATTTTGTGTACCGAATTGATAATCGTCAGCGGCGATCAAAATTTTTCGGCAGCGGATTGATTTTCGATCGGCTGCGAGAAAAAAGCGATTGTGGAGAGAAATTGAAGGAAGGAGAAGGAAGAAGACAATATGGGTGAGAAATTTTGCCGGATACCGACGATCGCCGGCTCGGGAGAGGCAATTGTGGGAGCGGCACGGGAGAAGCGAAGAGAAGAAGAGAGAGAGATAGGCACTTCATTATTAAACGTGCTTTATAAGACCATTGCTTGAGATGACCCCCTATGAATTGCTTATGAACAAGAATTCCAATATTACTTGCTTTAAATTTTTTGGTCGTAAATATTTTTATTTTGATCAACGAGAACGTCGGTAAGTTTGTTTCCAAAAACGATAAATGTATATTTTTGGCTACTCAAACTCTTTCAAGCATTTAGAGTTTTCAACATTAGAACTCTACGCACGGAGGAATCTGTTCATGTTAATTCGATTAGACTAACTCTATGCTGAAAAAGGTTAAGAATATTGATGCATGTAGTAATAATTAGCATGACAATATTGTAAAAAATACAACAAAAGAGCAGCTCCAGATCAGTCACCAAATAATTAACATACAATTATTATCCAATCAATTAAACAGTAGAAAGAAGACAATGACCAATATTGTACATTGAAACAGAACAGTAAGGATTTGAGATCAGTTAACCACAACAATTCAAATACCATACTAACCCTTAAGAGAATATCATAAGTATGCAAACCAAGGGGTAAACAATATCAATTGAGAGATAACTTCTATGAATATTGTGCTTTTGTATCCTAAATTGAACCTTCGAGTTAGATAACGCTTTAGTGTACAATTCCTAGATTATAGCTATGCAAGAATAGCTTAACAAATTTGAAAGCTATTTGCTGATTACTTGCATTTGCTTGTCAAATGAAATTTCAAGTTGTTTTAGATGAATGTGAGAAGAGCGTTCTCAATGACTTTATCAAAGCTTTTTGTTAAGCAACCACGAGGTTGCTTAATAAATAAATAAATATAAATATATATATATATATATATATATATATCTTAATAACTCACGTCAACATTCTCACTCAAGATGGTGTAAAAATATAATCGATACCCAACTTACTCAATGAATTACGAAAGATTCTACCTGAGACAGCTAGTGTCAATATATCTGCTAGTTATGTTTCTAAATTCATAAAAACTAACTCAATCAATTTTGACTCTAATTTTCTTTAACAAAGTGTCAATCTACGCCAATATACTTGGTGCGATTATACAGCACTGAATTATGAATAATATTTATTGTAATTTAATTATCACAAAACAGCCTTATCGAATTTATTGAAGAAAAATCAAGTTCTGTCAATAATATATCATTCCTCTGTATTCAGCTTTAGCAGAAGATCGGGCAACCATCTGTTGTTTCTTACTCCTTCATGTGACTAGATTAATACCAACAAATATGTAATAACTAGATGTGGGACGCCTATATGTCTTATCTCCCGTCCTGTCTACACTATTATATCCATCTATATTTAGATGGTTGTATTTTATGAATAGTAATTTTCTATCTAGTGCTGATTTCAAATATCTTTGAATTTTTTAAACAGCTTCCGTATGATCAACACTTGGAGAATGCATAAATTGACTAACAACACTCATAGCTTATGTAATATCAGAGAAAGTATGTGATAAATAGCTTATGTAAACATTTTTAGCTATTAGCTCTGTAGCGACTAACACAAAGCATCACTATTGGGGCTAGTGGAGACTAAACAGACAACAGTCGCTATTAATTAAAACTATAGCGACTGATGAATGCACCGAGTCCCTAATATTCAAATAAACACGATAGAAGAAATAATTAGTCGTTATTGTTGCACCGACCGCGATACCGATGAGAACTTGCTTGACTAGTAGTCGCTACTATTCTCCTAATAGCGACTCTTTGTATTCTACTCGTTATTTCCTTAAATTAATGGCGATTAGCGCAGTAATATAGGCGTTTTGGATTTACAGTGGCGACTGGTGCACCAGCTAGTTGTCATTAATATATATTATTTTTATTTTGATAATAATTTTTTTAAATTATTTTATATGAATGAAAACCATTTGATGTAATCTACATTTTAAATAAATCCTACTGACAAATTTTTAGATCATATATATAGTTGTTTATGTTCAATCACAATAATACTTAATGAACATATAAGATTTGTTGATTTATTAGTATGTACTGGAGCATTAGATTATATCCAAAAATTATGAAATTTTGCTCGAAAGATAATGTGCTTGTTTGAAATGTATTTAACAGTTTAGATCTTCTATTTAAGATATTCAAGGAACGAGTTTATATGATTTAGGCAATATAAGAGTATAAGTGTTATGATTGATAACTTACACTCATGTTGTTGCTAGGTTATTCACTTTTGTTACACAATTAGAAATACGAAATAGATGATCCAAACCATTAAATATGTCTTATACTACAATAGTATTATTCACGCAAAATTTTGTCGAATTCAGATATTATTTAGTGCTCCAATCAATGTGGTAAAATTATTAAATCTCACTCGTCCATTATTATCTTTTAATATAGAATAAAAATATTATATAAATATTATAAATTTTTTATATGATATATAGGCCTCATTTTTTAGTACCACACCTAATAATCTCATGTGTCTAGATATTCTGAAATAAACGGAATTTTAAATACAATAGAACAATGCATCTTAATTGTTCAATGGTATGTCTAATAGAGAACTAATTTTTGATAAATAAACGACAAGTAAGCAATCCTGTGGAGATAAAGATGGTAGCAATATCATTGTCCCAACACCAGTCATTGAAAAAGTGTCTCATTAGCATATGTCACATTATATTTAATAGGACTAGTTGTGTTCTAAAAATTTTCCGAATCTAAAATCCATCTTTTATCTTATATAGAATCTAAAATAATATTTAGATCACAGCTTTGGTTATCTGAATTTGAAATTCTGAACTAATCGGTGCTTTCTAATGTGCTTCCTTCTTTTCCTCAATTCCTTCCACCAATCTCGATATTCTAATTAATTTGAATCATGAATTTTTATTATGGTCAAAGATAGAAAGATCGAAGCAAGTTCAGGCCGAGACTGGGTTGGTTGGAGTCCGGCGAGCGGGTTGCTTTAGGTGCGTCTGAGTCGGAGCAGCGGTGAGCAGGGAGCAACAAATGAATCTAATCGAAGCCGACAGTTCAGGCTAAGTGGGGATTGATTGGGAGGACGCCAACGGTGAAGGTATTTTGTAGCGGCGATGGATAAATGTGAGATTGAGCTGTAGTGGCGGTGGCCTAGCAAGTTCGGCGGTGAATTTGTTGGCGAAGACACCAAATACGATAGCAAAAGAGAGCTGCGAATTCGGCAGCGAGCTTTGAATGGAATTGCGGTGGTGGGTTAGGTCTTACTGGTGGCGGCAGCGATAACTATAAATCGAACAACTAGCAAAAGCGAGAATCAGACATACTTGAAGTAGTTGACTGCAAGGAGCAATGACGACAGCGACAGTCTTGAAATTTTTTTTTTGATAGATTTTAATTTGGTTAAATCATCGAATTTATTCAAATTGATAAGGTCGAAATTACCGACTGTTACAATCTTATTTCCACGATAGCAGCAGAATAGTTTGGTCAAAATATTGGCCGTCATAGTCGTTATCTCTACGATAGTGGTGGACAGATTTAGAATTTTACTTTGATACCAAAATAAAAATATTTCAATCATATTTCAGAAATCCTTCAATATATATATATATATATATATATATATTATAATATTAATAAGAGTTTTAAATAAAAAAATGTCTAAAATAATTATGACTTGACTCACAACAACATCGAACATTTAGTCTGTCCGTGTCTGATCATGGAATCGTTTGAGTTCTTAATGATGATGAACATGAGTTAGCTAGTTTTGTGAATTTAGTAGTTGTTTGCTTTCATTTTCAATCAGTTCTTTTTGAAAGCTTTTTTTATTTTATTTTATGTGGAGAGCATTTCAAATTGATTGATTGGATGACTTTTGAAGGGCTTGTTTACTAATTTTTTAAAATTTATTTTCTTCAAACTCATTTTCAATATAAAATAAATAAATATTTATAAATAAATATTTTTTTATCAAGAAAATTTTTAAATTATTTTTAAAACTTACTATTAATACAAAATTTATATAAAAATTTGTTTTTAGTTTAATTTTTAAATTTAGTTTTAAAAAATAAGTTTAGTTTAAGATAAACACAGCCGAATCACGTGAATGGATGAGTGTTTAACACAGAGGCTTGAGTCACGTGTCCGTGAGAGGCGAATCTATTGCCGTATAAATAAGCAATGCCTCGTAACAAGAGCAAGACCTAGAGCAACAAGTCTTCTGCTGCTTCTTCCTCCTTCTCCGTGTTTGGACTGGCGTAGGGTGAAGGAGGCACGAGAGGGGTATTGTGCAGGCTCTTTTTAATGAACGGTGACTTGCGGGTCAATCTGGCGACCCACTGAATTGACTTGGGATCTAGCGATTCAAACGTAGTTTTGGATTGATTGTCTGGTGGGATCGTCTAACCTAAGGACCTCTTAGAGTAGTAAAGACATCGAATCAGTTTTGACTAAGAGAAGCAGTAGGCCTACCCATAATTGTTAAACCCGGACGGTAAAATCTGTTTGGATTTGTAAAAATATCGTTTATGTAATCGATTCATTTCAATCCGATTTGATCTGTTCTTATCCGCTTCAATCTAGTCAACTCGCCCGCCCGGATCAAACCGGGTTGAAAAAATTTTTAAAAAATTAATTAAAAACTTTTAAATTGATAATGTATTTAATACTAAAATAATTATAAATATCTCTATGTTCAAAAATTATATGTAGTTTAAATTTAGCATTTGGATGTGATAATGAAAAAAATATAATTGATTATTTTTTATTTGTAAATTTCAATTATTAGTGATTTTTAAATTTTTTATATTGTAAAATATTTAGACTCAAATATGTATATCTAAAAAAATTAGTTATATCTCTTTTATGATTTATCTATTTTATGGTTTTATTTTTTTCTAATCTTCTAATTTATTTAAAAATTTCTATTTATAAATTTTAGTTGTTATTATTATTATTAGTGGTGGTAATTATGGTGGCAATATTTCAATTTTTGCTGTTGTTGTTGATAGTAATGACATAATAAAAATACTCTAAATTTTTGTTAGAATTACTATAGCTATTTTATTGATAGTGTTATTAACAGTAAATTTTTTACTATTATTATTATTATTAGTTAAAAATGCTTTAATATTATTGATCCGACGGTTCGACCGGTTGACCGTGATCCGGACAGTTTTTCGATTCGATGTCCGGTCCGGTTCTTAAACTATGGGCCTGCCCCATGGAAAACACCATGATGGAGCGTTTGGTAGTGCTTATGAAATAGAGCTTTTCTGAAATGGAGGGTATTTTTATCTTTTTTGAAAAACGAGCTATATATTTTTTTTACTAAAAAAAAAAAAAAAAATATGCAATAAAAAAATCTTATTTCGTAGAATTTTTCTACACTATCTAAATTTTTAAATAAATTTTTTAAATACTTATAAAATATATATTAAAAAACGTAAAAAAAAAAAAAGTTGAAAAGCTGCTTATGATAAGCAGTGCTAAACAGCCCCGATGTCATCTAGATGTGCGTCTAACGTGTTTTTTCATTTATCTTTCAATTTTTTATTTGTTATAAAATTTTCTATGTTATTTTTGAATTTATAAAATTTTGAAAAATAGATAACTTAATAAATCTTATAATATATAATTTTTATTATATCCAAGTTTATAAACGATAAGTTTGTTTATAAAAATGCCTTTTCAAAAGCTGCTTTTAAGAAAATAATCTTATTTTAAGCGAACGACCGCATAATATGAAGAATATGAAATTGTTCGGGATTACTTATAAAAATACTTTTAGTAAAAAATACTTTTTATAGGATTTTTGAAAATTTTTTTGTAGTCTTAATAAAAGAAGCAAATTATATAAAATAATTTTATAATGTAGTAGTTACATATATTTCAAATTTTAAAAACAGAAAATTTTAAATACTATAAATAAATTCTTAAAAAAGTAAAATACTATAACTATGATATGAAAAGGTATAAACAATTGCAAAGGTATAACGAAGGATCATACGACGGCGCTGCAGGGCATTTATAGCATCTCTGTTTCTAGAAATGTTTAGAATTGATTAAAGTAAAAAGAATTAAAATAAAACTTGTTTTGAAGTTTTTTGAAAAGTAAATTTAATTTTTTATCTTAAAAAATAGTAAAATATATATTCATAAGCAACTTACGGCATATAATTTGTATGTGCATTTAAACATTTTAAATGTATTTAAAATATTTATAAAAAATATAAAAATTTTTGTAGAATAAAAAGTAATGCGAAACGGATCCCTAAATCTCCTTCCATCTTCTTGCGGCAATAAGGTTACTTTTTCAATATTGTAAATCATCATGGTTTTGAAGATGTTGAACAAAACAAACCTTCTCCACTGGTGCTTCTCAAGCTGCAGCATTTAGTATCATTTACAACGACTAGGAGAATTAATCAACAATGTTTCTAGAACACGTAAATCTGACTTTTCGTTCAGATTATTTTTTAATAGAATATAAATTTTATTTAAAAATTTAAAAATATAAAAACTTACATATTAAAAATTTTTATTATTTATTTTAATTATTTTTTTAAATTAAAATAATAAAACTTGTTTATCGAAAAATAAAAATATGTTTAATTTAAAAATTTTTTTCACAAGTACTTCTAAACAATTTTAATTGTATTTATGGTGCGTTGTGAATTTTACCAACTGCATTAACATTAATTCTCTGTAGCGGTAATTTGCATCATCACTTTAATTAAAATATAGTTGTACAAGATAAAATGGTTCAAAAGAGATGCATAAAGCAGGCATATTTTGTCGAAACACATTTTTTTCTACTAAAAAATGAGTTCTAAACTCGTTACAAAATACAACCTATTATAAAACAATAGCATTTCCGGCTTGACATTTCACTACAATTAAATACAAAAGCTTTTTCGTTTATAAAGAACTGATTTTTAATAACTTCAAGTTTTTGGAAACTTGCTTCAGTATAATTGATGCACGTCCCCTTAAGGGATATCAAAAGATCAGAAAACGACTGCTTGATGCAATATCTCTTCTAAGCAACTTACAACTACTGCTCTTAAAGCGTGCGTTCTTTTGATATTAAAAGTGAGTTTTCAAAAATAAGTTCTTAGAAATATATTGAATAAAATAATATTATTAGAAGTGAATTGAGTTTTTATGTTTTTTTTGTAAATAGAAGTGAATTGGAAATGATTTTTTGTATTCTTATGTGTTATTTTGTATTTGTAATAGATTGAAAGTGATGTTAATTTATTTTAAAAATATTTTAATTCAGTAAACTACTTATAATATTAGAAAAACGAAAAAAATATATTATAATTATAAATTATATATTACAATTTGTATACACAATATACAAGTAATATATTTATATTGTGCAAATTCATAATTTTTAGTATATATACACTTTTATCACATAATTTAATATAATAATATAATCATTAATCTATAATATAAATACACTATAATTTATATTTATTTTAAGATTTATCATATTAAAGTTGTTTCTTTTTTCAAATAACTTTTTTCATAATTATAAATTTTATGCTAAGACTAATTTTTTTTTTTTTTCCTTAAGACAAAAATAAATTTAATTTTTAATTAATCAAACTATCACTATCAATTTTACTCATTTTTTTTCATACTTTTTTATTATATTAAAACAATACATTACGTAGATACCATACAATTTTACACATCATTTACAAAATTATTTCATAACTATAATAATATAATTATAATTTTTAATACACAACACATACACAACTATAATGTTACTAAAATATTAATATAGTATTTAATAGTATGTTTTTACATTTACAATATTTTTACACAATATATACAAGGCATTCTAGGTGGCTATTCTATCTTTACTACAGAAAAATTGCAAATCCCGCAAGCAAAAAAGATGCATCACCACAAGCTTTATCCTTCAAACGAAAGAATCATTATAAGGATTAGTTCCCAGCTGGCTCCACTTCACACTCCAACTTGAAATTTGATAATCAAATGTTAATATCTATTAAATCTTTTAAATCTTTAAAACCTGCACAGATTAAGATATATATTTGTATTTTGCAAAAAAATTATATATACTAACCAATTATTAATATAATTCAAACTGAAGGTGTGGAATATAACCAATTAAACAAAAGAACACAAGAAGTCAGTTACTTACACATGAGAAGTCATTTCCTTGGCAAAAGAACAGACCCTTAACTGTATGTTTTATTTCATGTATGCAGATACAACCACTTCAATGTTATTTGCATTATCTTGATTAGGATTAGGCCCACTAAAATGGATTTTATGTAATCGAGCTAGATAGCTTTGTTGAAATACATGTATATTCATTCTTTCATCATTACAATTACGAATATATATATATATATATATATCTCGGGTTGGTTATGTGCACATTATGCACTGTTCGTGCACATTGTGCACATTGAATCATAGTCATCGGATCAAGATTCGATGGCTGTGATTCACACAGGGGAGAAGAAATGCACTTGTCTGGCCGAAGGGCACGCTCGTCATTTCGCATGCCAAGCGTGCCCTTCAGCCAAGCAAGTTAAAACATTCTTCTATTTTTTTTTTCATTTCGCGTGCTCCTTTTTCCTGTTCTCATTCTCTTCGTCTCTGCCCGAGCGATCGCCTCCTGATCGATTCGGTGCGGTTTGACGATCGCCGGCCTTCATTTTGGTCTCTTCGATTCCTCGGCTAATTTCATCTTTCTTGCAACCGATAGCCACTCGTAGCTCGAACACCGCAGCGAAACATCCATGTTGTCGGCCGGCGATCTTCATTCGGAGCCCAAAAATCGCGCTGTTCTCTTCCTCACCTTCTTCTAATCGTTCTGGATTGATCGATTTCATCAATTCCGGCATCGAGTGTGTTGTCGGCGATGGCGGGATCCGGTAGGCTAGGAATATTTTTTTTCTAATCAATTTTTGTCTGTTTCATTCTCGGTTGATCAATTTCATCAACATTCTACTTATATGCATTCTTTTCTAATTTTTCTTGAATTTTTTTTTCTAACTCGGCCGGCGCTGCCAGTGACGATGCGTTCAAATGAAGGTTTGTCAACGATTATGCAGATACGAGCATGAAATGTTCTTTTTTTTCTAGCTGAAATGTATGTGTTCTTTTTTTTATGTTGAAGGTGATTCAACATTTGAAGGTGGCAGCTGGTAGAATGCAAATGTTGAATGCATTCTTTTTTTTAACATTGAAGGTTTTCTAGCTCGGCGCTGCCACCACATGCCTGTGTTCTTTTTTTTATGTTGAAGGTGTTTCAACATTTCAAGGTTTTCCAAGCATCGACTCACCTTCAAATGAACCACTAGGAATTTTTCCTTCACCATATTCACTTAATTTCAATTCCAAATTCAGCTAGTTTGATTTAAATTCTAATTTGACATAATTTCAATTTCCATTCCAGCAGATCTTTTTTTTTTCTAGCTCGCTAGCTCGGCACTGACAGTGACTCAGAGAAGAGAAAATTTGCAGGTATTTCAATTTTTGTTTGATTAGAATTTTCTTTTTTCTGTGTTTGATTTCAATTCCGTTTTGCCTATTTTTTTTTTTATCGTTCCTTTGTTTTATGCAGATGCGATGAGGATGGAGACACGATGTGAAGAGTCTACTAGCTAGTGAAAGTTGTCACTGAAAATGTCACACCCCTATCTAGGGCATGACTCCAAAATAGTCCTAACAACCTCAAATAACAAGTACAAAAAATTTTCAAAATTTCGACAGCACTTCCCCTAAAACTCCAAGAGTGTAAACACAAAAATTTTAACACAAAACCACACAACATATATGTACTTTCTCATACCACAAAAGAATAATAACATGATTACTAAAATACATACTACGACCAATGGCTACCGGTAGCCTACCGACTATATTACAAAATATATACAACTCGAAGTATACGATAATACATAAATAAGCAACAGAATAGTACAGACCTTTTGAAATCACAGACTCACCTATATGCAAAAAGTGGAGTATAGAAGAAATATTAAAATACCCTCAATGAGTAGACTTCGTCGATGATGCTAACTCCGATTCTCGCTTTACTGCCTCCGAGCTATCTGGGGGAGGCAAAAAGAAGAAAAAAAAATGAGCCCAGTCTCACTAAGGTAAAAAAAATATAGATGCACCATTTTTTGTAATGCATTATCCTAATGCTTGCGCACTAACTTCTACATGTACAAAATGCAAAGAGTTAGATCAAGATTATTCTAACTAAATTCTGAATTGTCTCATATCGACTCAGTCCTTAGTATAGAGGGTTTGGCTATGTAATGCATATGCATCAATCAAATGATCATACAATAAAATCAAAACAATATGCCCCTCATGTATAAGCTTTTTAACTTATCTCTAAAAGTATAATATAAACTTTGCAATTTAATAAAAGAATTACTAAATAAAATAAAATTAAACGTAGGTAGTTAAGATAACATATGAACTAATAACTACATACATAGGTAATGAAATTATAGATACTTTAATTTATAATAAATAATGAATATCATATTGAAAGCTAATCAAATAAGTCAATCAATAATTTTAATAATAAACATTCAATGCCAAACAACAATGCATAACAAATCACATCAGTCAGGGAGTCAGGATAGATACCAAGGACCGAGCGAAACCGCGTCTCCAGCTCGTCCACATATCCATACATTTAACTCGGGTGCCATGGTATTATCGCCCCCACGCGTATGGGCCCACCTAATCTACAGACGAAAGAGAGAGGAGAGAGAGACGAGAATCCTGAACTCAGCGCCTACCTCATTAAAAGTAGTGCGAATCTCCAAACATTTCAAAATCCACAAATACTTCAATAAATACCATTTAGATAAACTCAAATTGATCATCAACAATAATCTGTTGGCTTATCAGATGAAAGCATAATAATATCATACGAAATCGTTCTCAAATTATTTAGAAAGTCCATAAATCATCGCCATAAATCATTTAATTCTTTAAGTAAGGCATAATAACACTTATTCAGTCGTTCATAAACCATATATATAAAACCCATCTTTCAGATTCCCATTAATACTCAATTAACACACTGATCAACGCATTGAAAAATTCGAATTACTATTTATACTATCATAAACACTTATCATATCAAGAAAAATATGCATCACATACAATATGCACTATGAGGGAAAAATCATATATGCAAGAAAATGGCAAAGTATGCCGGAAGATCAAAGCAGATGTTACTTGTGCCGAACGCCTAATGTTAATCTAGGAAGAAAGATGGCACGGTAACCCTCACTTTAAATTCCTTCGTTATTGCTTAAGCCGCTACAATTTTCTTAGAACACTATCTTCCTCTTTTCAAGCCTAACAATTATATGCAAACAATTACTAATGTCCATTAATCAACATTATCGAACATTAAGCATTTACCAAGCTATAGCTCTACAACAACATTAATGCATACACTTGAATTTAACTTCCTTCAAAATCGCAATTCCATGTCATTCTTAAAAGTAAATGCTAGTTTGGATAAAAGCTTACCTAGCTCTTAATTAGCTCCAATATCGACGTTGAATCTTTTTGTGCTTCAAATCAAGAAAATTCCTACCGCAAAGAAAAAGAATTTGCAACTAGTTCAATTTCAAGTTTTAGCGACAAGATTTAGATATTTCATTTCGGCCAAACAGTGGAGCTCCCAAGTTCGCCGGATTCCGGCAATTAGGGTTCCGGCCAATTTTAAATTGCCTCAAGCAAGCCATTTCAACGGCTTAGGAAGCTTACCACAGTGGCGAAATGAGAATGCCGGCGGCGATGATCCTTCGCCGCCAATGGTTGAGACAAGCGTCGGTTCGGAGAGCTACGGCGATGATTCGGCGAGAGAGGGAGGACTTTGTTAGTAGAGACAGCCACAAGGAAGGTTGAAGATGGAAATTCCGCACTTCGGCAATCCAAATCCGGCGATTTGTGGCTCGCCGGCGAAACCCGCCCCCACGGCTCGCTTTTGTTGTCGCCGCGGTTCGAGTTTTTAGGAAGAGACAGCGGCGAGGGAGAAGATGAAATGAAAGAAGCTTCACGTGGGAGAAGAAAATGGCGACTGTCGACGAGCTTGGAGCGGCGGAGAGATCACACTTCAAGGCTCGGGAGGAGAGGTGTTCGAAAGAAAAACATTAGAGAAAGTAAGTAAGGAAAATAATAGATTAGAGGGTTCTAGATAAGCCTAGGACTTAATACATGGTGTTGGGTTTGGAGCCCACCGACAGACCCAACTTTTACACACTTACCCCAATTCATTTATATTGACAAGACTACCCACTAAAGAAAATTGAGATATTACAGAAAAATTTGTAAATGTTGTGTTGGGAATGACTAGAAACAGAAATGTAAGCGGCAACTTTATGTTTTGTTGTGAATGTTGTAAGGTAAATAAAATTATTGTAAATGTTGTAAAGACTTGTAAATATTGTAAAGATCTTTTTTATGAATGAAAAAGTGTTGTCAATGGAAGTGTTCTGGACAATGAATTGATGAAAGTTTGTGAATGATGAATGAATGAATGAATCATGAAGTGTTGTGGATAATGAATCATGAAAGCTTCTGTAGAGGCATGTTCTGTTGTGTTTGAAGATTATATATGGCTTTTAATGCAAGAAAGCAAAAGTTTAATCTTCCACCAACTAAAAATAAAATTGTAAAGACAAACAAAATAGAGTAAAACAGAGCAAATATTAAACTAAAGACAAACAAAATCTAGTAAAATTGAGAGCAAATATAAAACTAAAGATAAACATAACAGAGTAAAACAAAGCAAAAATAAAACTGAAAGATTAAATAGAGAGCAGAAAATGAAAGATTAAATAGAGAGCAAAAAATGAAAGATTAAACAGAGAGAAAAAAATGGGAGTAAACGGAGAGCAAATTTTAAACTGTAAAGACAAATAAACTAATTTATGTCATTAGCTTTCATCTAATCTTTTTTTCCGCTTCTAACGTCTCATCTCGTTTCCACCTCTTTGTTTGTGCTTCCTCTGTTTTGCTAACTTTACAATCCACAATTGTTTGTAAACTTTTTTTTCATATTCATCTCTTCTTCTACTCACAATAGCTCAGCTTGACATAGGTATTTCCATTCAAGAAATGATCATGACCTTTTCTTTCTTTCATTATGGAGTTTTGAACGTTATTGCTTATATATATATTTTTTCTCTATTTAATTTCAGATTGCCAGCTTGGTTCTTCTTCTACAACTCCAAATGAACGCAACGAGAGTGATAAGTTACCGTGCTTAGGGATGATATTTAAAACCCTCGATGCTGCAAAACAATTCTATATAAATTATGGAAAAGTCGTGGATTTAGTGTCGTTATCCAATCTAAAAAGACACGAGTTAACTTTGATGAAGTCACTTTTTGTCAAATGAGCTGTAATCGTTATGGAAATCACAAAAGCCGGGGATTGCAAAAGATAAATGACGTATTTGAGAACGAAGCAAAAAAAAGAGAAACACAAATACGGCGAAGTGTGGATGCTCTGCAATAATGAAAGTGAAAAAGCAACTTAAAGAAATGTGGAAAGTGGTAGGTTATGAAGGTCAACACAATCACGACTTTAGTTAATCCGGCGAAAAGAATGTGTATGCCTATTTGCAAAAATTTGCCCATTGCAGCTAAAAGATTGATTAACTCTTTTCGATATGAAGGCATACCTGTTGCTAAGATTGCAGATATACTTGACGGACCTCAACATGGTTTTGATGATAGAGATTGTTGAAACTATTTGTGCCGCTCGAAGGAATATAAAAAACCTATCAGTGGCGATGTTACCGCAGCCTTTGATTTCTTTAAAAGGAAGAGTATAGAAGACTCTAGTTTTTTTTATGCAATACAGATGGATGAAGAGTCAAAGGCAATAATTTTTTTTGGATAAAGAGCAGATCACGCACATAATTTCAGTATTTTGGTGATGTGGTATTCTTTGACACTATCTACCACACGAATGTGTACGAAATACCATTTGTGCCATTCATTGGAGTCAACGATCACATTCAATCAATCCAGTTTGGTTGTGCACTGCTTTTAGATAAGACAGAAGAATCCTTTCAGTGGCTTTTTGATACATGGCTTGCAGCTATGGGCGGTGATATTCCATGTTCGATTATTACAGATCAAGATATAACTATGACTGCAACTGTTGCAAAGGTATTTTCTAATACACGACATAGATTTTGTTTGTGGCATATTCTAAAAAAATTTGTCGAAAGCTTTCACATGTGTAATTCAAAAGTTCAAATTTCAAAAAAGATATGAAAAGATATATTAGAGAAAGTTATACACCTAGCACTTTTGAGATACGGTGGAAATTATTGTGTATATATAGATTGTAGGAGAATAAGTAGCTCCATGAAATATATGAGATAGACAAAATGGACACCCGTCTATCATTTGGATACTTTTTATACCGATATGAACACTACTGGACGATCCAAAGGTACGAATGGTGTTTACAAAAAAATTTTCAGTCGAAAACAACACTTCGATAGTTTGTATTGAAAAATGAAAAGTGTTTGAGTAAAATAATTGAGAAAGAAAAGAAAAAGATTATACGAGTGAACATTTGTGTCGCATTGTCGATGCAAATGTATTTGTCTTACAAAGTCAAGAAAATGTACACGAAAAATGTGTACGACAGATTCAAATAAGAATTTGAAAAAGCTCAAAATAAGTATGTGTTGCATCACGATGAAAAGGATAGTGACGGCTACACAACTTATATTTACAAGTCTCGAGAGGAAGGTGATCGGCGGGAGTGGAAGGTGAAGTTCAATACAACAACAAAGAAAAGTAACTATGAACGTAAGCTTTTTGAGTTTCTGGGAATTCCTTGTGAGCATTTTGTGAAGGTCTTTCCGAGACGGAATATAAAGATATCAGATCACTTTTAGCGGTGGAAGAAAGGGGCAAACAAATATAGAGCTAAATATGATAGTGGATCTTTAAATGGGCATGGAAATATTGAGTTATCCATAACTACACACCTATAGATGGTTTGTAACCAATTGGTTTACGAAACTGCTGAAATCGACGAGGGCTATCAAATTTTGTTGAAAGCACTAGAAGAAACAGCACCACGGCCCAGAGAAGTGAGGAAGCCTAGTGACCATGTTAGCATTCCAGCATTAGAAGAAACAACCACAGTTGATACATCTCAAGTCTTACTATTGAATCATAATATATCACAAACGAAGGGAAGAAAAAAAGAAGAAACTATTTATAAGGATAATAGTAGAATAAAAGGAGGCTTGAAAAAGACACTGCAAAAGCCAAAATAAAAATAGGTAGAAAATGCACATACTGTAACAAGTCTGGTGTTCAACATAACAAATAAAATTGTCCTGAAAATCCTAATAAAAAGAATAAGACAAATAAGTAAAATTATTTGCTTAGTTTTGATTAGTAACATACTTTGTGTTTTTTTTAATTCAAACTTTTTTCTTAACAATTACCATCATTTTTAATTGATAGTTTTTGAAAGAGATATTGCTGAGGACAAAAATAAAGATGATGGTGAAAAAATGCGAAAATACTAGTGAAGAAGAAGAATCAGCTACTCATTTAAAGTAAGATGATGAATTTTTTTGCCATTTTTGGAACCATTTGGATGTTGTATCCAATCTTATTAAGTTGTATTGTATAGGGAGCAATTTGTTATATATTATTATACTTTTTGTTTGCATTTTCACATAGTGAAAAAAAATTGATTAAAAAATTAAAGTGCAATAAAAAAAGTGTTAAGCCAGAACAGTGAACAAAGCAGTGAAATAAAAACTAAAAAAATAGTGAAATGGAAAATGTGGAAGAAAAGACAATAAAAAATCAGTAAAAAAAAAGTGAAATAAAAAAAATGAAAAAAGAAATAGTGAAAAAAAAAATAAAAAAAATACCAAAAATGAAAAAAAAAAAAAAACAATGAAAAAAAAAAAAAAAAAAAAAAAAAAAAAAAAAAAAAAAAAAGAAAAAAAGAAAAAAAAAAAATAATGAAAACAAAAATAGTGGAATGGAAAAGTGAAAAAAAACAGTGACAAAAGACAATGAAAAAAAAACAGTAAAATAAAAAAATGAGAAACAAACACTGAAAAATAGAAGTATAAAATGCATAAAATTATTGACAAGCAAATGCATATATACTATATCATAAGTGTTTGAATATCTATTTAAATAGTGTCGATATGGGGAGTGGATCTCACTAACATCTTTTAATGTTCTTTAGCAAATTGCATGAACAATCAAACTCCATTGGTATACTCCTCTAATATCTTATGGTAATATATATCCAGATTTTATCCATCCTATTTCAAAATTTTCTAACGTTAAACTTATTAATTAAAAATTGTATAAAAGCTAATTAATTGTCATATAAGTAAGTTATGTATTACAAGATACACATTCAACCAATAATCAATCAATATATGCTTGTAGCAACAGAGTTAATTGAAAGCCATAAGTTAATTTCATCATCTTTAGTGAAACTCTAACATCTAACAACAATCATCTACAAGTACCTCCAAATATCTACTTTATAACATTAAAAACAAAACCATATTCAAACCAAATTCACCTAACGATATTCAAACAAGAGTCATCTAAGAACATTCAAACCAATCATTGATAATATTCAAATCCATCTCAAATTGGAAAACATGGTTATTTTATTCTTTTCTGTCGACCTTCCCATCAATATTGATTCAAAATTCTTAATCAAGACATCTTGGTATGTTCTTAAGAATTTCCGATGGCAACCTACACAACGAGCACGGTGAATCAAGATGGCGGAGGTCCCGTCCAAAGCGAAGCCACTCAGGATGAGCTAGCACCATACTAGAGAGCAAAGTCAAGAGCTCAAAAAAGGGAGAAGAGAGGCAAAAATTAGCAACTTTGGAGTTCCAGAGGAAATACTGATCGGCAGAGATTCACAATAGGTGGGTAAACATAGAAATGAAACTTTGAAGAAGAGAAATGGCTGGGATCGAGCACTGCTCAGGTTAGTTAGAAAGATTTGCTGACTGACACACCATTAGTTAGTAAATTTTAATAATTACCGACTATCTACGTCGCTAGTCCATAATTTTTAAGGATTTACCGACGGACCTACCGTCAGTCGGTAATATTTACTGAAATTTATCAGCTAGTACAATTTTTTTGTCGGTATTACATGCTAGCATTACCGACTAAACCTTTGTAGTTGGTAACTTTGCAACAAAAAAAAAAAAAAAACTCGATTGCATTTCTGCTAAAGCATCCATTCTAAATAGTTAACATTATATTTTCAAGAAACATAATAACATTCATTCACCATAAATTCAAATAACATTGTCTTAATATATCTTAATACTTTACTAATAAATTTGAAAATAAAAACATTCAATTCTAATTCATTTTTGATAGATTTGATACAAAAAGTATTCATTAATTTTATAAAATATACAACTTACTCGCTTAGTTCTGCTGTAACACTTTCAAGCTTTCTGAGCATTTCCATTATATATGATATCTTTGATTCATTTTCTTGAAGGTGTTCTTTAGTCTTCTCAGCCACCAGAAAGGACGGTCGTGGAAACTAACTGCCACTAGCAATGTTGTGGTGCTGATATATGTACACTTGCAACCGAGGAAGACAGTCACAGTCAACCCATCGGCTACCATCAAGTTAGGGTCATAAAAACATTAGCAACCGCACGTCAACTAGTCGCAATTTCTTTAAGCGACTAGGGACGTGAGTCATTGGTTAATAGTCAGCGACTAGTTGACCTGATTGCTAGATCTCGATAGCGCTGGTCACAAATATGGTGTAGTGTTGGCTACCAGGTTTAAAATAATCACATTAATGACAATTTGTCAAAAAATATTAGCTTGAACTTTGTTTTCCTCAAAAGTTAAATTCTTTAGTTTTATGGTTGGAACTTTTCTACATGTGGTTCTTATTGATTTATCTTTATGGCACCATCAAGTTTTAATACAAGACGACTCTCACAACAACAATCAACGCAAAATATCGCCAACCTAGAGATTCAAAATCCTAATGGCTCTAATAGCAGCAAGTATTTTTTGAACTAATCTATTATATTTTATTAATTATTGCACCTCATATTGTTTATCACGCTAGGGTCTATTGATACTTAAACGCAACGTGCTCGAGCTAGGAATAGATGTAGTGATTTGGAGTTGTAGATATTGAAGAAAAAAAAATAAAGATCGATATTCAAAGATGACATCTAGAGACCTGTTGGCGAACACATGCAATCGGAGCAAGGGAGATGGCTTATATTCGTATTTATGCTCCTGCTAAGAATACTAAGGGTTGGAGTGGCATTGACAATTCGATTAGATGGCTGTGTAAAAAATAAGTATATATTATGAAGGAGATTTGTTAACAAATACGTTTATCATGAAAAGACAAGTTTGAATTAGATTTGTCTAATCCTAAAACTTTGCAATTCTTATGTAATACTGGATCCGAGCAATATAAAGATTAGTGTTACGAATGTCATTACTATTAGAAGAGTGTCCGTGGTAGAGAGAGGACTCAACAACCGATGTGAAGAATGGATCTAGCTATGCGATATGTTTGACTCGCCAGAATGGATCGTAAGAAGCATTTATTTACTTTTTTTTAATTCCTTTGTCTCGTCATTATTAGTTCTAAAAGTTTTGTGCTTGTTGTGTATAGAATATATCAAAAAAAGCAAAACATGCTCGTGCAAAAAATAAGAGCAAACATACAGCTAGGTAAAGAACTTTTTGCATCAATACAATAGGAAAAGGTGTTTGGTTATTTCCTTTTCAATTAGTTGCATTTATTTATTTTTCTCCAATATTTTTTTCCAATTAGTTGCATCAATACAAGAACTTTTGCGGTCGCTAATATCTTTCAATATTGTTTCTTCTTTTGTGCAATACATATATTTGTTATCTATACCCACTAATTCAATATTGTACTAAATAAATATAAAAAACAAATATTTTAATAATATTACATAAAGTATATTAATAATAACTAAAAATACAATAAAGAGTATTACAATCATGCAAGTTTAATAAACAAAATACAAGAAACCGTTAGAGAAGTTCTAAGTGTTGACGAAGGACTTCTCCGCAATAAAACCGAACGATCATGAATCTAAAATATAAATAAATAAAAGTGTTAACCAAATTGAGATATATATAAAAACATTATTTTAACATAATTAAGCTATTTTATATTAAAATTTTTGAAATCTAAATTTATTTTTAACTTACTCTCCAAATTTTCAAATTTGATTTCAATCTACAGATGACATTTGTCGTTCCGATCGTATCGGCTCTAATTTCATACTTTTTGAAAGCTTAGATCGTCGTTTGGATAGATTTTTTTTAATTTATAAGTTAAAAAAGTTTCAAACAGTAATATTGGAATGTTTGAATGAATAATTTATAAGTAAATTTTCTTACTTATAAGTCAGAAAATAAAAAAGTTACTCCCGACTAACTTTTCTGAAAACTTCGCGCGTGATTTTTTTTTGAGTGTCCAAATGTCCTTTTTGACCCTGCTAAGTTCATAAAATTACACAGATATATATATCTATGTTCAGCCATTTCTTTCATTCTCTCACGCAAACCCGAAGCTTAGGATTTTCTTCTCCGCTCGGCTCCGCCCCACCCCGCCAGCTATCCCTTGTTTTGGCGAGCGCGTTTCTTCTCCGATGCCAATTTTCGCACCCTCCTCTCCTTCTCTTCACCACTACTAAAATGGAGTTAGTTGTTCGCCACCTTATCCGCAATTCGTTTCGCTTCATAAAACGGGTGCTCTCTTAATCTCATTCGCCGCTGCTCTAGCTTGTGAGTATTTCGTTTCCCTTCACTTTCTTTCGATCATTGACACTTCTTCTCTCTTAATCTGTTTCAAATTCTATTGGTATTGATGAAAGACCGAATCAGTGATGTAAATCCTTCTCTAATAATCTGATATTTTGATGCTCCTTAAACTGAATCAATTGCATGCTACTATCCTTGCAATTTTGATAGATTATTGTGATCATTTTGAAGTTTTTTTAATGTAGTACCGAAACATATCCTTATATTTTAGAATTGAAGAAATATACGACTCTAAACAGATTCTAAATTCTCTTTCTCACCACTTTCTCCTTATTTTGCTCTTCTCTCCACATTCTTAAGGTTCGAGATTTCCACTGAGATATTCATCTAGATTTCTCTAGGTTTAAGATTTCTGTACATAATTGATTTGTTATAGTTTCTCACTGGTATGCATCAAGTCAGATTGTTCTTATGGTTATTTCTTAAACTTCATTCTTATGATTAACGTGCAGGTGAAAATTCTGCTGTGGAGCAGCGCGGTCAGGATATCCATCACCTACAGGGTGAAATTCCATAACGTTGAGTAGAAGCACATAAAAAAGGTGAGTAGTTCTTGACATTTCCTACAACTAATATTGATTTGCCTCAGTACTTGTGACGGAGGGTTTATAGCCTTTCTTCAATGTAAAATTTTTTTAAAGCATGGATTAATCATATTGTACCAGTAGGCTTGCTGATAAATAGGCACATTTTCATTTATTACTTTCTTATAGGTTATCAAGATGATTGTTCTAAGGCATTTTGATAGAATGAATGGAGAATTTTGTTTCAATTAGATTCTGCCCTTTTCTGAAGCATTTCTTAATTTTTTATGATTAATAGATTTTTCTGTTTATGTTTTTCATGTCTTTAGTTTCTTATGGTACCCTTGTCCTGTATAATTTCTGCAATCTTATTTCACTTCACACCTTTTTGCTTTATGTTGTCTTTATCTAGTGCCGATCTCAATGTTTTAAATTTACTTCCATATCTTTTAATACTAACTCTTCTGCTTTCAATATTATGCATTCCTTCAGATTTTCCCTTTCCATTTCACTTTGTTTTCTTATTGTTGTTTTCTTTTCTATTCAATTGCTTTTTGTCTTGTTTACTGAAATATATATTGTTTTGTAGTTGCCTAGCTTTGGTTTAATTTTGTATCTACTTTTATTTGTCCTCTTTGAGTTGCTTTTATGAAAAACAAAGGTCATGCTTTTGTTATTATAAAGAAAATTATGGGCTCGGTGTAGGTACAAATGCTAGATTCTTTGCTTTCACACCTCTTAAATAATTTTTCTTTCTCGGTTTCTTGCAGCTTCATGAAGCTGAGACTTGATAGACTTTTAGCGGCTGAGTTTGATGCAGACATTTTTGAAGAAGCTCTGGCATCAAATCTAGTGTAGTTGTAGTTTGAGAAGACAAAAAAGTGGGTTGCTCTATATCAAAAATATCAATTCGGATGGTAGGGGATATTTTTCCCTCAAGCATCCAGCCAAATAAAGGAGCAGTTTTATTTTTTGTCCATAATATATCCATATACTAGATTCTGTATTTATATAGCAACACAAAACTATACTCCTTTCTATGTAGAATGTGTGATTAAGATATGTCAGCATTATATACCTCAGATGTTAATGAATTTGCTGGGGTCTTATATTTTTTTGTTTAGAAGATTGAAATGGTCTAGTGAATAGATCTTGAATAACTCCAAATTTCATTCATTTTTATGTTTGTTTGGCTTGTGAGTGTGGGTTTATATATTTCTTATTCATTTAGCATGTGAAGGTGTTGGTAGTCCAAGTGAACGAGTACCTATTAGTTTCGGACTCATTATTTGTTGGTTGTTCTTCTTGCTATCTTTGCAAATCCACTAGATGGTGCCCTTAAGAAAGAAATGTCCAATAGATTTATGTGATCTCAACATGTTGCAGGAGATTTTTTTTTAATTCTTTTTTTGTGAGCTTTGAGTAGATTAAGTTTTTGTTATCAAATGCTTTTATGCTATGCCTTTAATGTTAGATGTTCCAACATTTCAAACTTCTAGTGAGGCTCACCAAAAAATATAAAAACAAAAAATATTCTAATAAATGATAACGTAGAAGTTCATATACTTTTTGCAAGTATTTAGTAGCAAAGCATATTTTTTACATTTTACAACTTATTAGTTCATTACTTTTTCATTACAAATAAATAATAATAAATATATCTATAAATTAATTTAGTTACACGTTTATAATTAATTATTAATTTATAATATTACAAAATATTCATGAATTTGTTATTAGTGTTAGGAAATATTAAAAAAATAAATAAAACATAAAAGGAAATTAACTTATTATACAGTTAAGGAGATTCTAGTCATTTATATTCTTATTCAATTTTTCAACTCTTTTTTACCAAACACTCTCTTTAAACTTTTTTTAGAAAAAATTAAATTTATCCAAACACATCGCTCCTTTTTTTAAAAAGTTTAAAGGTACTTTTTTTTAAAAAAAAGTCAAAAAGTAACTTTTATCCAATAAGTTGAAACTTTTAAACTTAGCCAAACGGCTTCTTAGTTTAAATTTTGACCACCAATTCAGCCGATTTAAATACAATACTAGCGACTGGCCAGCAAAGATCGCAATTGATCAACAAAACAATCACTGTTGATTATAATCATAGTAACTACGACTGTGATGGTGTTGGTAGCTAATGCTTAATACCACATTTGCAGCCATATTCACTTTCATGTCGCAAAAACCCTTAGTAACCGCGACTGCTGTCACAGTGGGTCGCTAATGTATAATATACTTATTGCTTCTTTTTACAGATAATATTTATAATTAAAACTAATTAGTATAAATTAGTTTAGTTAAATTCAAACCGTTAGATGTGATTTAGACTTTTCTTAAATTATGTAGACAAAAAGTTGAATTATTTATAAATGTTAAGTTAGTTAGAATTTTATGAAAAATATATATGTAGTCTTTTTTAATTAGCCCAAATTACACAAACTATTTTATTTGATATTTCAAGTAGAAAAGTTAAACCATTAGATACATTCTATATGACAACTATACTGTTTATAAATTTCCATCACATTTGATATATTTTAGAACTACGATTTAATCCTATATATTGTTATACCCTATACGTCCATCAATCATTTAATATGATGGAGTACAAAATATTATTCAAATTATTTATAATTTTTTTAACAGATATAAATAAATGTAAAAATCTAATAACATTGTTATACCCTATATAAATCACATACAATGATTTATATTTTACTAAATAAATTTAAAAAATTTTATTTAATACGGTAATATGGACCAGCATTAGACTTGTCCCTATTGCAAAACCAATAGCAACCGGCTACACATGCTGGTCGCGAATACGCTCCATAACCGCGACCTGTGCTAAGTAGCGGTAGTTAATATAATAGCAATAGGGATCAGGTACATTTTGATCCCTATTACTTAAAAAATAAAAAATTTTAAATTAATTAAAAGAAGGTTAATTAGTAAAATTTATACCGTTAGTATAACTTATAATTTTCATATATCTTGTTGGAAAGCTTTTATATCATTTGGATTATGTTTTATATTCCATCACAATAAGTAATCGATGAACATATACGATTTAACAATTCTTACGGTTGAAATCAGAATATTAACTTCTTTCCAAATTTGATAAAATTTTGTGTGAACAATAATATTGTAATACTAAATATATTTTAAAAATTTAGATTATATATTTGAAATATAAAATTAGATTATTTACGTAAGTAAATAATTATAAACGAACTCATTCTATCGTTGTTAGCTCATTTACACAATTCACACAATAGTAAGATAAAATGAAAATCTAAACCGTTGAATATATTATATACTATTACATTGTTGTACAACCAAAGTTTTTCAATTTTGAATATCAACTATTGCTTGGATTTATTATTCTAAAATTTCAAATCGTATGCATCCATCACTTATTTAGTGTGCTTGAGTTCAAAATATCATCCTAAAGCCCTAAGTTTTTGTCAATAGTGTATATAGAAAATATAAATCATATCAAATGGTTTATACTATGTTCAATAATTTTTATTAAATAATTTTAAATTATTATCTTTTACAACCAATAGCGAGCGAACCACATCTCGATCGCTTTAGTTAACCTAAAAGCGATTGGTGCTCGTCACGGGGGCTAATGCATACAGAATTCACGACCAGTGATATGGCAGTCGCTGTTACATTAGTATTTGCAACCGGATCTAAAATGGTCACTAAGCCATGCAAGACAATAGCGACCGTTGACTCCTATGGTAGCTAGTAGTAACGGAATAGTGATCAGCGTATGCACCGGTCGAGGATAAGTGCACAATAGCAACTATTCTTGTACAGCGGTCGCTATTACCTCCACCTTAGCGACTATGTACATGATGGTTGCTATTTATCGCATTCGCGATCGCTTTGTGTTAATAATACTCTGGTCACTCACGAGATATTTTCTTCTAGTGGTAATAAAAAATCTCAATTAATATTATAAAAAACATGATAAAAACGTCATTCAATTGTTTTTCAACTTCAGTAACAAATATCTCTAAGGTATTTATTGCTTAAGATTTTCATACAATAGATAGATATAGCCATAACGTGTAGATCATCAACAAATGTGATAAAATATTTTTCACCACTAAACGATCAAACATTAAGTGGTTTGCAAACGTCAGTATATATTATCTCAAGTAGCTGTGTACTTTTTGTGACTTCGTTGTTTGTGTGGTCATTTGTTTTTCTTTAATATAATCCACACACATACAGAGATCAGTAAAATGAAAATTTGGAATGATTTCATTCTTTACCAATATTTCGTGTCTCAAACCTTTATACCACAAGTAAGCAGAACATCTATTTATTAAACAACGTTTAGTGCCAACATTATGAGGTTAAAGTGCTTCAGCAAAATAGTTATTAAGTTTCAACTAGTATAATCCATCACATAAGACATTAAAACTCAAGAAAATAGTTTTATTTAAACAAACCAAATATTCATTCCTAAACTTAAAACAATATCCATACATATCAAGTTTAGACAAAGATATCAAGTTACAAAAAATACAAGATAATATAAAGTGTTTCAAACAAATTCAACTAATATTCTGTGTTTAAAATCAAACGGTAAGTTCCTATAGCTTTAATAGGAACTTTGACTCAATTCCACATAAAAATAAACTTCTCGTTTGGGTTTATGATTCGGATCGTAATGAATCTATTCCTCGTATTTGAAATGTAAATGGTACAGTCTGAATTAATCCATCAAGTATAATAAGAAACTTCAGCTAAATTTGATTTGAAATATTCGAAGGCATAATGCTCCATTTTCTTTTTCCAACCAACCTTACACAATCTTTTCTGATAGTGTTTAGGTTTTTTATAGAATCGACACATGTCATCTTTACGCTCCTTCTTACAGAAGCAAAAAACTCAGTTGTCTTAACTGGTGTTTGCGTATCCTTCTCATTCTTTCTTTCTACTTTTTTTCTAACTTCTTAATGTTTAATTGAATGAACGGGATGAGTTACCAAGTTTTTAAGTTTTATCTACTCTAGCACAAGTATATTGTGCAATTCATTCACATTTCATTTGTCCTTCATGATATTGTAGTTAATTTAAAATGGACCATATTCAGAAAGCAACGAACTAATAGTGATATGTATGAGGAAATTCTCATCCACATTAATTCCGAAAGATTCTAATCTTGTTGCAATGTTTGAAATTTCAATAATATTCTCATGCATGATACGACAACCATCAAATTTCATTATAGTCAATGAACTTATAAGTGTCCTAGTAAGGGATTCACTAGCTATTTGGAAAAGCTCTTCCACAAATTTTATAATTTTTGTATCATTCTCAATGTTAAAAAAAGTTGACTTAATATTTTTTACAATAGTCATTTAAATAAATATTAAATTTATCCTGTTTGATCTTTCCTAATCTTATGGAAAGATCTCTCACCGCTGCTGTTATCAGTAAGAACAGTGAGTTCTTTATTAAGAGTTCTAAATTAAGATTTAGTACACCTAAATAAAACTGAACTTGTTTACACCGTTCTAAAAAACTGAGTCTGTTAAATAATAATACAGACGCAGCATGCGAATATAAAGATAGCAAAATAGTTGCTACAAAATTAATAAATGCTCATAAATTAATACTTTGACTTCAAACATAAACCTATAATCCGATTCAAACAATTCATATAAGTAATAAATGTTTATCGCAGTTCTTCGTTTGGTGAAACAATGGTATATAAGTATAAACATAATGATATTAAGATAAATTTTTAACTTAATCTAACAATTAAATATATTAAAGTTAGACATGTTTGCTATTTTAGGGATATACTAAACAGATCTAATAAAATGTATAAATCGTCATATCAGATTAGTAAATTATCAGAACTACGAATCAACTTTTGGCCAATTCTAAATGTATTATAATTATGAACAACAATTATCCATAATAAAATAAAATCTTTAATATAATGTCATCTCAATTGTAAGTATCACATACTTATAGATAATTGAATATATAAATCACATAATTTAAAATTGATAAGAATTTAAAGTTTGGTCACTTTGGTGTTTAACAAACTATCATTACGTGAATTCAAATTGATATACAAAATCTATAATTTGAAATTTACAAAATTTAAGATTTGGTAACCATGGTCATTAACAAGTTATCATAATGTAAATTTAGGGTGCATTTGGACAGGTGCATTTCAAACGCTAATTTCTCGAAATACTACATTTACTCATTCCTCAAAATCGCTACTCGGTATAAAAAAATGATGATTTATTATCGATTAATATTTACAAAATGCCATTATATAAATACCACCTAAAGAGTCCTAACGTGAAGATGACTCTCATTCACTTGGGTTTGCAACTTCTTCCCAAATTTCTTTGTCCCTCTTCCAACAATCAATCTCTCGAAAAATCGAGCACCAACATCACCTTCCTCCTTCTTCTTTGTTATCGACGTTGGAGGACAAATTGCGTGTAGATCACATTGTTCTCTCCTCATTATGGTACGAATTTGTATAATTTGTACTCTTTTAAGTTTTTGTTGCTTCACCTTCTTGATACGAGTGAATTTATAAGATTTGGTGGTGGATTTAGATGGATTTGAGAAATATTTTGTAAAAGCACAGATTTTTCATCGATATTTGTTCCTTTTTTTTATCTTTCTTGTAGTGGTTTTTTTATTAATATTATTTTGTAGCTGTTTTATCTAGATTTGACCTTTTTTTCCTATTGTGAAAGATAGTGTTGTTCTCTCGATTCTTCGTGAGCTCTGCTAGCATTCTCTCTTTCTCTCTAGTATTCTTTAGAGTTTTCGCTGTTATTCTTCGGTGAGATGTCAATCTTTCAATTGTTGTGTTGTTCGGTTCGTTTTAAGCAACTAAAAATATGAAAGAGCACATTTCCTCATGAGTTTGGGTGACTCCGCAGACTACATTGGTTTATTTCTTTTTGGGTTTTTTGGTGTTTTGATCCAATTGCTCTATTGATTCCTTAGTTTCTTGTTCATTTTTAGAAACTTTTTGGTAGCACTTTGTTATTTAGTTTCTATTTCTTCTCTGCAGTACCAACTGCGTTGATTTCTTTGTTTTCCTTTTGGGTTTCGGTGTTTCATAGTTTGTTCTTGTTGAGTTTTTGGTTTCTTGTTGCGTTATTTGTAGGAATTAAGCGCCCCGTGGTTCGAAGATACCTTTTTAGTCCGGCACGTCGAACCATGTTTGGAGTGCTTTTTTCTGGCCAAATGCCAGAAAAAAGCACTTAATAGTGTTTAAAGTGTTTGGCAATACCAACTTTTGTTAGAAATAAGCAGCTTCTTTTCTTTAAAAAAAAAGCATCAGATTAAGGGCATGTTTGGGAGTGCTTTTTTTTGGCTTTTGGTCAGAAAAAAGCACCCTACAGTAAAATGGTATGTTTGGTAACGCCAACTTATCACCAAAATAAGTAGCTTTCTTCCAGCGAAAAAAAAAGCATCAGATTGATGCTTTTCCAATAAGCAACACGGAGCTTTTTTTCACTTATTGAGTTAAAATGACAATTTTGCCTTAGAAAGTTTGACAAATTACAAATAATAAATACACTCACTCACCCGCAACTGACTCATTTCACTCCTCTCCTCGCCGCACTCGCTCACTCCACTCCTGCATTCACTCTCCTCCCTCACTCCGCAACCACCGCACACCCACTCTCTGCCATTCATTCCTCTCTGCTCGCACACCCACCGTCTTCTCGCCATTCACTTCTCCCGTTCAACTACACTCTCTGCTCGCTCACCCACCGTTATTCCTTCCATTCACTTCTCCCATTCAACTCTCTCGTCCGCCAAATCTTCCAACTACTATCTGCTCGCTCAGATTCCAACTAGTTCGCGGTGCATCAGAGGTCTCTAGCGCTCGTCGGTGCTAAGGAGATATAAGGTACGTGATTTTTTGTTGATTCGAGTTCATTTTTTGTTCAATAAAATTTCTTATTTTTTTCATTCTTGATCTACTTTGCTGTGATATTCTAATATTTTTTCTTCATCTCGAATTTGTTTGATAAATTTTGTAAATTTTTTTTTTTGGTTGAGTTTGAATTAGCTACTGCATCTAATTAGTAGTAGCTGCTGTAGCTCTTATAATACATTTTTTTTCTCCGGTGATGCTGCTAATGCTACTGCACCTGTTGTCGATGTTGTAGTAGTAGCTATAAAACTTGTTGTGTTGCTGAAACAGTGAGCAAGCTACTGCAGCTACTGCTACTCTCTATAAGTAAACTCACTACATACTGCTACTGCAGCCGTTGTCATATATTTTTGAAAGTAATAGTTATATGTGTATGTGTTTGTGCATATAGGAGTACATGAGGCGTGAAAGTAAATTTGAGCATAATAGTTATAAGTGTAAAAGGATTAGTTGGCGGTTTACTGCAACAAGCTTTTATAAATTTCAGCATCAATTTTTTGTTTTCTTTTAAACTCAGCATTGATGCTCCTCTTTTTATTGCTATGCATGCTCACTGTTTTGGATTGCATTGGTATGCTTTGGATTGCATTTTTTAGCTAGTGATAATGCTATCTTTGGATTGCATTTTCAGCATCAGTTTAAGTGGTTTCCTTTTAATACAAATTATGCTAGCTATAGTTATTGGTGATATTTGAAGTGGAATAATCATCAGTGTATTTTGTTTTCAGAATTGGTAATAGAATCAATACTTTTTTATGCTGTTTACCAGATCGGGATGGTAGTTTGTCTTTAGGAAGTGAATTTGGGCATGAAAAATTCTACTAGCAAGTCTTAGGCTAATGGTTTGGGCATATTTTTTTTTAGTTTATTTTTTATGAAGTTATGAAAGCAATGTGAAGATTATTTTGCAGCATCAATATTCGAATTGGTATAAGTATTGCTCCTAGAAGGCATAAGTACTTAGGTACCATGTGATATATATTGCTTGTATTTTTTTTTATTTTCAACCTACAATCAATCAAATTTGCAGTTCTTCGCATTAGGCCAATGCTTTTACTTTTGGAGAACTTTTTGCTTGTTGATGTTGTTGAAAAATGGTGAAAGAGACATATATATGGGTGGTAATAATGATAAGCATTAAGGATGTTTTCTTCTTCTTTCCTTTTGGTTATGTTTCCATGGGGCAGGAGAGATTGCTGATTTTTAAATTTCTTGCACTGCTAGGAATGGTTTACTATACGATTAGTCTTGGATCCTTTGGGGCTAGAACAGAGTTAATTTAATTAATCCACACTATTGATTTGAACATTAGAATTCTGTTGTTTCTGCTCAAACTCCAATTGCAAGATTTTCTGCAAACCCCTGTGGATGATTTATCTCTGTTTTTTTTTAATCATATGGAATGCTTTTGCTTGGCTGCCTTATCTCTCGCAAAGGGATATGAAGCTATCTTCATGTCTTGGCTTTCTTACTGATTTCTCCCAAGAGTTTTGAAAGGAGGTTTTGAGTTATAAAATACATTGCTCCATGCTAGAGTGTGAGCATATATGGTGAAGCCTTCATGGTAGATATTTTTATATGAAAAAGCATAGGGAACTTTTACAATTTATTTCATCAGTTAGCTAAAACAGTTAGCCTCATATCATGTTTTCATTCAATTATGTGATTGTCTATATGAATGTTTTTGTATTTCCAGCTTAGCAATTATATGCATGTTTATATGAAATCCTAGGCCTAGCAATTATATGTTTAAACAATTACATAATATCTTGAAGGTTTTCAGTTCTAAAGTAAACATATTACTGGTATGCAGGTGCTGAGATTGAAGATTTTGGGGTTGTGAAGGACTTCTGAAGGTCTATAAGAAAAGGCACTAGTAAGAGCTCAAACAGATTGCCACCAACATTTTTTTTATCAATTTGAATGCTATTGCACCACAACAACTGTTTGGAAGCTCACTGTTTTGATGCAAACAGAGCTGCAAGTCACTATTTTTTAAGTCATTGCTATGCTTTGTTGTTGTTATTGCTATTTGCATCCTTTATAGGTGCTACTTGTGACTGCTTGTAGAGCAGTCCTCTACCTACTGGAACCCTACTTGTTTCTATTTTGGGTTAGCTATTGATGAAAGGGGGAAAAAAAAGAAAGAAAAAATTGCTACATGCATTGCTGCTGCCACTGCTTTGGAATTTTTGTACTTAGCAAGAAATTTTTGTTTCCTTTGTCTTGCTAACTTCTTCACACCCCCTTCATTTCTTTACCTTCCCTTCTATCACCTTTGAATGGTTTAAAAAAAAAGCATTACATAGCAACTGTTTCTATAGCACTGTAAGTAGCATTTTTGTTTCCTTTGCCTTTGCTTTTATGTTTGGTTTGATTGATTGGATATATCAAGTGCAGTAGGAATCTATATGCTTGTTATTATCCTAGCTGATTGTATGAGTCATATTTGGTTAAGTGGGGCAGGCAAGAGGTTATATTAATGTTAAGTGTTCTTACTAGCTCTTGATGAAAGGGGGATCTATATGCTCATCAGCAATGGTACTTTTGCTAGTTAAAAGAAGTACAATTGCTGTCAAAATCAGAGCCAAACACAACACAAAAGAAACAAAGGAAGGAAAAAAAATACCATTGCTAATGACTCTATAGGTTAAGTGTTCTTACTAGCTCTTGATGATATTCATACCCAATAACATTGTTTCTGTTTTGGGTTAGCTATTGATGAAATGGAAAAAAAAAAGAAGGAAAAAACTGCTACATGCACTGCTACTGCCACTGCTCTGGTAAAAACTGCTACATTGTCTTGATAGTTATAGGAAAAAACACATTAACTTCAAAGTTTTTGCTTAGGTCTGCACCTTAGTTTTTGCTCATTTAGCTTTGAAATTTGACACTATAAGTAGTAGCTGTAAGTAGCAATTTTTGTTTCCTTTGTCTTTGCTTATAAGTTAGCAGCTGTAGAGATATAGGACGAGCCTTTTGCTCTTAGCATTGTCTTGATAGTTATATGAAAAAGCACCTTAACTTCAAAGTTTTTGCTTAGGTAAATGCACAGTGCTTACTGCTGGAAGCATAGTGTTAACAATTTGTCCTTCTATGTATAAGCAAAGGGGGTTTAAATTTTGATCCTGAAAGTTTCATTTTCTGTTGCTTCTCTGTAGCAAAGGGGGTTTAAATTTGTCCTTCTATGTATAAGCATAGTGTTAACGTTTCTAGAAAAATCACTTCAAATAATTGCTGGAGAAAAATTTGAACATAACTTCAAATAACTTCTGTAGGAGCTTCTGTGGCATTGTCCTTTCTAGAAAAATTTCTCCTTCTGTAGGAGCTTCTGGAGAATAAAATTCACTTCAAATAACTTTTGTAGCATTGTCCTTTTTAGAAAAATTTGTCCTTCTATGATATTGTAATTGCAAATATTAGTAATATATTGAACATTCACTTCAATATCAATTTTTAACTCTGCAGTAAGGAAAGTATGCTTAATATCTGGTCCTTTGCTTGCTTTATGTATTGCTTTTAGTTTCCAGTAGTTTGCTACTATGAGATAGGAGCTTCTATGCTTAATATCTAGTTCAAGCTTGATAATTAGTATGTTTTCATTACATAGTTAAAGTAATTGCTGCAGATGCAACCATAGGTTTTCATTACATAATTAGTATGTTTTTATTGTTACCATGGCGATACATAACTATATCAGAAATAAAGGTGTCGCGAATGATGCATTTTCTAGGGTTGAACGTGAGACTTATGTTCCATCAATAGTTGAAGAATCTTCGAGTACATCTAACGTTCAACCTGAAGACAATATTGACCAGCGGATGCAGAATGGAAAGCGCGCTGTGATGCAATTGCAAATGAAATATATATACAGTAATTATGGATGTTATGATTGTATTTATTGCTATATATGATTGTTGAACTATTAACTGTATGATTGTATTATCTTTAATTAAAAATTTATTTAAAATTACTAATGTATTATTGTATTTTTTCAATTCTACCAATTAATTAATTAATTAATTATCATATTAAATAATAATATATTTATATATTTATAAGTAATTTAAATATATTATTTCAGAATTTATTATAATAATAATATATTTATTCATATATTTATAAATATTATTATAAGAAATATTAAACAAAAATTTATTTAAAAATATATTATAAAATTAATTTTTAAAAAATTAGATAATATATGAACATAAATTTAAAATTTTAATATTATATTATTTATTATATATTTAAAGGCATTTTAATTATTTTATATTTTATTTATTTATAAGTACAAATTTAGCTAAATATATCTACAATTTTCTTTTATAAAAAAGCTTTAAACAGTAAAATTTATCTAAACACAATTTAGAAAAAAATAATTTTCTAATTAAAAATTTATTTGCTTTTTTTTAGCAAAAATACGTAGATAGCAGCTTTCTAAAAAGTTCTAAATTTAAATCTTAACCAAACATATCCTAATGATGCGAAGCTTTTTGTGATTTATGAATTGAAATGACTATTTTGTCCTTGATAAGTTTGACAAATTACATAAATATAAACTCATCACCCATCCAGCCACTGACTCAGCTCGTTCATTCTCTTCAATTCACTCCGTGTTCACTCCCCTTTCTCACCCTTTGGCAGCGCCGTTCACTCCTCTCTTCTCGCACACCCACCGTCGTTCTAGCCATTCACTCCTCTCTGCTCGCTCACCCACCGCCGTTCGCGCAATCACTCCTCTATTCAACTCTCCTGTTCGCTCAACCCTTTAAAGCCGACGCATCTCAGCTCCAATCTTCTGGCTACTAATTCGCGGTGCATCAGAGATCTTCCACGCATTCGTCAGTGCCAAGGAGATACAGGTACTTGTTGATTTCTTGTTTTGATTCGATTATTCTTTTTCCGTTCAATAAATCGCATTCTTAGTGTTATTGGTGATCTTCTTCGTTGCGTTCTGATTTTTTGTTCTTTGTTTAGCGTTTGTTTGATTCATTATTTATGGCTTTCTTTTTGTGAATTTTGTTTATTCTAGCCTTTGTCTGATTTATTATTGAAAGATCGAAAATTTTTGCTTGATGGTTGAAATTGAAGAGCTAACAATTGAAATCTTTTTCTTTCGGTTGAGTCTGAATTAGCTACTGCAGCTTATTGTCGATGTTGTAGTAGTAGCTGCTGCAGCTCTAAATTCTTTTTTTGGGGGCTCATGCTGCTACTGCTACTGCGACTATTGTCGATGTTGTAGTAGTAGCTCTAGAACTTGTTGTGGTTGTTCTTCTTCTTGTAGTGTAGTGCTGAAAATTCGTAGTTTGAGACTGTGTCTATTTTCTCTTGTGTAGAACCAGTTTTAGCATAACAACAATATACTTGATTATTGTACTGTCGCATAGTTTGGTGTGCATGTGTAGCTCTTTAAGAATTGCCATGAAGTAATCAGTAATCTTTGTTCTCTATATATGGCACAACCCTTCAGAACAAGTCATAGTGAACCCAAGTTGATTCCACAAGTAACTCATAGGAGGGCATTTTCTGTTGATTCATCTTGTCATTGAACTTCTTTTCATCTTTAGCATCATTTTAATTAAAAAGTTGTGCTAAGTCTTTCTTTAATTCTTTCAGATTCGATGATGATATTAAGCATTAATCCAGGCACAAACTCATTTCTTTAATGCTCTTTAAGTCTTTTATGCATAATGCTCACTTGTTTTGGATTGCATTGCTATGTTGATTGTTATTTTTATTACTATTCATGGTGTATTTTTATAGGTGCTCACTGTTTTGGATTGTATTGGTATGCTATGTTATTTTTATTACTATGAATGCTGTATGTTTATAGGTGCTCACTGTTTTGGATTCAATTTCTATGTTGATTGTTATTTTTATTACTATGAATGCTATCTATTTATAGGTGCTCACAGCTTTGAGATTAACTAGTGCTATGCTTTGTTATTGTAATTGCTATACACATTTGCATTGCATTGCTATGCATGCCCACTCAAATGTTCCATTATTCATAACTTTGACCTGCTTATAAGAGTTTTTATTGAATGAAAACAACAGGTAACCATGCTGCGAAGGCATCCTTCTTGATTTTTTTAGACATTGGTAATGATATCTCTCTGTTGTTGAATGAAAATTTCTGTTCCTAACCATGCTGCTATGCATGTTCTATTTTTTTTTTAGTTTGAATGAAAATTGCTTGGGATGACAGCAGAGGCATTCTTCTCTGTTGTTTGAACCATATGGGAATGCTTTTGCTTGGCTGTCTTTGACAGCCAAGCAGAAGCATTTTCTTTTGGGGTTTAACAGCCAAGTAGAAACATTTTCTTTCCTTTTAAGGTTAACAGAAATTGCTAGGATGATTCTTCTATGTTGTTTTGAATCATATGGGAATGCTTCTGGTTGGCTGTCTTTGATAGATTGCTATTGATAAATTTCTATTAGGTTTCTATTTGAAACTTTTAAACATTGTATGATATTGAGTCATTGAAAGAACTTCATGTTTATTGCTAATGTGTTTACAAGTATAGGGCTATCACCAGTGCATACTACAGAGGGGCTCTTAGGGCAATGCTGGTGTACGCGACAGCATTGACCACATCCCTTGCTGGCTTGAGGAACTTCGTGGCCATGCAGACAAGAATATCATATAATGCTGGTAGGGAACAAGACTGATCTCGAGGACTAGAGGGCTGTCCCAACTGAAGACGCAAAAGAGTTTGCTCAAAGGGAAGGGAAGGACTCTTCTTTCTGGAGACATCAATACTGATTGCCACCAACATCGAGACTTCTTTTGTGGCTGTCCTCATAGAGATCTTCAACATAATAAATAAGAAGAACATGGCTTCAAGTCCGCAAGCAAACGGCTTTACACCAAATCTGGCTGGGACGAATATTCTATTCCCTGGACCTATTCAAGAGATTCCAAAGACAATTACCTCCTGCAGAACGTGATTTGTATCATATTTTGTTTGATCTAAGACTCTAACGAATGCCTCTAGATTATTTGATTTTGAGGGATACAATACACGAATATAATAGCTTGATTTAATTCAGTCTTGAACTAAAATTATTGTTTGTTGATAGATAACAATGTTGTTGCAAAGCTTGCTTGTTTTACTCGTTGCCATTATCAGCTTCTAGTTAAGCTTGCATTTAGAGATTTTTTTCACAACCTGAATGCTGGAGTTTTGGTATTGAAAGACATTGCAAAGGATTGTGCTTTACAATATAAGGACATTTCAATGGATTGTGGTTAACAACATTGTTGAACTATTTTCTACTGGATTGAAGATGTTAAAACTGTCTAAACTTTTTGCACAAATAATTTTAGTAACTAGAGATACAATTATCTCTTTAACATGTATTTTTATTATTTAGTTTATATTAAATAATAGTATATTTATATATTTAAAAGTAATATAAAATATTATTATAAAATAATAATAAATGATAATAATAATAATATATTTATTTTAAGGTTTATAAATATTAAACAAAAAATACTTTAAAAATATGTTCTAAAAATTAATTTTTAAAAAATTAGATAATACATGAAAATAGATTAAAAAATTTAACAATACATTTTTTATTATATACATAAGGACATTCTAATAATTATATATTTTATTCACTTATAAGCACAAGCTTAGCTAAACATATTTATAATTTTTTTTAAAAACAAAGCTTTAAATAGTAAAACTTATCCAAATAAAATTCAGAAAAAATAGCTTTCTAATCAAAAATTCAACGGCTCTTTTTTTAAACAAAAGCACATAAACAGCAGCTTTCGTCTAAAAGTTCTAAATATAAAGCTTAGTCAAACATATCCTTTTTTTAGTTTGTTTGTATGTCTTCTCTGTAGTACTGCACTGATTTGTTTCTCTTTCTTTTTGGGTTATGTTGTTTTAATCCATTATTGTTGATTGTGTGGTTTATATGGTTTTGGAAGACTATAGATGGCGGTTATGTTGATGTATAGCTATTTGGTAATATGAACAGCAGGTGATAGTCAGTTGTTGGATGCTTAAGATTACCGGATAATGATTGTTGTTCATTTGTTAGGATGAGTGGTGAGGAAATTTTGAGAATGATTGTTTAATGTTATCATGGGACTTTTTTTATCTAAGCTCATGTAGAATATATAGAAATATTAGATACATGTCTAAGTTACTGTAACTTGTGAATGTTGATAGTGATGTTTTAGCTAGATAGTAGTTTTTCTGTTATCTACATCTACATATGGAAATGGAATAACTGTATTGTAAGAAGATCAAAATAATTGTCTCTGGGTGAATGAATCTAACTACTTAGTAGGAGTGTTTATGAATGAATCCATGTACTTAGGAAGGCTAGATGTTATATTCATGTTCTATTATAAACTCTGTTGTTGATAAATTTCTTATTACTAATTTCTTTTGGTTTCTATAGTCTATAGTATTGCAATGATTTCTTTCTCTTTTTCTTTTGTGCTAGGGTGTTTTGTTGCCATTGTTATGTAGATCAGTTTGGTTTATTTTGTGATTATAGTAAAATTTCTTGTTAGTAATTTGTTGTTTGCTTTTTCCTTCTAGTTAATATAGATGTGGCTTGTGCTTGAAAATATTTCTTTCATATAGTTTGTGATTTCATAAGTGTTGAGTGCTTTTTAATTTTCTCTTTAAGTAGAATTAATATTCCAGTCATATGACATAGTTACTTGGAGAAAGAACAAAATAGAAATGAATCTCATTTTCTTGCCAATAATCTTGATTGCTTTCGTGTAAATATACTTTGTACTTGAAAAACTTTATGAGTTTCAAGTTTGTATGTATATGAAGATAAGTACCTCAAGATAACTATAGTAATCAGTTGCTTGCTTCATAGGTAAATACTAGTAACATCCATTGGTTAAATGACAGTTTATGAAATTAAAAGAAAACCTTATACATTTCTTGACAAGTAGATTTTTATTTCTAATGTAGGCATTTATTGGTTGCAATATAAGAAGTTTTTTTCTTTGGTTTGAGATTTTGATAAAATGCCTACAGCTTTCATTGACGTGGTAATTGTTATGTAGTAGATGGTTATATGTTACATGATAATTATGTTGCTATGGATGTGACTAGACCTTTCCCTTAGACCCGTGTCGTGTAGCTCAGTCATGATAAATCTAAGAGCTGCCATATGATACAGTATTTGTGTTGTGTCTCTAGATTGTTGTCGTGTAGCTTAGTTACAATATATCTGAGAGATAAAAGAGTTTTGAATGAATATACATTATAAATGCCTATAGCAAAGAAGAAGCGTCATAGTAAAGAAGTTACGCATTTGTCAGAGAATTATAGTAGTAAGTTTGTTGAACTTTTTGCGAAGAAGATATACTGAAGGGTAATAAACCCACAACACATTTCAAAATAGAGAATTGGGACAAAATTTCTTATGCATTCAATGAATTTTTTAGGGAGACATATGACAAAAAATAGATGAAAAATTATTGGGATAATATAAAATTTGACTAGAGCTTTTATAAAAGATTAGTCATTAGTGTGTTAGGTATGGGATAGGATGCTGCAAACAACACGATCATTATTGATGATGCGGTAAGATGCAAAGATTAAGGTACATTAGTCTCTTTATTATCTATAAAATGTGTTTATTATTTTTGGAATTTCATTATTTTGCTGATATTTTGTTATTTGAATAGGTTGACTACAAGTTCAAGAAGTTTAAGGGTAAGGATTTTTTATTAATGTTTGATCGATATGGTTGTCTATTTGAGAACAGTTTTGCCACGGGTCATAGAGGATGGTCAACATCACAAGTTGGGAGAGATATCGCAAGTGAAGGTACTCCCGATCAAGAAGACAGTAGTAGTAGCGACGATGCTCTTGGTGATTTACTGCAATCGAACGTTGCTACTGAGAAAAACGTGTTTCTTTCGAACTCGAGACCTACTAGAATCAACCTAATAAAGAGAAGGAAGTCTTTGCAAAAAAGTTTGGATTGACTTGTGAATGGCATAAGTTTTGTTAAAGAAAGATTTAGTCCCACATTTTTATCAATGGTCTTAAAATGATATTCATAAAAGTTTGGGCTCACTCTTCTCATTGCCAATTGGTTTTGAAAATAATTCTAAATTTGTTACATGATATCAGAATGGGTTGAGCCGAATCGGCCCAAAATGAGCTAAATCTAATTTATTATCTATATCTATTTAGGGTCTTCATGGTCTGCTTTATTTTAAGGCAAAAGTAGCCCGCTTCGTTTCAGAGCAGATAGCCCGTTTCATTTAAAAGGACTGTTATCCGTTAAATTCTAGGGCGAGTAGGCTATTTTATTTAATGACAGGTTGCTCGCTTCATCCAATTTATTATAGGGCACGTAGCCCGTATCAGTTCAACTTACAAAAAAAAAAAAAAAAAGAACGCTCCGCTAAAGAGCAAATGTTAAAGAAAGATTTAATCTCAAATTGCTTATCAATGATCCTGAGATGATATTCATAAAGACTTCGACTCATTCTTCTCATTACTAATTGATTTTGATAAAAATCCTAAATTCGTCACAAGAGCAGGTGTTAAGGAAAAGGTTAGTCCCACATTACTTATATCACGGTATGGCTAGTTTTGCTTTTCCTCCCATCCAAAATACCTTAGTTAAATACTTTATACATAAGCCAAGTCTAAAGTATGGTAGAATACTTTAAATATAAAATAGTTGGCATAAATCTAAAATAGGTTAGGGAATACTTTAGAAATATAGAGACTTTTGTAAGAAATATTATGTAAGAACTTTCCGCACCATGTATTCTACACCGTCCGATCAAAATAATCTCTACCGTCCGTTGAGGAGATGGAGAAGCTATAAATAAGAAATGTGAGCTCTCATTTGGAGGCATCAAGCAAATAAAGCAAAAGTTCTAAACAAGTATAGTTATATAAAACTTTCTTTTCAAAAGTTCTCTCTTGCAAGTATTAATCTCTTCTCTTAAGTTTTTTTTGCAACAAAGTCTTTAGCTATACTTGATAGTTTATTTGAGTAAAGACTGACTTAGCCACAAAGGAGCGTGACTAAGTGCCGCACGGACTAAGGTAAAACTCTAGGCCCGTGACACTTATCAATGGTCCTAAGATAGTATTAATAAAAATTTGGGCTCTCTCTTCTCATACTAAATTAGTTCTAAGAAGACTTCTAAATTCGTCATATGGTATCAGAGCCTTCATGATTCATTTTATTTTAGAGCAAAAATAGCTTGCTTCATTTCAGGACATATAGCCCATTTCATTTAAATGACAGTTATCCGCTAAATTTAATATAAATAGCCAATTATATTTCAGGACAGGTTGCGCGTGCTTAATCCAATTCATTATAGGGCACGTAATCCGCATCAGTTCAATTTACAAAAAACAAAAATAACGCTCCGCTAGAGGGCATGTATTAAAGAAATATTTAGTACCACATCGCTTATTAATGGTACTAAGATGATATTCATAAAATTTGGGCTCACTTTTCTCATTGCCAATTGGTTTTGAGAAGAATACTGAATTCATCACATGTTAAAGAAATGTTTAGTGCCACATTGTTTATTAATAATCATGAGATGATATTCATAAAGACTTTGGCTCACTCTTCTCATTGCCAATTGATTTTGAAAAGAATCTTGAGTTCGTCATATGGTATCAGAGCGAGTTAAGCCGAATCGGCCCAAGATGTGAGCTAAATCTAATTTTATTATCTATATCTATTCAAGGCCTCTATAGTCCGCTTTATTTTAGGACAAAAAACCTCGCTTCATTTCAGCACAGGTAGCCGTTTCATTCAAATGGCAATTGTTCACTACATTTTAGGACAAGTAGTTCATTTCATTCACGGCAGGTTGCCCGCTTTATCTAATTCATTACTAGACACGTAGCCCGCATCAGTTTAATTTGAAAAAAAAAAGAACGCTCTATGGGAGGGCAGGTGTTAAAGAAAAGTTTAGTCCCGCATTGCTTATCAATGGTCATAAGATGATATTCATAAAAACTTGGGCTAATTCTTCTCATAGCGAATTGGTTTTGAAAAGAATTATAAGTTCGTCCCAAGTTCAATAAGGACCTCCATCTGCTCATGAAAATTACATGCATATATACTTAAACAGATGGTTGGAGTCCAACCGGGCGACGCCCTCTAAAACTATGCCACATATCTTCTAATAAACACTAGCCATCAGACTACCTTTTTAGAGAAACCAGACAATGAATGTCATTTGTCATGATTAGAGTACAGTCACACGGAGTATCTAGAGAGAAAATACTGAGGGCAGTTATTATTATATTGTCATGTTATGCTGAGCATATCAACATGGTCTTTGTATCCTTATGTTTGTTTAGTTGTTGGTGTACTTCGTGTTTATTTTTTCACCTTATTGAATTGTAGTTATATGTTTGCGTAGACTTGAGATAATTAGTTTGCATGTCTTATCATGAATTAGAATTTGAGCTTTTAAAAATATATTGTTTAAAACAACTTGTTTATTTATTTTGTGCGTGTTTCTGGTAATTTAATTGCTATCTTGTGATTATTATTTGACTGTTTGTATGATTTGTATTGTAGTTAAATGGATTCTACAGATGATCTAATGGCTGTTTGTATGTCTTCATATTCAACTTTTGCAAATGATGAGACTAACAAAGGCGAAGACAGATGGTTTCACCTCTTGAAACTAGCAAGTATTCAAGCAACACCTATATGTATTGACAACAAGCTAAAAAATTCATACCGTATATCTATACACACAGGTCATCAACTTATTGTGAAATATTAGAGAAAAATGAAACTCGTTACTACTTAAATTCGTACTAGGAAAGACATGTTTCGAGTATTCTGCCAATGTTTGAAAATGACTATGGTTTGCCGCCAACTAAAGCAATGACGGTTAACGAAACGTTGCAATATTACTTTTGACTTGTGTCCACGGTTCTGAAAATAAATTACTTCAAAGAATATTTAATCATTCTGGAGAAATAATTCATAGACATTTTCGTAAAGCATTTAAAGCTATACTACGATTAGTACCATATTTAATTAGAGCATAGCCTCAATATGATCAAAGGGTAATCTATCATAAACCGAAGACGCACAATATCTTCCTTGACCTCAAGTAAGCGTTAACTTCAATAATTTCTCATGATGTCAGCAAATATTTTTCATAATGCAAAGTAAATTATTTTTATTAATTTTAACATTGAATATATCATTGCAGATTGTATTTGAACAATCGACGGAACTCATATAAAGACGACACTATCAACTGTAGAGCATATATCTTATATTGGCTGTAAGAAAATCATACTCAAAATATTCTCACCGTCTGTGATTTGAACATGTAAGATGCCTTTATATTATCTGGATGAATAAAAACTGCTCACGATGTAAAGATATTCAACGAAGCAGTACGTAACCTAGAGCATAAATTTTCTCGTCCTTCAGGCACGAAATATTACTTATTGAATACAGGTTATGGACAAAATACCAGATTATATGGTCCCCTAGCAATGTGAAGACATATGATAGCATCTTAACGACTTTCGACGTGTAAGTACAGTTCAATTGCTGAAACTAAGGGGTCCAAAAGAAATTTTCAAACAACTTTATTCTTCATGCAGAAGCATTGAACGTACTTTTAGCATGTGAAAATCTCGCTTTAAAATTTTACAAAAGATGCCACCATTTCCAATTAACGTTTAATGAGATATTATTATTTTTAGTAGGACGATTCATAATTTCAATAGAAAAGAAGGCGTTTACGATGATGTCTTCTCAAAAGCAGAACATGAACGTTTTGTTTCTCCAACCATAGAAAAATTGTGCAGTACGTCCAATGTTACAACAAGAGAGAGATGCTGGTGAAAACATTTCGGACTGGTATTTACATCGCGATGATATTGCTGTAAGAATATTTAATGTGTGATTATTATGAACCAATTTGTTACTATTTGTTCATACTCTTGTAAATATTAACGAGAAAACATATTCAAAAATAATAATTCAAGTCAACATGAATTATTATTAAAATATTTTAAAAATTATTCCATGTAGATATTATACTAAAAATAATAATAATAATAAATATTCTATTAAATATATTTTATGTTAAACAAGTATTTATATAAAAGAAATTTGAATGTTTTTGTTTAAATGAGAAATAAATACAAAGTCATTGCATTGATTATTGATAATATTTTTTTAATAAGTATTTTTTTTGAAGAAATGCCATACTAAACAAATACATCAGTAATTCTACACCAAAAAATAATTTAGTCATTTGTATATTTCTTTTAATTAAAAGCACCTTATCTAAAAGTACTTCCAAATATTTTTTTAAGAAAGGCTCCTTTCAGATCCAAAAAGCGAAAGCTCATTTTTTTTCTTAAAAGCTCTATTTTAAAAATGTTCTATTTCATAAGTAATTGCAAACACTCTTATAGTATCATTTGGTAAGGCTTATTTTGGTCTTTAAACTGAAAGAACCTTTCTACAGTGTTTAAGTTGTTTGGCCAAAAAGGCTTTGGATTAAAACTAAAATTATTTAATAAAAATAAGTTTTTATAGTTATTTTGTATTAAAAGTAAATTCTAAATTTGAATTTTGAAAAATAAATTTTGATTAAAAATTTATTGTAAATCTTTATGTATTTTGTATTAAAAATAAAATTTTAAAAGTGGATTTGATGGGTTGTAAACAAATCTTTTAAGCAGTGTATAGATTTTAGGATGCGTTTCGCATTGCTCATCAAGAAAATAATTTATTAATTTTCTATTTTATATTTTTCGATACATTTTTTATAAATATATAAAAAATTTATTTAAAAATTTAAAAAGTATAAAATAATTCTATATAGTGAGATCTTTTTATTACATATTTTTATTATTTTTTAGAAATCAAAAAAATAAAATTTATTTATAAAAAAAATATTTTCTATCTTAAAAAAATTATATTTCAAAAGCAATTTCAGACGTCTCCTAAATAAGAGATCGAAACCATCATTTTGTGCTTTCCTTTAAAGCCGCACGACGACTTTTATGGCAATGTTTGGAAACACGTTTTTGAAGCTTTTTCTTAAAAAAAAGCACATAACAGTAAACAACACGTTTGGCAAGGCGTGCTTTTCAGTCAACTAAGCTGCTTTTAACGCTGGAAAAAAAAGCAACAATCGTTGCTTTTCCAAACAAGCACCGCGCTGCTTATTTACATCACTACTTAGGCAATGACTATTTGGTCCTTAACAATTTGACAAATTACACTCATATATATCACTCTTATCTTAACCTTATCTCATCTCCTACCTTATTCACTCCACTCCATTTCTTCACCCACCCCATCTCACTTAGGCACCTCAACCCCATCTCTGCTCCTACTACATTCACTCCTTCCTTTTTCGCTCGACTACCTCATTCATCGCTCCCGTAACACTCATTCACTTCTAACCTTAGAAATCTTCCAAGTTGGCCCCAACGGCAGAGTAAATCCAAGATCTTAACGAGCCGATCTATTTCGTTGGTGCTATTTCTCTTCTTCTGTTACTTGATTTGGAGGTTTTATTGTTTGATTCGGAGGATTTTATCTCCAATTTCTGAAATTTGTGCTAAAGCGGAGCTTTGATTCGATTCAGAAAATACTCCAGGTACTTGATTTGTTCTGTTTGATTCAATTTTTTGAAGAAAGATTTTTGTTTGTCTATTGGAGGATATAATTATGTTTTTTTGTTTATCTGTGGAGAATATAATTTTTGTGGGGAAAGATCTTATAAGATCGATCAGTCGATGTCTTAGTTTTGGAATTATACTATTTTTAGAATTTAATCTTTAATTATTTATTTGTTTTTGGAATTATTCTGGTTGTTGATCGATTTTTTTGAAGAAATATATTGTTGGCTGCCCAAAAATCGAACAGCTCTTTCAAGCTTTCGGATTTGAGGAGAATGTAAGTGGGGAGAAGACAAGGCCTCTGCGATGAGTATATAAAGACACCACATTGTTAATTCCTTCTTCTCTGTTAGAAGTTATGTTCGTAGCCAAAAGAAGATCTCATATTTTCCAGAAGCTATATATATAGCTAGTTTATCTTTTCCAAGAAAGTAAGCCCCCATGTTTAATCCTGTGAAGAGTGAATTGTTTGGCCTGGCTATCAACAACCTATGGATGCTTGATTAGTTCTTGTTTTATTTTTTGTTAAAGTCATATAAAAGTATATTAAAAATAGGTACTGTGGCATGGGAAAATCCTATGAATTAGTAGTATGCATGTCAAGTGTATGTGCATGGAAAAATTATCAAATGCAAGTAGAATGTGATATGATGTATTCCAGGAAATATTATCAAAGTGGATGTGCTCTGATATTGTGACTGCTCTAGAAAAATCATTACTTGTAGTATATATGTGACTGCTCTAATATCAAGTGTATGTGCTCTGAAAAAATCATTTGGTGTTAGTATATATGGATTCTCTTCTTCTGTTATGACTGCAATTAATCAAACATGCTTTGATGTTTATTTCATTTACTGAGAACTTATAAAATCAGCCATAACATTTATTTTAATATTGGAGTCGTGTGGATGTACGTAAAAGTGTTGCTGAACCATATTAAATAATGTTAGCATCTCTGTTTTGGCTATTCATCAATTTTGTATGAAGATGAATCTTTGTGAAAGAATGAATTTTAATCTACCAAAGTCTGATGATATCTGCACAGTTTGCCATTAAGTTGTAGATCAAATGATAGTTAAACTCCAAGATCTCGATACATAGGTACGCTTATGAGTGACTTTGATATCAATTATATACTAAATTAAACTTCAAAAATGTATGTTAGACTGTGCTCCATGCGATGGAACTTTAGATTATAAAGTTACCAACTTTGCAAGCTCCATTTCGTTGGTACTTTGTATTATATGCTTTTAGCAAGTTATATGTTTATCTTCTCTTACGGTCTGTTTGAGAGCAATTGAGAGTAAGTGAACTGATTACTTTCCATTGCTCTCGTTTGGCAACGATTTCATAAGATTAATGGAGAGTAAAACTTGTTCTCATTATCTTATATGAGGATTAATCGGTTACACCCCAATGTGGGGTGTAACCAAGAGTAGGAGTGATCTTACAACTGTTAATAATTTAGATTCTCATTTTGCCCATGTTATTTTATTAAATTTACCGCACTTCGTTCTTATTTCTTCTTTTCCTTCTAGTCTTCAGCCGCCGCTCTACTCCCGTCGCGATCCCTTCTCCCCGTAGCCACGCAGTTGTTGTTTCCCCTATGCAGATCTTCGTCGTTTCTTTCTCCGGCTTTCTTCTTCTCACTGCTGCTATCTCTGTTGCCTTCGCGTGAGCCATTCGAGCACACGCGAAGCGTTGATCCTCCTGCCGAAGTCAAGGATTTACGAAATCTCAATATTACTCTCTTAAATTCCTGAGCTCGCTCCCAAGTTCTCAGTCTCCATCAATGGCGTGGGAGCTGGTGTTGTGGCTCTTCTCCTTCATCGCAGCAATCGCTCTCACTGCTTACCAGGTTTGTTTGATGAAATCCGATTCCAATCTGTAGTAGCATTTCATCTCAATCTACTTCTAATAAATTTTGATGATTTCATGAGCAGTAACGAGCATCGTCTATGCTTTTATTGATTACAAGTTAGATTTTTTGGAGTAATCCATATATGTTATCTGATTTTGGAAGTAGATGAGAAATGCTAGCTTGGACTTGAAATTAATACTTGGCAATAATTAAGTTGTTGTATTAGTGCGAGATTATAGTTGAATGTTGCATAAATCAATTATCTTAGTAGTAGTATTTGATTTTCAAAAAGGTTCTCCCTGATATCGTGATTAAAAGTCTCTGAAGACTGTTTCCTACTTCTGATGGTTTTCAAAAAATTCACTGATTGTTCTTTTTGTTGTTTTTATTTGTCTAAAGTAATTGGAATCTCCAAGTTCCTCATCTGGAGTTTTAGGATTTTGGAGCTTTGAAGTTCTAAAAAAATCTGTCTGTGTGCAGTTTACCTCCATAGTCTTGTAAGTTAATTTGGTTACTGATTATAGTTTGCATGGTTGAAATATCACTTGAAAATTGGAGGTTTACAGAAGCACTAGAATGTAACTGAAAGTTTAATATTTGACCTTTCTGTTGATTTGTTCTTAGTAGTTATTGTCCATTCATGGGCGTTTCTAGTCTTAGCTGGCCTCTTAGATATTTGAGATATTTGCATGAGTTGTTTAGGATACTCTCAGAAATTTAAGCTGTTTGAGAAGATCTTACTGTGATATGCTTACTACTGACAGTTTATAAAGAAGCATAATGGCCTAAAGTTTATGTACTTGGTTGCTGTTTGAAAGTGATGTAGGAACTTGTCACTTGCTCTTTATTGCAGTAACATCTTGTCATCAAAACGTTTTGAAAGTTCTAAAAGGTTTATCGTTGGAGCATCAGAAAAAGTTTCTCAGGTAGGTCCTTTGTTTGCTTTTCCTTTTTTCTTTCTTCAATCTTTTCGTTTCATTGTTGTCTGTGTAGTAATCGGTCTACGGAACTTTACAAACAAAAAGCATCTTTCTAAGAAAATGAGCTAGATATACCAGCAACAATCTTTCTTAGCTCTTGGTGTTTATACTTTTGCATACAGATGTTAGTGATTGATAATCAATTTGTCATTATGTTTAGTTATACTCAAAGATTGGCTGTCGTCTCCAATAACATGACTGCTCCATTTAATGCTACTGATGAGGATCTTAATCACCTTCCTACATCAACCACATGCATGAATCTACTAAAGATTCCAGCAATAACTATTTGAAGACATTCAAAAGTCGCTTGGAGCTAGCAATAATTGCTTTGAAGATAGGAAGCGAAGGATTCCAGCAATTGCAGCAACATTGTTTAACATCTCAACTCCACCAAACACATCAACTCCCATTGTTGGTCGAGATGATTTATGTTTTTGTACTCGTCATGATGTAGTATGCCAATGGCTTTTTCAGGGATCATTTTTACTTGTAGAACTCTTTTTCTGCCATATTTTTTATTAGGATATGAGTAAAGAAAAATAATGAAGCTTGAACCTAAGCTTGGATGTATTTGTCACAGCAAGTTTATGCTCAAGCAACTCCTTTCTAAGCTCTTGTTTTTAGCCTACTCGTTTGTCCTAATTTGTACCCTTTTGCAGAATGAGCTCTTGTGGTGTCGTGGTGAATTATGTAATACATGTTAGCATTTTAGAAGCATATTTAGATGCCTGAAGAATTTTGTAAATGCACTTTGTAACATTCGGTACAGTGCGTCATTCAATATATCATAGTAAACTCAATGACAGTTTTCTTAAAATACAGAATTATTTGACATATTATTAATACAAGCTGGTATAGTCTAAAACAAAAGTTAATCTCTAATATGTTTTAATTCATATGATTGTATTGGCAAGCTTGAATAATATTTGATTGGTTACTCATTTATTTCGTTTTGTCAAAGCTTGAGCTCCCATGTCTTTACTATATTTATTTTGCTTTACCAAAAAACACGAAAAGATATTTCAGTCTTTTTTAAAAATTATTCTTTTTGCTCTCAGTTACCAAAAAAAAATAATTATTTACTTTTTATTAATCTTACTGATATATCTAAATAATACGAAATTAAATTATTCTCTTACTCTTATCTTCACCTTAAATAATCTCATCTTATTTAATCTTATTTTTATTTTTTTTTATTAATTACGCTTCTATTCAAACAGACCCTTAGTAAAGGTGCTCTCCACTTAATTCAAAGATCATTACCACATCTTAAGTGTAATATTCTTTTAGCTACTTTTAGTCTTCTAATATGTCTTGATGATTTAGATGACCTATTGTAAGATCACAAATTTTTTCTTATGGATGAGAAAGAATGGACTTGTTTTTCTCAGAAAAGTGGGAATATGGATGAACTTGTAACATCTCTCATAACAAGTTTCAAGTTTGTTCTTGTAAACCACTTGCTATCTTTTAGAAGTTCCGTTCTCATCGCATACATGTACCTTTCCTTTGCTGTATACATTTTCATTCTTAAACAGACATATAGTGATGCTAGTTGTTGCCAGGAACTATCACTGTCTGTAGTCTTTCTCCAATCAATATGACGCATCTATTTTCTTGTAAATGCAGTATTAAAGAACTGAAGCAGGAGAGAGAGTTCCTTTCTAGGAGGATGAATTCAAAGCTCACTGAGAAGAAGAGAGAATGGCTCTATGTAAGGTGGCAGATTCCTCTTGAGGGAAAACACAGGAAGCTCCATTTGTTGAACAAGCTCTGGTTTGACCCAAATGATGAAGCTCACATAGCAGAAAGTGCAGATGTTGTAGCAAAGTTAGTAGACTTCTACGAGGGTGGGAACATATCAAAGGAAATGTTTGAGCTTAACTTTGCAGCACCAACATATCAAAGGAAATGTTTGATACGTGATTTTTTATGAAATTGTACAGGAATTTTTTCTTAATTTATAAATATAATTTTGCCAACAATTTAAAATTTTAGTACATCTTATTTGTTAATAAAAAAATTTATAATTTTTACATTAATTCATAGTTTTATAATTATTAATTTTTTATTCCTCAAACATATTGATTCATAATTATTCATGTATATAAACAATAATATATTTATATATTTAAAAATATAATTATAAGTTAATTTTTAATTTATAATAATAACATATTAATAGATTTAAAAATTTTAATATAAGAAAGAATTAATAAATTTATTTATATTATAAGAAATATTAAATTATAAAATTAGATAAAGTGTGAAAAAATAATTTTAATAATATATCACTTATTATATACTTAAAAATAATTCTGTTATATATATATACGTATATATTTCATTTATTTATAAATACAAATTTAGTCAAATATATTTTTAATTTTTTTATAAAAAATTTTGAATAATAAAATTTGTTCAAATAGAATTTAATAAAAAATAATTTTTTTAGCAACAAAACCAGTAGCAATTTCTTTCAACAAAAATATATAAATAATAGATGTTGAATGAAATTTCTAAAGTTAAATTTAGCAAAACATAATTTATGCAGAGCACGATGAACTATGCCCGTCTCAGTTTACGAAATTACGGAGGTTAATATACCTCCTGCCCACCAGCAGCAGGTTCACAAGCGCTCATTTCTCTCCATTCTGTTGCTCGCACTCGTTCGCTGCAGCCACAACTAATGCTTGCCCGGTTTGTTCCTCTTTTATTCCTCCGATTTGTTCTTCCGACCACGTTCTTCTCACGAAATCTTCTCCGACGCTGAATTTGCTCATTTCGGAACCCTAATCTTTTCTCTGTAATTCAAATGTCAATATACCTCCCTAATGTATAAGCTTCTTTCATATTCTTCTCCATCTCAGCCTTAAAACCCTCCCACGGCCGCCACCGTGGTTCGACAAAACTGTAGTTCTAAATCCAATAGCTCCCAAGAGTTCCTCCGCCACCGCTGCTCCGGTGAAGAAGAAGAAGCGCGTAAGTATTCAAATCACATCTCTTTAATCACTGTGTGCTAATTTTTCTCTTCTTTTTTTTTTGGGTGGAAAGGAATATTATTTTTTCCTTTTTGCTAAATTTAATGTTCTTGCTTTGTTATTGCAGACGAAGATTGTGAACCCGCTGTATGAGAAGTGGCCAAAGCAGTTCGGGATCTGTGGAGCTCTGCCTCCAAGGAAGGATTTGCATAGATTCGTTCCGTGACCGAAGGTTGTTAGGTTCCAGATGCAGAGTACGATTTTTAAGCAGAGGCTCAAGGACCCACCAGCTATCAATCAGTTCACAGAACCCTTGACAACAATCTCGGTAATGAAGTTTTTTTAAGCATAAAAATTTTATCTTTTGTTTTTTTTTTTAAATCTTGGTTGTTTTCGTCTACTTGGTTACTGAAATACAATATGAGTTGATTAAGAAATTGGCATTCTTGTTATTGGATGCTTGATTTTGGGGGAATATTATAGTTAAAATGAAAATTTGGGTCATTAGTTCAGTTATGAATGGATGTGAAGAAGGTGTTTATACGTAGATTAAGATTTTTGTTTTCTACAGTTGCTCTGTGATATGGGTATGCGAAAACGAATACACTTAACTTCAAATGAACATCTGTTTGGAGTTGTAATAAATGAGAGAGAGATAGTAATAAGTTGTTCTAGTCCATTATTGGTGGTCTTGTTTGTGGGAAATACCAATGAGAATGTGAGAGTAGACGATAGAGAGTAGTAGTGGTGGTTGGTGATATTTGGTACAGAAGAAAGGAATGGAACTGTAGGCTATGTTATTGATTTTTGTTTGTCTTACACTCTTGAAATGATATGGTGGTTTCTATTTGGATGCTCATGCTGGGTTGTTATTGTCGGATATTGTCCTTTAGAGAGTGATAAATGTGAAGCGGGCTGACTTGATTCTACATGATTGCTGAAGAATATGCATGAGGAAATAAATATTGTATACAATATTGCTTTTCTCGCCATGCTATTGTCTCCAGGTTAACATAGAGCAATAACCATATCAGATTGTTCAATAATGTAGAGCAATAACCTGTTTCAACACTAGCGCAGCTCCATTTGGATGTTGTAAGTGAGTTCTTAATTCTGCGTGTGGCAGCTGATTGGTATATTTGGTCTGTTTGCATGAGTATTGGCATAACCATTGGGATCATATGTTGAGTATTTTTCTGATATCTTACCGCCTTTTGCTATACTTATCTGTTCAGCTAGGTTTCATTTGCACAAAGGGATTACCCTTTTTATTCATCTGTGAGAGAGCTTGAAAAATTTTTAGAACTTGGAAGTAGTGTTTTTGAATAGTTGCTTGCTTTTTCAGACTGTCACATAATGCAGAAGCAACTAGCATCTTTTCGCTGTTCAAAAAACAAATGCTTTTTGTGTGCATGTTTAATGTCTTTGTGTATATGCTGTAGATGTTATTGGTTTCACGCATTTGCTGGCTGGTAGTGATGAGCTGAATTGTATATATGCTGCAGATAATACTGATTTTCACCCATTTGTTTGCTCGTACATATGGTTTCACCCAGAGTTGCCTTGATACTGCACAGATCGGAGAGTGTTTGTTGGTGTGGATGTGACTAGACCTTACCCTAAACTCTAAAACCCTTATCGTAGCTTAGTGATGAAAATCTGAGAGCTCCCGGAGTGATACTGCACTTATCTGATGGCTCTAGATTGTTGCAGTGTAGCAGTGATAAAATCTGAGAGTTTAAGGATACTACACCAATCTCCTCTATTGTGGATTTGGGAGATGTATGGTCTGAACTCGATCCCTTTTTGATGAACTACAACAGATGGTTGGGTGCCTTGTTGCCTTGCCTTATTACCTTGAAAATATGAAATGAGATGGTTGGGATTTCACTTGATGGTTAATGATTTCTTTGGGTAAAAGTAAGCTATTAGATATTTACTATATTCTTCTAGAGGGATGATTTGGTTGTTGCCTAGATGCTCCCTTCTCAGATTGCCTTGCCCAATTTTAGGGCTAATTGCACAATTCTGAAATTAGATGGTTGAATTGTCTTGACCTTTGTTATGGCTTATTTTGGCATCGATAGGGCTTATGGTTTGGAGTTTTAGGCTTAGGGCAGATTTGATTGCTCAATGATAATAATTGAGAGTAATGAGTTAAAACTCTAAACCTTAACTCTAAATTACAAGCCCCGTACGTTAAACTCTTGGGAGGAAGTCAAGCTTGAAGACTTGGCTACTGAAGACATTTTAGAGTAAGCAAATTAACTTTGTTTATTTTATAACATATTACTCATTAAACTTTCTTTCTGGTTGCTAACCAATTATTGGAACCTTCTTTCTATTGATGCATGCAAGTTTATTGTTGGAGCAAGTAACGAGTAAAGCATAGAGTCAAACAAAATTGGGTGGACTTGTAGACTTTTGTGGTGATATAAAAAATTTGATTCTTGTATCGGGAGCATTGGATACAACAAACTTGTCTCAAATTCATGTTCGTACCTCAAGAGAATTGAGGGTAATCAGTTTATCATCTTGCTCGTTATATGTGGATTATATTCTCGTGATAGTTATAAGCATGGAGCGCACCCAAAAATTGAATGCTTGAATGGTAGTGAATTCCATAATAAGACTTGAGGCTGCCAAACAAAACTCCAAAAATGTAGATATTGTGAGATAAATGAAAGAGATTTGACTATCTCAGACGAGCTATTGAGAAAAGTGTTAAAATTTTCAAAATATATAGTACTAAGTCGATATCTACTTTATTCTTTATTAGTTTCAAACTTTTCTCTTTATCATCATCTAATAAGGTGTAAGAGAAGGTAGGAAGCTTTGAATACTATATGCGTCACCGTTGGGAAGCCTGATTTATGTCATGATCTGCACTCAGTGTGGCATTGCACATATATTAGGAGTCGTAAGTAGGTTCATGATATGTCCTGATATTGAATATTGGAAGGTGGTTAAAAAAATCATTATGTGAAAGAAATTTTGAATGCTATATTGTGTTATCAAGAGGATCTAATCTTGTTGTTAAAAAATTTGTGATACATACTATGCTGATCATTTGTGTAGGAGAAAATTTACTTTGTGTATTTTGTTTTCTTGTAGGTGATATTGTCAGTTGGTGATCTAAGTTATAGTCCGTGATAGTTTTGTCTACAATGAAAATGAGTATATGCTAGCAACACATGCGTTCAGGAAAAACATTTGGTTGAAGAGGTTGCTATAGAACTTTGGCAAGAACAGGGTACTTTGTTTCTAGTTCGCGACAGCTGAAGTTCATTCATCTTATATTTCAAAACAAAGCACACAGATGATTAGTATCATTTTGTATGGAAAGTGGTCTCAGGCGAGAGTATTGATATGCTTAATATTTTTACAAAAGAAAACCTTCCGGATGTCTTAACAAAGTCGTAACTCTTGACTAGTTTTTGTTTGTAGATCTTAATATTAAATCAAAATGAAGGACAACATTGAAAATGACCATAGTCATAAGAAAGCCAAAAAAAATCACTTCAAAATAGCAATATATAGGGGGAAGATAACAACGGCTTAAGTTAAAGAAACCCAGCTTGCATGCATGCTAGCCCTGCATCTCTTAGTCTTATATATTTTCAGTATCTTCAAATTTTGACACTTATATGTCAGCTTTTTGTAAGATATATAAAGCAACTTCGCGAAATACTAGTAGTAGTCATTTGTAATATGGAAGGCCAATAGTTAAAGAAAATAAACCGTCACCGGAGAAGATGGAAGATCAAGAGATTGGACCATTTATTGGAAGATTGAATATTAAGGAACTTGCCACTACTTGAAGATGAAAGACCAACTATTTATGAAATTTAGGAGTCATTTTGCGCACTCTATATATATGAATGAGAATCGTTTGTCTTAAACACATCAATAATCACAACATCATCAAGCAAACAAATATATAAGTGTGAGAGATACAAGAGAGCATTCCAGTAGAGTTCATCTATCTTATTTTTTCTTACGTAAAACTCTTACATTATATGTTTGCTTTGTTTTTTCTCAATTCTTATATTATCTAGACAATGTTCTTTATTGTGTTTTGTATTTAGTTTCCGTCTATCAAAACACCCGGTATTAGCAACATTATTTTACGCGCGAAGCAAGGATTAACTTTGATATACTGCCCTCTTTCATAAGTTTCCAAAGTTATTGATATGTTTCACTATCGACACTTAGCTCGGTCTATCTACAAAGAATTTGTCTAAATATGTTCGTTGTTTTAAGGCTCAACTATAGCCACACAACTGATCCCAACATAAAACTTTTTTTAATTTAAGAAACTTAGTTTATTCAAAATACTCTTTTTCTTTCTTTTTGTCTTCCTGTCTATATATCTGATTTTGATTGTTCAATTTTTTTTTTAAAATCATCTTAGTGTCAAATATCAATAATACATATCTAAATTAAGAAATATTTCATATTCATAACAAAATAACAGTATAGAACATAAGAATAAGTTGGTAAACTCGTAGGCTTCTGCTTGATTATCTCCTTGATATATAGCATCTATTATTGTATAGCATGAAATCAGCAAACAAACATACAAGTATATCAAACAAAAATGAAAAGAAGAATTCAGAAGATATATCTCAACACTTTCGCTTCATCGATTAACTACATTAATGGTTTATACATAGGGTGCGTTTACCAACACTCCAAATTTATTTTTTTTAAATTCATTTTCAATATCACATACATATAAAAATTAAAATAAAATTTTTTTATTAATAAAATTATTTTTAAAATTTTATTTTTAAAACTTACTATAAATATTATATTAAAATATAATTTTATTTTTTATTAAATATTTTTAATTTTTAATTTAATTTTTTCAAATGAGTTTTAAAAAAAATTCACTTTACTCACTTTTCCATCAATGTAAACACGCTCATAGTAAGATGTAGGATAAAAACAAAACAAAACTCTCATTTTAAAAAGGACAGCTAACTCTTTTTTATAATATATAAATTAGTACTCGCGTGGATGACGTAAATTCCATCGTCTCCAAACTTCAATCTTTTTTTCTGAGTTAGCAGCATATGAGGGGCACTCAAGGCAAACACGTGCCCTTGAAAGAACAGAGAGGGGCATTCCCGGAATGCTTGACCATATATTTCAGCAACAGAAACCATGATCATCAATTATTTCATTCCCTACATATCCATCCATGGAACACCAGAGAAGGAAACCCTACCAAAACCCCAATGACCCACTTGGTACCAATCCAACCACATCTCCGCTTCCAATGCATTACCATTCCCAAACTGCCCTCCATCATCATTAATCCCCATAACGCCCCTTTCCTCTTCTTCTGTAATCTTCTTGCAATTGCTGTGGTGTGATCTCAACTGCATTACCGAATCATCATTGCTGACCTCTTTGATCGTGTTGTTGTGAATGTGTCTCGCATTATTCTTCTTCTTGCATGAAAATCTCTTCTTCTTAATAAGAACAAGGCATCGCCGGCCGAGAGCCCACGGCACCCGAAGAAAAGCGAAGGCAACGAGATTAACTAACGCACAAGGGCAGCAAGAAAGCGCTACACAGTCGGCGAGCACTACAGCAGTGTATGACCTGCATGACACACCTGAGCATTCTGCTAGAACACCGACAGGCGCCTTTGCTACTGCTGCTGCTGCTGCTGTTGTCGATGAAAACCTTCTATGATTGCTAGCTTGTTTAGAAGATGGTGGAGAAGCCATTCCTGTAAGTGACCAAAGATTGATGATGATCAGGAGCAGGAGATGAAGTGTTTCATGGAGTAGTAAGCAGCGGCTGATGTTGTGTTGTTTGAAAGTGGAGTGACGAGTGTTTTCAAGTCGCAAACGGCACAAGTTTGATACAGTTAGTAACATACACAGTCACATGCTGGGGCATACTAAAGTTAAATTTGTCCTATTATACTATTTAATCAAGTTTAAATGGTCGCTTAATTAATTGTCACAAGTGGTCAAATGTTTAATGTTCTCATTAATTTCTTCAATTGCAAATTAACCGATCTACGCGTTTTCTAAATTTAGTCATACATTATATATAATTTGGAACTATTTGGTATTACTTATAAAAATTTATTTCAGCTACTTTTCAACTTTTATAATTATTTAATAATATTTCAAAAAAGTTAAATATTTAGAATATATAAGTAAATTATATATTATAAAACTATTACATCAAAATTGTATTATTGTTTAAAGTAAAAAAAGCTCACGCCAAATGTTATTAATGAAATTTTTTATAAAATAATTTTTATTGTAATCACATTCAACAGTACCTATGTCGACCGCACACTCGTCTACCTGCTTCTGTAGACAGTTGCCTTGGACTCTTGAGTCAAGACTTATGCCTTTGGAGCTAATGATGACTTGGTTGAAAGAGAACCCTTTTGGTTTAATCTTGCTCTCTTGGATTGGTTACCATCTATAAGCACATACTGGTAGGTATTAAAGTATGTAAACTGATTGCTGCATTTCAGCATTTCTCATCTTCTCACGCAAATGCCCTCTAGAAGCAGGATTGCGGCCATAGTTATAAGGACTGAATCGAACATCGACCCGAAAAGCTATCCGGATCGATGGTTTTCGGATTGACCCAGCTAATCAACGGGTCGATTTGTCAGGTCAACAATACTAAAGCGTCGACGGTAATGAGAAGGCAGCATCATTGACGTTATTTTTCGACCAACAACAATATTAATCACAGTAAAAAACTTAATTATTTTTTTACCAACAACTATAACAATCACAGCAAGAAGCCTAATGTTACCATGGCACCACCAATAATAAAAAGCAACAACAATCACATTGAGAAATCTACTGCTTCTACTATAGCACCACCAACAATAAACCGTAACAATAATCACAGCGAGAAATTGAAGTATTGGCACTATGGCATCATCACCAACAACAACTGCGACAATAATCACAGCGAGAAATTGAAATATTGCCACTATGGCATCATCACCAATAACAACTGCGACAACAATCATAGCGAGAAATTGAAGTATTACCAACATGGCATCACCACTACCGAGAACAACAATAACATAGAGAATTGTTTGAATACTGCCGTCAAAGTCAGCGAAACCTCAGCTCGCCGCTAATCTGCTATCGCTGTTTCCACCGCTTCCCGTCGCCTTCGGCTTTCCTCTTTCTCCCCCTAATTCCACTTTCGATTTCTTCAGGTAGGAACAAATTGGATAACACGAGCATAGCGACGAGCTCGGCGGAGAACTTCTTCTCCCTTCGAGGAATCAGTACGCAGCGACGAGCTAGGCGGAGAACGTCTTCGTCTCCCTAGGAATCAATACGCAGTAGCGAATTCAGCGGAAAACATTCACACATTTCAAAGCAGATTGAGGAATTTGGTGGTGATCACCGGTGGCGGGCGACGACAAGGAGGTTGATGTCGAGATGAACGAGAAAGTAGTTACAACGGTGACGAACTAGCAATCGAAAGGCAAGGTGATGTTTGTCGCTGGAGATTGATCGCAAGCCATGAAGGACTACTTGGGATAGCTCGTCATCGAAAGGGGAGATAAGGTGATGTTTGTCTAGTCTTCACCGTAAGGGTGGAGAAGAATAAAAAATTATAATGAAAAAAATAAATTTGATATTTGAAAAAGATAAAGTTATAAAACAATTAAATTATAAAAAAGATATAATAAATTTTTTTATATGTATGTATCTGATCAAAGTATTTTACAATATAAAAACTAAAAATTACTAATAATTAATATTTACAAATAAGATATAATAAATTTTTTATTTACATATCACATCCAAATACAAAAATCTAAACGACATATTGGCTATTAATAATTATTTTTGCATCAAATATATCATCAATTTATTTTTTTTAATTCATTCAACCTGATTTGGTATAGACGATCGGATCAACAGAATTGAAGCGGATCGAAACTGGTCGATTGTACAGATAGTTTATTTGCAGATTCGGACAGACTTTCTGTTGTAGTCGATAATTTTTTAATCGATTCGGATAGTCCGGTTCAAGTCTGACAATTATAGTCGCAGTTTTACATTTGTTATGTTTTCTTATTTTATAATTCTCAGTTACATTATCATTGATTTTTTCAGCTAATGTAATGATAACTTATATTATCTGTTTATGTTATGATTGATTTAATTTTAAGTTAACCTAAGTCGTATAGCGTATATTATTAGCACCGGACGGTACGTCTAAGTCTTTAAGCACCGCTTGATAGTGCATTTAATTATTTTTATTAAATTTTTATTTTATATTTTTCAATATTTTTTATAATATTTTATATATATTTTTTAAAATTTTAAGATATACAAAAAATATTATTTATTATTATTTTTTAAATAATAAAATATTTTATAATATTTTTATTTTAAAAAAATTATTTTACAATTATTTTAATGTTTTCTTAGTCATGTCCATATGAATTAATTTTCATACGTAGAGAGAGGGAGAGAGAAAAAACATAGGAAAAGCTTATTGAGATATACATTTATTTAGAAGAGTAGATGATTTTGTATTAGCTAAGTGTCCTTTTTTAGGAAGAACATATATATTCGTTTGAGAGGAGGAAGTATATGAACAACTAGTTCACCTAAAATACTTATTAGAATCTACTTCTAGGATATCTAGCACTATTGCTATCTAATAATTAAATCATAATTAAACATATTTCAACACAATTAATAATCAAACAATAAATCCTAGTTCACACAAAAATATGTCAAAAAAATAGTCAAACAGTTTTATTCTTAACTATTATTATCTGAAAATAACAAGCTTAACTTTTTTAGTAAAATTCCTATCTAATGCCAGTTGACACATTAACAGTGGCTTAAGTTACAATTACGCTACCCGCAAAGTATATCAAATTTTATATCATTAGTCAAGGTTCAAATAGATCTAGAGCGTTTGGTGTGATTAGAATCCAAGTAAAACAACCATTGAAAAATTAATGAAATTTACTTGATGTTTTAAAGGCTGTCTATTAGTGTGAAGACATGCATGTGCTACGAGTGTCAGAGATATGAAGTAAACACCGTTCCAGGCATTGGCTTCAACAGAGAAGAACAACATGGTGGATGTACAGAAAGCTAAGAATAATAAAGGGTTTTTTTTTCTAGCTACCAGCTGTCATAACTATTTTCAAGCGATGTCTATTATCGTTGTATTGTTACACGTAGCTAGAGAAATGCTAGCACTACATATGAAACTAGTACTAACAGAAGAATAATAATGTAGTTTTCCCCATTTACTATTCAAAAGGAGATTCTAAGTTAAGAAAAACCAAATGGTCTGCGCTTTTGCTCCAGAAAATAACTTCTCATGACCAATAAGTAACTTCTGCTGTTCCTTTAAATTCAAAACTCATTTCTAATTTATAAGTCACTTCATATGATATAAATTAATTAGTTTCAACTTCACTTCCCCTGACTTCATTTTCTTCATTTTTTAATCTCTGATCTTTTCGAGATGGCGATCTCTCACCCCGGTCCGATCTTCTCCCAGTTGTCTTCCTATATTCTCTTCTTGCTCGCAGCCGCACGATCTCCTCCTTTTCTATGTCCTTACACTCTATTTACATTGCACATCCATCTCGTTTTCTGCTGTCAAAATCTATGCATTCTTCTATAAAAATCTGATGTCAAAAGATATAAATCTGAGAAATGTGATTTCTCGAAAAATTTCTGTTGATTTTCGTTCTAGATCTTGACGAATTTGTGTTGAAACACGAAGTTTGTGAACGGATCTGAAAAGTTTTAACTTTCGTTGAAATTTTTATAGGAGAAAGACGGTAGTAGTCCGATGATGTCGTCAGCGGCGAAAATTTTAGCTAGACGAACTAGTTCTTCACTCCTCCAATGATTCTTCTCGCACAATCTCAAACCTTCCACCGTCACACCTGCTGTTGCCGCACGATCTCTGATCTACAAACTCCCGCCACCACCGCCGTCGCCGGGGACGATTAATAGGTATTTGCTAAGTGCTTTTTGTTGATTTGGGATGGGCTTGCGGATGAAGATCAGCTTTATTGATTTGGATGGCTGTGGAGTAGGCATCAGATTGCTATATCTCAAGAAGGTAGTATCATGATTTCAGAAGCATCAATTTTTTTGTAGTATTCGTTTGTGTGAATTATAATGAAATATATATATTGTGTAAAAAGATTGTGTCATGTATGTATGTATGTATGTATGTATGTATATATATATATATATATATATATATATATATAATATATTAATTTAATATAATATTTATGATGTTGTAATGTATGATAGTTGTTTATGTGTTGTGTAATAAAGATTGTAATTATATTATTATAGTTGTGAAATAATTTTACAAATAATATGTAGAATATATGTATTTATATAATGTATTTTTTAAATGATAAAAAAAGTATGAGAAAAAAAAGTCAAATCGATAGTGATAATTGAATTAATTAAAAATTAAATTTATTTTTGTTTCAAAAAAATAATTTAAAAAGTTAGTTTTAGCGTAAATTTATTATTTACGAAAAAAGTTATTTAGAAAAAAAAGCAATTATAAAATAGCAAATTTTAAAATAAATATAAATATAAGGTATTTATATTATGTATTAAATATTATATTATAATATTATAATTGTATAATAAAAGTGTATATATAATCAAGATTATGAAATAATATTATAATTGTGCAAAATAAATATATTATTTATATATTATGTAATAAGAATTGTAATACATGTGCTGTTGTGTAATATAACTGTGTAGTGAAATAGTTAAAAAAATTTTTTTAATATTAATAATTAATTATTACTAAATTAAAATAATTTAAAATTAAATTAATATTATTTTTAACCTATCATTTTTAAATATAAAATAATACAAAGAACACAAAAAAAATTTCTAACTCATTTCTAATTATAAAAAGAACATAAGAACTCAACTCAATTAAAAATTCATTTTTAAAGTCAAAAAAACGCACCAAAAATATAAGAACTAGAGTTTATTTCATTCATGTCACTAATTTAAGTTCTATTTGGCTAACGCTTATCTAAAAAATTTATTAATTTTTATTTTATATTTTTAATAAAATTGTTAAATATTTTATAAAATTTATTTTAAAAATTTTAAAGTATAAAAAAATTCTACAGAAAATTTTTATTATTTATTTTTTTATAATTTTTGAGATCAAATAATAAAATTAATTTATCAAAATAGAACAATAATATTTTTTAATTTCAAAAAAATCTATTCTATAGCAGTCTCAAACACTTCTTTAATTCAGTAGTCACTAATCGTTTTTCCTTTCTGTAATTTTTTTAGCTAAATTAACATGACCATCATTAAATAAACTAAATTAGAAACGCTTTGAACAGGTTTGGATGGTTAGGTATCTATCCTGACTACAGTCAATTATCAATGCAGACAAGCTAAATTGAGACTAAGCAAAGAAGAAAACAGAAAGCAAGCTTGTTAAAAAGAAGAGCAGCTAGCACTTCAACCTGAGAAGAAAAGAAAAAACCACTTTATACTACAGTACCTTCACCGAGCAGAGCTTCTTTTTTTTAAACGGAATCATGACGCAGAAGCATTGTGGTTAATCTTTTGCTTCTTTTAGAACTCCACCTCAAGCTGCATAAAATTATGTAAGGAAAGAAGTTAAGAGCAACATTGTCAAAATCGAGATCTTAATTAGGATCGTTTTGTTTGAATATGATCGTAAAATCGAAATCTTAAAATAAAATTGTAAGATATTATATATCGATAAATTTTTAAAAAAATTTTCTAATACCGTTAAGAATTTTTTATAAAAATTTTTCTAATATTTTTATAAAAAAATTTAGTCTATTTAAAAAAATTAAAATTCTTTCAAATTTTATAAAAAAAAGTTTTTTTATATTTTATAGAAAATTTCTCAAGATTATAATTTTTTAAAAAACCTTCAAAATTTTATAAAAACCTCTTTCAAATATAGTTAATTATAAAAAATTTATTCAAAAGTAAAATCGTATAAGATCGTAAAAAGATCGAAATTTTATAGATTTTAAAATTTAAATCAGGATCTATATAGAATTTTACACAAAAAATTTTTTATTTGAAATGAGGATCGTTTAGATAAAGTAAAATCGTAACACTTTAAATTTAAATTGAGATTTTGATAATTTTGGTTTAGAGAGTGAAAATGGACAGTCATTAGCCTGCTGCAATTCCATGGTTGTCATGAACTGTTCAATTTAAAGTTATATACATATACAAACAGAGAAGCGTTATTTACGTTACATGAACACGAGAGAAGATAAAAAGAAAAAAAATGTTTGCAAGTTCCAAGGACAGCGAAGAGCTAGTTGACCTGTCACCGTTTTTCAGCTTTTTCCTCTGCAGCTGCAGCTGCCGCTTGAAATTGTTAAAAGAGGCAAAAGCACTTGAACATGTACGCTGTTATTATTGTAATCAAAGGTTTTGGTTAAGATTCGGAATCACTTATTCACGCATAGTTCGTGGAAAAATTTTCGATTATATATCTTTGTTTTGGGGACAATACATGTTCAATTTATTTGAGATCAAGATATAGTGCTGTCTCCATAGTTACTTTTTGCAAGTGGGGACAGTGATTTGAATCTCACATGATGCAAATGAGCACTTAGGACTGAAAATGTGTGACAAATATTCAAGAAGAAATCTCAATTTTACGATAAGGACAATGTTTGGACCTCATCAAGAAACGACGCTGGAAATTTTGGAGAGGGTCGCTTTTTTGACTCCGGATGGCTAATTGGGAATACGTGATTCATTAAAGATGTATTAAAGAACAAGAATACAAAATGTAACAGTTCCTCGACTGGTTTCTATGTGTAAAGAAGTTTTAATTGACCCCAAAGTTCTAGAAGAAGCAAAGATAGTAGACTACCGAGGACTTGTTTCCGAGTTCCAAAATGGTCCACCAGCTTTCACCAATTTTAATATTAGGTCTGTGGATCAAATTTTCTCATAGGTATGTATGTGCCCAGTACTGTGATCGCAGCATAATCCAGATAAACTTTTATGTACTGCAGTGGCGGGACCAAGACCAGACTCTTTCAGCTTCGAATATAGTTGAGTAGCGTACAAAACTAACCGACAAAACCCGAATTATTAATTCCGTAAGCTTGTTCCTGTTGTTCATGTTGTGCGCCATGCTCTTGCGCTGCTTTCAACTTAATGCCATGGTCGGAAACAACTATTAAAGTTGCTTGAACTCTACCTCCTTTCAACCAGCACTGACCATGTGAGCAAGTAGATCAGAATCATTTCTCGAAGCAGTAACTTAAATGGACTGCTGTTATCCAGCCTTGTTTCTCTACAATGAGCTTTCCCATAAATTATAAGCTTCCAATAAATTTTGCTTCAAAAAAGAGCAAGCTCATAGAGCAAAGATCGTGAATTCTAAGATGAATAGTTTTTCAAGAAATTGGTGAGAAGTTCTGTTGCAGTAATGCAGCTCGCCAATTCCAATGAGCTTGCTTACCAACCCATCTTGCTCCTGTGAAAGGGTAACCTGATCAACACATAAATAGTTAAGATAAAGAAAAAGAACTTCCATTAAGTTTGTATCATGTGCAGTACCCTCTGTAGAACTCTTAACGTACTAGTGCTGTAGCTCAAGACTAATATAAGAGAAGATTAGGGTATTTAGCTTGAGATAACATAATTTGACTTATAAAAAGTTGACTGAAATTCATTTTTAAATCGTAGAAATGGGTAGAAGATCAACAGGATAATAGTGAACTGTATGTCTACAGACCTTCAACATATTGAATGATAAATTAAGAGCATAAGTTACATCTGCCTAATCCATTATGTATAAGATATGAAATATTGATTTTATTTACCTGATTAATCAAATATACAAGTTGTGGAGTTGAACAGGTAGCCAATGCATAACGGTATACATAAACACCCAAACTAAATGCTATGGCCTTTCAAAAGAATGAAACCCTCTAATAATTTCAACTAATCCTTCAAAAAGAATTCCCATTTAGAAAAGGCATAGTAAATCAAAATCCCCATCAACCTACTATGAGGCAACAGTCAAGGGCTCATGTCTTTGTATAATACTCATCCCACAACAATTTACTAGTGTACATAATGCACTACTCAACTAATCCACTGCTGCTAACTAATACCTAATATGTTCTCATCTGGAATCTGGAACTAAAATTACTACCAGTAGATATCCCGCATTCCATTACAAATAATATAGATACTTGAAGCATGCAAAACATAACAAAAAAACCATTACAGCTTCCGATTTAAATGAAGCTCAAGTAAATTAATTATAATGGCTGTAAATTTATTTAAATGAATTTCCAGTATGTGAGTTATATAAGAAACCAAGTAAATTTATTATAATGGTTGTAAATGGTTCTTATTTGAAGAATATAACAAAAGAATTGAGTGATCAAAGTACCTTCACGTTCTATGTGCACGCATTCTATTGCTAAACTAAAGCAATTTAACTTCCCATACGTAAATCTAACCCAGTCATAAGAAAACAGTATGTGGACATACCTTTCAATAGATCCATCATATCAACGTTGATATTTTATCTTCTGATCATACATTCCTTTCCAGCAAGAGAGAAATTGGGTTTACCAAAGTTCATCATCAGGACAATCCGATGCATACAACAGTTTCATGCACCACTGAAAGTCAGGATAGAAATTCAAACAAAAGAAAAAGAGTTTTGTGCAGATATCAATCTGAAGAAAGCACCCACAGAGGTCGTGTTAGTTATGTTATCATATGGACAAGAAAACAACACGTTAGGCTTCAGGTTAGAAGAGCAAGCAGCTTCCAAAATGCAGGTGATCGATCCCTGATAACAAATCCATAAGTAGAGGAGATCTTTTCCGCATTTTTTACACGGAGATAACTACACCTATTCAAGTCGTGTCATGACATATTCATAAAACCATATAATAAATAAATAAATTGTGAAGACGGATAGCAAATACAATAATGAATCAACTACTTCGAAGCAAGACCAAGTTCCACACTTTACATGGAGATAAATAACACCTACCAAAATCATGTCATGCCATATTCATAAAACCAGATAAGAAAAAAGAATTTTTTTGTGAAGACCATACCATCTACAAAAGTGAAATTAACTACTTGTAAGCAAGACCAAGTGTACTGTTCGATAATAGGTTATAACATGTAAATATGAACTTGAAAACTCTTCATACAAAATTCTCAACTTTACTAACAAGCAATTCATGTTAAAAAAAATCGATAGAGATTGGACTGATTGCAACCATCAGAAAATAGAAAACCTGAATCCAGAACAAGGATTCCATGTTACTTTTTACTAGTTTACGGAATCTACACCAAGCAATAATTAAGCGCAAGCATACTTCAACTTAAAAAGTCTTTTGTTATATCTGGAAGATCATGCCTACATGTCATCATAATCGTAGCTGAACAGAAGCAAGGCTACGTTTGCCTTGATGACATCAGTGCAACTTTCTCAGTGCACTTCATATTAGAAAACCAATATAAACAGAAAATATGGAAATAGTCTTGAAAATAAGGTGCGAATTGCCAAGAATAACTCGAGCTGATTGCTGCACCTGATTAAAGACGAAAATTGAAGTTTGACGACATACTAATGCACTTCCCATTCCATTGTGACCCTTGTTAACCACCGGTCCCGTGCCAACTAACTAAATCAGCTATTCAAAATGCAACCACATAGATAGCCTGTTAAGATTCTTTTCTCGACCGTAAATGCAACATAGCAGTCATAACTATAATTTGGCAGTGACCGGGTCAAATAATGCCAGGATGACTGTTTTCTGCCTAAACTAATTGAACAAAGCATGAGAAATGCATACTAAATACCCATTTACAATTACAAACTTGTCTTCATGGTAACATACTTTACAGAAGGCATAGAGGGTGCTAGAAATTAGTGTGTGCTCGAAACAAGATATGTTCAGCGGAAATAACCGGCACATCCTAAGATCTTACAATCAAAGTAGAAAATCAAGAGTAGAATAAGACAAACACAAATATCAAAGATGTACAAGAGCAAAAATGAGAAAATTCATATGGAAGGTGTCACACCGAAGAAAGATCACTAATTAGGGAGATTACATGGTATGCTCTTAAAAGGCAAACACTCTAAATACAATAACACTCTTCTGGAACCCTCAGATTTTGGTTCTATATGCATATTGTCCAGATGCGTGCCTAACTTTCTTGTTTCCCAGCCCAACTAACTGTCCTGCCACCCTGTACTCCTGTTCAGCCACGTAACTGCTCTCTAGGCACCTATTTGGCTCTGTAATCATCTCAGGTGTTAGTTCGTGCACTAACTACCCTAGGGGGCCTCTTCGTCCCTATAACTACCCAAGTACATGTTTGTCCCCATAACTGTCCGAATGCTATTTTAGCCATAGGTAACAGCGTTGGACTGCTAGCAACTTGAGAGCGAACTGCTTGCAGCTAGCATCTTTGGACTAGTGCCTAATTATAACAAAGTAGCTTTACATCCAACAATTTTTACTTAAAAAATACTTAAGGCAAGCGGAGTAAGGGCTATAGCAACTTACTAGCTGATTTCTGTTGTACCTCATGCCTTTGCTAGTTTCTTCCGACTCTATTGCCACCTTGAGGTACTTCCTTTGAACCCTATGACCCTTGCCGATATCTATCCTACTTCCTGTTATGATCCCATACAGAAATCTCCAAATTTTAAATAATCAAAGAAAACCACCTTTGTCGAGGCATCTACAGCATTCTTCTTGGTAGAAATTTTGAGAATGTTAATGCTCAATACATACACTGCTTTATGAACAAAATTAATGTATTTTGTTCTGAAATGAAAAGTAAAAAATTCCGACTATCACAAAATAGAGGCAAAGTGTCCTATCTGTGTCCAAGCTCCTCTAGTAACCTTTTCTCAGACACCCTCTACATGCCTATGTGGCCGTCTTGTATTCAGCTTCTATGTGAAAAGTGTCGCCAGAAATTGCAACTTGAAACAATAGCGCCTCTTACAAGAAGAATCACAAAATAAAAATAGACTTCCTCTATCAAGGTTGCCAGTATAATTTGGATCCATAAATCTTTTAACAATGATCTCAGATCTGCTGTAACACAGTTTTTCAGAGTTTCTTTGATTTAATGAAAGACCCTCTTGACAGCCTTCCAATTCTCATTAGCTTTCAACTAAACAAAGTCAAGCAACTTGCAACTACTATATTAAATTCCTTAAGCAAAGAATGAGGTAGAATTATAGTATTAATATATACAATATTGACCATGCGTTCATGGTTGTTAAAATATAAATTTAACTCCTAAATTCTAACATTTATGATTTTACATCATCATACTAATCCTATATTGCATAAAATTTTGATTAGGTGAAGTCGGTGTAAAATCTCAATTTTTAAATGTTTAAAATGGGTAAAATCACAACTCTAAGCGATTTCCTATAATTTTATAGTTTCAACTTTCAAGGAAAAATAGAATTTTTACAGTTAATGAAAATGATGAGAAAGATAATGATAAAGCGATTTTAATTGTATAATGATTTATTCATTAATAATTTTTATTAGATTTTTTTTATCATCATTTGACTTTGTTTTATGGATAACTTCACATATAAAATCAATGTCACTCATTAATTAATTATTTGACTTTGCCTAAAACAAATACCCTAAACTTGGAACACGACACTTCAATTATATATATATCTAAAATATCTTTACGCGCTTTAATAAATATTATTTTAAAATATTAAAGAAATTTTTTTTTTAAAAATACAAGTACATAATATCTTACAATTTTACGATCCGATTTTATGAACTTAGGGGACGAACTTAAATCCTGATTTTTACAACTGGCATTCATCTAAGCTCATCTTAAATACAACAGTAAGCCTTCAGATTAGTCACATAAGAGATCAAACTATTTCAGCTATAGAAGACATTTGAGTTCTTACAAACATGCTTGTGGTTGACAAGCTACTCATGGAATACATGTCATACACCTACTCACCACTCTCACTGCTTAAACAATATTTGATTGAGCATACCATAGCATACATTTACTTTTACTGATGAAGATGGTATCAGAGACATCTTATCCTCTCGTATTCTTGGTTAGAACACAAAGTATAATCGCTATATAAGAAGAAAAGGGTAACATGGATTTATATTTGTGCATACCAAACAGCAAAGCACCTTTCTCAAATAACCTTTCTAGGACAGTTGAGGCTCCACGTTGTCTTAGTCTTACAATATTTCACCTATAGGATTTAGTTTACATACCCAAATTCATACTATTGAGTTACTAGCTAGTTAAGTTTTAGTTTCTAAATACGCTTCATGCTTAATCACGAGTATGTCATCCGCGTACAATTGTAATTCGACAAAATCACCCCTTCTAACTGCTTGATGTACACACAATAGTTCAAAACCAACTTACTATATCAAAACTTTCGACACGAAAATCAAATTTTCTATACCAACAATAAGGTCCTTGCTTAAGCACATAAACAATTTGGACAACTCATACACTAAATCCTCCTTTGCAAGTATATAATAAATCTTCTTTCTAATTGCAAGTGCAAGAAGCAGTCTTTATGTCGAGTTGCTTAAATTGTACTTGAAAGTCAATGGCTCTCCCTCTTTGATAAGAAAACAATACGCAGAATTATTAGGCATAGACCTCAAAAGATTATTCTTATATCTCTCATGTTTTCTCTTATGAGTTGAACACCTAAGGGATAAGATCTTAGGAACACCTTCCTCGTGTCCATTCCCTAATGCAAGCTCTAGAACCAAGTCTTCTTTTTTTATCTTCTTACTCTAGACTTGTCGTGATCACTACTAGAACTGATGGCTGCTTCCCTATACCATCATTAACCTCTAATGCTCTTTATAGCTAGTCCTCTACAATCATCACATCTCTATTGAAGAAAATCTTATAGACAATTGGATCTCATTAGCGATATCATATAACATCTTTAGCAAATCTCAAAAATAAGCATCTTCTAGATTCAGCTCCAGCTTCATTCTTTCAGGAGATTATACGTAACATGCACCAAACAACTAAAGACATAAAATTAGAAATAATCAACAGTTCTACCAGTCCACAATTCCATTAACACCTTCAGTTCCAATAGCAGTTGAAGTACTATGATTCAATCCATAACCCGTCATCTTACATTCTTCTGCCTAAAAATATTTGGCAAAGTAGCCTCTTTGAGCATAGCTTTTACCCCTTGAAACACAGCATCTCATTTTTTCTGGAAAATATAAGGGACCATGGACTCCCTCTTGATTTCTAGGAAAGAAACTCATCATTGATGTACTCTCCCCTATTGTTTGATCTTAGGTACTTGATTTTGCTATTAGAATCAAGTTCTACCGGCCACCTTGAAGAACTTGAATAACCACAAAGACGTTAACTTCTTTCATATTGAGTACATCCAGCTTCTCCTAAACTAGTCATCAATGAAAGGCACAAAGTACTTGACTTCTCTAAGTGACAGCTGCAATAACTCCCATATTAAAGTGCACTAAGTCAAGCTTGCCTTCAACCCTAGAGAAAGATCTTCCAAATTTGAGATGGTGATGTTTTCCGATGGCATACTCCTCGAAAAATGACAACTTAACCTCGGTAATCTTAGCTTAAAAGAGAGCTCCCGATCACAGAAGGCTTTCAAGCTGCGTTCTAAGATGTGATCTAGGGGATATTTGGCACTGCTTTTAACAACTTGTATATTTTTTTTAAGTTTCTCTTTCCCAAGAAACAATCTACAGTACTCTAAAACTTCTTTGTAAAAATTAAAAAGTATGAATGAATTGTATGTCATAGATCATTATATGTATAGTTTTTTTATTTCAAAAAAAAGGCACTCTCGTTTTTCAAAAAATCTAAAAAAAGTTTCTTTTCTCTGGAAGCTCCTTTTCTTAAACAATCCCAAATGACCCCCCAACTTCACGTCCCAACCTCACACGGTATCCTCTAGGTTGCTAAATGCTAAACAAGCATTCCCTACAAGAGTGTGACCCCAAGTACCTTATATAAGTCAGAGCTAATCTTCTCTACCCTTAAGATCTTTTATGCATTCAAGATGACCTCCATGATCCTGCCCTCAATGAGGGACTTGTCGCGAAAGCCATCAAACCGTACCAAACACAGCAATTCTTAATAAGGCCAATCACACGGCATACTTTGTCAATGATGAGAACTCTCAGCCAAAGTGAGTCATTTGCAAACTTTAGCATATTGAAAGTGATTGTTATTATCAAACCTATGACATACAAACTAGGTGCAAAAGCTAGACAGCAATTAGGAAAGCCTAATGCGAACACTAGAATTATGGGAAAAAAGCAATTTTGCCTATCAAATTTCTAAAACTATTACATAAACTGCCATATAGGATGCACGTATTGCATCTGGTCATATGTCTGCACCGATATATGAAAACATGTTTACTGGCATATCCCTTCCAACAAGTCTTGCATGATCAAATTAGACTTTAAAAATTCATAGGACAACTATAACTGCAAGCCAAATTCATAATCTCTATGATAACTCTATTGATACATATTTAAAGTCAGTTTTCTTCTTGCTATTCTCTCACATATTTTCAATAAACATTCATAGTATGCCAAATATTTTACTGGTAAGCCACTGACTCTATAACCAACCTCTTATGACTATGCTAGCGGTTGAATATACACAGATGAGTACAGTTTTATTCCGAAGATGTGCTAATGAAGAGAATTCAATATCTATATAATCTCCAAACTTCCAAGACACTGCATGAAGAAGGTAAATACTTATCAAAAGCTAATATTGTGAATTCCCACCTATTTTAACAATTTATGAAGAAGATCTTGTTTGCTAATAAAAGAAATTACAACAACTTACAAATGTTGGAATGTTTGAATTTATTTTAATAACATGATGAAGTAAACCAATATCTATAAAAAACAATCCATCAAAAAGAAATTAACTAAATATGTACCTTAACCACTGACTTGATACCTGACCTCTATGGTTAAGTAGGAGAGCAGTTTTTATTCTAAGAATACTTGCGTCTCATGAAGAACCTTGATAGTTCAATACATAGTATTCCAATTTCCTGAAAACTACATAAAGCAGGTTGTACTTCCTATGCCCGAGAAAGATATAGATGATGTAAACATTTCTGCCTATTTAAATAATTTGTTGGGAAGATTGTTTATTGCAAGTAATTACTACATGCAACAATCCAAAAGTTTATTTTTACTTCGTCACGTCCTGAAATAAACCATATCTCTAGAAAGATAATTTCAGATCTCTATACGTTTCTCAAAATGAGAATAGGTCAAGGAAGTAAGACCTCCTAGTTATCTGTCACTTGAACTCTTCAAAATTGGAGTAATACCAGTTTTCTGCACTTAAATCCTTAGATAGATATGTGATTCTCATCATACAATTTTCATTAGTCATTAGGAGAAAATATCACACTTGCTATAGAATTAGAACGAGTTTATTTGGTTTGGACTCATTTGAAACTAGAGACTACAATGATTTTTTTTAATGAATAACTAATGAGTATTTAAATTGATTAACATTCCAGTGTCCTTAGTATTCATCTACTGCACATCAGGCACATGAATGTATCCATACCTGAATTCAGATAACATAACTAGAAACCACAGAATAGGAAATAAAAAGGGTGCCTACCTTTTTTATTTCGTGAGCTGAAAACCTTGGCATCGGTAGTCATTGCATGAGCAAACGCCACCTGAAAATGGTGAAAGCAATTAGAGTCCTTAATAACAATTCCACTCAAGACAAGTTTGGATGAGTGTCATGAAATTATGACAATCCTCACAAATCTTTATATTCTTCTTAATCTTCATAGATGCCTGATGAGGCTAGGAATTTATAACGACAAAGGCCAAGGCCAACTTCTCACTATAATATAATAGCCTTTCTTCTTTGTTTTCCTCAAATTCATGCAATACAAACCTTGTACCACAACATAGCCTATACTGCCTAATTTCTTGGCAGGTATCTTAAACTTTTCGTATATTCATTCCTTTTGTGGATGGTGCCTACCACCAGTGGAAAATACATGAACATGATTCTCAACCTCAATCCAACTAAGCCCTAGCTCCTTCTTCACCATACCACTTTTCATCTCCTTCCTTAAAAAAGCTGCCTCCCAAAAGCTACCTGTTGCACAATAGATGTTTGACATTAGTACATATCCAAGTGAATTTTGAGGAACCAACTCCATGAGCTTTTTGGCTGCCTTCTCCGCGTTCTTGTCTTTGTGATGCTTGTTGCATGCAGCAAGAAGTGCACTCCAAATTACTGCATCTGGTTCCAGTGGCATCTGGTTTATGATAACCTCAGCATAAGATAAATTTCCAGCACGACCAAGAATGTCTATAACACAAGCATAGTGATCAAGATCAGGTCGGATCCCATAATGCTCGGTCATTTCACAAAAAATATGATAACCTTCATCGACAAGCCCACTGTGGCTGCAAGCAGTAAGAAGCCCAACAAAAGTTGCTGAATCTGGTGGAATGTCCATCTGAGCAAACTTACCCAACGCATCCTTGCCTCTACCATGAGCAGCATAAGCTTTGATAATTGAGTTCCACGACACTCTGTCATGAACTTCTATAAACTGGAACACAATTTCCGCCAGACGGAGGTTTCCGCAACGACTGTAGGCATGGATCAGAGCATTTGAAAGAACTGTGTCTTGCCTGAACCCAGATCTCAAAATCAGTGAATGGAGTGCCATGCAGTGCCGCTCAATTGCCATGCCAGCACTTGCTTTTATCGCTATCGAGAATGCATACCTATCTAGTCTGTAGCCCGCTTCTCTAAGATAGCAAAAGATACTGAGTGCCTGCTCTGGCGCACTCTCAGCATTCATAGTCATAATACTAGTCCATGACACAATATCATGCTCTATAACTTCTTTGAACAACTGATGGTATTCATGCACCCCACTGTCACCAAGGTCACTGTACACTTTTGCAAGAGAAGTTGCAACCTCAACCTCTGATTCAAAGCCCGTCTTAATAACAAGAGTTTGTACTCCTTGACATTGGCAAAAGCTAACGCACGAAGAGATAACACTCACAAGAGTTGCTCGATCAAACCTGATACCATTTTGAAGCATTTTAATGAACATGCCCAAGGACTCCTCCTTGAAACCTCTCAAAACAAACCCCGCAACCATTGTATTCCAAGTAATAAGATTGCGATGAGGTAAACTCTCAAACATCGACCAGCTCTCATATCCTCCTTTGCAACATCTGGAGTACAACGTCACAAGTGCATTGCCCACGTGAATGCTTGAAACATCCAGAGAAATCTTCTGGGCAAGAGCATGTGCCTGGCAACCAGAATATAATTCCGCAGCAGCACCACACGAACTAAGCACACTTGACAATGCAAACTCGTTTGGAATATGATGACCAATCATCGCAGCAAAGAGTCTGAAGCATGAAGAGTGCAACTTGTGTTGCGCATAACCAGAAATTAGAGAAGTCCAGGAAACAATGTTTCTTTGAGGCATAGACTCAAACACTTGTTGTGCAAGATCAATACGTTCACATTTCGCATAGAGATTGATGAAGTGGTTGGACAGACGGAGATCAGAGAGATTGAAAGGTTTGGAACTGATGAAAGAAGTATGGTTTGAGAAACGAAGAAGAACATCGTAGGCCTGCTTCGACGGGGCAGAGTGTAGTACTGCGAGGGCACGGGAGAGTTCGTCGCATGCACAGTAGCGGAGAATTCGAAGAGATATTTCCTCTAAAGCTGCGGCGGCGTGTTTGTTTGTAAGCGCTATTCCGGCCGCTGGCGGTGCTACCATAAAGCGGAAATGGCGGGAAACAAGAGTCGAGCAGGGAAGATATGTCTTGAAGGAGAAGTTCGTTAGCTGCCTTGGGGCAAATAAGTTTTTACTAAATTTTGGGCTTTAGTGATGACATTTGGGTGCGTTTCGAATTCCATCACAATGCCGCAAAAGGGAAGGGAGAGTTGGAAGCACAATCAGATTGTAAGAAACCGTTTGGCTGTGTTTCTCAACTAACTTTTTATTTTAAATTTTATTTAACATTTTTAATATATTTTTTATAGTATTTTAGAAATTTTTTTTTTAATTTGAAAAGTACAAAAAATTCAACATTATAATATTCTATTGTTTTTTAATAAAAAAATCAGCATATTTTTAAAAAAATTTAAATTTTTTATTTTAAAAAACTTTCGCTCAATATCAACTAAGAGCTAAGCTGGAACACTACTTCAGCCTCGCCAGAAGCAAGACCTCGCTTCCCGATTGCCTCTTGTACTAATGTCTATGGTCTAGTCTTTCCAATGCCTCATTCCTCGCCTCCGACGTAGGCTAGATGGAGAGTAAACAAGATAAATTATATAAGCACTTTCAAATATCCCATGTTTTGAATTGTATTAAAAACGGCTTCAATTTTGAATTTGAGATATAAAGCATCTTTGATTTAGCTTAAAAACTTATTTCATCTCTATTTCAAAAAAACATCTTAGTAAACAAATCCAAACTGATTCCATAAAAATAGAAAATATTGTGCGAGAAGGAATAAGAATAGCACAATACAGTGCAAGTATGTTCCAAATGAAACGGTTTATATCTGAACTATGAATATCTTTGTTGATCTAAGAGTCATTTGATATTGCTTATTTCAAAAATAATTTTTAATTTTTTAATTATATTTTTTATAATATTTAAAAAATTTATTTAAAAATATAAAAATATTTTACATAATAAAATTTTTTATTATATATTTTTATTTTTTTAAAAAAGTAAAATCTATTTAAAAAAATAAAAATTTTATTTTAAAAGTATTTTCAAACACTCACTAATATGAAGCCGGCGATATGTTGAATAGGATCAATAGTATTATAATAAGTCCATTTCGTACAGAAACATTCTCAAGCATATATAAACAGAATTGCGTATATGTGAAATGATACTAACCAGCTCAATTTATCAACCTTCAACATTAATCTAATTTTCCAAAGCGAAGTACAAGAACCTACTTTGCAAAAGTAAAATAAACTGCAATTTAAATTAAATTACCATCTGAATCAAAGGTGAGGATTTCTTTTCATGATCGTCATTAAGTGTTGAAACAATACAAAACAATAAACAGGTCACAACTTTCAGTGCCGCAAATTACATATTACATAAATTTTCATTTCAATACCTCCAAAATTTCCATAGCATTCAACAGAGTTCATGAACTTATTACTTGGAGAAATGGAGAAAGAACCTATTATCATCTAACAGATGATTATTGATGCCTAAGCATGGCTACACATTTTCACACGAAAAGGATAACCACAATCTGTCAAAATCATAATGAATGTCTTAAAGCACACAACAGAATGATCTTATAGCAAGTTTACTAATCTTTAGCAAATTGAAACACCAATCACCTTTTGCAGAAAATTCTTACAACTGCCTACAAAAAGACTTCGGTAACTGTCAACAAGTTGAAGGTAATCAAAGTAGCAGAGAACTAAACTGCTCAATCAAAATGCCAACATGCAAGATATATATAAGTTATCTGCACCAGGAACCTACGACCTCGGCTTCTCTTTCTTCTCTTTGAAAAGGGCCAACAGCGAGACACCTGAAACCTTCACAACCTTGAACCTGACACCAGGAATATCACCGACAGCATGACCCTTACGTCCAAAACCAGCAATCAACACTTCATCCTGAAACAGCATGCACAGCAAATTAGATCCACATAACAGAACTGTAACTCTTGGAAATAAGACAGTAGAAATGCAGCTAATGCAGCAACATAATTCTAAATTGCACAATGCAGGAACCGCGTGATAATGGCAAGTAAATAAGAAGTCTAAAAGGGACAGCTTCAGAAACAATATTACATTTTCTTCAATGAAGTTCAAGCAACCATCGTTGGGAACAAAAGCAGCAATCTTCTTTCCATTTTTTATCAGTTGGACTCTGGCACACTTACGAATAGCAGAGTTGGGCTGCTTAGCTTCAATGCCACTGGAAAAGGTAACTGAATTAAGAACAAACAATAAGTTGCAAGTTGAGTGTCGTAACTTTCGGAACCTTACATCTTCTCAAGTACTATGCCTTTGGCATGAGAAGAACCAGCAAAGGGTTTCTTCCACTCATTGCCCAGATGGCTTTTCTTGTAGGCTTTATCTGCCCATCTTTGGCTCCTCCTATGTGTCTTGAGCTTTCGCCCAGCTCCCATACCACGGGTTTTCCTGCGAAGAAATGTATCCCATCAATAACAATCTCAATGTTATCTACTATACCATTTTGGATAAGTGTATAAGGCCATAGAAACTGTTCTACAAATTTCTATTTTGTAAGAGAAGTTTCACCCAGCTCCTGATTTCTCAAGTACTTAATCAGATGAATCTAAAAATTATAATAACTAGGCATAATAGAGGCATATCCTAATTGAAGCATTTCTCATCAACATAAAAGTTCAGGACCTTAAACATACACCACTTTTCAGGACATATAACAAGTTCTACAGAGAGTAAAGAATTAATAACGAGGTACATCATCTGTTAGATCCCAGCAGAGGATTACCCTTCTCAAACAACCATTGCAAATTTTGTCAATGCTGTAAATAAAAACGGGGCAATCAAATAAATGGTAACATCAAGGGAATCAAAAAAAAAAGTTCATGATTGTTTTAGTGAAAGATGAAAGCAGTCGACTTCCTTCTTCAGTGTAAAACTAGTCGCAAGTTATTCACTTTTCTAAAAAGCATATTGTAATCCACTATCAGACAATTGTTTGGGTAGACTATATATCAACTTGCATGAAACTGCATGAGATTTGCAAGCTCTTTCTTAAAAATAATAAATTAAATTGTATCACATGGCACTGTAATCAATTTCCCTGAAAGCATTAATGCTAACAACTTGCTGCGCAATTAAATTCAAAGCATCAGTAAGAGCATATGCTAGCAAGGTTCTGATCCAAAGAAAAATAAGGTCAAAGTTCATAAAATTCACCCCAGCGGCACATTGCATGAAAAACAGCGCAAATGGTTAAGTTGTACCACATTATCCAGGCTAACTGGACATATCTATGTACAAACTCCATCGAAAATAAAAACCCATTACTTATCCAAGCTGCTAAACTCGATCAAGGACCAAGTGAAATATCAACAATCATTCCACAGCACAAGCTTTTCAACCAGAATTAATAAAGAGAAACTAAAATTTAAAGATCTTGTTTTCGACAGAAGGCTGATCACTCCTCCAGGCTTCCAACTCAAAAAATTTATAAAATCACAAATCGTCCAGATATCAACCTACAACTAGATTAAAACTACGGTTCTCTACAGTCTGCTGTCAATAGGAACCGAATCATTTATGAAGTTTCCTTTTCTAGTTAGTGTTCCTTAGTGAAACCTAGATATTTAACTAATCAACAAACTTACAAGCAAAGACATTCAAAATAAAATTACAAATCCACACTACTACAAAAACCTAGAAATGAATCAAAATCATCGAAGCAGAAACTAATCAGATCCGGTGATGGCTCCAAATCAACAGAAAATGAACAGAGAAATCCAAGAAACTAAGCAGATAATTTCAACTGACCCCATCTTGATTGTCCTTTGTCTCTATTCCTCTGCTCCTGCTCTAGTCGCTCTAACTCTCCCTCTCTGTGTCGTGCGGCGGCTAAGAAAGAAATGTTTACAAAAGCCCTAGGGCTACTAATAATACATGTACAAGGTTCTCTAGTTCTTCTAATTACCAAGTCACTACTGATTGGCTCGAATCGTGTTAGAGCATGTTTGGAGACGTTTTTTTTTAATTTTTTTTCAATTTTTATTATATATTTTTTAATAAAATTTATAAATATTCTATAAAAAATTTTTAAAAAATTAAAAATATAAAAATTTTTATTGAAATTTATTATTAATTATTATTATTTTTTAAATAAAAAATATAATATTATTTTTAAAATATTTTTTTACAAAAACTTTTTTTAATAAATATTTTCAAACATCTTTTTAATCTTTTTAGCCTGACTAGTGTAGATCTGAGTTCAATTGGGTCTGGTCTGACTGTAAAACGTATGTAGATCGGGTCCGATTGGTTGAGCTTATATTGGAAGGAAATTTTGCTCTTTTTTAACAATAAGTTGACAGTTATTTAAAATCTAGGTGTCATCTTGTCATATTTAGAATAACTGCAAATTTTTTTTAAAAACTAAGTTTACATGAATTATTTACAACATATAATTCAGTTTGTATTTAAAAAAAATTATAAACTTACTAAAGTATGCAGAGTTCTATGAACTTAAAAAAATTCAAAAGTTCGCGAGTCGAACCGTTGGATCAAGAGATCAACCTATCAGATCAACTCCTGCTAGCGGGAGTCGGTGAGAGAAGCTTCTATGGAGAGTCAATATAAATCTAGAAGGCAGCAGGCAGTGATTGTTAGGATTCAGCTTCTTCAATATTCCCCTTGTCTAGCCTAATCTCGCCATCAGCAATTTGTCTAGAGTGAGCCTCAGCAGCAAAGTTTTGTTTCATTTGCTCCCCAGATCGCAAGCACTTCATTGTTTTCTTTCTAAAAAATTTCCTCGCAACCTCCACCCTCTTTTACCTTTCATGTTGCCTTGCCGCTAAGAACTAATATTAGCTTGAGCACCATCACCATCTAATACGAAAACTCTGTAATATGCAAAGAGAAAGCAAACTTCATTAAAAATTCTCCACTTACACAAATAAAACAAAGAAAAGAAAACGGAGAAATAAATTGTACTAACACTAATTAAACTTTCAATTTGTAAGTTACTTCATCAGAGCAACTTCCTTAACCTTACTACTAACATTAGCCAAACTTTGAAAATAAAGAAATTAAAAAAGGTTCAACTTTATAAAGAAAACGAAAACTACCTTCTCAGAAAACTTGGAAGCTGTATATCAAATAGCTAGGCACTCCATATTTTATATAACAAAACATGTTGTTTATATTCAAAATCAATATGACAAAGGGACACCATGATGTACACAAAACAAGAGTTTCTCGGCAAGAGGTTCCGATGAAACTAGAGTTTTTGTCTTGTGGTGATTAAACTAAATCAGTAAAATTAAAACACAAATGAGTAAGAGGGAAATGAGGAGAAGGACGCTGAAGAGAAAAAGAAAAAATTAGCATTGAAAGGGACGGTGGTCGGGCGGCAAGAATCAATGAGTCGCTGTTGGGGAGGAAAAGAATGAAAGAAGATAAAAAGAAAAAAAAGTAAGGTATTTTTTTAAAGCATATTAATTTACTAAACTCTCAAAATGGTTTTTTTTTCTAATAGCTCGAGTCGATCCGAAAAGACGGATCGTCGGGTTGACTATAGTTAATCTGGATCGATTGTGGTCCGATTTAATTTGCAATGTCGATAAGTTTAGATTCTAAATCTCTAATTTTCGAGTATATTCGAACGGTTCAGTGTGAACGACTATATATTTAATTAGGAAGCAATGGATTGTAATAAATATGATTCAAAAAGTTCATATTATTCCAAAAGCGTGTTTAGCACTCCAAGTATAATAGCATTAAAAAGTTTCAAAGTTAACTAAAAAAAAGGTAAAAAGTAAATGCACTTTAGAAGTTATATGATTTCCACATGAACAAATATATTATATGAAACGTTAAATTTATGATAAACTAACCACAAAAGCAAACATATAATCTGATTTTCCCACAGATACAGTCAGTATATATATATATATATATATTACAATATTAGTATAAATCATGAAAAAAATGTTCTGCAATTGATGTTAGAAGTGCTATATATTACTTTCTATTCTCCACTTTCATATTTTAAAATAATTTTTTATAGTATTTTAAATACTTTTTTAAATTTGAAAAGTATAAATGAATTAGATATCGTACAATCTTTATATGCATAATTTTTAATTTTATTAAGTTAAAACTATCAAACTCATTTTTTGAATTTTATGAATTTTTAAAAAGCTCTTTTATCATGATCATTCACAAACATTTATGAAGTAATTTTAATAAATGATTATATCACAGTCTCTATATTGTAAATCTTTCGGTTATTCCAAATTCGTTAAATATAGTATTGTTTGTTAACATTTCAAATATTTTGTTAGCATAGCTATTTTTTTAATTTAAAGAAAACAAAAAGTTAGAAAAAAAAAAAAGTGTTAAAAAAATGATTTAGTTTCACATTATTTATCAATGGTCCTAAGATGATATTCATAAAGACTTGGGCTCACTCTTCTCATTGCCAATTGGTTTTAAAAAAAATTCTAAATTCGTCATATGGTATCAGAACGGTTTCAGTCTGATCGGTCCAAAATGTGAGTTAATTCTAATTTATTATCCATATCTATTTAGGACTTTCATGGTCCGATTTATTCTAGGACAAAAATAGCCCATTTTATTGCAGGTCAGCTAGCTCGTTTCATTCAAAGGACAGTTGTCCGCTATATTTTAGGGCAAGTAATCTATTTCATTTCAGAGCAGGTCGCCCGTTTCATCCAATTCATTACAGACCAAACGTGCCCACATCAATTCAATTTACAAAAAGGAAATAAAACGCTCTGCTGAAGAGCAAGTGTTAAAAGAATAATTTAGTCCCACATTATTTATCAATAGTTCTAAAATGATATTCATAAAGACTTAGGCTCACTCTTTTCATTGCCAATTAATTTTGAGAAGAATTTTAAATTGATCACAATAAAAAAAAGAGAATGAATCATAAAAAACTTTTCGGTGACATAGGTGGTCTTCGAAGGGAGGAAGAAGAATGAGCACAGATAGCGTGTATATATATTTAAGCAAATCCCATTATTATTCATTCAACAAATGATTTGCCCTGTAAAGAGGAAGAAAGTTGAATCATCATAAGGAAGAAATCGCAATGTCAGATATTATTTTTTGAAAGTACCCACTGAGTGAAGAGATCTGTTGACTAACTAATTAAGCTTTCAACAAAAAGCATATGCGCACGGCCCGTCTCATCACTAAAAATAAATAGCACTTCAACATGTCTTTCCTGATAATACCTTTTCTTCCTTCCTGTTTTTTTTTTTATGTTACTTTTGAAATATCTTTTTAATCATCTCTATTGATACTGACAATATAAACTCAATTATCTTAAATAACAAATTAAAGGTTGAGAGTTCTCGTTAGATTCACAATAAAAGAGCTGCAAACTCTAGTTTCGTTAAACTATAATTTCTTTATTTTATTTAGACAGGGCTCCTAGTGAATTCTAGTTTTGTTTTAGTTTCTTTCTTTTACAAATTAAGTTTTTGAAAAATGCTGATGAATATAGCTAATGAATGCGTAGTTAGAAATAATCATTTTTTAAACAATTTAGTGCATTGAGTTGTGAATAATCATACACAGGTGGATGTTTGGAAAGTTTTTTTTTTATATTCAAATTCGTATTTTATATTTTTTATAATTGTTTAAAAATATTTTACAAAAACTTTTTAAAAAATTTTTAAAATACAAAAAATTATATATTATAAAATTATTTTATTAATTATTTTTATTATTTTTATAAAACTTATTTTTAAAAATTTTAAAATATATTTTTTTAATAATTTTTTTAATAAGCACTTGTAAATATTCTAATAGTAGCTCTTTTATTTTATCTTTGTCAAACGATTGATATGGGTGTCCGGTAGCTATGTAGATATTAAAAGTCGAGCCCATTCCTATTCAGAGTACGATATTTTACAGTTAAGTTAAATAGTGATTGACCATCTAAATTTGTTACACTATCCAAAATGAAAATTTAAAAACAAAATACGACAGATGAAAAATAAATATTTTGGTCTTGTACGTCAATGAAAGTGGTGCGATACTTTTCATTCTCGTAAGAAATTGAAGATATTTAGAAGTGTTAAAGATATAAAACTTTTTTCAAATAAAAATATTTTAAAAATTTTTATTTTTTAAAAAAATAATATTTTATAAAACAGAATTTTTATATTTATTCAAAATTATTTTTAATTTTATAAAAATATAAAAAATTTATCAAAATATAAAAAAATTACTGAGACATACTATCAAACGGTGCCGTTGTGGGTTCGACTCAGTTTGCAATGTAAGTTGCTGGTATATTAGTAGTTGACAAAAAGATAAATATATATATTTAGACATTATAATTCTAATATTAAATGAAAAATGTCACCTCAAAATGTTCGTAGTTTTTGTTAAATAAAAGTTATATATAAGTAGAGTAGTTGTAAATCAAAACATGTAATGCGGACCCACACAAGTTGTTTATTATACAAAGATCATAAAAATGTCAATTTAGTTATTCAGGAATCAGGGCACGCAATATTATTGTGTAAGGAAATTTTATAAATGTTAGTTTCTTCTTAGAAATTGTTTTAAGAGAATAGCGGAGTTCTCCAGAGCCACGGTATTTAAGTGCCTGTTACTTAACTTAAAATTTATTTTAAAAAGATAAGTTTGATAATAAATAATTTTTTGTATTTAATTTCAAATTTAAATGTAAAATTTTTAGTTTTAAGAGTTAAATTTTAAAAGTGAAGTTTTTGCTAGAAAAATTGAGTTTAATTAATTAATTTATTTTAGTTTAAAGTAAGTTCAAAATAAAAAACGTGTGTTAAAAAATAAATTTGAAAGATTAGTAAATACGTCCTTAGTGACTAGCAATATGGATATGGATATGAAAATTGAGTATTTTTAAATTTATAGTTCTCAAAATTATAAAATTACATCTTTGTTTTTTAGTTCTCAATATTATTTCAATTGCATCTTTTACTCTTAAGGCTTGCCTTGCTAGATTTTTGTTTGTTTAAAATGTAATATTCTAATTATATGATGTGGATCTTGATGAAGAACAATCAGATGTTCTTTTGTTTTTCTTTTTATTAGATTATTTGGAATTATATAGAGGCCCATTTTATTTTGGTCCGTTTAGTATTATTTTAGTCCTGCATTAGTTATATTTATTAGTTACACTCTTATTATTAGATATATATGTAGTATTAAATATAAAATAATTATCAATTATTATCATTAATTTTATTATATTTTTTTTTCAATATTTTTTATGATATCAGAGCCATTCGATTTTGAGAATTTTCTCAAGTTTCAATTTAATTAAACTTTATTTATCTTTTCTTTCATCAAATTAAAAAAAAATTCGATCTAGTCTGTAATCAGCATGACTATTTCTTATTCTTATTATCACAAATTTGGTCATCTTATGGATAATTATTTTCAACTTTATCCATATTTATTTTTACAATATCGAGAGCAAATGAAGGCGAAAGGCTTCTTCTCTTCAAATTCCTTTCAAGATCCTCAAACACATATCGTTGATAGTGCACCGGCAGCACGTCAGATTTTTCCTGATTTTTCAGATATTAAGTATCGTCTTACCAAATTAGAGCTTCAACAACAGTCATCATTTGTTGGCTCTTTTATATCTGCTTTTCTGCCTCTCCAGATATGTCTTCTTCTTTAATATTAGATTCTAGTGCTTTTCATCATATAACTTCGAATGAGTCTTTATTATCCAAAACTATATCTTTGCTATCATATTTTCATCCCTACACACAGTCGATAGTTTTCAATTACTTATTACCAAATCTGAATGTCTTATTTCAGATACTCTAACTTTACCCTTTGTCCTACATGTTCCAAACATTATTTTTAATCTTATATTCATCAGTAGCCTTTGTGAGAGTGGATTCATTGTTATTTTTAATTCTCTTAGCTGCAATATAAATGATCCTCATACTGGCCAAACGATTGATTGTGCTCGTAGAAAGAGACGACTCTATTATTTAGAATATCTTCATATTTTTTTATCTAATCCTTCCACTATTAGTTGTGCTGCTGTTGTTTCATCTACTGCTAATTTGTGGCATAAATGTTTGGGTCATATTTCTGAATCTCAACTTAAAAATTTATTCCAAAGTGAAGCCTTCGGGCATGGATCTTTTTCACCACTATCTGTATGTACATGTTGTAAATTGGCAAAATATTTAGCTATTTCTTTCACTAAAAGTTTATCTAAAATCAAACGTCTTTTTGAGTCAGTTCATTCTGGCATTTGAGGCACTGCACCTATCTCATACATGATTGGCTTTCTATATTATGTAAGTTTTATGATGATTATACTCATTATACTTGGGTTTATCTCATGCGCAATCGGTCGGATCTTTCTTCTATTTATAATCGATTCACCGCTATGATCCATACACAGTTTAACTCTAGAGTTAAAAAATTTTCATTCTGATTGTGCTCGTGAGTATCTGTTATCTACTATGAGATCCATATTACAGTCTCATGGTACTCTTTTTCAGCAGTCATGTCCTTACACTTATGAAAAGAATGGGTTAGTAAAACGCAAGCATATTCACATTTTGGAGACTGCTCGTGCTCTTTTGTTATCCTATTCTGTACCTCAAACTTTTTAGTCAGAGGCAATTCTTACGTCAGTTAATCGTATCAATATCACTCTATCATTTGTTTTATCTGGCAAGACCCCTCATGAGAGTCTTTTTTTATCTCCTCCTGACTATAGCATGCTTCGCATTTTTGGATGTACTTGTTTTGTTCTTCTTTCTCAGACTGAGAGCACGAAATTGCCTACTATTTCAGATAAGTGTGTCTTTTTTGGTATTAGTTTAGAACGTAAAGGATATCGTTATTATGATCCTTTGGCTCGTTGTCTTCGTATTTCCCGATATGTTATATTTCTTAAAACTATACATTATTTTTCTACATCTCCTGACGTCGAATTTTTAACATCACCAGACACACATACTTCTACATCATCTACTAAGTATTCTAATGTCTCCATTGATCCAACTATTTTACTTTTTTCTAATAATACAGTCCCTTCAACGATAGTTTCGACGATGACACATGAGGATCCTTTATATTCTTCCCCTACTTCGAGTTCACTATCTTTACCTTTATCACCACCCTCACATCCACCTTAACCAGCACATACTCGTCAGTCACAACGACTTCACAGACCACCTGATCGGTTTACGCCAGATTGTTCTGGTCCACCAGATAGGTTCAGCTTTGCCACATTGTCCTTTTATTCTCTACAGTGTCATTCTTTTTTTACTTCATACACACTACCCGAGAGCCCAGTTCTTATAAAAAAATAATTCAGTACTCTGAGTGGCAGAAGGCTATAGCAAAAGAGTTTTATGCTTTCCAAAAGAGATGTACTTGGAATGTTGTCCCACTTCCAGAGGAAGCTCAAACTATTAGTTGTAAATGGGTTTTCAAAATCAAATATAAATCCGACGGATTTATTGAGCGACATAAGGCTCGTCTTGTTTCTCGAGGATTTACTCAGGAGCATGGAATTGATTATGATGAGACATTTGCTCCTGTAGCTCAGATGACCACAGTTCATACTTTATTAGATGTTGCTGCAGTACGTCGGTGGCTTCTTTATCAGATGGACGTGAAGAATGCATTTCTTTATGGTACTTTATCTGAGATTTTTTATATGTAGCCTCCTCTAGGTCTCTCTACACTATCAGGTCATTAATGTCGGCTTCGTCGTGCTATTTATGGACAAACAAACTCCTGGAGCTTGGGTTGAGTGTTTTAGGCTAACCATTACAAAGGCAGATTTTCAGCAGAGTTCTCAGAATCACTCCTTATTTGTACGGTCCTCACCGTAGGGGAGGATACTTCTGTTGTTATATGTATATGATATGATTATAACAGGAGATGATTCAGCAAGAATAGCAGCAACTCAAAGACATCTTCGTCAGCAATTTCAGATGAAAGATCTTGGTCACTTATATTATTTTCTTGGATTGGAGATTGCTCAAGGTGATAGAGGTATTCTTATTTCTCAATAAAAGTATGCCTCAGATATTATTGGATCAGTAGATATATCAGATAGTAAGACAGTTGACATTCCTATGGAGCTTCATGTGAAGCTTCGTCTTACTGATGGTGAGCCTCTCACAGATCCTAGTCGGTACATGCGATCAGTTGGTCAGCTTGTATATCTTTGTTTGACAAGGTCAGATATTTATCATACAGTTAGTATTGTCAGTCAGTTTGTCTCTACTCCTCGATCAGTATATTATAGTGTTTTACTACGGATTCTTAGATATTTTTGAGGTACGATTACTCGCTCACCTTTTATATCTTCTACATAAAATTTGAAACTTCGAACCTTTTCAGATGCAGACTGGGCAGGTGATCCAACCATCAAAAAATCTACTACAGGTTTCTATTTATTTTTTGGTGACTCGTTGATCTCGTGGCATAGCAAAAAACATGCATTAGTTGCATGTTCTTCTATAGAAACAGAGTATAGAGCTATGGTTGTTACTACTAGAGAGATTATTCATATGCGTAGATTACTGTATGATATGGGCATTATAATTACAGGATCTACATTTTTATACTGTGACAATCGAGTGCTATTTAGATTGCGAGCAATCCAATTTTTCATGAAAAGACGAAACATATTGAGATTGATTGTCATTTTCTTCGTGAACATTTTCTATGAGGCACTATTTCTTTACCACATGTGACTTTTATTGATCAACTGACAGATTTTTTTACAATGACACACCCTACACCGAGATTTCAGATATTATTGGGCAATCTCATGTTGGTTGATCCTCCATGAGTTTGAGCGGACGTATTAGATTATTTGAACTTATATATTGGCCCATCTTATCTTGACTCGTTTAGTATTACTTTAGTCCCACATTGATTATATTTATTAGTTAGACTCTTATGATTAGCTATATATATATAGTTATTGAATGTAAAACAATCATCAACTATTATCATCAATTTTATCATATTTTTTTTTCTCAATTCGTTTCACTTATATATACTCCCAAGTCGATACATAAATCCTGCCTAGAGAGAAACTCAATCTACATTACTTCTGTTACAATGTTGGGAAGCATAAAGGAGGAGATGGAAAGTGACTGCAAGACACGTGCTAGATCGTAGGCGATAGCTCCATCAACCTCGTTGTTATTGCTTTCTTAGGTGGTCGAACTACGAGTGATGAGAGCGGAGAGCGGGGCGGAAGCATTGGAGCTGCCGGGTGCAGGTATCTGCGGGTATGAAGATGTTCATAACGGAATACTCGATGCTGGAGATGATCGGATTTGATCTTCTCAGGAGAGTGAATGGCGTTCAAAATTGAAGCACATAACTGTTGTGATCATGTCATTTCCGTCTGTCAACTTACTAATAAGGATCAACAACTACATTCTGCAAATATTTCAATTTTCTTATAAATAATGTTGCACTTGTATGTGCACATCTATATTATTCATGTCAGTGTATGTTTACTGTTTACAGAACTCCATTTTTCTGATGTAGTCAGATCCGACCCAAATCGATAGGGTCGAACCAAAAGTCGGTAATCCGGACACGGTTATGGGCGGAGTCACGTACTCACCGGCCACATTATTATGAAAAAAATCTAAACCACCCACTACAAGTATGCACCATGTAGATGATAACTAGAACCCATGACTTCAACAATGACATCAGAGCACGCATTGCCACCGAATCCTTCGGCCTGAATATGTTCTCTAAGTGCAGCAAGGTTGCATACCGCTCTAAGTTACGCAGCACTTTGATCTCATGAATACGTTCTTAAAGACAGAGGTGGTGGTCTAGTAGACGGTGTTTGGTGATTTGGCGATGGCTGGTGTAGTAGCTACTGCCGTCGCCGCGATTGCTGTCGAGATGGGACCACATGCAAATCTATATGCCACTGCAGCAACTGCTTCCGATGTAGTGGATAATAGAATCATGTTAGGTTTTCCTGTAAGATTAACTTAAGAGGGGAGGGGTGAATTGAGTTAGTCTATAAAAATTCGTCAAGTTTAGTTATCCTACTGGTAGCAGGCTTACAGTCGGCTGTGTCAAGTCTGTAACCTGCAGATAGAGAGAGTTAGAGTATTTACTGAAATATGTAAAAAAGACAGTACTCAGGGAATTTAACGTGGTTCGGCAAAACCCCTTTGCCTACATCCACGGTCGCTCTATCACCAGAGCCAAAGCTTCACTAAACCTTTAATAAGCTACAACTACACCTAAAGCAAAGTGCTTCACCAAGCACACTTACTCTACCGGATTTCTTCACCAAGACAACCCCTAACAGCCTACTGGACATACCTGTCCCCTTGGCTGATTTGCTAGCTCTATTACAAGGTCTAAGAGCTTACACCAAGCTCCACCTGAGCTTCCTTTCCCGGTGCCCGCAGCACCACCTTCACAACTGTCAGTAAGAGGTTATAAGAAAAATAAACTGAAATTGAGCACAAGATCTATCTCATGAGGGTTATGTGTTCATGAAGTATTTCAGATGAGATGATCAGAGAGATTGCTGAGAGAGATTTCTTCAGTGTGACCAGCAGCAATATTTGTTTGTGTAGAGTAGTAGAGTTCTTGTGTATCTCTGTTTTACTTGTGTTCTCTCTATATTTTCTTTGTTGCTGTGACTCCCTGCTTATAGTGTTTCTTCTCTATGCAGGAACCGTTGAAGAACGTTGCCGTTGGCGCTCTTTTTTATTGGTGGTTCTTCATGTCAGAGATGGAGTCGTTTTGTCCACCGGTTAATCAACCGCTTCCTTGATGGCATTAAATGCGTTGTAAAATATTTGAATTTGCCGCCAGTGGTTGAGAGCTTAATTTAGCTAAGCTTCTGTCTGAGAATAGATGAGCTGATTTGGCTTGTCCATATTTAATGCATCCCATGTTGACTGCTTGACTTGATTAAAAGATCTTGACTTGTATAGTGTGCTTTCTTCCTTTGATTATTGAGCTTTACCTTTCTGTGAAAAACAAGATAATTTTTGCTCGTTGTAGATCTTCTATTTGAATTGCTCCAACGCGTTGTGAGTGCAGAAGATTTTCTACCGTGTTCAGTGGGTTTTCATTGCCATCTATGAATCTTCACATTTGAACTTGTTCTTCAACAATGTGGTGGCTCAATATGACTCAGTTCTGTGATAGTAACAAGATAATAGATTTGTTGAATGATATCATATTGTAATTAAATTCGTGATTTCTTCTGGAGGAAAATCGAAATCTGCATGTTGAAGCATTTCTATATTATCAGCAAGACATGATTCTGATGATGCTTTGCACTATGTTCTTTGTCTTCTCTTGTTGTGATTTTTCATGATTCTTGATATGAACTTGTAGCTGATATGTTCCTCAATAAGTTTTCAAGATTTTGCTTCAAATGGATGACAAATTCTTAATTGAATTACATCTGAAATGTTGTTTCATCAATGACCGATTCTACTCTCTGTTTACTGAATTTTCATCTATCATTCTACGATTTTTCCAAGTTTATATTGATCATCATTTGATGTGCTATTCGGTCAATCTTATAGTGTGCATATTGGCCTGTCTCTAATAAAAAGTTGAAGTTCAAATGGAATCGGCATCATGCTTGAAATTACTTACGAAGAGTGAATGATTATCACGATTTTTTAATTCTTCTTTGTCCAGCGAGCAGCAGCGAAATAGCAGCGAAGTAGCCGGCTATTGAGTCCTCTGTTTTTTGTTCATCTTTGTTGGCGATACTCTGTTTTTCTGCTATTCTCTGTTCGTGATATCCATGTAGCAGCAATTAGACAGCTGGCTGTTTGATGGCTGAAGAATTCTCTGTTCTGTATGGTATAAAAGAAATCTGGTTTGTTGTCTGTGGGATAGATCTGTTTTATAAATTTTTGCAGAACTTGATTCTAATCATTAGTTTACCCTAATTCATAAACTATAATTTTTAATTATTATTATCATCAAAATTAATCTTGAAGTTTCAACAAATAACGCGGCGACTTATCGTTGGTAAATCTCCGTCAATGCACAGTGGAGGTGACTCAATCGGGGAGGAGGAGAAGAAGAGTGACGATTTCTTTTTGGAAAAAATTAAATAGCCATTACTATGTGACTCATTACTTATAGGGATAGGTTGGTATGTAGGAGTCGCTTTCATGTAACCTTCTTTGAGGGTGTTAGTCTAGGTGCTAATTATGTTAGCAGGTTCACACCGTTAACACAAGAAAACACAATGTAATGCTAGTATTAGGATATATTTTTGGAAATACATTTTTTTTGTCTTTTCTAGTAATAATTTGCACACAACATTACCAGTGCAAATCCATCAAAACACTGGGCTAAATAAGAGAGTGAGAGAAAAACATTGTTTTCCTGTTAGTACCCAAATATTTTAATTTATAAATACTGTCCTAGCATTTCTCTAAAAGCTACAATTGAGTATAGAAAATTGTACTCTAGACTAAACTAATTGAGCTCACTTCAAAAAACCACGAATTTGAATTTTCCTCTCTAACTCAACTAACACCAATTACTCAATTGCATTTTTTTCTCAAAATAAAGTTAGCACCACAAATGTTAACTCTACTAACATTGCAAAGGGACGGACCCGAAAAGGGGTCTCCTCTATTAGCCAGCCTATATGATTATTTTTAAAAGATATAACTATTTTTCTTATGGCACCGTTAATGCTAAAAGATATAAATCTAAATCAATATTTAGTCTTATATATAACTAGGTGGTAGCCAATGTGTTAGAACTCGTAGTTAACTTTGACGATAAAAAGGTTCAAGAACTATGTTTATACTTTGCAAGTATTAACTATCTATTTAATGAGTGTTTAGGTCATTTCTGCAACAAAAAAAAATTTCTAGAAAACATCCAGCTGTTTTCTGTGCATTGCAGGTCTTCGGAGAACAGTTTTGGAACATATTTAGGACTTATTTAATTTATAGAAACAAGTTTGGTGACCAGTTTTGGCACATATTTAGGATCTGTTTTAATTTGTCAAAAATAAATTTGTAAAATTAAATTAGAAATAAATTCAAATTGGGTAAAAATAAGTTAGAAATAAATTCAATTTAAAATTTAGTAAAAAAGATGAATTTAATTCACTTCTAATATATTTCTGAGTGAGATATCACTGCAAGAATTGCTAGACATTGTAACTAAAAAAGTCGACATAAAATCAAGTACGAAGTATGTAAAAATTAGTCAAGAAAAATTGCAAAATGTAAAAGAAAAAAATGCCGAAAATGTTGCTGCTACAAATCAACTTTCATTCATTTTGCAGCATGATTTCCGTACGATTTTTGGTGGAGTTCGAATCTGGAACTTAGGAGACGCATAAGATAAACCACTCGAAAGCAGATCAATTTATGAAGTAAATTAGTCGTAAAGAATTCGTCGAAGTCATGGAAAGAAAATCTAAAGTGAACACTGTAGAAATGTGGACAGACTTTGTTGTTGATTTTGAGAATATATTTGGGATTTCCGAAGCTGTTTGAAGCAAAAAATTGTGGACATATCAAACTACGTATCTGCTATCAATCTACTTCAAGAATAGTAGCAAATCTCAATAAATAGAGCGGGAAATCCTGTTGAAAATGTGCATGAAAACTGCTAAATTAGGAAACTGTTGATCAGAGGTTCTAGCAAGTAATTCTGTGCAATTTTTCCAATGAAATCCAAATGAATTTTTAGAAGATGTTGCAAGCAAGCAAATTCACGAGGACTCATCAGGCAACATGTCCACTATTGATTTCCATCAATTAACACAAATTCGTGCAAGAAACGGTTGTGGAAAATTCATTAAAGGACTGAAAGAAAAACGAGTGCTTTTAAAAAATAACTTAAAGCGAATAATATTTTTATCATATTTTAAAATATTTTTAATTTTTTATCTTAAAAATTAATAATAATATTTTATGTATAATATATATTTTTAAATTTTTATATAAATTTTATAAAATATTAAAATTTTTTAAAATATAAAATTAAAAATTAAAATAAGCTTTTGAAAAACGTACTATCTAACGCATCCAAAAGATTTTGCTGAGAAATTTTGGCAGAAATTCAATTATGAGCTTAGATGTTGTTTGAAGTCAATTTTCAATGCCACATCATGGCTCTATCAACTACCTTCAAAATCATCAAACAATTTGCTAGAAATTCAAATAAAATCATTGATTTTGATAGAAATAAAAGAAACTCTTGATCACCTATGCTAGATGATACCAATTAGGATGATTCTGAAATTTATTTAGATGATGAAGCTCACATTGAGAAGGTATTCTCTACTCAATATTCAGATCACAAATACCAAAAAAGTCTAGAAGAATCAAAGAAATTAAATGAAAACGGTTAGAACACGATGGTGACAGTTTGTCTGATGTTGTCAAAACTTTGGAAGAAGAAGACCTAGGCTTGCAGATTAATCTGACATGTTTGCATCAGCAATAACTCGTCAATTTGGGTCATAATATTGAAAATGAGCAGGACAGACATCACCATCTGAATAATTGCTGATTGCAATAGGCGAAATCGTTGGACATAGATCATGACACCACGTGGATTTTACCTGAAAAAGATGGAAAAACTGATTATTAGCCTTTGCATACCGTTAAGAGTAATCGAATATGCTTTTCAGATTGCAAATCTAAATAGAAACTTCTCTAGAACAAAAGAAGCTATGAGAAGATATAAATGAATTGAATGGAGAGAAAAACAGAGAGGGATATGCATTAATAGAGAGCATCTTTTGAAGCCTTCTTGCATAATCTTCTTCATCTTTTGATGCTCTCAATGTTTTTCCTATGAGGTTTTCGTCATTGTATTAAGTGAGATCACTTTGCTGTACTGAGTGTTTGTATTAAGTGAGATCATTTTGATGTACTAAGTGTTGTAATCTCTGTAAAAATAGATAAAATTACTTTATATAGCAAAATTGCGAGTTCTCTATCTAGAGAGTCCTGGCTAAGACTCTCTGATTGTTGTGCACCTTGAGTGTGGTAATTGTAGCCTGAGGAGTTTGGTCAAGTTTGAGAGCTATAGAGAGTTTGCCTTATGAGAAAATTCTGATAAAGACGAAGGTATCGATGGAGAATTTAGTCTTGATTGTAACTTTGCGATAATTAGGAGAAGTCATTTGAAGATTTTCAAAGTGTCGTAGATTGTAGGCAACGAGATTGCTGATAATATAAAAGTCATTGTGTTATCTTTTATTTGTTTGCCTTACTTGTTTGAATCAATTTATTCTGCTAACAAATTTTTTATGTAGGAAACAATAGCAAAATGACTGAGTATTTATTGTGTTTAGAGGAAAATTTTTTTTTGAGTCCTACATTGATACAGCTCAATTTACTCCGCTTAGTTATTTTCGTTAGGAATTACTAGACCATGTAATGAATGACTTGATGTTATAAATATTTTAATGTTTGTTGTAAAAAGATATACATAGACATGTAATCTGTAGAGTACTCTAATATTGAACTTGTTTAAAAAAGAGAAAAAAATTGTGTCTAAATTATACTTTTATTCATTTACAAGTTAATTTATTGACATTTTAGGGTGTGTTTGGGAGTGCTTATCACTCAAAAAATATTTTTAACTCCCAAAAAATTATACATGATTTTCTAGAAAATCAGAAAGACACTCGAAGATATAAATGAATTGTAGGTTATAGAATAACTATACGTATAGTTTATTTTTTCAAATATTAATAAAATAAGGTACCTTAAAGTTTCTTTTTGTGAAAAACGTTTTTTCATAAGCACTCATTTTCATAATCTTTTTCTATATTTGTCTTTTCTTTTATTTGACTTATTTCATAATTTTGGTTCCGGGATTTTTAATTAGCCGTAATCTTGACGAAATTATTTTCAATTTAGTATTTGAATTTCTGGATTTTAAATGAGAACTTTACAATTTCTAAATTTCTTACTTTTGCAATTTAAAATGTGATTTTCTTTAATATATAAGTTTCAAATTTTTCAAAGGTAATATACAGGAAACAACTTACATAACTATTATAGCAGATGACGAAATTGATTATTAGTGGCTACTTTGATTGGTTATGTTATCGAAAAATTAAAATTGACTTTTGCAAATGCAAGCATATGGAAGGGTATATATACTTGAACTTCAAGTAACCTTTGAAACCCACTTTTAATATAGAATTTATAGATTGCATAAAATTTTATAACTAAAAAAATCTTTAAAATAATTATTAATTAAATTGAATGAGTATGATTTAAATTTATAAAAAAAGTAATTTTTTACTTCACAAAATCTGTGCAGATTAATTCAGTTAACTAATATTGAGTTATAGGTTGTTTATGAAATTTAGGTTATTTGAAAGGAAGAAAACTTCTATTTAGAAGGAAGGCCAAATATTTTTTTAACTTCTACTTTCTATATATAATATAAGATGTTGATTTGAACATGTATCATTTCTATCATTTCTATCCTATGATAGACTACTTATTTTATAATATGATCAACTTTTTGCTACTGCTAATGTATAACCAATTTCAAAACCTCAGTATTTTGTAAAAGATTACTTAAGGAAAATAATTTATAAAAAGTTCGTCATATGAAGTGAATAATATTTTTCATCTACCCCTATAAAATTCAGTTACTTATATTTAATACGCTATTTGCATAGTTGTAGACACTATTCTTAACTTTTCTTATTATCAACATACATATCTAGAATAACTTTCGAAGTGAACAAGTTGCACTTCTTTTGTACTTATTTCTCATATCTAGAATAAATAGAAAGGAAGATAATGTGCAGTTCATCAAACACTATATATTGAAAATCTCAAATATGTTGATGATAGCATATATTTGAAAATATTATTAAACTTTGGATAAGACTATGTTACAATTGTTTGATTGATGGAAAGAGAACTAAATTTTCACGAAGTGTTCTAAACTTATTGCAAAGCTATTTTTCAGCTCAGCCAACCAAATACAGATTCTTTTTATTACAGTTGAAAGATGATATATTAAAAAATAAATCAAAACAAGTAGGAAAGAATTTCATTAGGTATCAAAGACGAAAAAAATCTATAAAGTTTGTTGTTTACATAGAAAATCGACAGAATAAACTGAACATCATTTCATGACAGCAATCTACAAATTCTATATTTCTCTGGTCAAGCAAGCTTTTCATGATTTGATTTTTTCAATGGATTGTCGACATGTTGAAATTATTATAGTCAAAATTTAGAGAATCCGTAGAGAAAGGAAATCTATACAAATTGGTGAAATTTGTTGTTTGCTCATATTGAGCTTGGACGAACCCAAGAGACCCTCTTTCGACAGCAACTTTCAAAGTCGATATTTTCCAGCTTGAGTTATATTTTGGTGATCCGATTTTAGCCGTTGAAACCCAACTTCTCAAAATATCTACAGTAAAAAATCTAAAACAATTATATTCACAAACGAAGTATAAATTTTTTATAAAAGTGACTGAACGAATTAACTCCCGAACAGATAGAACTGATACTCATATTTATGCCCAAAGTCAATTTTCATTTTTTTTTTCATGTCAACTAGTTGCAGGTACATTTAGAAGTTGCAAGACCTCTCAAGAAGAAATATTTACTTGCAAAGTTTATGTATAATATATTAGAGAATATATATCTAATCCATAAAGATGAAAAGTGTCTAGCTTGGTAACAACTCTTACCCGGTTCAATTCAAATCATCATTTCTCAGCCATACAAATGAATTTTAACCTGATTTATATATGCATAACATTATAGTACATAATGAAGAATATTTTTATGAAGAATACTTTTATGAAAAACGTATCATATTAGAAGCTAAGAGAAATCGGCCAGAAAGTACTTAGATCTATTATATTATTCTTCAGCATCTTATGACGTCTGATTCATTTCAGATTTTGAAAACTTGTTCCTAAAACACAACTGAAACTATCCACATGTGTAGGTAACAACCATCAACGGAAAGAAATCAAAAAAATTACAAAGAAGGAAATGCTATGGCTGAAAATTCTCAAACTAGTCGTTTTGCTCTAAGCCTTGCATAATTCCTAATTATTTAAAATTTAATCTTTTATGTAGATTTCGTCCTAAGATCAAGGAGAAGGCATTTTTATATACTTGTACGAAAAGAATAGCAAGTACAATGATCAAATAGTGCCCTTAACCAAGTTGGAATCCTTGCCACCCTCGAAGAGAATTTCTATTGCGGAAAGCATTCATTGAGTCTTTATTCTCTTTATTTCTTTGTGTGAAATTCCTTATACTTCTTGTTGTGAGATTAAACATTGATGGGTTAGACACCACCGTGCTAAATCTCATTTATAATCTTGAGAGAAAATTATAGGAGAACTTGCGAGTAATTTTCTAATTGCTAGTATAGATATAGGATAGCATGTAAGTGTGAAGTCTTTATGAAGGCATGGACGTGACAAAGAAAGGGACTTTGTGAGTTTAGGAGGCTACTGTTAGTTGTACTTTTAAGGAAACTCGGTTTCAGATGGAAATATTTTGCTGAACATCAAATCTTGATTAATTGGATGTTGATTAAACAAGTTGATTTCACTTGAAGGTTTTAACTGATGTAGATATAGGTGATATAAGGAGGAACCACATAAAAAGTTTAATTGCTATATAGTTTGTCTCTGCTAGCATATATTTTGTTTTGTAGAGTTTTATTGTGCCGACATTTTGATGCATGTTTTGTAAGCACTCAATTACACATTGATCACATTGCAATCAACTGAATGCTAAACTATTCAATGATTGAATTTTGAACAGATAACACTTTTAGTTTTTAATTTGTCATATTTTAATTCACCACCTCCTTTAAGTTATTTTCTGTAGATTTCTTTAAAACTATCGATGTTCAAAATATTTACACTAATTTGCCATATTTGATTAGCAATTCCACCACTCATAGATGTAAGAATTGTGATGTCCGTTCATAATATGTACATCATCAACGTACTCTTAATCTCCATTTGACACTTCAACAAACTCTTTGGAATCAATGTATAGATTATTATCGTTTCCAAATCGCTAATCCATTATGTGAACTACAAAACTTATAAGAACTATATAAATTTAGGTATTAAGCGATATCAAGTAGCAATCTTTATATAAGAGATAGTATCTTTAAAATTACAATTTTCCAATCAAACAACTCCTCGTGATTTTGAACACTTTGACCATGCTCTTGTAAATAGATATCTTACGCCTCAGTAAGCTGCAATAAAGTATGAACCATTTGTATAAATTGCATCATGAGTTCAAGCACATTAAGAAAACATTTGGAAATGCTATTAAAAAACGCTCTTTTAGAATGAAAGTATTTTAAAGTTTTTGAAGAACAAGCTCCACTTTTTTGACTTAAAAAAATAATAAAAATAAGTAATAGTAAGATCTTACGACATAAAATTTTTCTATATATTTTAAATTTGAAAAATATTATGTAGAATATTGTACAAAGTTATTGAAAAACGTAAAATAAAAAATTAAAATACAAAGTTGAATAAAGACCACAAGTAACTAACAGCACCCAAGACTTTAAAATAAATATTACAACTTATAATTGTACAAACAGAAGTAATGACATCCAAATTATTCAAAATTTCGGCTATCTCAATAGAATCCAATAATAATATCAGAATACTAATAATCCTAAATAATCACAGAAATAAACCATATAAATATCATTCCCTGATAAGATATACACAATAGCTACTAACCACAAGTAGCTAACATCACCCAAGACTCTAAAGCAAATGTTACAACTTATAAGTTACAAACAGAATTAAATATATTCAAATCTTTTGAAGTTACAGAGCCGGCTATATGAAAGAAAGAAAACAGATGCACAAAACATACTCACAAACTCACCGATTTATTTAGCACTATTATGTACGCTCCACTCCTATTCTCCTTGACCATATCTGGGGGAGGTCAAAGAAATAAGAAAATGAACCTAATTTCGATAATGTGAAAAAAAAATAGATGCATGATTTAATGTTCCAACTGCATTATCTAATATTTGGCCACTATGTTTCTATATGTACAAAAGTATAGTAACTGATAGGATCAGGTCTACTAATTCATGAATCATTCTGTAACGATCTAGTTCTTAGTAGGAAAGACACGGTAGTATGATATGCATCACAAAACTCCTAACCTCTTGTGCTGATGATTTATTATGCAAATGTTCTAGCTATGAAGAATGCATAAATAGTTAAGTCTACAAAACTAGCTAAGGCATTCCATGTATTTGTAATCTATCTACATAGCTGGATATATTACGAGTAATTCATTCAACATAGATCCATATGTATCATACGCCTCTACGCTAGCCATATCCACTTACTAAAAGTATAGAATACTAAACATGTATAACAATTATTACTAAAGACTTTTAAAACCTATAGATTAGAACTATAGTAAGATAAATAATAAATTCAAGTAATTAATAAATGGTTAAATATGCATCAATCATAGACTAATAAGTAAAATAAGTAATTAAAATAGGTAATCACATGTTTAACATGATTACAAAATATGGTAATCACATATTTTTCAAATAAATATATTATTACTAATAAAAAACTATTTGTTAAAATATAACTGTTAAAAAAAAGTTTAGTCCCACATTGCTTATCAATGATCCTGAAATGATATTCATAAAGACTTGAGCTCACTTTTATCATAGCCAATTGGTTTTGAAAAGAATTCTAAATTCGTCACATGGTATCAGAGCGGGTTGAACTGGATCGGTCCAAGATGTGCGCTAAACCTAACTTTATTATCCATATCTATTCAGGGCCTTTATGATCCACTTTATTTTAGGGCAAAATTAGCCCACTTAATTTCAGGACAGATAGCCCGTTTCATTCAAAGGACAATTGTCCGCTACATTGTATGGCAAATAGCCCATTTCATTTCAGGGCAAGTCGTCCGCTTCATCCAATTCATTACAGGGCACATAGCCCGCATCAATTTAATTTTATAAAAAAAAAAAACGCTCCGTTGGAGAGCAGGTGTTAAAGAAAAGTTTAGTCCCACATTGCTTATCAATGGTCCTGAGATGATATTCATAAAGACTTGGGCTCACTCTTATCATAGCCAATTGGTTTTGAGAAGAATCCTAAATTCGTCACATAATAATATAATTTAAAGAATATATTCAAAATATAACCCATGGTATGAGTGGGATACTTACACATGTCTAAAATAGCCACATGCATTCATATATATATATATATGGAGTAGTTATGGGCACCCTAACTATTTGGGGCACTTGGGCATTCCAAATCTTGGCCGTTGGATCGCTTGATCCGACGGCCAAGATTGGTTTAGCAAAATTCGCTAAACATGTTATAAAATCACTATACAATGATAGAAATAAAAATTGCTGCCCTAGATTCATGGTGTTTTGTTGTTTTTTTCTGTTTTTTCATTTTCTTTCTTTCTTCCTTCTTAGCTCGTCTTTTTGTCATTCTCTCTTGATCGGTACTTCACCGACCAGAACGGCGGGAGGGAGCCGTTGAACTTCACCGATCGGGAGAGAATGAGAGAAAGACGAGCTAAGAAGGAAGAAAGAAAGAAAATAAAAAAAATAGAAAAAAATAACAAAACACCATAGATTTGGGGCAGCAATTTTCATTTCTATCATTGTACAGTGATTTTAGAACATGTTTAGCGAATTTTGCTGAACCAATCTTGGCCGTCGGATCAAGCGATCCAATGGCCAAGATTTGGAGTGCCCAGGTGCCCCAAATAGTTAGGGTGCCCATAATATATATATATACATATACTCATAACTCGAGTCATATATAAAAATGTATGCTTGAGCAATATCAAATTTGAGTATAAATAAATTTATGCAATCGAAAATACTATACATGTCATTCCAATATCATTATACTTGAGTATGCATACACCAACACACCATACATCACATGAGAGCAATTAAACATGCTATGAAATCGGCAATGTACGCCGGAGGATTAAGACAAGTGTTACTTGTGCCCAAGATCTAGTGATAATTTTGGAAGAAAAATAGCACTTCCACAAACACATGGCATCCAAGCTACGTCTTGGATCCATGAGCTATCATCAAACTATGGTCATGTTTGGCTAAGTTTAAAATTTAGAGCTTTCATTTAAAAATTATTGTTTATATGCTTTTGCTGAAAAAAGCGGCTGCTGCTTTTTTACTAAAAAAACTACTTCTTATTGAATTCAATTTGGATAAATTTTACTGTTTAAAATTTTTTAATAAAAAAAATTTAAGATACGTTTGGCTAAGCTTGTGCTTATAGGTGAATGAGATATATAATGACTGAATTATCCTTAGTTATATAATAAGTAATGTATTGCTAAAATCCTTTTTTCACATATTATTTATTTTATTAATTTATATTTCTTATAACATAAAAATTTATGAATTCTTTCTTATATTAAAATTTTAAATCTATTAATATATTATTATTTCAAAATAAAAATTAATTTATAATTATATTTTTAAATATATAAAAATATTATTATTTATATATAATGAATAATTATGAATCAATAAGTTATGAGAAATAAAAAAATAATAATTATTTAACTATGAATTAATGTAAAAATTCTAAATTTTTATAATAAAATAAGATGTACTAAAATTTTAAATTATTTGCAAAATTACATTTATAAATTAAAAGAAAATTTTTGTACAATTTCATAAAAATTTACGTATCAATAAAAGTAACTTAAAGAAATTTTAGATTGATTTAAAAGAACTTGTAAAATTACATTCACTACGATCAAACCAATAAGAATGTGCGCTCAACAAATAGTTCAATATAAAAAGACATGCAATTAAATTCAAGTACAATCCACAAGTGAAGAAAAGGTGTGTTGTTATTTTTTGTAAGAATTTGTAAGGTACACATAGTTTTCTTTGTTGAAATTATACACAAATTATGTAAGCAAAGCTACTTAAGAGCCAGCTTTCAACAGCTAACAACAATACGCCAATGAGTTCATCTCAAGCATCAGTAAGAAATTTTGAAGTCAACAACAACATGCTAAGCAACTAGAGCTACATGCAACATACTTTCTTTTGTAGCCTCAGCAACCATTTCCAGGATTATTTTCTCAAGATACAGTATCCAAAAAGTTTGTATGATGTCCTTCAAATGATTGCTGCAAATTCCTTCTCAATGTAATCTTTTTGATTATGGGTTTCACAGTAGACTGGGCTCTACCGAATCATCTCCAGTTCATCATCACTCCATAATAACTGAAACGTCATATATTATCACTAACAAAGCAACTAAAACTGATTAGAAGCATGAATACGTAGAGAGGCTTCAACAATTCGGAATATTAAGCATGATGAATATGTTTCCCCATAATGATTGATAACCATATATGGAACATCAGTTGTTGAACACTTACTTCAAGCTTTTCAATGAGAATAAATGGCTATAAGTTTAAGTTCTTTAGCTAAATTGGTACGCACCAACAATTAGATTCGTGTGCTTGAAATTACATGATAATTTCTAGAAAAATCATCTATCCTCTATGCAAGAAGGGAGGAAAATTAAAGCATGAAAAAAGATACAAGTGTACCGTATTATGCATTTAATTAATACAGGGGATAATGTTGATATAGGGAGCCCATTTAGAGTCTTGTAAGACATAAAAAGTGACTGATTAGTAGGCATTCTTACTGACACGTCAAAATATTCAAGCCATCAAGGCACTTCTATTTTAATTGAAATTAGAAGTAAAGGTCAGAGAAAAGAAACTAAAGTATCTTAGAACAATAAACACCTGTCCAAGAGCCTTCTCCCTTAAAAAAACTATAGCAAGCTTCGATACATTTCCAACATTGTTATCTATGAGATCTTTGATTTCAGGCTTAAGATTATCTTGTGTTATTTGCTGTAAAGAACAAAAGTAAGTAAACATGTGGCATGGATAACAGCAATAAACGTATCACATAGCTTGTATAGATAACAAACATACAACGGTATACGGAACCTTCAAAATGCTATCTCCAGGTCCAATATGCTTCGATGCAAATAGTGATTTGAATTATGTAAAAAGGACTTATTATCAAAAAGACTAAAGCAATTAACAAACAAAATTTAGATCCTGTTGTGTAACGCAGAGCATGAATTCTCAAACCTGCCGTAGACAGAAACACCAACATTTAATACAGACGATATTTCCGCACCGGATTTTGTTCTCAACCATGGCAGGAACTGCTTGCATTTCTTCTCTAAAATACTGTGCCAAACAAACAACCCAAAATGAGAGTAACTTGCGCAATTCAATCAGAGCAGAATAGTAAGTGAAGTTTGATGACCTCTAGAGATGAAGCAGCAGAGCAGGAGAGCCGGTGCAGACGTTGAGGAACACGAGCACAAGAGTATACCTGCGCTGCTGCCGCTCGAGCGCTGTCGGCGATCGCCGGAATTCGTTCGAAGTTTCTTTTGATGCTTTTGTTTATCTGTTCGCTCATTAGCTGCAACTTGCAAGCTAGTTAACTAATTGACCTACACTGCTTGATCTACCAAATCCTACCAAAGCACTACCTGCAATCTTTAGTGCCACGTCGGCGAAAGAAACCGGATAAGATTGATAAGCAAATAAAGAGCTGCAGACAATAGTAGAACGACACTGGGCTTGTTAGGATTTGCGTTTCCCTCTACACCGGTTGCCGATTTGCAAGCTCGACGGCGTTTCTGCGACGAACAGTGGTAAGGTGAATTGCGGCGGCAATTGAAGAAATTGACGAGGGAGAAGGAATAGAAGAATGAGGAGAAGAGAAAATAACGGTTCTTGGATTTTGATTCGATCGTCCGACGACGTGTTGGGGTTTGATCTTGAGCGGGATTGAGGGGAAATGTTGCACGGCTATGGGAAGAGAGGAAGAAACGAAGCACTTGAAGGAAGGAGAAGACTGGAGGAAGAACGGAAGCAGATCGGCAGTGGCGAATGAGTGATCGCGAGCGAGAGAGGCGAGAGTATTGAGGAGTGAATGGCGCTGGCGGTGGGTGCGGGTGCGAAGAGGGAGTGAATGCAGTGAATTGGTGAGAAATGAGTGAACGGAGCGGGTGAACAAATTTATATATATATAATTTATCAAATTTTGTAAAGATAAAATAGTTAAAATATGTCATAAAATAGAAGAAACTTCGTATTATTTATTGAAAAATATGAAACTGCTGCTTATTTTTTTCAGTAAAATAAGCTATACTCACTGTAGAGGGTTTTGTTTTAACCAAAAAAAGTACTCCTAAACATTGCCTATACCCTATGACTCAAACTCCGCTTTCAATCCTAATGCATAAACGAATACTATGATCACTTGTTAGCAATATACAAGAACCAATTGACTTGTTCCAGAGATAACCAACTCGGACCAAAACTGACTGGTTCAGGTTGGATGCGGTTTGTCAGATCCAATCCCGTCCCTTCCACAAATTAAATAAAACTTATTTCTTTGCTTTTTGTGGAGTAGAAGTAAGAAACGCATCCGATCCATTGCCCACCTCTACTTCTCACGTTCTTCTCTTCTCACCATGAACTACCACAAGAATTGACTTTACTTCTCTAACAATGCTTTGAATTCTTAGATAAAGAAATCGATCGACTGATTGATTGAATGGGGCGAGCGTTCGTGTACGTGATTCTCGGCGGTGGAGTTTCCGCCGGCTATGCAGCTCTCGAGTTCGCTCGCCGTGGTGTTGGTTCCGGTGAACTCTGCATCATCTCCGAAGAATCAGTAAGTTTTTATATCCTGCCTTTTGATAGTGTGGAGCTCGGACTCTCATGTGGTAATTTTACGTAATTGAAGTAGGTGTAGTTGAATTGTGTAGACTGAATTCATGTTGTTTGTGAAATTATGAAGTTCCATGGAACTAAGGAATAGTGCTGCAGGTGCCATTTGATTAGTGAAATATATGGGTTTTTGTAATGGTACTTACATTTTGTGCCACTTTAATGTACTGAAATAGTAGATAATCAGTGGATTCGGAGATCTGCTTTGAGAATTTGAGCAGACATTTAAAGCACTTAGAGGGTGTTTGGCATAGTTCATCTCAAATTACCAAGGAAGTTACTTTCCTGCGAACATGACACCTAAATATAGGTATCTAGGAGCTCAAAAATTCCTACTTTTGGTACCTCATTTACATTATTATTGTTATTGTTGTTGTTGTTGTCGTCGTCTATCATATACTGATATTTTTCCTGTGGCTTACACAACTTTGACAATTTGTGCAGGTGGCACCATATGAACGTCCTGCTCTGAGCAAAGGATTCTTATTACCAGAAGGTCTTCTTCTTTATGGTTTACCAATCTAGTTGCTATGTGTGCTTAATAAAATAGCATGACAACCACTGATTTTGAATCCATATCAATGGTCTACATTAGGTTTATCATTAATTATCATAAATGTTTATTTTATTTATCTTGATATATCTCAATTGCCTTTTTGAATTGGTGGTTTTGTTATCAGAATCCCATCATCTTCTATGTGTGGAAATACTTTGCTTGTATAAGGTTATGCCATATATGAAATACATAAGAGCATGTTTGGTTCTCCAGAAACTCTTTGGAAAAGGAAAAAGTTTTGGAAAACTGAACTTTCTATTGTTTGGTTCAATGTAAAAGTGGCCTAGTTGGAAACGTTTTTGAGAATACTTTCTCTAAGACAAGGGAAAACACATTTGGAAAAAGTAAACATGGTGGCCACACATTATGCACTTCTTTCCCACATCAGTGTCATCACTACAAATAATCATTTAACATCACATAATTATTATAAATAACTTCATTAGGTAATTAAATAATTTATTTATTTATTTATTAATATTTTATTAATGTTAATATAATATAGTTGTCATTTCAAAGTTACTATGTACTATTATTATATAAATTACTATTTTATTTGTCTTAATAATATTAACAATTAACTTAGTTATCATTTTCATAATTATTAAAGAAAGGTAAATTCACCCATTATCACTAAGCTTTTAGGCTCATATCATATGTGCCATTTCCCACTTCAAAGTTTCATATGTGCCAGCAATGTTATATTTAATATTCTAATTTACCGTAATGCTAGTTAATAATTAACTTTTGATGACATGGTGTGAAAATATTAGTTTTTATTACTACAAACTTATTAAATTTTTTATTTTTGTTATTTCTTGTATGCATTGCTTGCATACAAGAAGTTAAGTGGGTGGGTGTGAAGGCAAAAGAAATAGAAAATATAGGTTATAAATTTTGATATATAGGTAAAGTAAAGAAAAGGAATGGTGCAGAAATTATCATTGAACCATGTCCAACAAATGAGATTGTCGAGGTGAAACGGGTTAGAAATAGGATTATATTGATTAGATTGCTATTAGGAGAGGAGTCGGTTAGCGTTAGTAGTGCTCCGACCCCTTAGATAACACTAGACATGGTCTAAAGACAATAATTTTGGCCCGACATGAATAGGTTAATTCATGCAAATACCTAAACAGGATAAAATCTTTATTGGGGCAGATTTGAATGGCCATGAGAAATAACAGTGTATGAAAGCGTCCATAGAAATTTTGGTTATGAAGGTCGAAAAATATAAAGTAACACTATATTGGATTTTTAGTTTGGCTTATGATTTGGTGCTAACAATATTTTAAAATGAGATACTCACCTCATAACTTATAAGGATGGGCAGACGCTCATCTAAAAGGGTTACATTCTCACTAGGTGAGCAGGTAGTTCAACCCATAGGGATTGTAAAGGTAACCCCTGTGGAAAGTTTAAATGCTTAGCATATGTTAGCTGTATTGGATATTGTCTTTAAAAAAAAAGTCGCAACAAATATAATGAAACACGTAGGACGAGATAGTGCGACTTACATAAAGATAAATAAGTTGTTATAAGCTGAATCTTGAAGTAGGAAAACTAGATGTAGACGAGATAGTAACATTATATGAATGGGAATGGCTAATTGAATTAGAAACATTGCCAAAGAAGTTTTAGGAGAATCAAATAGTAGAAAACCTCTAAGTAAGGAAACTTGGTGGTAGAATGGAAGTGTACAAAACGTAGTTAAGTATAAAAGGAAATGCTTTCGAAATTTATCAAAAGAAAATAATACGGAAGAATTTGAAAAATATAAGTTAGCAAAGAAAGAAGTCAAGAAACGATTAGTGAGTCTAGTACTACAGAATATGAAAAATTATAAAAAATCTAATACTAAGAAGGGAGAGAATGTTATATATAGAATAGCATGTCAGAGACAAAGAGGAAGTATAGTTATAAATCAATTGATATATTAAGTATGACAACCATTCAGTATTTTTTCGTGCAGTGATATCACAAACCGATTGGGGACTTAGGGGGCGTTTGGGAGTGATTATAAAATGAAGTTTTTTTAAAATAAAAGATATTTTTATCCTTTTTGAAAAACGAGCTCTATTTTTTTATTTAAAAAATTAAAATATGCAATAAAAAGATCTCACTATATAGAATTTTTCTACACTTTCTAAATTTTTAGATAAATTTTCTAGATATTTATAAAATGTGTATTGAAAAACGTGAAATGAAAAATTGAAAAGGAGCGTTTGGGAAACGCAATTCCAAATGCACTCTTATTTTGATATACTATTTAATAAAGACACGTTATGAACATAACTTACTTGCTGGATGTTGATTAGATAAGAATGTTAGTTATATTAGAAGAATCCAACCATTAGAAGATAGGGAAGTTAAAAAGAAGACAAGAAAAGCCATTAGTCCAGATGGAATTTCAAATGAAGTTAGGAGGCATTTAGGTCAAGTGGGTTATTTGATTAATATAAAAATATTCAATATATTTTAAAGAGTGAAAAGATGCTAGATTAATAGAGTAAAAGTGATCTAATGTCTATTTATAAACATAAATAAAACATTCAAGATTGTAGGAACTATGAAGGAATCAAGCTCACGAGCCATACAATCAAATTGTGGGAGAGGGTTATTGAGCGTAGATTAAGATGTAATTTAGAGATTTATATAATCAGTTTGGTTTATGCCAGGGAGATCTACTATGAAAGCGATTTATCTACTTTGGACAATATAGAGAGAAGAGCAAGACCTACATATGATTTTTAGATTTAGAAAAACTTATGATAAAGTATTAAATAAGTCTTATGGTGGGTGTTAGACAAAAAGATATACCTAATACTTATATACAAATCATTAGAAATATGCTCGATGGGGTTGTCATTTGAGTACACTATAATAATTATAATTAGTAGACACTTTTACCTATTACTGTAGTTTTACATTAAACTTCAGCTTTAAGTCTTTACCAATGTGTCTTATTAATGGATGAACTCACTTGATTTATTGAGGTTGAAGTACCGTGAGTATGTTATTCGCATTTACATAATTTTAATTGACGAGACAAAGAAAAGTTTAAATTATAAAATTTGAATGCTTGAGGAGTAACTAGAATCTAAAGGTATTAATTAAGTGGAGATATGACATAATATTGCATTATCATTTTAGTAAGTATAATAATAATGATAATACTGTTGTGACAATAGTGGATTGTGCTAATACTACAAGATTATAGTTTAAATATTTAGATTCGATTATTTAAAAGGAACGAAAAATTAGAAAAGATGTTATGCATACAATTAAAATAGGATGTATGAAATTGCAATATGCTATCGGAATTTTTTATAGTAAGAAATTTCTGTAAAATTAAAAGGTCAGTTTTATATAGAAGTCATTTGCATTTCAACTTTATATGGTGGTGGGTGCTGAACTATTAAACGTCAATATTAAAATAAAAATAGCAGAAAATGAGTATGTGAAGCTGGATGTGAGGGTATATTAGAATGGACAAAATGTGAAATGAGAATATACGCCAACGAGCAGTTGTGGTGGTGATGAAGAACAAATTGAGGAAGATAGATTTAGGTAGTTCGGATATATCTTGCGCAGATCAAAAAATGATGTAGTGTGTAAGAGCGATTTAATTTATTTGGACATTTTAGGAGAAAAAATGGTATGCCAAAATTAACTTGGCTTAGAGTGGTGGGGAAAAATGTAGAGGAATTAGATTTTCGCCGGTTCTAATTATAATCGAATAGATGGAGAAAACGGGTAGCGGACCCACTCATGTGGGACAAAATGTTTAGTTTGTTGTTGTACAAAATTATTAAATATTCAAAATTTCAATAAATGTTGTATTAAAAGTTTTTATTAATCTAATCATAAAAGCTACTATCTTAATCCAAGTTTAGTATTTATGTTATGATGCTTATTTATATATAAATACTTTGATTAAAGTTGTCTTTCATTGTACATATATGTATGTATATGTATATATATATGTATGTATATGTATATATATATATACATATACATACATTATACATATATATATGTGTATATATATACATATATATACATAGGAAAGAGATAGGCGCGCTTCAATCTTTATGCATATTCCAGCGCACTCCACGACCGTTAATGGCCGTGAAGATCTACAAATCCAATCTCTATCGTTGGATATGAAGAAATTACGAGTCGTTAATATACTGACAAAATTTCATTTGAATCGGAATACAAATCGACATCCATCCGGCTACTTGATCAAAATGACTAAAAAAATAGATATATATATTTTGTTAACTTTTACTATTTGTGTCATCATTATGAAGTGACCGGATGAAGGTCGATTCGTAATCTGATCGAGATGAAATTTTGTCAATATGTTAACGATTCATAATTCTTCATATCCTATGGGAAGGGATAGGGGCACTCCAATCCTTATGCACACTCCAGCGCACTCCACGGCCGTTTGTGGCCGTGGAGATTTTCAAATTCAATCTCTACCGTTGGATTTGAAGAGTTACGAGTTATTAACATATTGACAAAATTTTATCTGAATCGGATTACGAATAGACTTTCATCCGATCACTTGATAATGATAATACAAATAGTAAAAGTTAACAAAATATATATATCTTTTTTTTAGTCATCTTGATCAAGTGGCTGGATGGAGGTTGATTTGTATTCCGATTCAGATGAAATTTTGTCAATATGTTAACAACTCGTAGCTCTTCATATCCAACGGTAGAGATTGGATTTGAAGATCTCCAAAGTCACAAACGGCCGTGGAGTGTGCTGGAGTGTACATAAAAATTGGAGTGCCCCTATCCCTTTCCATATATGTATATATGTATGTATATGTGTTATATATATATGTATATATATATACGTACATATATACTTATAGGTATAGGATGCATGCACTCTCTACACTCCACACTCCATGCACTCCCTAGCTATTTTTGGCTAAGGAGATCTCTAAATCTAATTTTCACCGTTAGATATAAAGAATTAGGAGTTTAAAATATGCTGACGAAAGTGTAGTTCAATCGGACCGTGATTCGACCTCCATCCGGTATTTTGACTAAGATAATATAAAAAATGTATTTTTTAATTTTTACTATTTATGTCAATTTGATCAACAAGTCCGATGAAAGTCGAATCGAGGTCCAATTGAATTCTTATCAGCAAACTTATAGTACTTCATATCTAACGGTGACGATTAGATTTAAAGTTCGCTCTAGCCAAATATTTCTAGGGAGTGCGTATGCAGTATATGGATGGTAGGGAGTGCATGCATCATATATATATATATTATATATGTCTATGTACATATATATGTAGATATATATATATATACATGTACATATATATATAAGAGGGATAGGGGCATTCCCTGTTTAAGGGCACTACAGGGCATTCCCTTTCTGGTTTATGACCGGAGTGACTTTCAAATCTAATCTCCACCCATTGGATATGAAGAACTATGCGTTAGAAACCTACCTATAAATTTTTAACTCAATCGGAACACAAATTCACCTCCATCCGGTCACTTGATTAAAATGACAGAAAGTAATAAAATTTAAAAATATATATGTTGTATCATTTATGTCATATTGATTAAGTAACCGGATGGAGATAAGCTGGTGATCCGATCAATTGAAATTTTATAGGTAAGTTTTTAATTCACAGTTCTTTTTATCCAACGGTGGAGATTTAATTTTGAGACTACCCGGCCATAAATCGGAGAGGTAATGCTCCTATCCATATATATATATGTATATATACATATATACATATACATGTACATATATGAATATATAATACATATATCTATACATATATATATATATATATATGGGGAGGGATAGGGGCACTCTCTCTTTAGGGGCAATGGGCACTCCCTCTCCGGTTTATGGTCGGGGTGACCTCCAAATCCAATCTCTACCGTTGAATATGAAGAACTATGAGTTAGAAATATATTTATAAAATTTCAGCTCAATCGGATTACGAATTCACATTCATTCGGTCACTTGATTAAGATGACAGAAAGTAAGAAAACTTAAAAATATATATATTGTATCATTTCTGTCATCTTGATTAAGTGACCGGATGGGCGTGAATTCGTAATCCGATTGAGCTGAAATTTTATGGATATGTTTCTAACTCATAGTTCTTCATATCCAACGGTGTAGATTGGATTTGGAGGTCACCCTGACCATAAACGGGGAGGGAGTGTCCGGGAGTGCCCCTAAGGAGGATATATACATACATACATATATATACATACATATACATACATATATATATATATATATATATATAAACCATGCCTGAGAAAGTTTGCTAAGACATACTTAATGTTCTTACTATGTTCATCTTTTCTCTATAATTACTTTTTGATTGTATGTTAAGAAAATTATCCTTTTTTAGAAATATAAAATAATTTTTCACTTAAAAATATACTTGCAAAAATTAGAACATAAAATTCTTTAAAATTAAAAGATAATATTCAAAAATATATTTGAATGTCATTTTACCAAAGGTGGAACTAACAACCAACTAGCTTAGTGGTGAATATTATGGTGTGTTTGGATTTATGGTTAAGAAATATGAGCAAAAGGACGGATAGAAAAAATAATAAGAGTTCGAATATGAAAGGATAGTTATAATCTTACGATGATTGGTAATATGGTAAGGGTAATAAATTAACAATATTTGAATAAATAATGAATGAGTAATAGAAGTAAAGTTTTTATAATTCAAATGCCTTTTTTATTTTATATTAATCTTACTTTAAAATTAGTTTAGTAGATTAAACTTAAATCAGTTTTTAAATATAAAAATATTTGATAATATAATTTTATTATTTCTCTACCAATTAAAATTAATTTAAATATTAAATAAATATAAAAATATAATTATTATAATAAAAAGTAATACGTATTAATTTTTGAAAAAATTAAATTAAATGTAAACTTAAATTAGAAATTAAATAAATGTAAATGCAACATAAATATTAAATTTGATCATATAATATTAAATTAAAAATAAAATAAAAATATTAAAAAAAAAGAAGGAGAAAAGGGTAAGCAAATTTGCTTTCCTTTTTGTAGCCATATGTACCCACCAAATTGGTGGGTACATATTTAACTACTATATATGGGGAGAGATGCGGAATTGTTTTTCTTTCCTTCTATTAATGAAATGAAACCAAATATCGTAGAGATGGAAAAATGGATCACCTTCCCATTAACTTCCCACCTCTACCTATCATCCAAACAATGCCTTAGTGGCACATATGAGATGAATACAAAACTTAGTGGCAATAGGTAGTTCACCCTTAAAAATATTATTTAATTTATAACTAACGAATAATGTAAAATCAACTGTAAGTTCGTTGATTGTGGCTGTTTTTGCATTAGCTAATTATAGTTTTTCTTTAAATAATATTAACAATTGAAGTGATTTTCATTCTAATTCTAATTGTCTACTTTGTGTTCTTGTAATTAATAAATTTAATCAATTAATATTTATTACTAGTAATAATTATTTATAGTAAGGTATTATTATTATTACTTTATAATCATTTATATTATTCATTAATTTAACAACGATTTAATTAGGTTTTATTTTTTGTTACCATTTCTCTTAATCATTATTTTTAGAATTCCTTTTTCTGCACTAGACAAACCAAACATCAGAAAGTGTCCCCAAATTCTTCCACAAAAGAGTTTCTAGAATTCCCTACAGTGTTGTCCAGCTTTTCCCTGAGAAAAAACATTTGCTATAAGAAAATTCCTTGTTTGGTTCTCACAAAATGCTTAAAGATTAAAGAGGCTAATAATCACCGTCCAATTTGAACTATTTGAAATGTGCCAGCTGTATTTGATGGTCCCACTATTAACTAATCTAAACTTTCTTCTTAGTCTTCGTTATCTGCATTCTTACACATTGATTGCTTTTTATTTCAGCTCCTGCACGCCTCCCATCATTTCACACATGTGTAGGTGCCGGTGAGGAAAGGTTGACGCCAAAGTGGTATAGAGAGCATGGTACTTCCTTAATTTATTCTTTGTATTAATGTTTATAGCTATATTTTTTGTGAATGTAAGAATTTTAGTCAATGTCGATGTAGTGACCTAATAGATTTCAAGTCTCAAACTAAATATTGGTTACAAATATTTATATAGTTCAACGAATTGTCCGGGAGGGAAAGTTTGTGGACTGTTTTAGGGAATATTTTGGGTATTAGCCTTATCTTCTTCCTAGCAAGATCTTGAATTTGGATTTCTACAACAAGCTTTTCATTCAAGCAGCCAGAAGTCAATTGGAAAAGATTGCAATAGTTTGATGAAATTATGTTTCTAGAACTTTAAGTTCTTGTAGTTGATACTTCTAGCTTTTGTTTTTCTTTGAGAATCCTTGTAGTTGATCTTCTATGGTGGAGATTTGAGATTTCTTCTAAACCATAGAACTTGATGTTTCAACAACCTAAATTGCAATTCCCTATCTTTAAGAAGCATGGATATAAATAAGTCCAAGATGTTGACTTTAAGATTCCATAAAGGAAATGGAGCAAATTCAACTACATCACTTCCTCTTGTCTCAATCTATCGGTTAAGAATGAAGGTTTTCAATGAGAACAAGTAGAGGAAGTCACGTGGAATCATGACGACCAATATTTAACCGAAAATAGCAATTGTGATGGATATGTTAAAATTGAAGTGTATTAAGTGATAGTTGTGAAAAGTGTGGTAGCTGAAGTGATAATATTTAAAAGGAAGGTAGGTAAATTTTGCTGTAGTTTTAATAAGCCATGAAGCTATTTGTACTTGCATATACAAAGACACTTGTCACTGTAGAATTACATGATAAAGACATTGTCTAAGTGGCACATATATAGAATTGTAGTGAAACTTTATAGCAAATGCAAAGGCTGAGTCATTGACTGGGTGATTGAGTTTGACAGATTTAAATATGAAAGCTTTAAGAATTTAAAAAAGATCAAACAAGTGCGCCAATCGAAGCCACCATAAACGAAAATACAAATAGAAAGCTCAAACACAAGAGATTTTATAGTGGTACTATCTCTACATTTGATCCCAATGAGCAAAATACACTGGCATGTCAACTTAAAAGTTAGTATTAAAGAACACTCGAAAATTTACCATATGAAGTTAGAGCCTCAAATGGAGCTTCACCTAAATAGATCAGACCTAATACCTAAGACAGCTACGTATAAGCGTGTGCTATTGTTCTGAATAGGGAACAAAAAAATAAAAAAAATTCATCCTCAAGCACAAATCATAAAGTATATATAGTGGAAAATGACAATTGGACGATTATTCCTTTTAAAAAAGCAAAAAGATTATGGGAAAGTTGAATCTTAAATAGGTTTTGATTTCTTTTTCATCCTTTTCCAAGCTTTTCCTATTCTATTCGTAGATCTAGGTCTAAGATCTTGGAGAAAAATGGGGGCTTAGAGAACTTCATGAAATCCCTAAGTCATCTTTTAAGCTTTATTTTTTATTCTAGAAAGAAATTCGTAAGAGTAAAATTGAAGGAATATTTGATTGAACTCTAACCAATATATTTAGAAATTAACAATTTTGGATTTGGTTGGTTAATTGGTTAGCCAATTTGGAAACTGGTTAGATCAATTGGTTAATCAATTCCTAATCAGCGCAATACCAGTTAGCTCGGGCTCAATGGGTTAGGCAATCGATAGACCAATCTGTCAAACAAATTCTTCGGCCAATTTGCTCCCATTGATAATTATTAGAAGTTCAATCTATTTTACATCCAATATATGTACCAAGATTGTATAATCAAATTCTTGCAATAGAACACTTGAAATAACATCAATAAAGAAAGCTAATGTTGTTATTATCATCAAAATCAATTAGGTCAACAATCTCAACTTTTAAACTATTGATAAAACTTCACTTAATATAATCAAAGTAAGAGAGTTCTAAGTAAATGAAAAGTGTTCCTATTTCATTAGTTGCTTCATGTTGATGTTGCTTAGTTAAGATCACCTCATGGAAACAAGATTGTCAAAATTGGAATCTTAAATAGGATTGTTCCACATAAGTAAGGTCATAAAATCAGAATTTTAAATAAGATTACAAGATTTCTCATACCGATAAATATCTATAAAATTTTTTGTAATACTATAAAATATCTTTCTAAAGCTTTTTTAATACCTTTAAATAATTTATTTAATCTCTTTGGAAATTTCACAAAAAGAACCCTTTTAACTTTATAGAAAACCGTCAGTATTTTATAGAAAATCCCTCAAATTTGAGATTTTACAGAAATCCCCCTCAAAATTACCAAAACCTCCCTCATTTTTTAGAAATTATTTATAAACTGAAATTGTATAAGATCGCAGTAAGATTGCAATTTTAACGATTTTACAATTAAAATCGGGACCTTACTGCAATCTTCCAAAATTTCGATTTTGTATAAAAATGAGATCGTTTTGTTGATGTAAAATTGTAAATGTCATAAGATTTTAAGATTAAATTAAGACTTTTATAACCATGCATGGAAATGAATAGGATGAATCTGGATGATTATGCTTGGACTTTGTGATGCTTTTATGGTAGGCGGCACAAGATGGAAGATGTTTCATAAGAATTGAATCAATGATCTCCTATAGTGTCTGTAATCTTCTTCTTTAATGAAGGTAAGAAGGCCGTGTTCATATTTTTCACATTCTGTCTCAGCAGACTAACGTACTCAGCCAAACTCATATGGTTACTTCAAAACATTTGATGTTAAGAGTACATATCATGTCATGTATCTCGAACAACTTGTACCATTCTATATGGCTATGTTGACAGTGCTTGACATACTCAACCGAATATAGGAGCCTTCTATTGTAAACCATCCCTAGAGCCTCTACAATAGTCTTGTATAAGCATTATAGGAATGACCAAAACTCGACCATGTTGAAGTGTCATTCATTTTGATTATGTTGTACTTGGTTGGAACGAGAGGTGAGGATCCACGATGCATGAAAGGTGCAGAAGGATGTATAGCTTATTAACTGTATTGCCTTGACTGCCTTGAAGAAGCAGAAGATGATTGATATGTATTTAACTTCCACAAAGAGGTATATTTACTCAAATATGTAACGTCTCAAGCAAAATGGAGCATCAATAGCATCTCTTGACTTCTCAAAGTTAATTCCATATATGTCAAGGAGGATTCATACTTACTCAAGATTTCAACAATAAGATGTGCATAAAGTAAGTTGCAGCTTTCATTATATACAAACTTCCACATATGCACATAAATAAGCAACCCTTGATTGCATGGTGGGTGCCTCACATCATAGCAACACTAATGAACAAACAAGTTGGAAATATCATATTAGCTGCCACCATTTGGAAGCAAAATATGAACCTAGAAATGTTGTAGGATATGAGCAGCTTCTTTATAAGTACTCTCATTTCCAAAATGAGCATTACATAACTCATAAATACTTTCATTTTCATAGATCATCTGCTATTTCTTCCACTTATTAGCTTTTCTTAATTAATGTGGACATCATCATCATGTTCTATAAAAAGAATACCAAATCATTGATAGATTTAAGAGCAACGATGGTGAGTTTACTCATAAGTACGTTAATGTTAGCCATATAATAAAAGTACGCTCATGATGTTCTTTCGAGCTCAACGTTGAAGTGGATGATCAAAGCCTAAAACTTGATGAGATTAGCTCACTTAAGAAACTCTTTAGTAAGATTATGAGACCTTATGCAAACCATCAAAATTTCAAGATAGAATTGGTGTCTAGGAGAAAGAAGCATGCTTCGTCCAACTCGAGTTCAGTTATAGCTAGATATTTTTCTTTGGCTTTTGAACTAGAAACTTGGTAATGAGTGACTTAACTAGAGATGGAGCACAACTTACAACTCATTTTGGTGTCATTGTAAGTTTATACAACTAATCTAAGATACAAGCATTTAATGACCTCTCTCATAAAATGTATGAAGCTTGCTTTGAGTGGTAGGGGAGAGGGTGTTTTGAATAAGAATGGGGTTATGAGTTTAAGATACTTTTTGAACTAAAAGAAAAGTATCTAAAGATATGATCTGAGAAACTGAACCTTAGAACATGTTAAAATTCAATTGTTATATCCGGCACCATTTTGAATATGGAAGTGCAGATTTTTAGTTAGATTTTGATAGATTGGGATGAAAAGATTATTTGATGATGAAATTGATGGTTGGAAAATAATTTTTGACTAGTTGGACTTCTGGTTTGACAATAATAATTGATGGTGGGAGAGATAAGGAAGACGGGGTTGTGTGGTAGAAGAGATAACGAGGTAGAAGGTAATGGGAAGTGAAAAGTAAATGAGTAAAGATAGTTTTGTAATTTTCTTTGTGGATATAATAATATTTTCTAATATACATATACATATGAGTAGGGAACATACCATCATTTGGCCTCTTGATCATTTATGATATAAATAGTAAAAATTAACAAAATATACATATTCATTTTTGTGTCATTTTAATCAATAGGTCTGATGGAGGTTGATTTTTAGTTTGATTGTGTTAAAATTTTTTCAATATATTTTCAACTCATACTTTGTCATATCCAACGGTTAAGATTGAACTTGGAGATCTCGCAGACTATTTTTGACTGGCATGTGCACTGTATATGTCTACAGTGCCGTATGCATTTCTATCATTTTCACACACACACACATATATATGATGAGTCCCACTTCGTTGCAACGCAACAAGAGCGCATAAAGAATTACGATCATCATAACATGATCGTAGGTTCTTATTTGAGAGAAAGTTGAGAGATGGTGGCCAAATTGCAAGCGCCTTTTTGCCAAATACTTCTTACTTCTTTGTATAAGAAAGGGATACTTACTGCTACGTTGGAGATGCTCCTTGCGTTTATAGTAACGCACGTATGTTGACAATTTAAAGTGTTGAAAAGTTTATAGAATTTAAACTTGAAGCAAGTGTGCCAATCAAAACACTTGGGAAAATACGTAAAGAAACTCAAACAGAGTTATAAATGGAGGTCAATACTGTGCTTACATGTACTCCATATAGGCAAAATCGTTCGACACACTGTTTACCAATTAAGTTGAAAGTTAATAGCAAGTACAAAATGAAGCTTACCACATGAAAGCTTCAACAAAGTCCACTACAGAAGTGGAACTTAACCCAAATTGATTGACGTGATCCCAATGGAAGCTAGACACCTTCAATCTCATTTTCTAGCTCCAAGGGTTTCCTTTACCAAATCTTAGATCTAGGTCTAAGATCTTGAAGAGCAATGGAGGCTTGGAAAGGTTGATTACTTGATGAAATATCTTACTCATGTCTGCTTGTAATCGTCATCTTCTATTAATAAACGAAAAATCCTTAAGATGATCAGATTCAAACAAATATTATATTGAAATTGATAACTGGTGAAATTAGTTGGTCAGTTGCCTTGTTCTGAAAGCCCATGCTTTAAGTTATTTCCACTAGGTAAAGTGATATCCCCAATTGACGGGATTTAATTGGTTAGGCTTGGTCAGTGGGTCGGCCAATGAATCATCCTATTGACAAACCACTTACTATTTGGGGATATCACTTGGTCGACCAATGCTCACGTGCTTATCTGTGTCTTGTCTCTACTTCCATTTTAGGAAAAGCAATGATGAATATCTGTTCATGGCATAACTGAATTGTTATTTCCCCCTAGTTATATAACCATTAATTTCTTGTAGCTATGAATTTATTATGAAGCCCGTAATCGTTGTTGTCTCCAAATATATGAGCACAAATTTCATAGCAAGTGAAGCTTTAAAAAGTACTAAGTAAACTATGCACAACTTAGTTACATTCTTTAAAACAATGCTCTAAGGACCTTATTATAAATAGGTTATGGTATTTATAGGATAATTATATTTAAAACCAAAAGAAAATGGTTATAAAAGATTTAACTATTTTCAGCATTGCAAAAGTGAGTATTTGTAAAACTTCAAGCAACTATAAAATTTGTAGTACTTATTGAGTCGCATATATTTATAGTGAGTTTAAATAGTTCTATCCTATAAATATTTTTAACTTATACGCATATTTCACTTTTTAAATGTAATCATCGTCTTTAAACTTTCATATATAAGATTGTAGACAATATATGTCAAAACACTTTAGAACTTAATTGCAAAAAAATATTAGTTAGGTTGATAGTTCGTTTTCCGGTTGTTTTCTGAAGTCTAGAACTTATGAAGATGATATACCTACCAAGAGTGATATTCATGTGCATATGCACGTGCCAAAAGAACGAATACGGTAAAATATGTACCACTATTTGTTCCTTGGTATGCACCAGGATACTTATGACTTGTTACGGATCATAGCGAGGAACTTTACAATTTGTTCTTTTATGGTTGTAGCTGAAACTGTTGAATCTAGTTTAATATCCTTGCAAGTTTTTTTCCATAAATGTGCAGAGCTTGAAATCCAGATAATACCGTCATTCATATAGATAATGTACTAATTAATTTACCATTGTATACTTATAGATAATTTGTGATCTTAGGAATCGAACTTGTTTTGGGCACTCGGGTGAAAGCTGCAGATGTGAGGCGGAAGACATTGTTAACAGCAATGGGCGAAACAATCAGCTATAAGGTTCTTATCATCGCAACAGGCGCTCGGGTACAAATTTAAATCCCGATTATATACCTACAGTGTAAAAATAGATACTGCAAGTATCTTAGGTGCTCATGACTTGAAATGTTACTGCACCATGCCTATTAGTAGCTAACTGAATGATCTGAAATATTTAGGCTCTGAAGCTTGAAGAATTTGGAGTAAGGGGGTCTGATGCTGAAAACGTTTGCTATTTACGTAATTTGGCCGATGCTGATAGGCTTGTGAATGTAATGCAATCATGCAAAGGAGGAAATGCTGTTGTTATTGGTGGTGGTTACATTGGCATGGAATGTGCTGCAGCCTTGGTTACGAATCGATTAAAAGTAACCATGGTCTTCCCAGAGGCACATTGTAGTAAGTCTGAATACTTGTTCTATTCTTTGTTCACATTAGCTAGACACATTACTTTGTATAAAGTAAAAGCCTCTTTTCAGCTACATGTGTATTGCAATGTCTGATGAGGATTCCGGTTATGTGATAGTGGCACGCTTATTTACACCGAAGATTGCTGACTTTTACGAGACATACTATGAATCAAAGGGAGTAAACTTTATCAAAGGAACTGTATTGACATCCTTTGAAACTGATTCAGTGGGCAAGGTAATGTAGCATCTCCCAGAGTACGCACTTCTAATTTTATTTTTTCTTTTTCTTATATTCATAATGAGGGCAACTAAATTTCATCAGTTAACTTTTGTAGTACATAGAATTGCAATATGGTCCCCAAGGCTTAGAGTGGTACTGTTTAGTCCCCACCCCAGGGCTTCTGCTTTCTATTAAAACTATCTCTGAAATTTAATTTTAGCAAATGGTGCTAACTAAATGTTTGTATTAGTCATGGACATGCTATTAGTTACGACACTGGCATACTTTTATAGTCTAAATTTTGCTTATGGATGCTTTTATAATACGAGATTTTCACTTATTAGATTAAACAATATGTTAGTGTGGCAACTAATGCCTCATTAGTGGGGAAACTAGCATTCGGATAACATTGCTTGCTAAAATAATAGAATACAGGAACCTGAGATTCCAAGCAGACAAATAAATTGCAGAAAAGAAAATAACACTTCAAGGATTAAATTGTAGAAAAGTAATCCTTAGGTAACAAATTGTATTTCTGTTAAAACAACTGGCATCACTTGTGCAATTTAGCCTAATGAAGGCTTCTCAGATTTTCTTTCATAAATTTCAACTTAGTGGAGCTACTTTCGCATATTGTGATAAAATCAGGCAAGATGCAAACCTGCATCAACAAGGACCTGATTTAATATTGGTGAACAGCCAATAATTGATGCTGGATTGCGAGGGATGTCAAAACAGGTGGCACAACTTTTGGTACTGGCTTGATTAAGTTGCTAATGGTTGAGTCCTTTTCTTCACCACCTACTGGAAAAGTAGAAGTAACTTGTCGTTCTTATCCTATTAAAATTTCCACGAGTAGAATAGGTTTGCAATTTGTCATGGTCAAAAACCTTAGAAATCGTGTGTGGTCATATTGTCATATAGTCTGGTACACTGTATAAAGCCCTGTTGGGCCAAAAGGAACTGTTAGTAGCTTGTTTACCACCAAAGAGCCTATTTGCCTGAAGAGATAGATGGGCCGAGGAAGCCATCAAGCCACAAACCAACCAAATTATGAAGTAGAGTGCAGAAGCCATTGAAACTACTGTGGAAAGACTTTTGTCGAAGGCAGCATAAACTGACTAGGGTGCACTATAAATACGCTTGTATTGCCTAAAGTGCAGATACACAACTGATACTCCTCACATGCCTTTAATTGTATATAATAAGACCCTTATTCTAGTGCAAAGTTTCTCATCGGTTATCTAGGCTGATGAACCCATCTTTCAGGAGGTTTTCCTCATAAACCCTAGTGGCATCTCGATTCCCTCGCTTTCATTTGCATAACGTGTCTCAAACATATTCATCTTGATACACCAGTACAATTTTATGGTGTTTTAAACCAGTGTGATCTCTGTTGCTTATACTCAAAAGAGTATTTTGTGCAAATGTGTCCCAAAAGGGTATGGTTTAAGTTTCTCAAGCTTGGCTCTAGATGTGTAATCCCTATAGCAATGTACTTTGTGCTTTATTACATGTCTGACAAGTTCGAAAAAATTCTTGAGTCTAGTTTCCTTTGGAAATCTTATGCTTGTGTTGCTTCTTAATGCTGGAATCATCTCTATGTGCAGCAGTTATTTTGTGCATTGACGTAAAGTGATGTCTTTCTCTTATTTAAATTTTATTTTAATTGTTTTATAATACAAGTCAATCCACTCACCTTATGGTATTGCTCCATGCTTTCCTATTTTAATTAGCTAAGCATGTTAACGGCAGCATATAGATTTCAACCGCATCGCTTCTGTTCCTGTGGTGAATGATTTTTCGTCAGTGAGCTTTAGTTTAAATGTTGTTTTCGTTGATCTCTAGGCTACCTCAGTCATTTTAAGAGATGGCACATGTGTTCCAACAGACATGGTTGTTGTTGGTATTGGTATACGTCCAAACACAAGCCTCTTTGAAGGCCAACTAAATATGGAGAAAGGCGGAATTAAAGTCAATGGGCGAATGCAGACAAGCAACAGTTCTGTATATGCTGTTGGAGATGTTGCTACATTTCCCGTGAAGCTTTTTGCTGGGGATATTCGTCGACTTGAGCATGTGGATTCTGCTCGGAAGACTGCAAGGCATGCTGTCGCTGCTATCATGGCTGCTGACAAGACAGGGGACTTCAACTACTTACCCTTTTTCTATTCCAGGGTATTTACACTCTCATGGCAGTTTTATGGAGACAATGTTGGAGAGGTTGTTCACTATGGAGATTTCTCCAGTGGGAGTTTTGGTGCTTACTGGATTGATAAGGGTCGCATAGTTGGAGCTTTCCTCGAGGGTGGGAGCAAGGAGGAGTATGAAGCAGTAGCCCAGGTTGTTAAGTTGAAGGCCACTGTTACGAACTTTGCTGAGCTAGAAATATTGGGCCTGGAGTTTGCATTAAGAATTAGCAAACAAGTGGTACCAGAGAGCAGGATATCAGTTGAGTGCCCTCTATACACATGGCATACTACTGCTGGTGTTATTGTTGCTGTGTCAGTTGCTGCATTTGCTTACTGGTATGGAAGGCGGCGCCGGAGGTGGTGATCTTACACTATGTAACTGGAAGCTTTCATGATGGTGTTCTATTCATTGTTGGTGTTGTCTCAGAGTCTAATGTCATAACTAAAATTTAACGAAAGATCAGCCTGAGAAATCATGAACAACAAGATGCCATGAGGTCAAGATTCCATTTCATGGTTATACTTGAATCATCAATTGTCTAATTTAATATGTACAAATATTAAAGGGGAGAGCAAAAGGGAGCTTTTGTATCTAAATGTATATTATGTCTATAAATGATTCATTACATCGTTAAAAGCTACGCTACTAAAACTGTCAAATTTTGGTGCCTGTCTTACTGCCTTAGCTGTCTGGGTTGTCTGCTCAGCATGCAAACTTAGTCTCGTTTCCAAGTATTTGTTTGTTGAATCTAACACCAGCCATATGAAACAATGATTGCTAACATTTGTAACCGTGAACTTGGCTCCTATGACCCTATAGAAGGGTGAAATAATGCAATTTAGGTGTGACGGTTACACCTATAGCTCATTTCAGTTAACATTCAAATTCCTTGGTGTATATTTTTTCATATACAAATTCAGATCTTGTTTATAAACATATTACCTTGACTGTCACGTTGAAAAGCTACTATGGTTAGGGGTGGTAATATGGGTTAATAGGTTGGGTTTAGGTCAACCGTTTAATAACTAGGTTAAAAATTTTGAATTCTACTTCAATCCAAATTTGATCAAGATGCCAAAAAGTTCTTTCTGTGATCTTGATCAAGTTGACTGTATGGAGGTTGATTTGTGATCCGATTGATCTGAAAATTTGTGAGTATATTTCTAACGCATAGTTCGTCATATCTAACGGTGGAGATTAGATTTGAAAGTCATTCCGATCATAAACCGTAGAACGAGTGTTGAGAGTACCATTAAAGAGGGAGTGCTCCTATTTCTCACACACATACATACACACACACAAAACACACATGCACTCCATACACTTCATACGCACTTCTACCTATTTTTGGCTAAGGAGACCTCTAAATCTAATTTTCACCGTTAGATATAAAGAATTAGAAGTTTTAAAATATCTTGATAAAAGTTTAGCTTAATCGGATCGTGATTGATCTCCATCCGCCATTTCGATTAAGATAACATACAAAAGAAAATATATATACTTTGTCAATTTTTACTATTTATGTCAATTTGATCAAGAGGTTCGATAAAAGTCGAATCGAGGTCCGATTGGACTGAAATTTTATCAGCATATTTTTAACTCATTGTCCTTCATATCTAGTGACGACTAGATTTGGAATCCTCTCTAGCCAAATATTACTATGGAGTGTATGGAAGGTAGGGAGTGCATGCATCATATCCCATCATTTGATATGAAGAACTATGAGTCGTGAATATGCCGACAAATTTTCAGTTCAATGGACCTCGAATCGATTTCTATCCAATCTCTTGATCAAGAAAAAGAAAAAATCTTATGCTCTCCAAAATTTGTTTACTATGTGTGCGCACCTGCATTTGATCTTTGATCAGATGGCTCACGATGATTACAAGACGTGTGTAGTAAACGTTTTGATAGAAGGACAACATATTTTTTTTCCACGCGTTTCACGAAATACTATGCATGTGTTCCTTTCTCAATTCATTTCTTTCTCGTCCATCACAAATCTAGCTGAGTAGAACTCCCTCACCTTTCGCTCTTCATGTCCCTGCCAGTGCTCTCCCCTCCCTTTGTCTTTGTTCTTCTCCTTTTTTTCATCTTCCTCGGCGTGCTCTACGGTGTTTCTTCCTTTCATTCGGCGGAACGAGCGTCCGCTACCGATCGCTTAGAGTTCCAGCGTCGACCATGATCACTATGATAGAGCACATGAGATAGAGACTGACTTCATCGACTTCCAATGTCCATGTGGAATGCAACTTACTCGCTGAAGTGAATGTGCTTTCTGCTGGGGTAGACCATTCTTTGTGAGAACGAGGACCAATTCAGGGTCTCTCTTAAACCAGCCAACTCTCTAAGAAGACGTCTAGCTAGAAGGTCTTTGAGTCAGAATTCAAATTGGTTGACGCGGAGACAAAGGACAATGAGGAATTCTCTCTGTCTCCCTACTATATTGCTCCTGTTAGCCTTAATTGTAGTCACTTTGCGAAATTGACGGTCTAACTCAACAAGATGGAATCCTAGCCGCAGTAATCAATTTTTTGAAAACTTTTATTCTTTTCTTTAATTGACGTTCTCTCCTTCGAATCATTATTTGTTTGAATATTTTTGAATTACTTTTTTTCTCAAATTGACAAGATCAGCTCACCAAGGCTTAGTCGAAGACAATATCGAAGGAGAGTTTATGCTAAAGTTGTTTTTGTTGTGTTTCTAGTAGAGATTATTCAGTTTTTTGTTGTGTTTTATCGAATTGTTTAACTTTGAATTTTTAGTGAGCCAATTTTGTTCAGCTGGAGACAGTTTTATTGGATGATGTTTAGTGTTTCACAAGTAGCTGAGAAAGAAGATCCTACATTAAAGGCTTGCTAAAAGTAGTTGAGAAGGAAGTCCAAATATGTTCATGGCTCTACAAATTTATTTTTTATCCTCTCATTCTTCTCAGCTTAGGCAGCTACAGATCTTGATGTTGTACTGTGAATGTTTTCACAAGCTTGTGCTATCAAAATAAGCGACCTCTAATGTAGCTATTGTGAATGGAAAAGGCTGAAAAATTCATTATCATGTTTTAAAAAATATCGTTGTGTAATCCCAAGGTTATCAAATTCTGGTTTAGTTTTTAAAATCTTACAATTTTACATCATCAAAACGATATTATTTCAATTAAAATATTTTTTTTGAGTAAAATCGTACATGGATTGCGATTTAAATCGTAAAGTTTTATATGATTTTACTTTTGAGGAGTTTTTTATTTCTAACAAAAAGTTGAAGGAGTTTCTGTAAATTTTGAAGTAGTTTTTTTGTAAAATTTAAGAGGGTTTTATATAAAAATTTAATTTGAGGGGTTTTTCTGTAAAATATAGAGTGACTTTTTATATAATTTAAGAGAATTTTTTCTAAAATTTGTAAATATACTAAAAATATTTTGTAAAAGATCTTTCATGGTATTAAAAACATTTTATATAAAATTCACCGATATGTGAAATCTTACGATATTAATTTAAAATCTCTATTTTATGATCCTACTCAATCGAAACGATTCTGTAAAATCTCGATTTTGACAACGTTTTGAAATCCTGATAAATGAATTCTTAGTGAATGATTGAATGAAATATCTTGAATGAAGTATTGAGCCAAAGTTGTGAATAGTTTCTTCTGGATGAGAATGATTGAATTATTATGAATGAAGTGTTAGTTAAAGCAAGGAGTGAATGAAAAGTTCTATGATGCTCTTTCCCAGTTTAGTAATTTGTCTATTCAATGAATGTTGGTACCGAATGAGGGTCTGTTCTGTTGAGCTTCTATTAAGTCTTGTGAATGAATGAATGAATGAGTGCTAAGGATCAAAGTGAATGCTAGCACTGAGTTTGTCCGTTCACTAATAGTGAATGTTGCCAGTAAACTTTTCTGTTTAGTATCATATGCTGCAATAAAATTGAATGTTCAAAACAACTTGTTCAGTAGTTTGTCGGTTTAGCTTTCTTTCTTCATTAAAACAAAGAGCAGATTATATAGAGAGCAGATGTTCAGGATTTTTTTTTCTCGAAAAGAAAAACTTGCAGATTTATACAATCCATTACATTCAAAGCTATATTGCAGTTTTAATTCCATTCTCATTCAAAGCCATACATAATCTCTAAACATTTTCGAACAAAGATGATTTTCTTTTTAATTTCATTAAATAAAAACAGATACATAAACACTTCATTATTTACTCCAAATGAATAGCTAATTCTTCGTCAACATTGTCTTCATCTTCACTTGTGTTTTTATCTTCATCCATTTCTACGAAAAACTATTAAGTAGTGAAGGCACCTGTCAATTTCAAATTTCTTTCCAAAAAAAAAAAAACTAAACAGTCCACTATTCTGAAAATACTCACTGATCAGTTAGCGGTCAGTTGATCAGAAGATTACTAACTAGTAATTGATCTGTATCTTGTACCAAAGTATTAGCGTAATTTAATTTAAATAATAATAGTAACAAGTGCTAAGATATGCAACCAATCAGCACACCAAAAATTTTTGTGGTTCGGCACTGTAGGTATCTACGCCACGTCACTTAACACTGTAAGTGAAATCCACTAACGTTGAAGTAATGTACAAACAACTGAGACAATATTTCGCAAAACATCTCCATTTCAATCGAATCTCCTCATAAGGACATTAGTAACTAGCCTTCTAGACTTTGCAAAGTCTTTCTGGCTATAATCGTGCACACCTTCGCAAAAGCCTAGTACATACCCGCTAACCTACACTTAAGACTAGTAATCCGAAAACTCGTAAGTTCTCCTAACAAATTTTCTCTCAAGGTTACAAGTATTTAACAAGGTTAAACTCAAGTGATCTCCCTAACAATGATTTCTAATTTCACGTCAAGAAAGCTTAATGGATCTCACACAAAGAAAGCGCGGTTTGCTGTTCTTCTTCTTGAACGGGCAGCAAGATGATGACTCGCTTGAGTGCTCTTAAAGTGTTTGTTGTTCTTGCTGTTCTCAATGCTGCAACTATATAGTGATGTCTCTTTCTCAATCATAGGAGCAGTTTTAACCTATCAACGGTTAGAAAGAATGTATGGCCAAGATCAAAAGAAAACGGCTAGTAGATGTATTTTTGTGGTCATATCTTCTTCACTGAAAATATCTTTCATTTATTTTCTTGGTTGCGCATGCTTGCTGATGTGGATATCTTATTCTATGCTTCAGAAACACATATTGAAAATCAGAAGTGAATCCGACGTCTTATGTTTCAAAATAATCCAACGGCTCTAAGTATCTTTAGGGTTTCTATTGCTCTATCATCCAAATATTGTGGCAGATTTATTTTAGAAACCAAAATTATTTCTTTCGATAGAATAAGTCTCCAGGATGTCTTCTTCAATCTGTATATAAAGATCATGCCGAAATTCAAATTGATGGTTGAGATATAGGATTTTGAACTTGATTGGTCTAGATAGTGTCCATGCTAGAAAATTTTCTATCTTTGTAGATTTGCTTGATTTCTTCCAATACTTTATTCATAAAATCTGAAAATAAATATTTTATAAATCTACTTGATTGACTTATCATCTTCTGAGGGCATTTGCAACTGGTTGACACATCCATGAATCCATAAAATAGGTTTGGTACAAATAAATATGTAGGTTGAGTACATCAACTAGCGTAGTCTGTCCAACCATCTTTTCTAGATTTCGTTAGTGTATATATCTGTCTCATTTTTGGATTGTAAATAGTTTTTTGAGTCAGTCTTCAAGTAGTAAAAATTGGATCTCTAAAATATGACTCGAGCTGAGATATATTGAATTTGCACGCCACTATCCAGAGGAGGTTCGCTTGGGTGCATGCAGAATTATTCGTTTATTCATGGAATGATTTGATTTTTGGATTGTTGAAACTTGATGTCTTATATCCATAGAAAATATTAGAACTCCAAAATAGTCTCTGCGTTGAGAGATATAGCATTTGCCGTTAATTGTATCAATGTGCTGTCTAGATGATCCAATGATGTTGAGCAGTGTTGAGCATACTTAATAGAATTTTTCTTGTCTTCAATACCTAATGAAGTGTCACGCTCATGGTCTCCACATACTCGCTGTGATGCCCTTTTTCAAATACAATTAAGAAAACTCTATCTGGTGCTTTGAGTAGAAAGATATACTCGTGTAAACTCTGCATCTCAACAAGATTCAAAATCATGGTCTTCCGAGCCTGATCTGCTTCCTAGCGCGAAGATTCAATTCTTTCGTGCCCTCTCTCACTCTTTCTTTGGTGTGTATATCCCGGTGAACTCATTGGGATTTTGTTTTAGAATTTGATATATCCGGTGAGATCCTGGTTTGGATTTTAGTGAGATCTCCGAGAATTTAAAACTTTCAAACTTTGTGAAAGTTTGTATGAATTAGATAAAGATTTAAATTTTGGGATTTTCATTGGATGGATTTGAAGTTCCTGCAAACCCAAAGTTCCGATAAGTAGAAAAAATTCGAATTCCTCTGAAGTTTTTATATATACACTTTCTTCCTTTTTTTTTTCTTTCTGTTTTTTATGGTATAAATATAATTTATATGTCTGCTAGATTAAAGAAGGCAAACGGATGAGGGATTTGAATTTTTGAACATACGGTTTGCAAGGTGCTTGTGCTAGAGACTGCATATACCACCGACTATCGATTTGCAGCCATGCGCATCTCTGCTGGAGATAGAAGACAACATCGTTTTATTTCTTCCCCTCAGAGAAATAATTCAAGTGTATAGTTTTGTATTATGTGATACAAAGCATTTCCCGATGAAGTCCGATAAAAACTATAATCCAATATTGTTTCTACTTGATGAAATTAAAAGAAGTTCTATACAAGTAGGAAATGATTTTGTTTGTTTTTCTTTTTGCTTGATGATATATACATGCCAATGCAAATGTGATAGTAAAATTTCATTCTAGAGAAGTTATACAAAAGCAAATGTTGTCAAACTATAGGTTCCATTATAGGAAGAAATAACTGAGAAAAGTTAAGATAAAAAGAAAGCATCACATATGCTTAAAAAAAAAAACAAAAAAAACAAAATCAAATGAGCTGATCAAATAAGCTACGGTTAGAATTGAAACAAGATACGAGTGTGGAGGGTAATTTTGATCTTTTCTTTTAACATCCTCTAGTGCACACAAGTGGGAGCGGGAGAATATCTCTGACGTATATACCTAAGCGAGAAAGCCTCTGTTTCTTCACTTATGTTTTTCTTCTGTTCTTATTCTTTCTATTCTACCTTTTTTTGTTCTGTTTTTCTTTTTTCTTCACAACTCATTTGCATGCATCCTGGCCCAAGAGTTCATAGGTATTTTATTCAAGGCATCAAATTCGAGGTATTTTTTCTTTCATTCAATACTAAGTTTTATATTTTCTTAACATTTCTTTTTTGTGAATTTTTTTACAATTCGAGGTGGGTTCTTCTTCTCTTTTAACTCCTAACGTAATAGATGAGAATATCAAATCACCCTATTTACGGATGATATTTGGAAGCCTCGATGTTTTGAAATATTTTATATCAACTATGACAAATTAGTTGGATTCAGCACTATCATTCAAACTACTCGAAAAAGAATTTCGAGTTCAGATGAAGTGAGCACTTGTCAAATAACATCCAACTATTTTGGAAATCATAGAGACAAACCTCACAAGAGAAACTAGGGATCCGAGAAAGATTTAAAGAAGAAGAGAAATAGAAGTATGATGTGGGTGTTCTACACCAATGTTAGGTCAGCAAAAAGTATGTACATGTCTATTTGTCGAAATTTGCATACTGAAGCTAAAAGTTTGGTTGACTTATTTCAGGATGAAAACTTACCAGTGAGTAAAATTTCGGATATACTTGATGGGCCGCAAACTAGTTTGATGACAAAAATTGTTGAAATATTTGTGTTGCTCAAAAGAGTACAACATGTCAGTGGTGATGTTACTGCAGTGCTTAATTATTTTAAGAAGAAGAGTATAGATAATCCAAATTTTTACTATGCAACACCGATGGACAATAAAACAAGGGCAATAAATATTTTCTAATTGGATGGTCGGTCATGTACTCAATATCAGTATTTTAGTGATATGATATTTTTTGATACTATATACCGCAAGAATGTGTACGACATGTTATTTGCGTTATTCACTAAAGTAAACCATCATATGCAGTGGATACAATTTGGTTGTGCACTATTGTTGGATGAGATAGAAAAATCTTTTCAATAGCTCTTTGAGACATAGTTTACAGCTATGGATTAGCGTGCTCCATTTTTAATCATCATAGATCAAGATAGAGCTGTGATTGCAGGTTTTGTCAATGTATTCTCAAGTACTCGATATAGATTTTGTCTGTTTTATGTTCTCAAGAGTTTTGCAGAAAAACTTTCACATATTTATTTTAAGAGCTCAAAATTCAAGAAAGACATCAAAACAAGTATTTGAGAAAGTTATATTTCTAACACTTTGAATTGATGTGAAGGAATTGATGTCTAAATATGAGTTAAAGGATAACACATGGCTACAAGGAATATATGAGATTCGAAAAAAATAGATATCGGTTATCATTTGGATATATATTTTATGTAGGCATTAATACAAATGTGCGCTCTAAAAGTATGATTCTGCTTACAAGAATATTTTTCAACCAACAATAATTCTTTGAGAGTTTGTATTGAAAAACGACAAGTGTGTGTGTAGAATGGTTGAGAAAGAAATAAAGAGGATTATACGAGTGAACACTCGTCGCATATTATTGATAATAATATCTTTGTTTTCAGAAGTGCAGCAAAATATATAGGAGAAATGTGTACGACAGGTACAGAAAGTGCTTAAATTAAATACATACTCTCATGCACTCGTGTACCATATATGCCTAATTTTATATAGAAAAGTTGATTAAAAATGAACATTACCTGTTTATTTTTCTTATTTTTCAGTAATTCTGTGCAGTTTGAGTGTTTCTGATAAAAACATAACTTTTTGATTGAGTTTTTGTGAACGGCCAATTTGGTTTGAAAGTGAAGATATTGATGTTGGTTCATTAATTTTATCAGAATTTTCTTGCTAGCCAATTGATACATATTCACAGATGAATTTGACACCGAGTGCGGAACTGAATACTATGTGTAGTTTTGTGAATAAGTGAAGTTGAAGGCCTTTCCGATTCTTAAATTATATGTGCATATATGGTTGGAAAGATAAGACATATATCTTAAATTGCAATATTTTCTCAGATGTTTAGGAGGACAAATAGACTCCAAAATGGCACATACAATTTGATGGACAGAGAGTTCGGATTGGCTGAAATTGCACCTAAGTATTTCTTGAAAGAAAAATCCTATAATTACATACACAAATTTTGAATTTCCGAGGGATAAGTAGCAATAGAGGAGGACGAAGGGCGGCTAATCTAGGGTTTTCTTGAGTACTTATCACTGGAACGGAGAGAAGGACAGAGGAGAGTAAGGAGCAAAAAAACAGAGACAACAGTTCGCTCAACAACACTATTTGTTGATGGTTCTTTTGTTCTATTTCTAACATTTCTATTTGTTTTGTTAGACTTGAAAATTATGAATTAAACTCCTCTTTGTTCAGGCTTTGATGTAGCATAATTATGATAATTTAATTCTTAATTTTATGCTATTCGAAGTTTTATAATTGCATATTGAGTTTTCCTTACCGTGCTTAATCATTTGGAGTATCTGGTAAATATTTAATCGATTTCAGATTCATATTGAGACAGAGATATGATGTATAAATTAGTTTTTGTAAAGAATGCAATAAATTGCATGAAAGGCAGAGATGTACTCTTATGGTTTGTGAGTTAATCTATGATGCCACAATATTAAACAAGAGTTCTTGTATATTAACTCACATGCAAATATAGCGAGTTATTGCATTAAATATTTTTGGTATAGTTTGTGAAAGTTTATCAAAGAATACAATTTCCAGTTGTCAATTAAACTTGTAATCTTTGATAGCATGAAAACGGAAGTGAATTGGCTTACTTATGGTGAAACCAAATGCCCTAGCTTAAGTTATTGAAAGCTTATAAGTATTAGTTTTAGCTTGTTTTGTTTCTTTAGTTTTAGTGGACGTTTGGCTAAGCTTATAATCTCCTTTTCGTTCCAACTTTTTATTTCACGTTTCTCAATAAGCTTTTAGAGTATTCTACAGAATTTAAAACTTTTTTATAAAGTATAGAAAAAGTCTACGTCGTGAAATCTTACTATTACTTATTTTTATTATTTTTTATGTAAAAAGATAGGGCTTGTTTTTCAAAAATTTCAAATATACACTCCTTTTCAAAAAACTCCTTTTCAATAAGCACTCCCAACACGATACTTTTTGCATCATTGTATTAGTTATGCGACCGGTACACTTGTGATAGTTGTGTCTTTATTATTAAAGAGCTTACAAGATCCAATTGATGCTTCTCAAAATTTAATTTTGAATCCCAATATTTCACAAACGAAAGTAAGAAAAACAGAAGGAAATTTACAAGTGTAGTAATAGTAGAATAACAGGAGGTTTGAAGAAAGCAATTGCAAAATTTAAACCAAAGACATGTAGGACATGTGCTTTTTGTACCAAGTATGATGCTAAATATAGTAGACGAAATTGTTCTGAAAATTTAAATAGAAAGACGAAGACAAGTAAGTTTAGTCATTTTTTAAATCTTAATTTTAATATGATTTTCTTATTAGAATTCTCATTGAAATTGACATTTGTCGTAACTTTCTTATTTTCGTAGTGTGAGATAGATATATGATGAATACAAAGATGAAGTTGACTATTACGTACAAGTGAAGGTGATGCTTGTGATGATGAAAAGTTAGCTGTTAATTTATAATAACTATTTCATCGGTATATACTATCAACTAGTTATATAATTATTTGTATTTTTGTAGAACCACTTGGATGTTGTACTCAATCTTCTTACATTGTATATACGTGATCTTCATATGAAACTAAAAGTGCTTTCAAGAAATAGTATACGAGTAGTAAAAAAGAAAAATAGTATGATCTGATTTTTCTATGAATAGAAGACATCTTAGAAGTTTATGTAGTCCAAAATTCGGGTCATTCCATGAAGAAACGAATACTATAAAAATCGGAGAAGCTCGATATTTTGCACCTACCAATTTTGGATGCACCATAGTGAACCACTTCTGGGCAGCAGCGTGCAAATGCGATATCTCTCAGCTCGAGATCGGATTTTTTGTACTGGAAGCTCACTCAAATATATATCTATAGTTCAAATTTTAGGAAAAATATCCACTAACAAAGTATAAAAAAATCTTCAAAATGTCCGGACAGAATACATTTCAGACTGAATAGAGCCATGCTAGTTATGAGTGCGCACGAATTATTTTTGGTTTTCTACTCGTGCCAATTAGTTGCTGCTGATTTTAGATGAGGCTAGATCAATCAAGAATATGTTCAAAATATTTATTCTCAGATTTTATGGAGAGGATATTGAAATACATCAAGAATATCTACAAAGATGGAAAAAGCCAGCATTCATATAACTCCTACCCGATCTAATTCAAATACTCATATCTTGGTCATTCATTTAAATTATAATACTTATATATGAGACATCCTGGAGATTAATTCTACGGAAATAATCATTTTGGTTTTTGAATGAAATCTGTCACAAAATTCGGGTGACATGGCAGCAGAAACTTTAGGAAGCACTTGGACCGTTGGATTTTTTTGATGCATCATATGACATCCGATTCACTTGAGATTTGGAAGACGTGTTCCTGAGGCATAACAAAAGACATCCACCTCAGCAACAAACGGCCAGCTAAGAAAATAAATCAAAGAAAATTTCAGAGAAGAAGATGCAGCCGAAATAACACATTAACTAGCCATTGGAACTAGATCTTGACCTTGCATTTCTTCTAGCCGTTGCAACCCTTGATCAATTCAATAGCCTTCACCCTGAGATCAAGGTGGACTCTCTGCTATATATTCCAGTGAAGAAGATAACAAGTATATACATTTTCAGTGCACTAAACCGAACCATCACCTTGCTGCCCACTTAAGAAGAACACCATCAAACCGAGCATTTACTTTGAGCTTTAGTTCTTCTTGTTTCTCTTGTGTAAGATCCCTTTAGTTTTCTTGTTGTTAGACATTTTTGTTAGGGAGATGTCTTGAGCTAGAATCCGCGATCAATGTAACATTGAGAGAGATTGTTGGAGACTTGCGAGCTTTCGGTTTGTTAGCTTATGTGTAGGCTAGCGGGTTTGTGCTATACCTTTGCGAAGGTGTGCACGGTTGTAACGAGAGGGACTTTGCGAAATCTAGAAGGCTTGCTAGAAGACACATAAATTCAAATCCTCATCTGTTTGCCTTCTCTAATCTAGAAGATACATAAATTATATTTGTACCATAAAAAATAGAAAGAAAAAAAGGAAGAAAGTGCATACAAGAAGTTCAAAGGAAATTCAAAATTTCTTGCTTGTTGGAACTTCAAATCCATCCACCGAAAATCCCAAAATTCAAATCTTTATCTAATAAATATACAAACTAAAATAGAAGCATGGGGAAAAAAATACAACACGGTTTAAAAGTTTTCTACAAATTCTAGATCTCACCGGATATATTCAAATTCTAAACCAACATCCTGGTGAGTTCATCGGGATATACACACCAAAGAAAGAACGGGAGAGCTCTGAAGAATTGAATCTTCACACCGGGAAGCAGATCGGGCTAGGGAGCGCGCTCGAGACCTACCGGCATAACCACGGTTGCTCACTCTAGTGAGAAGGCTATCAAGCAGCAGCGAAGAAACACTACCTTGAACGAACGAAGAAAGCAAAAGAGTAGAGATAAGAAAGAAGCAGTGAAAAGTCATTACTGCCACCAAGAACATCAGATTTTGGATAGGCAGTGTTTTTTTTCTGGCCGTCAGATCAAGCGATCCAACGGTCTAGATTTAATATACATGGAGAGCATATAAGAGTGGTGTATGTGTGTGTGTGTGTGTATATATATATATAGGGTGCGGATGCGCACACTCCGCTAGTTTGTGCGCACTCCCGCACTCCTTATTTGATCCGTCAGATTCGCCATCCGACGGCTCACGATCGATTACCATTTACATTACGGGATTACTGTATGGATACGCTTGTAATTTGCGTGCCCAGTATATAGTAATCCCGTAAGCCTGTGTTCCGTACACAGACTTTTTGTTTTTTTTTTTTTCTTTTTCTTCCTCGTTCTCTCGCCCGTCCTCCACTCTCTTCTTCCCGATCGAGCTCGGATTCGCCCGCTCGTCTCCGGAGAAAAATTTCTAAGGTATGCTACTATGCTTCCGATTCCGTTCTCTTTACTTTATTTTCTCCCACCATCTCTTCTGCAACCGCAGCCGATTGAACCCTACCGCCGCCGAACTTTCAACCGGTGATCGGCGAGAGGAACCCATTGCCCTTATGTTTCCTTCTCCTCTCTGTCTTCCTACTCCTGCCATCAATTTCATCAATTTCTACCCGTCGGCTGTTGATTTTTCTTCCTGCTCGAGACGTGGTTTTTTGATCCGTGCCGCGTGCGATTCCGGCGATCGTCGCAGGTCACCCTATTCGCCTCTGACATTCTTCTTGGCCTCGTCAAAACACTGAAAACAAAAAAAACCAAAACAGTTTAGAGGGCAACTTTGTCATTTCTATACATCCATTGTTTCCCTCTGTTTTACGCCAAGCATTTACGCGGGAGAAGTTCTCTGTTCTACGTAGGAGAAATTTGTGTTCTTCCTCTTTGCTGTAGTGATTCTGGTTTGCACTATTCTTCTTCTCTTCTTATTCAAGAAAGCTGATTCTCAAACTCATGAATTATGGCTTAAGAATTTGAAGGTATTTTTTTTCAAAGCATTAAATTTTGTGGTGTTTTTTCCATTCAAAGCTGGGTTTTTTTTTTTTTTTTTTTGGTGTATCTTTTAGGTTTGGAGGTCGGCTCTTCATCTTTTTCAACTCCAAACGTTATAGAGGAGAATCTCAAATTATCTTGTTTAGGGATGACATTTCAAAGTCTCGAAGCTGCGAAAAAATTTTATATAAATTATGAAAAAGCAGAAGAATTTAGCGTTGTTACTCGAAATACACAAAAAAGAATTGCTCATTCAGATCAAGTGAGTATTTGTGAAATGACTTGTTCCCGTTTTGAAAAACTTAGGGGCCATCGAGACGGAAAGACAGATGATGATTTTGCGAAAGAAGTATAGAAGAAGAGAAGCATGAGTACAGCAAAATGCGAATGTGCTGCAAAAATGAGAGTGAAAAGACAACCTACTAGATTGTGGGAGGTGGTTGGGTACGAAGGCAGTCACAATCACGACCTAGTAGTCCTACAAAAAGAATACGAATGCCTGTTTGCAGAAATATTCCTATTGCAGCTAAAAGTTTGATTGACTCATTTCGGAACGAAGGCGTACCTGTGAGTAAAGTTGCAGATATACTTGATGAACCGCAAAATGATTTTGATAACAGAGATTGTTGTAACCATTTGTGTCCCTCGAAGGAATACAAGAGGCCTATTAGTGGTGATGCTACAACAACGCTTAAATTCTTTGAAAAGAAGAGCATAAAAGACCCAAATTTTTCTATACAATACAGATGGATAGTGAATCTAGAGCAATAAATGTTTTCTGGGAAGATGGTCGATCGTGCACTCAATTTCAATATTTTGGTGATGTAATTTTTTTTGATACCAACTACCGCAAGAATATATATGAAATGCCATTTGCGCCATTTACTGGGATTAACCATCATATGCAGTCAATTCAATTTGGTTGTGCACTACTTTTAGATGAGACTGAAGAGTCTTTTGAATGCCTTTTTGAGACAAAGCTATGACTGCCGTTGTTGCGAAGGTATTTACAAATATATGGCACAGATTTTGTTTGTGGCATATACTGAAAAAATTTATTGAAAAACTTTCTCATATTTATTTCAATAGCTCTAAATTTAAAAAGATATCAAGAGGTGTATTCGGAAAAATTATATCTCTAGCACTTTTGAATTGAGGTGGGAGGAATTAATGTCAATATATGAGTTACAAAATAATGAATGGCTCAAAAAAATATACAAGATTCGAGAAAAGTGGGCACTAGTTTATCACTTGAATAGTTTCTATGCTTAGATGAATATACTCTTGGGCATTCCAAAGGTATGAATGTTATTTACAAAATGTTTTCAAACCAACAACAACTCTTCGAGAGTTTGTTGTGAAGAACGACAAGTGTTTGAGAAAATTTGTTGAAAGTGAAAAAAAAGAGGATTACATTAGTGAACACTTGTGTCCCATTGTAGAAGGCAATTCATATGTTTTGAAAAGTGCAGCAACAGCATATATAAGAAATGTGTACGACAAGTTTAAAAAAGAATTTGAGAAAGTTCAATCTGAGTATATTTTGCATGATGATGAAAGAGGTAGTGATGGGTATACGACTTTTATTTATAATTCCAGAGTGGAAAGTGATCAGCGTCAGTGAAAAGTGAAATTTAATTCAGTCACAAAGAAAGGTAAATGTGAATGTAAATTTTTTAAATTTATGGGACTTTCTTGTGAACACCTGATTAATATTCTTCAGAGTCAAGATATAGAGAGATACCAAATCATTTTATTCTTGACCGATGGAGGAAAAGGGCTAATAAATATAGTGCTAAATATGATGGTGGACCTATAAATAGCCTTGAGAATGCTGAGTTACTAAAAACTATCCAACTCTAGATGGTGTTCAACCAATTAGTTTATGAAGCGGCGAAACTAATGATGGATATCAATTGTTGTTGAAAAAATTAGAAGAGGCTTCTCAGGGACTCAAGGAAGTAAGAAAGACTAATCACCAGGACAAGAATTCAGCTGACAATCTATGTACTATTAGTGAGAGCTTAGGAGAGCATATTGGAACCTCTCAAGTTTTACTTTTGAATCCTAACATCTCACAAACGAAGGGCAGAAATAAAAAAGGGAGGGCTTGTAAGTGTAGTACTCGAATAAAAGGAGGTTTGGAAAAGCCATTGCGAGAGCCAGAATGAAAACAGACAGAAGACGCATTTACTGTAATAAGTCCATTGTTAAAAATGATAAGAGAAACCATCCTGAAAATCCTAATAGAAAGAAAAAGATAAGTAAGTATAACCATTTACTTAGTTTTTGATTTTTTGTTTACTAACTTCAATGGTGGAATTTTACTTGACGTTGGCTATCAGTCTTTTACTTGATAGTTATCGATATAGATGATGCGGAAGATGAAGACACAAGTGAAGACGACGATAGCGATGAAGAAGACTTAGCTGTTGATTTAGAGTCGAATGATGAAATTATTTTGATATTTTTGGATAAGCATATAGATGTTGTACACAATCTTTTTAAGTTGCATTGTAAAAAAAAATAGGTATATTCAATTTTTTTTTACACTGTGTTGTAAATCTGTTGTTAACTAAAAAAGATTAAAATTAAATTTTTTTTTTTAGCCAGGAAGCTCAGTTGGCTAGTGAGCATCTAGTGAGCTCACTACCAAAGAGCATCCAAAGAGAGACTCATTGGAAGCTCAATTTGTCTAAAAAAATAAAGACAGATTTCTCAAGTTGCATTCTAAACAAAAACAATTTGTTATGTTAAATCTATTTAAACAGCATTGTAAAAGTGTTATTAATAGAAAAAAATTAAAATTAAATTATTTTTGGCAGGAGGACAACAAGCTCACTAGCCGGAGACCAGGTGAAGCTCACTGGCCAGTGAGCGTCTAGTGAGCTCACTAGAAGCTCAATCTATCTAAAAAAAATAAAGACAGATTTCTTAAGGTGTATTGTAAACAAAAATAATTTGTTATGTTAAATCTATTTAAACAGCATTGTAAAAGTGTTGTTAATAGAAAAAAAATTAAAATTAAATTTTCTTTTGGTTGGAGACCAACAAGTTCACTAGCTAGTGGGCTCACTGACTAGTGAGCATCTAATGAGCTCATTGGAAGCTCAATCTGTCTAAAAAAAATAAAGACATCTCTTAAGTTGCATTGTAACAAAAATAATTTGTTATGTTAAATTTATTTAAACAGTATTGTAAAAGTGTTGTTAATAGAAAAAAATTAAAATTAAAATTTTTTTTTGCCGGAGAATAACGAGCTCACTGACCGGAGACCAGTGAAGCTCACTGAATGCTCAATCTGTCTAACAAAAATAAAGACAAATTTCTTAAGTTGCATTGTAAAAAAAATAATTTATTATATTAAATCTATTTAAACAACATTGTAAAAATGTTGTTAAAAAAAATTTTAAAATTATATTGGCAATCAGGATAAACAACATTATTAAAAAAATTTCATTTAGCTCACTAAAAAAATAAAACTAAAATTATTTGGCTCAACCAATTATAAAAAAAACTAGATTTCTTAAGTTTCTTTCTAAAGAAAAAAATTTGTTATATTCAATCTATATAAACAACATTACACAACTGTTTTTAACAGAAAAAATTAAAAATAAAATTATTTGGCCTCACTAGAAAAAACCGATGATCTATCTACTAGAGAGACAACTCATCCATCAGTTCTTATCTCAAAACTTTCATCCATCAGTGGCATTCACTCCAGACAATGACCAACACATTCACATTCACAAGTATTTGGATGCTAACATCATTCACATTTCTTTCAAATATGAGCATTATTCACAAGTTCTTACAGCACATCCTTGAGCAAACATAACTCAGTTTTTATAACAACATTTATGAGCAAACACACCTCAGTTTTTACAGCACAACCTTAAGCAAACATAGCTCAAGTTTTACAGCAGAAATAAGTAAGGTTTTACATTTGCAACATTTTTTCTGACATTTATAACACTTACAGAAAATATCTTTGTTCCTGAGCAAATTTCTCTGCTTCAGCTGGTGCTCCAGCAGCACTTCTCTTTCTTTGTTTCTTCTCCTTCTCCTCCTTATCTTCATAGTACTATTCATATGTTCATTCATAAACAAAACATTTCATACAATCCGGATGCTGTCTTTGTTTATGTTAGTGCTCCAGCAGCTCCTCCATTCATATGTGCTGTCTTCGTTTATGCACACAAGAAATTGCACTGGCAATCATTGCTAACTAAAAAAAAAAAAAAAAAAAAACATGTACTTCGTCATTCATCGATTCAATTACGACAAGAATCTGGTCGTTGCATAGCAATCCTACGTTCCTAACAAAAATCGAATCGCACAATCAAAATCAAATACAAATAAATCATAATCAAAACAAATTTCCAACCAATTGCTGAGATTCATCGAAGTCCCGTTACATCTATTTCGATCAATCGTTCGACGGCGAGGAGTCAAAAAATCAGGCTAAGAAGAATGTCAGAGGCGAATAGGGTGACCTGCGACGATCGCCAAACGCGCGGCACGGATTAAAAAGCCACGTCTCGAGGGAAGAAAAATCAACGGCCGGCGGGTAGAAATTGATGACAGGAGTAGGAAGAAAGAGAGGAGAAGGAAACATAAGGGCAATGGGTTCCTCTCGCCGATCGCCGGTTGAAAGTTCGGCGACGGTAGGGTTCGATCGGCTGCGATTGCAGAAGAGATGGTGGGAGAAAATAAAGGAAAAAGAACGAAATCGGAAGCATAGTAGCATACCTTAGAAAATTTTTGCCGGAGACGAGTGGGCGAATCCGAGCTCGATCGGGAAGAAGAGAGTGGAGGACGGGCGAGAGAACAAAGAAGAAAAAAGAAAAAAAAAAAAAAAAAAAAAAAAAGTCTGTGTACGAAACACAGGCTTTACGGGATTACTGTATACTGGGGCACGCAAATTACAAGCGTGTCCATATAGTAATCCCGTAATGTAAATGGTAATTGATCGTGAGCCGTCGGATGGCGAATCCGACGGCTCAAATAAGAAGTGCGGGAGTGCGCACAAACCAGCGAAGTGTGCGCATTAGCATCCATATATATATATATGTATATATAAGGATAGGATAGAGGCACATCGTACACATGCTAGTTAAAAGTAGCCGGCAAGACATCCAAATCTAATCTCCACCTTTGGATATGAAAAATCATTAGTTGAGAACATGTTGATAAAATTTTAGCTCAATCAGAATATGAACAAACGTTCATCGGAACTTTTGATCAAAATGACATAAAATATTAAATTTGACAAAAGATATTTATTTTGTTTTTGTGTTATTTTGATCAAGAGTTTCGATGGAAGTCGGTTCATATTCCGATTGAGCTGAAGTTTTATCAACACGTTTTCAACTCATGGTTCTTCATATCCAAAGGTGGAGATTAAATTTGGATGTCTCGTCGGTCACTTTTAGCCGGCATGTGCACCATGTGCTACTAAGGATGTCATGTACCTCTATCTATCCCATATATATATATATATATATAGGGAAGGAATAGGGGCACACCAACTCTTATGCACATTCCAGCACACTCCACGGTCGTTTGTGGCCGTGGAGACCTTCAAATCCAATCTCTATCATTGGACATGAAGAACCACGAGTCGTTAACATATTGACAAAATTTCATCTCGATCGAACTACGAATAGACCTTCATCTAGTCACTTGATAATGATGATACAAATAGTAAAAGTTAACAAAAAAAATATATCTCCTTTTTTAGTCATCTTGATCAAGTGGTTGGATGGAGGTCGATTTGTATTCCGATTGAGATGAAATTTTGTCAATATGTTAACGACTCGTAGTTTTTCATATCCAACGGTAGAGATTAGATTTGAAGGTCTCCACGGTCACAAACGACCGTAGAGTGCGCTGGAAGTGTGCATAAGAATTAGAGTGCCCCTATCCCTTTTCATATATATATATATATGTGTGTGTGTGTGTGTGGAAAGGGGCATGCCCACCCGTATGGCACAATGTGTAAGCTACAACATTTATTGATAATGGAGCCCTATTTCTTCGTTTATAGCTAACGACGTATATCTTAATCTTTTGTCCCAACAAGTATTGAGCTTGTCCAACGAGTATTGAGGTTGTCCTTCATCTATCATTTTAATCTACATTTATCAAAGTTTCTAAAATATTATATAGAGGGATAGGCGTACATCCTCTACTGTGAGCTATATCTATAGTTGAACCGTCTTTAAGGGTGAAACAGTCATTATATATAACTGTTTGTGGAGGTCACACGATGTCGAAAGGAGTCACACATAGTCGCACTTCAAGCACACTCAAGTCTAATAAGATTATATCCAGTTTGATCATTTGCGACCTAGTACGACCTAATTCAATCACACTCGAGTCACACCAAGTTGCAGTGGGTCACACTTTGTACTTGGGTGGCAACACCGGACGCGACCCATGCGACCTAGTGCGATCTGTGTCGATCGGGCTGAGTGCATTCATATTAGATCCAAGTCCTACTTAATTGTGATCTATAATAAATTTTTAAAAAACTTTAAACAAGTTATCTCACTGGGATTTGAACTCATGCCTTAAATAAAATATTACCACCTTACCAGTCGAATTACAATACTTTTAGAAGTCATTGTTAAAATTAATTAGTAATTTAAATCGTTCAACCTCATGTGACTCTTTTCGACCTTTTGTGACCTCCGCAAAACATGTATATTAATGACACAGAAACTAACATCAAAGCTAACCTGAGATTATGCATGAGGAACAACAAACGAATAACTAGCTGGTTTAACGAGTGTTTAGCTCATTATCTAATCTATTACTTAAGTGTTAGAAAATAGTAAAGAAAGTAGCTAGCTGGTTTAGTTACTGTTTCGCTCTGTATTGTGCAAAATGAGATTAGCAGAAAAAAGTTTTGAGAAGCTTTTCTTATTTGAATTTCTTTCCAAAGGCGTAAATTTGATTCTCCTAAAATCTCGAGATTTGGTGGTGAGAGGTGAATTCTACCATTAACCTCAATCGACAATGTTTATATTCGAAATAGATTCTGATAATTTCTTTGCAATTCCATTATTGTTTGTGCTATTTTCTTTATCAATCTTCTCCTTCTGCTATCTTGGGGTTTCCTTTTTCTAATGGTTCAAGTTTGATTTGCTTTTCCCTTGTCATCTATGTTTGCTCTGATGAACATAGTTAATGCTTTCAAGTTATAAGATCCTAACTTTAATTCAAGTTTTCCAGCTTTTGCTAGTGTCTGCCAGTCCAAAACAAATTTCTTCAAGTCGTCATTAGGGTATAACGGCTCCAACATTGATTTTTCTTCTGTCTCATTCAAGCTCAATCTTACAATTTATGTTCTACGAATTTATTATAGTAAAGCTAGCAGACTAGTTGTTAAGTGACTTCTGTAATATAGCTTGTAGAACATCAATTTTGAACAAAGCTGTTTAAGTTGAAATGTATGAGAGCCTTATCTGGATGCATCTTATTGATCTCTGTTTTGTGATGCATATCAGACCTATGTATTAATTTGAAACAGTACGTTGGTCTCTATATTCTCAAAATTTTATGGCAAATGAATGAGTGTAATTAGGTAGAGACGCTATCTCAAAGTTGCTTGACCATAACTGATTTTTCTATGAAATGCATGGATTTTTTCATTGTTAGATAATTTCATAATTCTATATAATATGAAAATTCACATAGATCATAATTCAAATTTTTCAGAAACTTGATGATTTTTTACAAAACTTAAACAACAGAAACATGCATTGATACATAACGCTTTAGAAAGCTTGATTTCTCCCTTTACTTAATTTTAAATCAATTTGCTTTAGGTGATGAAATAAACAACCAACCTTTAGATGTAGATTAAGATAGAGAGAACCAAGCATTCCTTTAGGAATATATTTATATCCAACAACCATTATAGTGGGTAGTTAACATAACTTCTCGTGGAGAGTTATTGTAACTTTTCACCATAATGATTAGTTTTAGTAACTCTATAACCGATATGATATTATAATAATATATTAAACCAAATATTTACACCTAGCTACATTCAACATTATCCCACTTGGCATATGTGTTATAATTTCAACTTTATGTTTTAATAAAATTTAATATGCAATAAATAAATCCTTTCGTTCATTGGTTGCACCATAATATTATTATTAAGTAGTGATTAACATGAGACATCGTGGTTCTATATCATTAACTCGACATATTCCCTTCCATGTACTACAAAATCAAGTTTAAACTTAATTTACCCTATAAATAAGAATTAGCATAATGGTCCAGGTAATGTCTTTATAAAAGACATTCTGTGAGTGTTCTTTTATATCACTCATGTATATACCAACAAAAGAAATAGAATACATACAATGGAAGCAATACATAAACGAGCTCGAGTGTCAAATATGTAAACATTAAAATTTTTCAATGATGCCCAATTTGTCGACATGCTCAGTAAATACTTTTGGAGGCAACCCTTTAGCTAATTGATCCACAATCATCAGATTGGTGCTAACATGCTCAATTGACACTCGTTTCGGAACTTCTTTTTTAACAGCAAGATATTTTAATTCTATATTTTAGCGCCATTAGATTATTTGTCGTTCTTAGAAAAGAAGACTGCTGTATAATTATTACAATAAATTTTGAATGGCTTGACAAAAATGTCGACAACGCCAAGCCCAAAAATAAATGTGCAACCAATTAACTTGAATTGTGGCTTCAAAGCATGCCACAAATTTAGCTTACATAATGAAAGTAGCAATGAACTGTTTCGCACTTTTCCATAATATTGCTGTAGGATCGGGTCTCCACACTAAAAGGATTAGCCAACCTCTTAGGGGTTAGCATCCTCTACTTATAAGCACATAGCCATTCCAGCACCCAGCCAATGTGGGACTATTAAGGGGCGTGTGCTGTTAAGCCCACCAAACCAGGGTCCACTTGGTCCAACCCAAGGCGAGTTGCTGGCCCACCTCCAAGTTAGCTAGCCTGTTTTTCACTTGGGCACCAGCCTAGGCCCCTCCGCTACTAATCCGGCCCTAGCCCACCAAACTAGTCCGTCTTTCACTCGGGCTCATCAAACCCTACACGCTACTAACCCAAGCCTAGCCTAACTTGGAGGCCCAACAATTGCTCCTCCAGACAAAAGGAACACATATCCGAACATGAATTTTCTACTATCAACACATTCTGCAAAGTTTGAATTCGAAAATTCAACAACCTCCAAGTTATCAGGTCTTCTGTAAATGAGCATATGACCTTTCATTTCTTATAAATATCTTAATACTTTCTTTGCAGCTTTCCAGTGATCATGTCCTGAATTTCCTTCAAACCTAGTATTTCGATAGCAAAACTGATGTAGGGTCTAGTACAAATCTAAGCATGCATCAAGCTCCCAACAAAAGATGCATAAGAAATTACTTTTATTTGTTTGAGCATGGCTGAATTTTTCACCTTCTAAAGAACAAAACATGCCGAGCAATTTTTTATTCCAAATCTCTTTACAACTTTATTGATATATGCTTTCTGAGACAACCCTAACAATTCTTATTATCGATCTCGATAAATTTCAATACCAATTACAAAAATTGTCTCTACCATATCTTTCGTTTCAAAGTTTTTAAGAAGAAATTTCTTAGTCTCATATAATAAACCAAAATTATTTGTAGCAAGCAAGATATCATCAACATATAGGATTAGATATATAAATTTGCTCTCACTGATCTTTAAATATGTACACCGATTAGAAATATTTTTTTAAATCCAAAAGAGGTGATAGTATCATAACATAAGATACCATTGTCGGGAAGCTTGCTTAAATTCGTATATTGATTTGTTAAGTTTACATACCAATCTTTTTTTTGTTCTTAAACCAAAAAGCTTTCAGGTTGGCACATATGTAGCTCTTCATCTAAATTCCTATTTAAAAAAATAGTTTTTACATCCATTTAATGTAGCTCTAAATCATAATGAGCTACGAAAGCCATAATAATTTTTAATGAGTCCCTTCTTGAAACTTGAGAAAAGGTTTCATTATAATCAATATCATTCTTTTGAGTAAAACATTTAGCAACAAGTCTAGCTTTATATCATTCGATATTGTCATTTGAGTAACGTTTGGTCTTAAAAATCCACTTGTATCTAATGCACTTATATCCTTTTGACAATTCAATAAGTTCCTATACTTCATTATGCTGCTTAGATTTCAGCTCATCAGACATGACATATATCCATTCATAACAATTATCACCTTTAATGGCCTGTGAACATAAAACTAGATCATCATCAATACCCAAATCAAAATCGTACTCTTATTACACTACATAATCGTTCGAAATAACAGGTTATCTTTGTATTTGAGATCTTAATGCTATTTTTTTGGACTCATTTAAAATAGGTTCATCCACATTGATATCATTCTGATGAGTTTCATTTATTTGTTATTCTTATATGCTTTTAAAATTGTTCTACAACTATAGAAATAACAACTTCATAAGAAGTTTGAGGTAAGGAAACATATTCCCTAACTTTTTTAATTTTTACTTTAAGTGGCTCTTCACTCCCACTAACTTCACCATTTTTAATTAATCTAGCATTTCTAATTTCAACAATTCTTTTGCTATGGTTGGGACAATAAAATCTATACCTTTTTATTTTTCTGGATAACCAATGAAAAATCAATTGATTGTTCTTGCATCCATTTTTTTATATGGATTATAAATTCATACTTCTGTCGGAAATTTCCTAATATGCAGATGCCTTAACCTATGTTTCCTACTTGTGCTCAATTCAAAAGAGTTTTTGAAACTGTCTTAATAGGAACCCTATTTAATAAATACATGTCAGTTTTTAAAATATGCATGTACAACGATTTGGATAAAGATGAGTTAGTTAACATATTTTTAACCATATTCATTAGAGTATGATTACGCCTTTCTGCTACACCATTTTATTGTAGTGTGGTTGGAATTGTGTATTGAGCACATGTCATGTCTTTTAAAAAATTTAGCAAATAGATCTGAATATTGTCTCATTTCATCATACTTTTCATATTATTCACCATCTCTGTCAGATCTGATAAGTTTCACCTTTCTATCTAACTGCCAAAAGTTCCACAAAAGTCAGTATGTATAATCTCAAAAAGCTATGTGCTTCTTGTGGCTCTTTTTTGTTATGGTAGGTTTATTTTTCTTTAATACAATCCGATCCATACATATATCAAGATCGATAAAATCTAAATTTGGAAGGACTTCATTCTTTATTAATCCTTTTAATCTTGATTTGAAAATATCACCCAAAAGTTTATGCCATCACATAAATCTTGATTTCATTCTTTACCAACTCACTAAATATCGTTTAGTTCCAACATTATAATGCAAGGTTAAAAGTGTTTCAACAAAAGAGTTATCAAGTTTTAACTTGTACAACCCATCACATAAGGCACCAGAACCAATAATATAGTTTGTTTAAAAAAAATAAACTATTCATTTTCAAATTAAAGAAGTATCCATTAATGTCAAGTTTATTTGACAAAGAAATTAAATTGCGAGAAATAGAAGGTACATTAAGTGTTTCAAACAAATCCAATTGATATCCAATGTCTAAAATTAAACGATAAGTTCATATTGTTTCAACAGGAACTTTGACTCGATTCCTCATAAAAATAAATTTCTTATTTGGATTTGTGATTCTGGTCAAAATGAATCCTGCATCGTATTTGAAACGTGAACGGTACAACCGGAATCAATCCACCAAGTATTATAAGAAATTTCAGCTAAATTTGATTCGAAATATAGACAAGTATAATGCTTACCTTTTCTTTCGAACCAAGCGTTACGCTTCAGACAATCTCTCTCATAGTGTCCAGGTTTCTTACAGAACAACTCTTGTCATGTTGACGTTCATTCTTATCGAATGAAGCAAAATACCCTTTTGTCTTAAATAATCTTTGCACTTCCTTTTCATTCTTTCTTCCGACTTTTTTTTCTAGCTTCTTGATATTTAATGAAATGAACGGAATGAGTTTCCAACTTTTTAAGTCTCGTCTCCGCTTGCACAACAATACTGTGTTATTCATTCACATTATGTTTGTCCTTCATAGTATTATAGTTAATTTGGAATTGACCATATTCATGTGATAAAGAATTAATAATAAACTGTATAAGAAAATTCTCATCCACATTCATTTTCAAGGACTTTAATCTTGTTGTAATGTTTGACATTTCAATAACAAGCTTATGCATAGTACGAGAGCTATCAAATTTCATAGTGGTTAATATACTAATAAGGGTACGAACAAGTGACCTTTCATGGTGGTCAATGTACTAATAAGTGTCGCAACAAGTGACCTAGCAACTGTTTAGGGAACACTCTTCCACAAACTTTATAAATTTTTTAGCACTTTCGGTGTTAGGATGAGTTGACTTAACTTTCTTTGAAACAATCATTCAAATAAACATTAAGTTTAATCGGTTTGATCTTCCTCAAACACTATGAAAAGATCTTTTTTCATCAATGTTGTCATCAATAAGAGCAACAAGCTTCTCAATTAAGAGTGTTAAATCAAAACCTAGTACACGTAAGTGAAACTGAACTTGTTCATATAAATCAGAGAAATTAAGTCCGTTGAACAGACATACTGACGTAGAATGCAAATCAAAAAAATAGGAATAGATGTTGCAAAAACTTAATGTTCGTAAATTAATGTTTTTGAGTTTAAAAGTTTTTTCAAATACATAATACAGATTCAAATAATTCATTTAGGAAACCAACGTATATCGAAGTTCTCATTTGGGTGAAACAACGTCATGCAACATAAACAATAATGATGTTAAAATAAAATTTTAACTTAATTTAATAATTAAATATATTCAAATTAGATATGTTGCTATATTTGGATATACAAAATAAATATAATAAAATGTATAAATTATCACGTCATGTTTATGAACTAACTATAAGAACTACCAATCAATCTTTTGGTGGTTCTAAATGTCTTATATTTATAAACTTCAATTATCTATAATAAAATAAAGTATTTCACATGACAGATATCAATATCACATATTTATGGATAATTGAATATTTAGAATATATATTTAATTTGAAATCCACGAGAGCTTAAGATGTGGCACTTTGATGACTAACAAACAATCATAATACGAATTCAAATTGACATACAAATTCTATAATTTGAAATTTGCAAAACTTACTATTTGGCCTCTTTGGTGACTAACAAACCATCATAATACAAATTTAAATTATACAAATTTAATAGTTACAAGAAATTGATTAATGCATAAAATATATATATGATATAACATTTTTCTAGGCAACATATTTTAACAACTTCACAAACTATATTAGTCACCTAAATCATCATAGATAGCATGCAATTCATGATACCAACAATTTAATTAGCTAAATTTACACATACTTGATAAAGTATGTAGAAAATATTTACGAATACCAATAGCAGCGGAAAACATAAACTCTCAAAATAATAATTTTAAGATTTTCACAAATTCGAGTGAAAAAGAATCTTTAATAAAAAGTCATCGGTTTCTAAAACCGTAGCTGTTAGATAATTTCGTAATTCTATGTAATATCAAACTTCACATAGATCATAATTTGAAAAGTTACAAATCTAATAATTTTTACAAAACTTAAACAAAAGAAACATACCTTATCCATAACGCTTATCTTCAAGCAATTGTTCGTTTTTAGAAAGCTTTACTCCTTCTTGGTCTTTACTTAATTCTAAAATAATACTTTAGCTACGGACTAGACAACAAAACTTTAGATGTAGAATAAGATACAGAGAGGACCAAGCATATCTTTAAGAATGTATTTATAAACTACAACTTTCATAGTGAGCAGTTGCCATATAACTTTCCATCATAAGAGGTAATAACTCCTTAACCAATAAGATATTACCATAATATATTAAATCAAATATTTACACATGGGCCATATCCGACATTCATCACCACTTTAATTTTGTAGGCTTGATTTATTATGCATGTTAGATCCTTTATGCTAGTTCGGAAGCAAACATGTTTCTCTATGTTCTCAAAATTCTTTTGGCAAATGAATGAGTGTAACATGTAGAGACGTCATCTAAGAGTTGCTTAACCTAAACTGATTTTTCTGTGAAATGCACTGACTTTTCATCACCACTTTAATTTTGTAGATTTATTGATGCATGTTGGTTCCTTTATGCTAGTTTGGAAGCAGACATATTTGTCTATATGTTTCTCAAATTTAATGCCAATTAGAGAACTTGTGGAAATTACCTTCAAAAATGCAATCTAGTTTTGTTAGGTTGTATGTATGCGACTGATTTTTTTCTCTTTTAATCGATTTCTAGCTTTGTTGTTTGAGCTAAACAATCTTAATCTTATTCAAATGTGTAATGTGTATGTTCTTCTAGATATGATGTGAAGATCGACCTCTATGACTATTGGAACCAGCCTTGATATCTGCACTGTTATAACATGATAATTTTCCTCCGGTTCCACTCTGTCTGATAACCAGTAAGCTTGTAACTGGCTGTGTTCTTCAGTTATATGTAGATGCACGGTTGAACTAACTAGGACATAATCAGCTGACTGATTTGCCCACTGTTTTTTGGTTTGCTTTCTTTTGAGAATCCTTTGTTGAACCAAACAACAATGATTAGGTAACTAGTTTCTTAGTTGTTCTATTTCTTCAGCTGTTTTGGATGAATGGTCAAGCAATGAGATGGTTAAGCAGTTATTTTCATTATCAAAATTAAACAGAGCGAATGATACTTGCTAGCTGATTAATTTCCGTTTTGTATTACTAAATCAATTAGATCAAATTTATTAAAATGTATAGAGTATACTTATTAGTTTAATCTTTATTATCCTCAAAAGTGTTTGTAGTTTCAGACACAACAATATGAATATCATCGGAAAAGAAACAACGACAACAATATAGGAAATTGGACAAACAATTAGGATATAGAAAGAAATATAGATTTAGATAAAGTCGAACATATATAAAAAAGGTCAAGATTTAATAAAAGTAACAGTTTACAAAATACAATAAATATTAACACTACAAATGTAGATTTTTGTATGCGTTGATGAAAAACATTTAGTACATACATGTCCAAATAGAAAATCAAAAGGAAATGAGCCTAGAATGATATGTAAATTGTGAAAATATCGAGATATAGAATTTTTGTATCGGTGATGAAAAACATTTAGCACAAAGATGTCCAAATCGAAGATCTAAAGGAAATTAGCCTAGAGCGATATGTAAATTGTGAAAATATAGAGATATAGAATTAATTAGCATATATACAGGGAGATGAACCTGATAGCAAAACTCTTAGCGTCTTTTTGGATGAATAGGTAATAAGTAAGAATAGGATAAACATAACAAAAATAATTAAAAGAATGAATAGGGAAGGGTAATCATTTATCTTATTGTGTTTGATATACATCAAGGGTTATGCATTAATTGTGCTTGGATATAAGGTTAAACGAGCGAATAATGAAAAGAGATTTTTAGAGAAAATATAAATTTCTTTTCATAAATCTAACTTTAGATTAAACTAACTTTTGATATAACTATAGATGAGAATTATTAATATAACTAAATTAATTTTTATATTCTATTTTAAATTAATGTTAGATATAACTTAACAAAATTAAATCTGTTTTTAAATATAAACATTGTGAATATATAATTTTATTATTTTCTCTACCAATTAAAATAAATTAAAATTAAAGTGATATAAAAATTATAATTATTATAAAAAGTAATACTCGATAATTTTAAAAAACTTTTGGTAGAACCTCTCTTGTAAACTAAAAGAAAAAATATATTAAATTTTATAAAAACTCATATATTATTAAATTAGAAATAATATTAAAGAAATGAAAGAAATTAAACAAAAAAATGATAGAAAAGAAAGTAAATTTGCTTTTCCATTTGTAAGTATGCATACCCCACTGAATCAGCAAATACGCATTTAACTATGATTTATAGGGAAAAATAGAAAGCTGCTCCTCTTTCCTAATACGCTAGACATTGGTAACAGTAGAAAAATGCTTCACCTTGTCATTCACTTCTACCGTTATTCATTATCCAAACAGACCGTTAATGTATTTTGTTCTTACCGATCAACTCCTCTCACTATTTTTTGGTAGCTTGTGGTGAATTCGATCTCCTTACAATTTGTTTGGATTGAGAGTAATAGGAAGCATTGGGGAGTAAGTGAACTAATTATTCTCGATTGCTCTTGTGTGGCAATCAATTTATAAAATTAATAGAAAGAATTTTACTCTCCATTAATCTTCGTTTGGGATGGGATGTAACAAGGAGTAAGAAAATTTGATTTTCTATTGCATTTATGAAAGTTACTAACTTATCCTTATGGTTTTGTTTTATTACTAAGTGGTTTCCTTTTTCTTATTCGTTTCGTCGATCAGCCACCGCTCGGCCGCACCTGCTCACCTCGCTGCCTTGCTGCGCTGCGCCGGCGAGAGCCGTCGATCCAAGTAAGTTCCAACTTTCTTTTCTAACGCTACGTTCTTGTATTTGAACACTATTTTTCGATTTCTTGTGATTTCTTCAATTTAGTCTGATTTTCTCGTTTTCATTTGAAGCTTTTGTTTAATTTCTTCGATTTCATCTTGATTTCGTTCTTTTTTGAGTTCTTCTTCGATTCTTTTCGATTACGTCTAATTTTTTCGTTCGTTTTTGTTGTTGTTCTTGTTTCTTCAGAGAATTGTTTTGGTTGGAATTCCTTGGTTTTTGTTCGTGTAAGAATTTTCCTCGCAGTTAAGCTATATGTAATGGCGGTCATACTTTTCTTGGTGGACCAGTTTGAAATTGAATTGAAGAAGAAGAAGAATCGAGTGCCATGTAACAGATTCAAACTTGAGCAATCAATCCAAACAAGTAACTTCTAGTTTCTTAATTTCTCAATCAAAACCTTTTTGTTCTTACCTTTTGCCACGATATTCTAATTTCAGCAAGCTTTGTTTAAGATTGTCTTGTTGTTGTTGTTGGTTCTCGCAATGGCGGAGTTACAGACATGATTGGGGGAATGAAGTGGAGGAGAAGAAGTAGATCAAACCATTTTCGATGGCTGCAATGTTTCTTTATGTTCTTGTTTCTTTCATTTCATAGTAAATTAAAGCAGCGTGATTTTGTATGATACAAACTGTTCGATGAAATGCCTCAGTAAAAAAAATGGGAGCTCTTTCTTTATTATTTATTATGCAACAAAATGGGAGCTTTGCTTTCAGCTTCTGTTGATTTTATTTCTCCTCTTTTGCTCTCAAGTATTTTATCGGGCTTTAGTTGTTATGCGTTCGGTCTTCTTGTAGTTTATTTTCTAGAGTCGTTATATTGTCTATTCGCTTCCCTTATTCTCTATCTGGTAATCGCGTTATATTATAGTGTACTTGCTTCAGTTCGTGATATAAGTTTGAGTTTACTTTGGATGTTCTGGTTCTCTTGCTCTGTTCACTTTTCTGAGTTATTCTATTAAACATTTTATCCATTGGTTTACCTCCTTTCCCAAATTAATCTCCGATTAGTTTAAGCGACCAACGAACTTTATTCTGCTTTTCTCTGCTGTTTTGTGCGTTTTTTGTTTAATGGCCAAGCAGAAGTACTCAGCAGTTACTCTTGTTTTTATGCTTCGCTTCTTTCTGGTTTATCCTCCAATTGTTTTCATTGTCGTTCTTACAAGTTCAGTTTGCTACTAATTTTCTGTAGCTAACATGCTACTCTTTCTTTCTGGTTGTTTGCTAGTAATTTTTCTGTTACTTCGTCAGTTTTTGGCCAAATGCTCTTTTGATGAACTTTAGGCAGTTGTTATGTTTAAGATGAGGAAGCTGTTATTCCAGTTCCTCTTGTAACACCTGTGACTGTTTTCCTTTCAGATTTGTGCTATGGACTGGAGTTTTTGTGCTAGTTTATGCTAACTCTTATTCATCTAATTGAGATGAAGGCGCTTTTAGTTTTAGATGTTTGCTCAATTATCATTATAGTGTCCTGATGCAAGGTTTTTGATATATCCCCTAGTGTGATTGGGTTGCATTTTCTGAGGTTTTTTTTTGTTTTGTAACCAATATGACTTGGAATTCTGCTAGTGTTGAGTTCTTGAGTTGCTTTAGAAATAGCTGGATTCAGATGTTTAACACTTATTATGCAATCTAATTTATAGCAATTGTTTTCTTTTTTCATATGCTGAATGTTTTTGCTGCATAATAAAGCAGTTTCTAGTTCATGTCAGAAGTTTCTGTTGTCAAAGTTAGTGGTTCATACAACATTCTAGTAATAAAAGATTCTTACAGCAATCTAATTCCAATGTTCAAAAGCTTTGCTAGCGTTAAACAAATAACTTATGAAAATACAAAAAGATATTAAGTCTTTATTAATAATTACTCTTATTTATTTTTCAGTTATCAAACAAAAATAATTATTATTCTTCATTAATCTTATTAATATATTCAAATAAAAAAAAATTAAATTATTATCTTATTCTTATTTTTATTCGAATAATTTATTTTTATTTAATTTTATTTTTATTTTCTTTTATTTAATACTTTTCTATCTAAACAGACCTTTTGGAAACTCCCCGTCCCATGATTGGTGTGGCAGATGGTGATTTTGGTGAAGTGGGTGTAGTAACAGCTTGATTCTCTATAAAATTATCTAGTTATACTAATTGATAAAGTAAGAGATTACTTTAATAGGTATAGCTATTAACTACTATAAAGTACAGCCAAAACTAAAACAGAAAATAAATGATATTCTTCTTGTTGCATCTATCCCAGTGTTACAAATTTATTTATACCCAATAGCACTAGATGGTCAGAGTTCTTACTAAATTAAACTAGCTGACGACTAAAGGGGTGTTTAGGATTGCTTATGAAATGAAACTTTTGTGAAATAAAAGGTATTTTTGTTCTTTTTGAAAAACGAGCTCTATTTTTTTTACTTCTAAAAAAATAATAAAAATATGCAATAAAAAGATCTCACTCCGTAGAATTTTTCTACACTTTCTAAATTTTTAAATAAATTTTTTATATATTTATAAAATATGTATTGAAAAACGTGAAATGAAGAATTGAAAAGTTGGGTTGGAGAAAAGTAAAGCCAAACACCCCCTAAGTCCTAGCTACGTGAGCTACTGGATTTATTTCTCAATTACAACACTACCATTGCACTCCTACTTTTGTAAACCTCTTACTGATAAACTTCACAACTTATACAGGTTTGTTGTTTGTCTTTATTTCTTCGGTCTGATTTTCGCATCTATTGTCTGAAGTCCTCGACCACCATCTCTGCCTTTCTTCTGCATCAATCCCTTCCCCATAAAGACTGGGCTCATACTCGCGTTCGAAGACACACACAAGCTCCTCATTTGGGATCAATTCTGGCCAGCCTCTTGTGGGTTGTCTCGGGTAGTTCTAATTTGTATCAGCTAATCAGCGGAGAATAATGGCCATCTTTGAGCTGATAGATGTGGAAGATGGGGTGAATTCACGCCTCATGGGCCATATTTAGTCGATAGGGATTAGGGAACTTCTCTGACCCGCTCCAATACGCGAAAGGGCCCCACAGTAATGGTACTACAGCTTTTAGAAACGGCGATCCGATACAGAAGCTTACCGATACTGTTGGAGCTTAAAAACACCATTTCCTTCCTAGTAAACCTTATCCCAACGGTGTTTATCTATGTGTTGATTCATCTGATTTTCTGCTCTGCTCAGGTAGTACTTCAGCTCACGCAAGATCTCATCACGTTGTCTAAGTTGCACACCAAGCTTTTCTAGTAAGATGTTCTCGAATAGCGATTAATGCGGTGGCCGTCGGTAGTAAACTACTTAAAATGGGGACGTTTGCGTAGCTGACTACATGCTTGTACAATACTCGGCCCAATGAAGCCAACGAAGACGCTTCAACGAATGATCTCTACGAACCATCGCAAGTGTGTCTCAAGATTCGGTGACAGCCACGATTTGCTCATCGATTTGGGGATCATACGTCGTACTCATGAGAGTCCCTTGCAAGCGATGCCACTCCTTCCAAAATCGACTGAGAAAGACCGAATCCATATCAAAGACAACAGAGTTGTGACACCCATGTAACCTGACAAAATCCCTTGAAAATGCCAATGCAACGCGTGCCACAGTATATGGATGTCGAAAGAAAATAAAGTGAGGATCATTAGAGAGGCGATCCACAACCACCATAATTGTGTCCTTTCCCTCCAATAACGGAATCCACTATAAAGTCCATTGAAATTTCTATCCGTATGGATAGAAGTATGGGTAGAGGCCGTCGTAATCAGCAAGATATAAGAACATGCAACAATGTACTTTTAGATGTCTTTTGAAACCTTGGGCCAGTAGAACTGTTGTGATAGCCTTCTCATTATTCGAAACTGCCCTCTGTGACCAACAAGAGCCGAGTTATGTCCCTGAAAGAGAACTAGCCTAAGTAAAGATGGGTTTGAGGTATCCGTATTCTCATTATGTAGAAGAATTCCATGGTGATTGTAACGTCCCAGGAAGTGCCATGTCTGGTCGCGTGCAAGAGTTGTACCATCCCTGGATCCTCTTCCTGAGCTTGTTTTAAATCATCTCAGAATGATTCTTGTAGTGTTGAAGTGGCATGCTAGTGATGGACTTGGTCTGCGAGATAAGGCATCTACGGCCACATTCAACCTCCGTACTCGGTACTCAATGTGATAGTCATACCTAACGAGCCTTACTAGCTATTCGACCTAATCCAAAGATATGACCGCTATCTCTGTACACCCAATACAAGCGCCATCTACTCTTTTTCGTAGGTTCAGTTGGCTAAGGCCGATGAAGACAATGCCTTACTAAAGTTTGCAATGGGCTTTCCTTACTGAGACAGCACCACCCTATTTAGATGCGTCGATTTCAATAATAAACTCTTTGCAAAAGTCAAGCGTAGCCAAGATATGACTTCCTGTTTTCATTGCTCTAAAAGCAACATCTGCTTCTGCGCTCAAGGTAAAAGGGTTCTTCTTCAAAAGATATATTGATGGTGCTGCAAGGGCACCATAGCCTTTCATAAAAAGCTGGTAATATCCAGTGAATCATAGAAACCTACGCAAGGCTGCGATGGAATTAGTGTTGGCCAGTCTAGCATGCCTTAAATCTTTGCCAAGTCTGTTGCGATGCACTCAGCCCATACCATATAGCCTAAGTACTCCAACTGCTGGCAGCCAGACTTGCGTTTAATCATATTCAGAGTTGTTCCTTCAACAACACAAAAAAAAACTATAGCTAGATAGAGAATGTGATCAGCCCAAGTGGAAATATAAACTAAGATATCATCAAAACATGCTAGAACGAACTTATGGAGATAGGGATGAAACCCCTCGTTGATCAGTCATTAGAAGGTTGTTGGACATTTGTTAATCCAAATGGCATGACCAAAAACTCATAATGTTCATCATGAGTTTGGAACACCGTTTTATGCATATCCTCTTTCTTCACTCGGATTTGATGATAACTGGATTTTAAGATCATGCTTGGAGAAGAAACATGCCCCGTGAAGCTCATCTAGCAATTCATCAATCCTAGGTATTGGATTTTTATCCTTAACTGCAATTTGATTGAGAGCTCGATAATCCAGACAAAAACATCATGAGCCATCCTTTTTATAACAAACAGGACCTGTGAGGAGAACGTCAAGCTGCTGGGGCGTGTAATGCCTTGAGATAACATCTTCGTTACCGTTTCTCTCAATTTTTGCCTATTGTATATAGGGATACTTGTAGTGTCTTATGTTTACAAGAGCCGCCCTAGGGATCAAAGAGATCCTATGACCGTGAGAGTAGTCTCAAAACTGGTCTTAAGCTGCTACATACTATGCTAGCAAGCTTTGTAGTTCTGGATGTAAGGTCTTATGTTTTTCTATCATTATAGGTGCTACTAGTATCATGGCTATCAGCAAGTAAGGAACACAAACGTATTCCTAGTTGCAAGTTGCTGAGTCGGGGCACGTCTTCCTCATGGATGCCTCTCAAGACATACTCATAATTTTGTAGTGAGAACCTTATGTACGACTTACACCAAACACAAATCACTTCCCCTAAGCTTTTCAACCACTGGATTCTAAGAACAAGATCCATCCCACCTAGGAAAAAAGGATAAGAATCGACAATTACTTCGGGCCTTTGTACGCTTTTGTATTAATAGATTGTGGTCTTCCATTAGCTAATTCAACTTTGAGCGGTCGTACAGTCGTTTGAGAAAGCTTTAAATGCTTCGCGAGTCGCTCCACAATGAAATTGTGGGTGCTCCCTGAGTTGATTAGGATGAAGCTTTCTTGCCGTTTGATTTTGCCCACAACACGGGAAATCTATGGTCCTATCAATCCTTGCATGGCACTTAAGCATAAAGTTGCATCCTGTCCAACCTTCAATTCATCTAGTGATTCTGTGTAATGCCTCAATCTTCAATAAGGGAAGTTTGTGTCAATGTCCTTGTATGTAATACTTGGTACTTAAGCTAACTACACCCAAGCGAAATGGTCTAAGCCCGAAGGAACTTCCTTTCTCCTGACTTCTTCCGCCCTTCCAAATTCTTCCTTCTTCTTCTCCACGTAGCCAAGTTTCTTCTATCTTCTCATTGTTGCTTTTCTTTCATTTTCTTTTCCTCTCAACCGTATTCACATGTTATCTTCCTGCCGTTGCTGTCGGTCGTCGATCCTCTACCTCTTTGTTTTCTCTTTTCTTTCCTTCCTCCCCTACGCGGTTGAAGCTTCGTTCGGGTCCCCTCCCGCGCGATCTTTCTTTCCGGTTGATTTTTCTCTGAATCGGCGCCGGATTACTTTCTTCTTCCTTCATTCTACCTGGTCTTGCAATCACCGAGCCAATTTTTGTCAGAGCAACACAATTTCGCGCTCCCGCGTGGCTGCAGCTCCGCCTGAGGAATTCGGCCAAATTCGACGGTGATCATTACCTTTGAGTGGTTCAGTAACCTACCAGTCCTCTTACTGTTTGCCTGTTTTTATTATGCCGGAAAGTCTCGCCTGAACAAAACCCTAGTTCGGCCGCAACCGTTTTCCTATTGACGATCACCGTCGTGAGCAACCCTCCGCTGCTGTTCGTTGCTACTGCTCCTCTTTTTAGCCCACTGCTGCAATTTCTTACTAGCTGGAATCCTAATTGCCAAAATTCGGCGAACATGTGGCCGAAAATTCGGCGAGCTAGTGGCGTCTACTGTTTTAGGTGAAATGCTACGCCAAATTTTATCCTCAAGAATTAGTATTAGACTATTCATTAACTCCTTTTCTATGTGCTAGGTATTTTTCTTGATCGAAGACAAAAGGTTCGACGTCGAAATTTGGAATAGATTAGGAAGTCAAAGCCGTTTGATTTATAGCTAGGTAAGCTCTTTATCCTAGAAAATGACTTGTGGTTATGTTTGGGGTTGAAGGTTGAGTTTTTATACGTGTTAATTTTGGACGTGGACTTGTAGCATTGTAAGTGCTTTCATTAATATTGTTCTGATGGGTTTTGGTAATCGTCACGTATACTTGTTAGGATTTGGAGGAGTGTGCTAAAGCGGTTGTGGACTTGTGCGCCATAGGCATTTGTGAAGGAATTTAGGTGAGGATTACCATGTCACCTTTTTCTTTGTAGAGTAATCGTTAGCATTTGGGCTTAGGTAACATTTGCTTTGGCCCTCCGGCACTCCTTGCCACATTCGTTGCATGATGATTTGCTTCCCTCATGATGCATGATTCAAGTGTGATGCATATTTACTACTGAACTTGATAGCATATATAATATTATAAATTATCATGTGTTATGTTGGCTAGTATTGTTATTACTAGAGTATATTAACTACTGCATGCTTGATCATGATTGTATATGATACTAATATCATTATGGTTTCGCCGTTGATGGCTGGTGACTTGAAAAGGATGAAATTATGAGATTGAGCAAGCTTTATAAGTTTATAAATATAAATTGTATGTATTTGATAATATAGTTTTGGTTATGTTTGAAACTCGCACTGCACGTAGACAGACGAGTAAGTCAGGGGCTGAGTTCAGGACCTCAGTGGGTGTGGGGAGGAGTTACCCACCTATGGTCATAGTATTAAGTAGGCCCAAACACGTGGGGGCGATACCACGACCCATCCGAACCGATCAAACGGATAGAGGTAGCCTCGGTGGGGCGCAGATGGAGTTTGGACACCAAGTGCAACGGAGATATTGGATTGGAGAATTAGATTTAGGTTTAGATACCCTGACTCCCTGACTGTTGTATTTTTATTATAAGTTTCGAATTACTAAGTTTTATGTTAGAGAGGTATTTTTAATTATTAACTTATTTTGTGTTTTAGTGAATATAGTATTTTAATGTCTATTTAACTACTACTTATTTATTTGTTATTTCATCCAATTATTGATTTGCTTATTGTTTTATATTTTATAAGAGATTTTATATAATACTTGATTTATCAACTGAATAAATGTCTATTATAACTTAGTTTTTGGTGATCATATTTTCCTATTAAGTTTCAAGGTTTATGTTTTCCTTAAAAGTATGTTATCTTACAAATTTATTTTTGAAACTATATTGACATCAGTTACTATATAATTGTTTAATTTGTTTATTGCATTTCATATAACCGTATTCCTCCTGCTAATAACTGAGTCGGTATGGGACGATTCAGGACTTCGTAGGTTTGATCCGATCCATCGCTGTATTTTTGTTTCATGTAGAATTATAGAAATAAATAATTAGGTAATACATTAGTGATATAAATTGGTACATTCTATTACTTCACCTCACTGATACTGGGCTCATTTTTTTCTTTCTCTTTGGCCTCCCCCAGATAGCTCAGAGGCAGTAAAGTGAGAAACAGAGTTAGCACCATCAACGAAGTCTACGTATTGAGGGTATTTCAAGGTTCTTCATTACTTTATTTTGCATATAGGAGACCCTGTGATCTAAAGAAGTCTGTATTACTCTGTTACGTATTTATGTGTTGTTGTTTATTTTTGGGTATGTATTATCTTGTATAGTGTGAGTTGGTTATCGGTAGCCAGTAGTTGTTGTGTGTTTTATTTTGGTGGTAATATAAATTATTTGGAATGAATGTTTCCAGGTTACTACATATTAGAGTTGTGTTTACTCCATTGATTTTAGGAGAGGTGTTGTCAAAATTTTATGAAAATTTTGGTACTTGTTATTTCGAGTTTGTTGGGATAATTTTGGTGTCATGTCCTCAGCAGGGGTGTGACATTCTGCCTAGTTGTCCTCTTAGTCATCCGACTCCAATAAGGCATCTATGTCCCTTTTCAAACTTATCATCACAATAAAACATAATCTTCTTACTCTCCTTGAATTAATTTCTGTAGGTTAGAGTCTAGACCGGCTAGCAATGCCTGGTGACATAGCAACTGAGGTGTTTACAGGAGTTCCCAATTACTGGCTAGAAAAATTTTTAGTTGCAGCCAACATTGAGGTTGGTGTACGAAACCTTGGAGGACTCGTTTCAGCAGTAAGCTTTTCCTCATACAGCCTAGAATCGATGTAAGCCTCTTTCAAGTCTTTCGGTTGTCTTGCCATAACATCCATAGGGATTTGCTTTTGCAGGCCTTTAAAAAATCTTCCAATTAGATCTCCTTCAATTGCATCGTTTAGTCGTACGCGCAACTCTTCAAATTCAGCTTGATATTCGACTAACTTTCTTTTTGTGAGAGTTAATGTAACGCAAAACTGTGGTATAAAGATGCAGATGGTCCATATCAGCATAAGATTACATCAGTGAGTTCTTCTCAACTGTGATGAGGTCGATCTCTTTCGAAGTTTTGGTACCACCTATTTAGCTTCCCCTTATAGGTACACTGTTGCGATGACAACTCTGTCCAGGGTGGTGTTCGAAAATATTTGAAGTACTTCTTCGCAAAGTAAATCCATTCGCTTTGAAACTAGGGAAAGTATTTCTTTCCTTCAGTAGAGGTGTATCTACCTCCATACCTCCACATGGTGTTTGGTAGGAATTCTCGTGGCTTGGCTGGGCAAGTTTGAGTTCTGTAGTTGTAGGAAATCTAATAGGGTGGGTACGCATGGTTGTTTTAGGTCAGAAGTGTTCGATAAGTGGGGTATGCATTAGGGGTTTGGTTTTCATATCAAAAGGTGTGATTAAGATCTCTGTGGTATACATCTTAGTTGCTATTAGTGGGCTGGTTAATAAGAGATATTGGATTATGCATGGTGTGGGTGGTTACTGTGGAAGTGCTTTTTACATTGAACTGGTTGTGGATCGGTTATGAGCTACTATATGAGGGGGTGGATTTGGCGCCAGATTCATCAAGGTAGTGGTGCAAGGAGGCATGTTGGATGAGCTCGCTAAGTGAGTAGCAGTTATGGTCTTGGCATATGTGTTGGCTAAGTTTAGGATGATCTCTTTTTGGTCCGCGACTAGTAATGTGATTCCTCCACGCCCTTGTTGACAATTTTGTTGAAGCTCTACTTGTTGTATGCGTTGCCTCATCTCTTCACATTCTGTATTCATATTAGAGACCATCAAGACAAATTGAGTAGCAAGATAGCTATAGTATTTTGCCAAACAACTCCCCCACCATTTTTTTGTTAGCTTGAGGTTGAACTCAGTCTCCTTAGGATACTCTCCCCTCTCATACTTGGTGTGGCAGCTGGTGATTTTGGTGAATTGGATGTAGCAACCGCTTGATTTCTATAGAATCATCGGGCTCTGACACAAATTGATAAGGTGACAAATTACTCTAACAAGTATACTATGAACTACTATAAAATCAAACCAAAATTAAAACAAACAATAAATAATATTCTTCTTGATGCCTCTGCCCTAGTCTTATAGATTTATTTATACTCAATAACACTATATGGCTATAGTTCCTAATACTAAAGCAAACTAGCACACAGGACTAGTAAGTGCTACCTAGGTAAGCTACTTGACTTATTTCTCAATTAAAACACTACCACTAGACTCCTACTTTTGCACGACTCCTACTGACACTCTTCACAACTGATGCAGATTCACTGTTTGCCTCTGTTTCTTCAGTCTGATCTTCGCAACCTATTGTCTAAGTCCGCGGCCACCACCATTACCCTTGTGCATAAAAAACTTGTAAGGAAGAGTTTGTAATTTTTGTACGAAGAAAAAGTATAACATAGAAAAGCTCCAACTATAACAACCTCTAAACACACTACAAAACCAAAATAAACCTTAGAAATAGAATTAGCAAAAGTACAAGGGTAAATAAACAAGCAAAATCATATAGAAGAGCTACATACAATGGATAGAAACTGAAATCTGAAATATGTGAACGAAAAAAATTAAGAATTTAGAGTATTATAAGATTATTCTGGAAAACATCATCTAGATAAACAAAATTAGAATAACAACATCAGGATACAATGAATAGGGTAGACGCTTTGCTTAAAAAGTTGAAGTGCAAAAATTAACAACTAAAAGACCCGGTACTTCATTAGACCCAAGACTAGAAAATACAACACACCACATATCTTGTTCAATCCTGCACAATCAACGCAAGAAGGGAAGGATAAATTGAGTTGATATATAAAAAAACTAAACTTTATCCTAATGAATAGCACTATTTCAGTCCACTGATTCAAACCGAGAGCTAAAAACAGAGTGTTTTGTGCGCTACGATTAGCTCTAAAGGATACTCAAATAGAAGACATTCAAAACACAAACATGCTAATACACAATCAATTTACATGGTTCAGCAACGAAATTGCCTTCGTCTACAGTCACTCAACCTGAGTGAAATCCATTAATTTGATTGTAAATCTACAGAACTAACTACCGTGTTTTGACATGCTTCTCCGCTGCACCGGTTCACTTCTCAAGCTGAACAATCAGCATGTACACTGCTAGTTCTCTACTGTAGAACTTACGTTTACAACAAGAACAGTTTTGCGAGCAGGAGCTTCGTCAAGCCTCTTGCTCACAAGTGGCAGTACGCACTTACTCAATATTAAGACAATTATAACTCAGGTTACAGCACAGGATCTTTCCCTCACATACATACACGTTTTAAAATTGAATTAGGTAAGGAGATCAAACAGAAAGCCAGAGATTTAAAGGTAACTGTTTTGGCTTAATGCTTTAGCGAGAACAGAGGGTGTTTTCTTTATGAAAGACTTTTGGGTTTTGCTCTCCGATTTTTTTTTCTTGCTCTATCCTTCAATTTTATATCCTTATTTTTTTTTTCACGTTGGCCGATTGAACAGATTTCTTCCCGTTTGAAAATTTTCCGTTGCCTCCTTCCATCCCGATGTTCAAGACATCGTCTTCAGCGTCTTCTTCTTATCGGTCTCCAAATATGCCCGTTAAGCCACCCCGGATGGTGATCAGCTAAGAGTGATGGGATCTTTGCCGGATCCTGTTCCTCTATTTAATTCACCATCCTTACAAGTGCTTTGATGTGTATTTTCAATTCTGTTGCAATTAATACTCACAGGCGGCAGTGCACGCTTCTTTGGATGAGTATTTATATGTGTGGGTCAAGTCAGATTTGATATTTTATTGCAGTTCAGCCTTTTGTACTGATTTAGCATTGATATAGTCGACTGCTATTTCCTATTCGTGTCGTCTGTTCCAGCTGGGCGATCTCTACATCTTTATTCTTCAGCGTGTCTTTTCCTATAGGACAGCTGGCTGTGTTGTGACTAGATCATGTTGGCACTGATAAAATCCTGTTATGCTTATTTCAATAGTAGAGATTAAATCATTAGTATTCTATAAACAATAACCCTACATGTTTGTTATCATCAAAACATAATTCTAGAATTCTCAACATTCTCTCCCTTTTTGATAATACAAAATATATTTTAAATAATTTTATGTACGCAAAAGAGCAGTGACAACCTTTACCTTGTATTACCTTAATGACTTCTTTTATACACAGCTCCCCTTGGTCTATGCTATATTTGTTATGATAAAACATAAGTGTTATAATATATCTCATACCTTGAATGCTCCCTCTTGATGAATTCTCCCCCTTCTTTTATTTTGCTATTGGACCTGTGCTATAATGGTCCATGTATGCTAATACATACTTCTCCCTCTTTTTGTCAGTAGTAAAAAAAATTGCAACCATTGAAAAGAGCATAGAAAAACATTAAACATGCATACAAACAAGGTCATATTGATTAATCAACCAAAATGCAGCAAGGTCTTTGAGATACATAGACATTAAAACAGACAAGCAAAAGATCTGTATTCATGTGGATTTCAGACATAGACAAACTATACATTGTACCAAAAGCCTTCTTGAAAGGTTAAGCAAAATATAGAAAACAGATTACGGGTAGGTTTTGGTCTATGAAAGGTTTAGGATGGTGGTTTGGTTTTGCTTCTGCAAGAGGATCTGCATCCAGATGGTCTAGGTCTTGTATGCTTGGGTGGAGCAGGAGATGATTGAGGAAGAATTTCAGATTCATCCTCATAGACAGGTAAATTCCTTGCAGACAGGTGCTCTAGATCTTAGTTCTTGCTGCTCTGGTTGAGATTCTATCTCAGTTCCTCCATTGTCCTTTTTCTGATTAGATTTCTTTAGTTCTTCTAGAGCAAAGATGATGGTGTTCCTAACTTCCAAAAATTTGGAATCACACTGTTCAGCTTGAAATGCAATTGTGTCTTGTAATTTCTGCATTTGTCCTTTCAACTCAGTTTGCAGGCTTTCAATGGTGCGTTTCATTTTTTCTATCTGTTCTACTGGAACTAGAACACATCCTGGTACATCTGGACATGTAGATTACTGTGGAATATCTGTCCTGTTTTGCTGCTGCTATCTAAAAGAGCGAGCTCCTCTAGTCTCGGCCGAGGTTAATCTAGTAATGAATTTTCATGCAGAACTATCTGTTCTATCTTTCAACATCTTCAAATTTATCCATCTCCACATTTTATTTTCGGCAAATACCGCTGATGATATGAGGGTATGGCAAGTGCTTGACAGTAATAAGCTCGGTGACTGATCATAAGCTCGGTGATGTTTATAGGGAGCTTTTTCATTGTTCTCCAAAGAATGTAGAGTCAACAGTGGACAGATCATTTATGCTTCCAGTCCTGGGTATAATGATTCTGAAGATGATATGACACAGCCCGTGAAGGGTAGATTAGCAATTGATTTTAACTCCTTTTCTAAAATAGTGTCTATGTCCAGTGCCAACTTTAGGTAATTCTCTTTAGTTGAATTCATTGTATCCACGTTCTCATGGAAAGGAACATTTAGTAACATCGCTAAGGATCTAGGTTCCAGATTTACTCTTACCCCATGAACTTCAGTGTTGAGTAAGAAGATTCCGGCCAACTTCAGATTTGTGTAAAAGACCCGAACGCTATCCTCGAAATACATTCCCGGCAAAAAGATTAGAGACATTTATCCTTGAAATTCAAACAATTCCTTGATTTCTCGTCCGGCAGAGTCAAAGTCTTGGAATCGAATTGTCGCCGGCAGCAAGACTGGCAACCGGAGATGATCCAGATAGTTTTGTAAGCCATTGGACTCTTGAATAGCTTGTGCTTGTCATTTTCTTGTTTGTTCTTCTTGGACTTTCGGGCAGGTTCCTTGGTCGGCATTCTTGCCAGTAAGTGGAGATGAAGTTTTAGGAATTTTGGTTATGGCATGAGAGAGATAGGAGAGAAAGTAGTTTCGATGAGGTATATCAAGTTAATCACTATGTGCAGAGGAGAGTGTTGAGTTGCAAATATTTTAAATGAACTTAAGGAGTGGTTTTTGAAAAATGGTTGACTAAAAACAAGCTAAGAGCACATATATACAAAAAAACAGAGTTCTCTATTTTACAGAAAATATTCATTACATGAAATATAAACCCAATTCATAACAAATTTTTGAAAACTGATCAAAACCAACGGTTTTGTAAAAATATCAGCAAGTTGATTTTCAGTGTTTACAAAAAGCAAAACTATATTGTTGCATTCAACATGCCTAGAGATAAAATGGTGTCGTAACTCAATATGTTTAGTGCGAGAGTGCAAAATAGAAAATTTTTTTAATTTGATAGCATTAGTATTATTACAAAAAATAGGCACGTTCCTCAAATCAAAACCATAATAATAATTAGTGTTTAATCCATAATACATGTGCACAGCAGCTACCGAAAGCGACGTATTCTGCCTCAACAGTAAACATTGCCATAGAGGACTGTTTTTCTGAAAACCAAGAATTTGACAGGATCCACTAGTGCTTTTCCTGTCTAGCTTGCATCCTCCAAAGTCAGCATCGACATAGGCAATGAGATTGAAACTGCATCCTTTTGGATAGAATAAATCCAAATCTGTGGTACCTTTAAGGTATCTACATATTCTTGTAACAGCACACAAATGAGTTTTTTTAGGATTATTTTGAAATCTAACACATAAGCACACATTAAACTATACGTCAGGCCTACTTGCTGTCAAATAGAGAAGTGAGCCGATCATACCTCTATAAGTCTTTTTATCAATTGATTTATCTGTCTCACTCAAGTCGAGTTTGAAGGAGGTTGCCATGGGTGTGTTGACTTTTTTTCTTGTTTCCATTTTGTATTAGCAATCAACTCTTTGATATACTTTGATTAATGAAGATCCCATTTTGTAGTTGCTTTATTGAAGTCCAAGGAAGTAATTTAACTCCACCATTAGACTAATCTCAAACTCTCCCTACATTAGCTCAACAAATATCTTACATAATTTTTCATTAGTTGATCCAAATATTATGTCATCAACATATATTTGCACAATTAGAACATCATTACTGTCATGCATAATGAACAAGGTTAAGTCGATTTTACCTCGTGAAAAACCCTTTTCAGTCAAAAAGGTACTTAGGCGTTCATATCAAGCTCTAGGGACTTGTTTGAGGCCATATAGAGCCTTGTTTAATTTGAAGATATGTTCTGAAAAGTCTTCATTTTCAAATCCAGGGGGTTGTTCAACATAGACCTCCTTTTTTAGTAAGCTATTCAAAAATGCATTTTGACATCCATTTGAAAGAGTTTAAAGTCTTTATGACATGCAAATGCTAGTAACATTCTAATGGCTTCAAGACGGGCTACAGAGGCATATGTCTCATCATAGTCAATATTTTCTTCTTGATTATATACTGTTGCCACTAATCTAGCTTTGTTTTTAATGATGTTACCATTGTCATCTACTTTATTTCTAAGTACCGATTTAGTTCCTATTATGGTTTTATTTAACGGTATTCTAACTAAATGCCATATATTGTTTCTTTCAAATTTATTTAATTCATCTTGCATAGCAGTAATCCAGCAATCATTTTCAAGAGCTTCAAAAAGCATTTTGGTTCAATAGTAGAAACAAATGCTGAGTGTTCAATGAAGTTACATTTGAGTTGAGATCGAATTCTTATACCTTCACTTGCATTACCTATTATATTTTCTTGTGGATGGCTTGATCTATATTTGAATGGTCTTGGCCTGATTTCCAAAGTTTCAAGTTGATGAGTCATTTCATCTGAGATGTGTTCATTTTCTGCTTCAACTTCATTAGGTTGTTCATTATTTGTATCTTGTTCTGAAAGAGAGGGCTGCTTCTCAGATATAGTAAAAATTATATCTTCCTCAACAACTGATCCTGCATCCATAATTGATTTCTTTCTTGACCCACTGTTAGACTCAAAAAAATAACATAAATGGATTCTTCAACTGTTAAGGTTCTTTTGTTAAAAACTCCATATGCCTTAGAGTTGGTAGAGTATCCTAGAAAAATCTTCATCACTTCTGTCATCAAACTTACCAAGGTTTTTCTTTCCATTATTTAACACAAAAATTTGCATCCAAAACATTTAATATATGAAATATTAGGCTTCTTATCTTTTAGGAGTTCGTATGGAGTCTTCTTAAGAATAGGTCTGATGAATGCACGATTGATGATGTAGCATGCTGTGCTTACAGCTTCTGCCCAGAAGTACTTAGGCAAATTTTGTTCAATTAACATAGTTCTTGCCATTTCCACTAGTACCCTATTCTTTCTTTCAACAACACTATTTTGTTGAGGAGTTCTAGAGGCAGAAAAATTATGGACAATACTATTTGTATTGCAAATTTATCAAAATCAAAGTTTTCAAAATCTTTACCATGATTACTATGCATTGCAATGATTTTAAAATCTAGCTCATTTTGAATTCTCTTGAAAAGGATTGAAAATATATTTAATGCATCATTTTAAAATGCAAGAAAATATATCAAACAGAAATGCGAGTAATTATCTACAATAACTAAATAGTAGTACTTACCTCCCAGACTTGCAATGCGAGAGGGTTCAAATAAGTTCATATGTAATAGTTGGAGTGGCTTCTGTGTTGTAACAACCTGTTTAGGTTTGAAGGATGATCTAATCTGTTTTTCTTTCGTCCAGGAATCATAGAGATATTCTAGTTTGAAGGTTGTTTCAGGAAGACTTTTTACTAAGTTTAGTTTCAGGAGTTTGTTTGGAGAGGATTTTTATACTGCAGTGCCCAAGTCTTCTGTACCATAACCAAATGTTTTCTTGTTGACTGGCCAGTAAACAGATTTTATGATTATGATATTCATCAATATAAAGTACATACACATTACCTTCTTTTTCCCATGTAGAATTTCTTTTTCAGATTTGGAGTTGACAATTGAACAGCATTGATTAGTAAAGTTGACTTTAAAATCATTGTCACAAAGCTGACTTATACTCAGCAGGTTGTGCTTGAGTCCCTATACATGTAAAACGTTCTCAATGCATAGTGAAAAAATATTACCAATTTTACCAATTCCAACCACTATGCATTTGCTGTTATCACCAAGAATTACATTTCCACCTAATTGATCTTGCAGGTGACTAAAGCATTTGATATTTCCTGTCATGTGTCTGGAGCAGCAACTATCTCGATACCATCTGCTTTTCGTTTGACTGCCCTCCATTTTCTTTTCCTACAACAGGAAATTAATATTTAGGTACCCAAATTACTTTGGTTCCTAAAGAGCAATCCTAGTAGTTCTTTTTGGAACCCAAATCATTCTAATTTTATTTGCATTCTTTTTGTACCAGCAGGAGTTTATGTTATATCCCTTCCTACCACAGTAAAAATATTTTATGAATGGAGTTGAGGAGTAAGATTCATCAACAGCATACTCACTATATAATACAGGGCTATATTTTTGCTAACTTGAGAAGGGAATACTTAGAGTGCCTCGATGCATATCCATATATGATGGCTCACTGTTTATTCGGAAGTGTTGCTTACTACTGGAGCTCCTAGTAAGTGTGTTCATATTGGTCTGTGTGTAGTCAATCCCTTCCTTTCTGAATGACATCTAGCTTATCTTTACCTTTTACGAACCTTGCCAAAGATGCTTGTAGATCACTGTTCTTAGCTAGCAGATCTTGAACATTTTCCTTCAAGACCTTGTTGTCATTGTGTAGCTTCTGATTTTCTTCTTGCAATGCCATCTCCTTTTTGAACATATTATTATAATCATCCATGAAGGGTCTGAAGTTTGGTATGGTTGGATAGGATAATCTATCCACTTTCCTGCTTAGAATTTCATTCAGCTCTTCAAGTTCTGAAATTCTTTCTGTCATGTCTTTAACAGTAGCATGATTAAGGTTACCAGCCTCATGCTCACTTATTTTAACACGAAGTTTTTCAATTGTTTAAACCGAACGATTGTTCTCAATATGTAAGGTACATAATCTAGAGTTCATTTGATCATAGTAAGCATGTAAAATATCCTTAATGGTATTGGTCTTATCATCCAAGCCAGTTTTCAAGCTGAGTATCTCTTTGCTTAATTTGTCATTCTCTTTTTTTAGATCATGCATGTATACTTTTATAGTGTTTCTATTAATTTTTACTCTAAGATATTTTGAATATAATTCATCAAACACATTTTGAATATCTTCATCAGTGTCACAATCAGAGGAATTTACCTCACTTGGATGTTCACTGTCAGCCATCAGAAAAAGATTGATCTCGCCTTGAATTTTAGCTTCAGTCTGCTCGCTTTCTTCTGATGATGTATCATCTTTATCACTCCAAGCTACCGTGGCTTTTATTTTTCTTGAGTCATTTGCTCTGGTTCTTCTTAGAAAAGGGCATTCATTTCTAAAATGTCCTAACTTATTGCAGTGATAGCAGTTTCCTTCAGAATTGTCATCTTCACGCTGAAATTTTCTATAGTTTTTTCTTTTCTTGAACTTGTTCTTTCATAATAGATTCCTGAGCTTTTTGGTTAGCAATGCAATATCTTGTTCATCATTAGAAGATAATTCACATACCTATTTTTCAGTGCAATTTCTTCAAGTCGGTCATCAGCCTTTTTCCATGAAAGTTTCTTGGTCATTAACTTACCTATGAGTTCATCTAGTGTGATCTGAGGAAAGTTGGGGTTTTCTTCAATTGCATCAACTTTGGATCCAAATGTAGGTAGTACAGTTCTTAGTATTTTCCACTTAAGTTCCTCTGACTTAAATACTTTCTCTAAATTTTTCAAAAAATTTATAATATTAGTGAATCTGGTGTACATTTGAGTAATTATCTCACCTTGGTTCATTTTAAAGTTCTCATAATCATGCATGAGTAAGTTGATCCTGATCTCTTTAACTTGGGTGATGCCTTCATGTGTTACTTCCAGTTGATCCAAAATTTCTTTGGCAATGCTGCAGATGCGGTTGAACTCATTTGAGTCAAATGACCAGTATAACAAGTTCATTGCCCTGTTGTTCAGTGACATAGCCCGGTTGTTTTCGTTAGTATACACGTTTTCAGGATTAGGAATGGTTCTACCTTCTGCATTAGTTTTGGTGGGTACAATTGATCCATCGTGAACAATTTTCCATAGTATATAGTCTTAGGCTCAGATGAAGATCGTCATCTTTGTTTTCCAGTAGCCGTAGTTGGTTCCATCAAACAGGAGAGGTCGGTTTGATGACTTGCCTTCAAAAGCAATATGAACTAAGTTAGCCATTAAGAGACCTTTACCTCAGTTGGTTAAAATTTTGAATTTGAGGCATGTTCTGATATCACTTGTTGTTCAGTTCTACACAATCAACTCAAAAAGAGAGGGATTAATTGAGTTGAAATATAAAAAAAATTAAATTTTATTCCAATGAATAGCACTATTTCAGTTGACCGGATTCAAACCGAGATCTAAGAACAGAGTGTTCTGTGCGGTATGATTAGCTCTAAAGGATACTCAAACAGAAGAAATTCAAAACACACACATGCTAATGCACAATCAATTTACGTGGTTCAGCAACTAATTTGCCTACGTCCACAATCACTCAACCTGAGTGAAATCCACTAATTTTGAATTATAAATCTCCGGAACTAACTACCATGCTTTGACATGCTTCTTCGTTACATCGATTCACTTCTCAAGCTGAACCATCAGCATGTACACAGCTAGTTCTCTACTGTAGAACTTACACTTACAACAAGAACAATTTCGCGAGCAGGAGCTTCCTCAAGCCTCTTGCTCACAAGTGGCAGTACGCACTTACTCAATTTTAAGACGATTATAACTCAGATTATAGCACAGGATCTTTCCCTCACATATACGTTTTAAGATTGAATTAGGTGAGGAGATCAAACAAAAAGCCAGAGATTTAAAGGTAACTATTTTGACTTGATGCTTTAGCGAGAACAGAGGATGTTTTCTTTTTGAAAGACTTTTTTGGTTTTGCTCTCCGTTTTATTTTTTTTTTCTTTCTCTATCCTTCAATTTTATAACTTCATTTTTTTTCTAGGTTGGCCGATTGAACAGATTTCCTCCTCCAACCCGATCTTCAAGACATCATCTTCAGTGTCTTCTTGTTATCGGTCTCCAAATATGCCCGTTGAGCCGTCTCGGATGGTGATTAGCTGAGTGATGGGATCTTTGGCGGATCGTGTTCCTCTATTTAATTCATCGTCCTTACAAGTGCTTTGATGTGTATTTTTAATTCTGTTGCAATTAATACTCACTGGCAACAGTGCACGCTTTTTGGGATGAGTATTTGTATGTGTGGGTTAAGTCAAATTTGACATTTTATTGAAGTTCGGCCTTTGGTACTGATTTAGCATTGATATAATCGACTGCTGTTTTCTATTCGTGTCTTCTATTCCAGCTGGGCGATCTCTGCATCTTTATTCTTCAACATGTCTTTTCCTATAGAATAACTGCCTGTGTTGTGATAGATCATGCTGGCACTGATAGAATCCTGTTATGCTTGTTTCAATAGCTGCGATTAAATCATTAGTATTCTATAAACAATAACCCTACATGTTTGTGATCATCAAAATATAGTTCTAGGATTCCCAACAACATAAAATCATTAGAGATAAATATAAATATAGGGTCTAAATCCTAGTATTAGCATATTAATAAAAACAAAATTAATACCAAAATCCAAAGGTGTTCTTAGTGTTTCTTGTATATAGAATACATTTGGAATTGAAATATATTTGAATTTCGTGGTTGAAATTTTATCTGAATTTTTTACGAAAAATCTTGTCTGCTACCTTCTATACTATGCTGATTTTCTGTGTTTTTGTCAATTTTCCATGTACAACTTTTTGCTGTATAAGTTTACCTGCAAGTGGTCCACAGTCATTGTAAACATTGATGAATATTTGAGGTTTCACCTCCAATATTTACTAGACTATAATATAAATTCGATATGAATATCTATTAGAATTAAGTCAGTAAATTTTGTGATATGCTGTTAACTTTCAAGCATTTTTGCAACAGAAATTTCAGCATGAGTTGTTGAGATTTCTAGCTGTTTTTTATGTAATGTAATAGATGGTATGAAGCTCTAACAATCTCCAGAAAACAACTTCAAAAATCTTCCAAGAACTCGATCAAATTGCTTCCATGGATCTACATTAAAGCTGACAATGTCTTCAGAATTAAACTTTGTGATTTTCTTCCAGTGTTGAACAATTTTTTTCTGATTTGTACAATGCACAATTTGATTTGCTTTTTAAGTGAAATTTGTTGTATGCACCTCACTTTATGTATTAGAAAAAATCTCGTTCAAATTACATCATGTTGCACGTCCAAATTCGACTGAGCCTAGACTAGTAGCGTGAAGGGTCAAATGGGTCCTAACGAAAGATAGGCTAATTTGGAAGACAGGTCCGAATTAGTAGCGTATTGCTGGGAAGGGATTATTGGGCTTTCAAGTTAGGCTAACTTTAAATTAGTAGCATGAAAGACCGAATAAGCCGAGCGAAAGACGAGTTAGCTTGATGAGTTAAGTCTAAATTAATAGCGTATAGTTTTGGAATAGTGTCTAAGTAAAAAATATATTAACTAATTTAAAAATAGGTCAGCAACTCGAATTAAACTAGACCAAGTTGGGCCCTAACGTGGTAGACTTAGCAACCTACTCTTTTTAATAATTTCACATTAATTGAATGCTGATATATATATATATATATATATATATAGATAGAGGGGAGGGAGGGGGAGAGATGCTAATCCTTAAGTACGTGCTTGGCAAATCATCTTAGTTTGAGAGCCCAATCTTTGTATAACAGTAAGTTTTAATCTGTCAAGTCTGTATAACAAAATAATGGTGAATAATTGGTATTTTTGCTTGAATCTTTAACTCTTCAATTTTTCTGTTTTGTTCTTCTAACCTAAGCACTCACTAGACAAACTGTTACTCCATTTAAAGCATAAATAATAATTGTTAAATATTTATTATCACTGGATCCAATCTAGGGTTCCAAAACCCACTATAAAAAAAGGCCTATAGAGACCACAAAAGCTAGTTGCTATTGAAAAAATTTGTCAATAATAGTATTAGTGACCAGAAAGAAACGGTAACAAATGTGGTCTCCAATTATTGGTCTTAGATAATATTGGTGACAAAAATAATCCACTACCAGAACAGCAATCAAGAGCACTGAATCGGTACTATATATGATACTAGCGACGAAGTCATTCTAATCGCCAATAAGAAGATCCACAGTGACCATTGGCTTTTGGTCGCCTGTCGAGTCAATATGACTTTAGAACCAAGGATACAGCGTTGTTGGAGGTATTTTGCTACAAATGTGAAATGTGCTATGGTCCCTGTTAACTTCGGTGACCAAGATTATTGGTCGCCTTTAACACTAAGGTGACTAGTAGCTTTGGTCGATGTTAACTTAATGACGACCAACATCTGTTAACTAATGACGACCAATATCTGTTGTCGCTATTGATAAGCAGCAGCTACCATCTTGGTTTTTAGTTGCTAATCAGTTCATGAAAAAAAATTGAATAAGTTTTATATATATATGTGAAAACTATCTAAAATACATAATAATCAATTTATTACAAATAATCCAAAAAATGATTAACTGACTATTATGAGCTAACTATTAATTTAAAAAATATTTTGTATTAATAATGTCAGAATAATTTATCAAACGAAAACGCTGATCATTTATCAAGTCCTGTTACAGTATACAGACATTCACCATGATCAAACCAGAAACATTTTCCTGCATCCCCTAATAGACTTTTTCTAGTGATGATCGATGAAACCCTTATGTTGTCAGACATATGCGGAACTACGTAAGAGTTCTTCATGTGACTAGCTAGCTTGCACTCGTCTGGATATGTATAACTGGTTGATGATAAGTTTATACGTTTCCTACATCTGATGCGTGCTAGGTCATGATCAATGGAGAAATGCAACATCAGGTACACTGTAAACTCTATATCTACAATTCTGGCCGGCGTCGATGCAAGAAGAAAAACGCCATGTTTCTGTTTTACTGTCTCTCCCAAAATCGCTCTCTCTCTCTCTCTCTCTCTCTCTCTATAGCTAGAACCATCTAAGCACATATTTCTCCTGTAAACATAGCGTTAGGTACTCCAAATGGATTGATTTAGTTTTTATTAAATTATTGTTCAACAGCTAGCGCATGCACAGTTGGTGCACTCGTTCACGATAACTCTTGCTCTCGCAATTAAATGTACGTACTAAACAAAACTTTACATTTCTTATGCGTGATTAAGCGTACAAATCTCTTCACTTGAGCCACTGTTTATATTAGTGAAAGTGATTAATTAACAACTATTAATAATCAGGGTTAGAGATTAATAGAATATTGTCAATCACATGATGCTGTGCATGTCTATAAAAACCATCCAACAATCACTTCTTCTTCTTCTCAGTTCTCACCATCCACAAACACAACACAAAACAAACACAATACCCTTCTCCCTTGGCTTCTTTCTTTTGCTATAGCACCTATCCTTTTAATTTGTTTGCATCCCCCGGTCGGTCGGAGATGGAGGAAGAAGGAAGCAAGGACAAGAGGATCATTAACTGCAGCAGCGAAGAAGTAGAGGTAAGGAAAGGCCCATGGACTCTTGAAGAAGACTTCATCTTAATCAACTACATCGCAACTCACGGCGACGGCGTCTGGAACACAGTCGCCAAGGCCGCAGGTAAGAAGGCGACCTTTGAACTTGTTATCCATCTTCTAACACTAAGGTTTATCTCCCTTTTTTAAATACAAGGGTTGAGGAGAACTGGGAAGAGTTGCAGGCTAAGGTGGTTGAACTACCTGAGGCCGGACGTGAGGAGAGGGAACATCACGCCGGAGGAACAACAACTAATCGTCGAACTCCATGCCCGTTGGGGAAACAGGTGCATGCATGATCTTAGCTAGTTGTTCAAATCTGTCATGAACATATCTATATAAGTTCTGAACAAAGAATTTATAATCGATGCAAGTTGAGGCCGAGGAAGAGGCCATGACGGTAACGTTTCGTCTGAAGAGTTTCTACATCTTCAAATAGGAGTCTCACTAGGAAGAGGGGAAAATATCTTCTTCTCTACACCTGCCCTGCCTGATTTGTTGTTTCTTTGGCTTCACAATTTCGTTTTTTCTTTTCGTCTTTCCATTATAGGAAAACAAACAAGATGAATTAGATATGAACAAGAACCACTTGCATGAAAAGGGAGAGAACTACAGATAGAAAAACAAAACGGGAAAGAGATTTTAAAAGTTTTGTAGGAAATCGTTGTCCTCAAGAGGACTTGTTGTATTTGCCTGGTTTCAGAAGGTTATAGTACTTTAGATTTTTTCCGGAGTGCACATTCTATACGAAATGTCTACGAGATTTCACAGCTCAAATAATAATAAATATAGTTGTTCCTATGATCAAAATATCACCACATGCAAATTAAACATGTGATAGAATTACGTAAAAAAGTTTAACGTTGGGTATTGCACGTGACATGTTCATGACGATCAACAAAATATCTCGGGTTTCTTTCATGACGTAGCATTCTTTCTCATGATTCAACTCATGTTTAAATTCATTTGCTTTTGTTTATGCGATCGTAAAACTTAGGTGGTCTAAGATCGCGAGGCAGCTGCCAGGACGAACAGATAACGAGATAAAGAACTATTGGAGGACAAGAATTCAGAAGAAAACTAAACATGGTGAAACCATGGATTACAGCAACGCCATGCTCATGGATAATGCTGGCATCACTAGCCACAGTGCTAGCAGCAGCAGTGGACTTGATCATGATGAAGTATTACTGCAGCAAAACTACAGCACCGCGGTTCATCAGCAACTACCTTCTTCTATGAACGCTGATGCCTTTGCAACAACGTTCTCTAACGAATCAAGCGATAGCTTCTGGGCTGTGGATGAGTTCTGGTCCCTGCACACCATTAATGGAGACTAAATAATTTATATGCTTTAAATATTTAAGAGAGGAAGACTACTGTATAAGTGAATATGTTAGACGTACACTCTAGCGGCGCGTACGTACAGCTGCAGTATATGAAGGTAGTACTAGCTTGTTACTGTACAAAGCATGTATATGCCGGCATATGCTTTTAAGTATATATGATTGCTTTTATATATATGTAATATTACATGGTACTGGTTTGCATGCTTAATTCAACTTCTATATATATACAATATTTTGAATGTGCACAATCATGCATCAATGAGTTCAATTTTTTTATTAGTATGTATATATGAATTTGGGCATTTGAAGCTAGTTGTATGTTATGGCTCTGAAAACATATATAATGTATGCCACTTTATGGCTTACCCTAAACTTCATCGTGCTAGCGTAGTACTAGTTTCTCTTTCAAATTTTAATCTTGATATCTAAAGATAACATCACCATTATCGATCGGCTCTAACGAAGATATAGATAGATAATAATTAATTTGAGATTTGTACAGTATGAACAAAGGAAGATCATATCTCAGATGACAATGATCATATATAAAGCTACATCTAAAAGCTAAAAAGATGAATGATAACGAGAATGACGATGGTGATCTTTATTAGTTACGATCTTGTAGTTTCTTGGTTCTTGCTTCTTTTTATCGATAATAATTGAGTTTTAAAATTTCTAGATAATTTCAAAAAAATAAAATAGATTAATAATAAAATATAAATAAAAATAAAAGAGCCGGAGATTATTGAACTGTGGTAGTGCAGAAGCAAATGCACGTGCAGGCAACCATGCATGTTGTTGCCATCACTACCACCTGCCATTCTGCCAAACGTTAAAACATTTTTAGCATACCGGATCATCTCTTTCATGAAACCCTATTTTTGTGCAAGACCAGAGGAACTAAGTATCCATCATAACCCAGACCTAATTGTTAGGCATTCGATTAGCCATTGTCGAATATGTCGACCCCCCGACACCACGTGCCGCAAGCTCGATGACCTTGGAAAATTTTTCCTCCAGTTAATTAAGTGATCTTATTATACAGAAGTGTTGGAATACATGCCCAAATAATTCAAGAAGAGCAAAACAAATTGAGTTGCAAAGTAAGACTTAAATTTAAACTTTGTCTTAAGTAATAGTGAGAAGTGCAGTTAATCAATTGACTGAATGTCTGCTGGTTTACGAAAAATTTTAGTTTCATATAAGATAGTAAAGGAGCAGTTTTGAACAGTATTAGTTGGACGGTTGGCTGATTGTCTGTTGATTTTGTTATGTTCAAAACATAAAGAGTTGGCAGCTAGGTCAGCTAACTGTTTTGCTTGTGATTGTCCGCTGGGAAATTTTTTTTAAATTAAATAATTGAGCTATTTATTTTATAATAAAATATATAATTATTTTTAAATAAATTGGGTTATATTGTTTTAAAATTAAATGAGCTACTCGTTCTAAAATAAAACGGATATCTCTTTTGACTGAAATAAACTACCTACTATAAAATAAAACGGACTACTAAAATAATAAAATAAAGCGGATCATAAAGTTCATAAATAAAGTGAATAATAAAATTATATTTAGCTCATATTTGATCCCATCCGGCTCATACTATTATGATATTATATGATAAATTTAAAATTATTTTCAAAATTAATTGGATGTAAGAAGAATGATTCTAAATTTATATATATATCATTTCAAGAATATTTATAAATAATATGATTAAATCTTTATTAACAGAAATAAGTTTTTTAACGAGACTCGTTGTCTTGAATATGTATGCATCATGTTGACGTGATTTAATCTTTTTCTTAAATAAATTTTAAAGGCCGATGCATGTTGGACTCGATGTATGAATCTGTGAACTTGTGTGCTAGTGTCTTTGTTTTTCAAATTTGATATCAGTCTGGTGCTTATAGCCTGTGCAAGCATTGTCACTATAGTGACTAATTATATTTGGTCGCTATTTTATGTTATTAGCAATAATTTATTTTTGATCAAATAATTTGGTAGCTAATGATTTTTTTTTTTTATAGTGACATACATCATTCAAATCTTTGACCACTTTAGACGACCAAATTACAATATTGTGATCACACTACCATCAAATTACGACATATTTATGATAACGTTACGAACACTTAATATAACTTATGCATTTGCGGCACCTTTTACAACGACATTACGACTTTAAAATTATTACGATCCTAAACTGCATGGCTCTACGACTCATTTACGGTAATTTACTATGCATATGACAACACGAATTTAAAAAAACAAAAAAAAGATATAGAAGCAAAAAAAATCACACAAGTAAAATACATCTCAATGTATCTCATAAAACTATTATAATACCGTTGTTAATAGAGGCTCGTGATAGGCACATTACGGTACACATTCTTAGGTATCATTTTACTATAATTTAATATGACCTTTTTGCTTATGAGCTAAATTGTTGTACTTTTGCGTGTTAGGTAATGAAAGAAAATAACAAGGGAAAGTTAAAAATGAGCAAAGAGCGAGCAACAAAAACTGAGTGAAGTTAGTGGGCTTTTTCTCAATTGGGCCAAAACATCAATTTGATGAAGAGGTCAAATCGCATTTCCTCTCATAGAAATATTTTGGTTATTTTGTCAACTCTACCATTTGAGAAATCTATTGCCTGTTTGTTTGTTTGATTTTTATATACATTTAGATCTGGTGCGCTCTCTTTTTATTATTATATTTTTTATGAGAATAGTTGAGTTAGAATTAATTTTAGTTCTTATAAATCGAATATGTTAATTTATTATACTGTAAATAATAACTGTATATTTATTAGAAAAATAGGACAAAATTTTTAATAAGTTTTTTTTAGGTGATTTAGTATCATAAGTTTGGTGTAGCTGATTGTATAGAACGAGCCAACGTGATCAATTCCGATGGAGAGCTTATAGAAACGAGAATGGCCTAGAGAGATTTTAAATTAGAAACAAAACAAATGATGTAGACAAAGAGAAAAATAAACGTACGAGTAAAATACATCTCAGAAACCATTGCTAATGCCATTATTAATGGGGATCAGTAGCGACACACTTTTCGTCAGGATCAAAAGCCAACGAGCTAAATTCAGTCAAGAGACAACAAAAATGAGAGTGGGCAAATTTGTTTTGCAAAAGACATCTGGGGGATTTCTAATATTGGTTTTTCATTTTTGAACGAGTGTGCATCCATGCACAGAAGACGTTAAGGGAATTTTTAATCAACTTAGGATGAAAATAGGTTTCGAAAATTTTATTTAAAAAAGACTTAGAAAAGTAAAGTTGATAAAAAAGAATTATTTAATAAAAATCTTTCATTTTAGAAAGAATTACAAGAAGAAAGCACCATCCGCTCATCTATCTAGAAGAAAATAAAATGATTGATATGGAAGTTTGCAGACTTCAGTAGGAAATCTTGTGCCTACGAAGATTTCTCTAGGGGTGGCAAAAATGAACTCAACCCGAAAATTCGATCCGAAATCGATCTGAAAAGGTCGAATTCGGGTCAAGCTTTAGACGAGTTTGGATCAATTTCGGGTCGACTCAAAAATAACCCGAAATTTTAAAACAGATTCGAATCGGATTCGGGTCGACCCGAAAATGACCCGTTTAACTATTTATATAGTATATATTACTTAAAAATTAGAAAAAAATAGCAAAAAATTTGAATTTAATTTGTATATATATATTTTTAATTTATCTTAATTTTAACTAATTTTTATTTAATTTATAAATTTGTCAAAATTAATATTTTTCCTTTTTAAATACATTATAATTAATAATTTTGATATATTATTATTAAAAATTAATATTTATAATTTTTATTTAATAATTTAATTATTAAATGGGTCGATCCGAGTTTGACTCGGTTATAAATAGGTTGGGTTAGGGTTGACAATTTTGACCCATATAAATAAATAGATCGGATTAGGGTTGAACATTTTTGACCCGATTATTATATGGGTCGATCCGGAACCGATCCATGAACCCATATTGCCACCCCTAAATTTCTCGTACTTTGTGGCTAAATTATTCAACTTCTTGTAATTTTAATTTTTTATTTTTCAATAAAAATTTAAATATTTATAAAAAATTTAAAATTTAAAAATAAAAAATTCTACATAATAAAATTTTATATTTATTTTCTAAAAATATTTAACATAATTTTTTTTCAAAAATTATTTTTTAAAAATACTTTCAAACATTCTGTTAATGTTTGCACCTTATGAATAGTTGTTGCTTAGGATAAGGCAAGGACATGCAAGCTTTAGCCGATATAAAACTTGCTGCCTATCAGCACCCATAAGTGTTACGGAGGCTGTAGGTCTCCAATTTACCAATTTCTTTCACCTCTTTAGTGCGTAGTTAGGGTCAAAACCTAAGTGTAAGAGAATGCAGTAATAATGGGTACTCCTTTAAGGTCCTTTTTTGTTACCCTAGAACACCATCTCATCTTTACCAAGTTGTATAACAAAAAATGGTGTTGTACACAAATAAGTACTATAATATTACCATTAAATTTTAGGAAGACGATTTGAGGGCATCAGCAACCTACAATATAGTTATTTTTTGATACAAAAGGTTCGTTTAACTATCATCCAAATTTCATCTTTTTAAAACTTACTTTTAATCTAAAATAAACAAAAAAATTTTAAAATAAACTTTTTTATCAAAATTTTTTCAATTTAATTTTAAAACTTATTATTTATACAAAATTAATAAATAAAATTATTTTTTCTTAAATACTTTTATTTAATTTTTAAATTTATTTTTAAAAAAATAAATTTATTTTAAAATAAATACATCCAAAAGAACTGACCTTTGCTACATTTTACGCGACGTCTTTCCCGTAAAGCCATCACATGGAGAGAACCACCATCTATCCAAATGCAGAGCGACATTTAATAATCTCTACGCAATACGCATACGGCAGGGCGAGCGTTCAAGCAATCAAAACGAGGCATCCAAATGCTCAGGTGCATTATTTTCTTGTTATAAAGATAAGGTAGAGTCTACAGTAATGGTGCTATTCAGCCAAGTAAAAGTAGGCCGCTGGGCATTGCAGTTCAGCTCTCCAGAGTTATTGGCATACTCTAGTCCGACAGCCTTGTATCATCAGCCACTCTTTGCAATGATCTTTAGGTAGAATTAAACAAATGATTCCACAAAAAAAGTCGATTGTTATGTGAGTAAAATATGAGGAATACTTTTTGAGTGATCTCGTGGGTACCGAAATTTGTAATCATTTTTGAAATCCATACTCAACTTCTAACACACTAACACCCATTCCAGATATGTACTGCATTGCATCTGAACCATACACTTGAGAGAAGATCACCAAAATGGGTACTCAAGATGGATGCGACAGTTTTTCTGAATATATTTAGAGAGCTTTTGAGAATGTTTATAGAATAAAATTTTTTTAAAATAAAAAATATTTTTATTTTTTAAAAAAAACAAATTTTATTTTTAAAAAATAATAAAAATATATAATAATAAAATTTCATTTTATAAATTTTTTTTAATATTTTATAAATTTTTTAATAAATTTTTTATATATTTATAAAATATATATTAAAAAATATAAAATAGAAAAAATTAAAAAATAGCGTTTGAAACGCTATGCCAAACGCTCTCTAAAACTCAATTCAAGCCTGAATGCGTACAGAAACTGAAAGATACACAAACCATGTAAGAATTGACATTCTTCAAAATCACAATTTTATCCTGTATAAAAATTACAAGGCAGAACACGCTCAGTTCCTATTCTATCAAAGCTGGAAGTGAGTATTGGCACAAATTGAATGTTGAATTCTGTAGATGTTTAGTTCTGTCTTCCATCAGGTGTAAATTGGCACATGTAGTGCCTGTCTTCCATCTGCGTAAATTTTACATAGAGCCCTGTACATGTTTCTTTAACCTCACACAACACTAAATGCTGACTGTATTCTTGAGCTAAACTGTGATGCAATTGTCTGAGTGGCAAACTGTTGGATCTGTTTCTTTGCATCTATAATTGGATAGATAATCAGTCGATATCATCATTAGAAAAAGAGATTGATAGAAAATATTGCAGAGAAAATCAACTAATAATGACTATAGTTACACAACCATCCAAAAAGACTAACCAAGTTCCTCAAGTAGGTAACCTAAAGGACAGAAGTTTGAATATGTAGAATACTCTTCCAAACTATTACCCAAAGCAACATACATTAGCTGCTACAAACTTTCATTATGGTAAGCATTAACGGAATATACTTTTGAATTGTTATAAACATGAAACACAATTTGCATGATATTAAAAAAGGTTAAAATGGTCGTTGGTTTTGATAAGGAAACACAAATCTGTTTAAGCTTCAAATATGTATATGCTGATATCTCCTCTTGAGGAAAATCAGCTCATTAACTTTAGCATTAATTTATAGCTCTCCTAAATTTAAAAGAACATCTAAAGATATCCCACTAGCTCCAAAATCCATTTTCTACCTGCTTATTTCTATTATATTAAGAAAAAGATGTCAACAGATACTTTGATGCACCTATCCTCCAGAAAATATTCCAGAATAAGAAAATGAACTCACCTGCTAGGTAAGCATGCAGACTATATACTATCAAAATATATTCCACTAAAGCAATTTACTTGTCTAAATAGGCTTCCCATCACAATACAGTAGCAAAAGTATCTGTTCAGAATCACTAAAATAAAAATATATCCAAGGAAAGATAAGAGCAACAAACCTTTTCTGCATTTAGTAAAGCCAACTATATTTGCGATACCGAGGGTTAGACAAACTCCAACCACAAGCAGATAATCTGCCTGGAACCTTATAAGTGAAAATATCCCAAGGATTATCCATGCAACAGCCTGCATAACATAAAAAATTCAATGTAAACAGTGATGTACTTTGAAAGCTCGCGAACTGCATGTTTGCAGTCCTAGCACTGACTTCAAAGTACACGAAGGATGAGAGTTAAAAGAAAAAGTATGAACAGATGGTCTTCAATGCTCTAATAAGACGTATGAGTCTTCAGTCAGAATCATAGTTTTAACTTTTTGTCAAGTAAACTTTCACAAAAAAGTTTATATCTTCATACATCAGAACTGGTTGCAGGTACTTCAAACAGCAACTCAATCTAGTTGTACTTCCAGAAAAGTTTACTAGGAAGACTTGGCAGTCAACCAAATAGAGTACCAGCAACTCTTTTGTTCTTGAGGAAAACTTAGTTCAACTTAGTTCAGCAACTTCCTTCATAGTCAGGCAAGTCATGTCTATAGGGGCACAGATCAAAAGAACAATCATTCTGAGACGCATAAGCAAAATGCTGTTGAACAAAAAGATTTACCGATCTTCGAACGAGAGTATTAGTTGTTAATGACTTCTAGAGTTTCACAACCAAGGAACATGAGTTGGAGCTAGATTTTCACAAAACTATAGTGCAAACTGTTAGGAAACTACCGATTTTTTTTTTCTTGTGAACATTCTGATGCTAGGATCCTTATAAATGAAAGATGTTCCAAACATGGCTGCTGTAAATCAACTCACTCGATAAATATAGACAAGCTTGGGGATAGTGGTCGGTATTATTTCACACAGTTATGTAGGAGTTATAATGTATTATGTCAACAGTTCAAGATTATTGAATTGACAAAACATCGGATTAAACTCTACATATCTGATAAAGGACAAACCTGGAATGGTAAACTGGGAATCATTCACAGAAACAAGTTATAGTTTTACATATTGAGCAGACCTAACAATAATTCAATATTGTTAATTTACACTGATTAAGGCATTTCAAGTTAAGAATAACATTTATTAATCATTATCTTAATTAGGTAATTTCTTCTGCTCCTTGAATTCTGATAGCCATCACTTCTAATTCATCAATATGAAAATGGTAACCAATTTCAAACCATCTCCAATCGACAAAGTCAAGCACTCCATTTCCTAAAATATGGCAGTAGGATTAGCCATGTATCCTCATGCAAACCCTTCCTATCCGTCTGTTTGAGCTCCCGATGTAACAAGTTTGAGGTGAAAACCATCGAATATCTCCCAGAGAGACATTATTATACCACCTATTCATTAAAATTTCATGTAGGAGCTAAAACAAAATGAAAACTGAAAATCCAGATCATAAAGGGCAAGTCCTCAAATGGTTCAGGAAGTATTGAACTCTAACCCATTCTCAATTTGAAGCATGATATCAAAAGAGAGACATCTTATTTTTGGTTTTCAGTTGATTCAAATCCATTTACTTTTGCAGTTAAAACCTAGGAATATAGGTCGTCTATGTTTCTTTGGAGACATAGTACTAACTAAATAAATAGTAACTATAAACACCATCTGTTTAGTAACTATAAACACCATTAGTTCATATATAACTCATGTAACAGAGCTTGAAAGCAAGATGCTAGAGTGTTTCACAAAGAACAATTAATCTAAACAAAGCAAGTTGTTCAGATTGCCAACACCATAAAATCTTAAAAGATACAGATCATTATATTCACAGGGTAAATGCCAATAAATTGATGCCTTTGAGGATCAAGGATTCAACTAATGCAATACCCACATTGAGAGAGCAAAAGAGGAATTTTCAAACAGGAAAGAAATGAATTAGAACTTTTGTGATCATGTCGTGGCTTTTCACCAACCAAAGAACAATAAGAATCAACACTAACCAAATTCTACCTCATGAAGGATACTACTATAGGAAAAGGAACTTACAGTGAGGTAGAGAGTCCACCAAAACAGCCATGAATCCTTCTTATTCATCCGAGCAAGAGACTGCATATAAAAAAACAACATGAGGTACAGCAGTATAACACAAACTTGTTATTCATATTTTCATTAAGGACAGTGGTGAACAACCTCTTGATCCAGGCACTCGAATTTCCAGACACTCTCACCTAGGTCATTTATCTCATTCCACCACCTCAGTCCCACGAGTATACGACCGCTAACATTCTTGACAACCCAGAAATCAAGAGCAGCAAGGAAGACAGTGACAACAAATATTATGACAAAGCTATTGAAGAAAAGCGCCGAAAGAATGTAGAATGTCAAGGCCGCTCCCTCCAAACCCAATAAAACAATGAACTTAAGGTCAGCTGATACAATCTACAAAGACAAAAAACATGAAAATCTTAGGCACGCTCACTCACCTTGAACAAAACATGGAAGAAGCACGTTTTGGGGTTGGCATAATTTTCCACAGGAGGCTGTGCAATGATGTAGCAAACTCATCAGAAACCAGGAAGAAAAGGGATCCAGAAAGGTAAATATGGATTCAATACACTCGATGATGCAATTTCCATACGAGTGCGTCTAACAAATTCATAACTAATGCCATGGAAGGCAAATAGAATTTTCATGTAAGTTACCTATAAAGATATCTACGTAACTGAACGCAATTACTACAGAAGAACAAAATACAAGCAAATGAAAATTTTCTTTCCGCCCAAAAGTGTAGACTCATATTATCTACTTAAACATTGCCATACAATATCCATAACGTTCAATAAATCAGAAAATTGCGAAAGGAATTAAACAAAGAAACTACGAACAGAATACAATAGATCAATCGAACCATCCGATAATCCAGCTCGTCAACAACAGCAAATCGATAGACAACTCCCAAATCATTCAATCGATCAATTGATCAAATAACAATCTAAAAACAGATCGAGCGTGGACTAGAAAGACGAAGAAGGAAAGATTGAAAGGAGTAGCAGTACCTGCATTGGATCCATGGAGAAAAATATTCAATGAAACTTTCGGTGAGATCTACAACGATGAAGTTGGGGATCTTCTCATTTGGAGGGGAGGCGCGAGCGAATGAACGAAATGGGCTGGTTGACATGTCTTTTGGGTCGAACGAGTTGCGCCGCAGTTTGGATTCTTATAAAAATGTTGTCCCCGTTTTCTTGTATTATTATTCATCGTGTCCTACTTTCTTAAAATTTGTTTTCTTGGATCGAATACAAATCTGGTCTTCTCAAGTATTATTCTTTGACAAAATTTTATAATATTTAAAATATTTTAAGAATTTAAAATTATATTTATAAATTTTATTTTTCAAATAAAATAATAAATGTCTTCTCTTAAAATTTTAAAATAATTTTGTAGAAAAAAGTTATTATTTTAAATAATTTTAAATAATCCCTAAACATGAAGTAAGAAGTATTACTTCTATCATTCAACTTTAGATAAAACTATACGAAAGTGTATGTATGCATATAAAAACTACAAATTGAACGGGTTCATTAAAAATTAATCACCTGTAGCTTGGTTTTGCCACATATTCCTTCCTTATAAAAGATTGTGTATTCGAAATTTAACATTTGCCTAACTGGCTGCAGGTATATTAATATTAAACGAAAAGAAGCAAGAAACTACTTCATTAAGAGTTTGTTTTATTAATAGAGTTAGTTGCCTAAAATTAAATTCGAAAAATAAATGAATTAGAGATGAATTGGAACACAATTATTTAAAATTTGATTAAAAAAAGTAAATTTTATGTAACTGATATCTACTTTTTAAAAAATTCAAAAAGATATAAATTTAATTAGTGTTTATATTTAACTTAAAAAATGATCAATTTTTACCGACAGAACAGCACTATAATAATTAAATAAACTATACTATTACAAGTAACGTTTATTAATTACAGCTGGACCAAAATTGCATCCCTACCTAGGGCATTTGAGATTGCTTGAATAAAAAATATAATACAAGAAATTTTATCGAATTTTTAAAGAGAATTAATTTTAAAAAAAATTATAAGTTCGACATTTTATTAATATATAATTTATTTATATATTAAAATTTTTTTTAAATTCAATAATATAGTAACTATCTTTTTAAAAAGTATTGTACATAAGTAATTAAAAAAAGAAAATCACCACGTCAAGTATGGCCTTTGGAGGAGTTTTAAAATATTTTTAAAATAGAACTTTATTAGAATGGAGGATATTTTATCATATTTTGAAAAACAAGTTTTACATCAAAAATAATAATAAAATAAATAATAATAAGATTTTATAACGTATAATTTTTTATACTTTCTAAAATTTAAATAAAATTTATAAAATATTAAAAAAAATTATTGAAAAAATAAAATAAAATGGAGCTTTTGAAATAGAGTGGAATGGAATGCCAAACGCTCCCTCCGTCCGAAGATCAAACTACAACCTAGCAACTTGGTGTTCACGAGGGAACGTGTTTCAAATACCTAAAATAATTTTTTTCTATCAAAATTAGAATTTCAGACAATTTATATGTTTCAAATATAAATTGAATTGAGAATTATACTTCAAAGTTGTTATATTTCACTTCCAACTCACTTTAAAAAATAAAATAAAATTTTATTTCCAACTCACTTTAAAATTTTATTTTTCTATACTTTCTAAATTTTAAATAAAATTTATAAAATATTTAAAATAATTTATTAAAAAAATGTGAAATAAAAAAGAGCTTTTGAAATAGAGTGAAATGATATGCCAAACACTCCCTCCGTCCAAAGATCAAACTGCAACTTAGCAACTTGGTGTTCACGAGGGAACGTGTTTCAAATACTTCAAATAATTTTTTTCTATTACAATTAGAATTTCACACAATTTATATGTTTCAAATATAAACTGAATTGAGAATTATACTTCAAAGTTATTATATTTAATTTCCAACTCACTTTAAAAAATAAAATAACAATGAATCTCACTTAACTTATCTTTTATTTTTTATTTTTACGAAATTCACTTACGTGAATTTGAAACACACTCTAGAAGAGCCAAAAATGTCTTTAACGTTTTCCTATGTAGCAGTAGAGATATAAAACACTAACAAAACTCCCAAAACAAAAATCTCTATGTGATGAGCATTTATTAGTTATACAATTTGATAGAATTTTCTACAACATAAATGATTGGATCATGTTTTAAATATAATCATAAAATTAGAATTTGATTCTTTTCAAACTTCAATTATTTATTCAAAATTCTACTTGCTTTTGACTCTTTATTTCTTAACTCCAAAAGTATGAGTAAGAGTTCTAATTAATTGAAGATCATGATGTTTATACCATAACGATCGATGAGTTGGACTTCAAAAAATTCATGATCATATAAAAGTTCTCCACAACGGAGTTGTTAGGTAGTGCGGATACGTTTTTTCTTGAGATTCTACGCCTTTTAGTAACTATATCTTTATATCTTGTTTTATATCGAAGCTAATATAGTAAGACAATTTGTGTTAAAAGTCCAAAATCATTTTGTTATAATTGTATATACTTTAAGGAAAAACTAATGGTACGACTTTCTATATATGACACAAGTATATATATTCATTTCTAAACAAACGGAGAACACAAAAGATAGACGAAGGGATTTTACACTGCAACAAAAGCTTAAACCCAAGTCTCCTAAATCCGTTACTCATAACAAAATGATATCTGTCATAAGTGACGGGGCGACAACAACTTGTGACAAATACTTACAGATCAAATCTATTCTTTTTTATTCAATCAAATAGATATCAACTACTCAAATATAATTCAACAACAATAACCACACACAATATAATCTTTTACTATCTCAATAATAGACAAATAAATTCATCTCTAGTACACAACTAGAGGATCACTTCATTTCCGGCTACAATGTTAAAGAATACACATATTCAAATCACAATAAAAAACAGAGAAGTTTAGGATAAATTCACCTATAATTTGAGGAGGATTAAATTGAACCAAATGTTCCAACAACAATGAGACAAGAGAGCTTCTCTTTTTTTTCTCCTTATGGCTGCTACTCACTGTTAGGGCTAAAAACAAACCCCTCTCCCGATTCATCCTCTTTTCTTATTTTCTATCTTTTCTTCTACTTGCAATTTGGGCCACAATAATAGGAAACAATTTATTTGGGTCCTCCATATTGGAGGAAAATCCGACAAATCTCCCTTTCTGACTATGTGGAGGACGATAAGGGCTTCACCAAGCTATCCTTCACAGTACATGCGGCATGCTTCTCCAAGGTTCATGTCTTGGTTAACATATTGGTGCCGTTCTCGTCGGTGTGAACCTTCTCAAGATGCAGAGTTTTCTTCTATAGTTCATCCCGAATCCAATGGTACCTCACATATGTTTGGATTTGAGTGTAAATTTGGATTTTTGCTTAGGTGAATGATACTTTGACTATCACAAAAAACAACAAACTTGTCTTTCTTAAAGTCCAACTCACCTAAGAATCTTTACATTTACAATATTTTCTTTCAAGCTTCAGTAGTGACTATGTACTCCGCCTTAGTGGTAGATAAACCAACACACTTTTATAATTTAGATTGCCAAAAGGCTGCTCCCCCTACAAAAATAAACAAGTAGCCAGAAGTTAATTTTCTAGATACACATGTTAGGAGTACCTTTAAGATAATGGAGTATCCACTTTACGACATTCCAATGCTCCTTTTCTGGATTTGTAAGGAACCTACTAACCACACCAACTTCATATGCTATGTCAGATTTTGTACACACCATGGCATACATTAAACTTTCTATGGCTGGCCCATAGGGAATCTTTATCATTTCCTCCTTCTCTTTGTCACACGAAGGACAATGTTTAGATTTTAGTTTGAAGTGACCACCAAGACGAGTTCTAATCGGTTTTTCCTTCTCCATATTAAATATTTTGAGCACCATCTCAATATAGAGTTTTTGAGATAACCACAACTTTCTATGCTTTTTGTCACACGAGATCTTCATGCCCAAAATTTGTTTCGCCGGTTTAAGTCTTTCATATCCAAAGACTTACTAAGCTCTTTCTTTAATTTGCCAACCTTGATAGTGTTTGGCTCAACAATCAACATATCGTCTATACAAAATAAGAGAATCACAAAGTCACCATCATCAAGTTTCTTCACATAAGCATAATGGTTAGAAATAGTTCTTACATACCCGTGATTTGTCATAAAAGAGTCAAACTGCTTGTACCATTGCCTTGGGGCTTGTTTCAAGACATATAAACTCTTCTTCAACTTGCAAACCATGTCTTCTTTGCTTTTGACTTTAAACCCTTCCGGTTACTTTATATAAATCTCCTCATCTAAATCACCATGAAGAAAGGTGGTCTTCACATCAAGTTGCTCTACTTTCAAGTTCATACTTGCACCAAGGCGTAGAATACCTCGGATTGAAAACATCTTCACAATTGGAGAAAATATTTCTTCATAGTCAATACCTATCCTTTGACCAAAACCCTTCACAATCAATCTTACTTTGTATCTTGCTTATGAGATATGTTCTTCAGTTTTCAATCGGAAAACCCACTTGTTCTTAAGTGCCTTCTTGCCCTTTGGTAGTTTTACCAACTCAAAGGTGTCATTCTTATGCAAGGATTGCATCTCTTCTTGCATAGCTCTTAACCATTCTTTTTTGTGTTGACGTGACAATGCTTCTTCATAATTTTTAGGCTCCTCCTCATATGTGATCAAAACATATTCACTAGGAGGACATCTAGTAGAAGGCTCTCTACTGGATCCTCTTACTAGGCTGTATTGATGGAGAGATTTCTTCGTGTTGCTCGTGCAAAGCTTCTTCATGAGATGCATTATGATCATCATCAATATCATTGCTACCATCGTGCATAGCTCCCCTTTGATATTGTGTCATAGGTGTAGAAGTGCTCGAGCTCAAATCAACATAAGTTCTTCGAGTAGACTTTGGCTTCTCGCTCTTTTCAAAGTCTTCAATAGTTTGGTCTTCAAGAAAAATAACATCTCTGCTTCTGACAATTTTCTTAGTAATAAATCTCAAAGTCTATAGCCAAACTTCTCATGACCATAACTAACAAATATTTATTGTTTGGATTTCACATTAAGCTTAGACATCTCATATTTTGAGATATTAACAAAAGCTTTGCAACCAAATACCTTCAAATAATCATAAGACACTTTTTTACCTGTCCACACCTGTTGAGGCACATTAAAGTTAAGTGGAACAGAAGGAGAAAGGATGATTACATCCACTGCTGTGCGCATTGCTTCACCCCAAAAGGATTTTGAAAGTTTGGCATATGAGAGCATAGATCGAATTCTCTCACAAATAGTGCGGTTCATTTTCTCGGCAACTCCATTATGTTGAAATGTCTTGGGAACAGTCTTTTCAAGGAATTCTTTGCTCTTGACAGTATCTCAAAAAGCACTATATACTCTTCACCATTATCTGCCCGAACACATTTGACCTTCTTCTTTTTTCCCTTTCGACACTTGCATGAAATTTCTTAAACAACTCAAATACTTGATCTTTGGATTTCAAAGCAAAAGCCCACACTTTTCTGGAGTGGCCATCAATAAAAGAAACATAATACAAAGCACTGCCAAGAGAAGTAGCATTCATAGAGCACACATCCGTGTGTACTAAGTCTAGGATGTTTAACTATTTAGATGAAAGTGATTTCTGAAATGCTACTCTATGTTGCTTGCCATTAAAACAATGAGTGCAGGTTTCAAGAAATATACCATTTAAAGATAAAAGCTTCTTTCTTGAGAAAATCTCAACTCCCTTCTCGCCAATGTGGCCTCCATACATAACTGCATTCACTTCCTCCATACATAACTTTGCTTGTGTGAAATAGAGAGAGCCAATCTTTTGACTTCTTGCCACCACAACAGTTCCTTTAGTGAGCTTCTATTTTCCTTCATCATGTCTATGCAGATAGTTTTGTTTATCAAGTACTCCGGTAAAGATCAAATTGAGACGCAAATTAGGAGCATGTCTCACATTCTTCAAAAGTAGTTTGCATCCAAGATCGGTCTCCAACAATACATCTCCTATGCCGATAATTTTGGACACCCCTTGATTTGCCATTCTTACTCTACTAAAGTCGCCACAAGTATAAGATGTGAAAAGATCTCCTTTACAAGAGATGTGGAAAGAAGCACCCGAATCAATCACCTATGAAGAATTCTCACTAGTGAGATTAACATATGCTTCATCATAAACAATGGTGACTTCGCAATCGGATGCAACCGCTGCGGCATTCTTCTTTTCATCCTTCTCAACATATCCTCCACTTATTATATTATGTTTCTTCTTTCTACACTCTCTCTCCATATGGCCTAACTTCTTACAATAGCAGCACTCAATATTCCTTTGGGAATTGGACTTTTCTCTTGACTTGCTTCTATTGTCATGACGATATGCATGTTTTGATTTGCTTCTCCTCTACTCTCAACTGGCAATGCATCAGATTTGTGAGTAATGTCTAATTCCTTCCTTCTAGTCTCTTCATTCAACATACTGACCTTGCCATTTGGAGCTGAGTTACTGAGTGAGACGACTAGATTTTGCGAATTGTCTGGTAAGGAACTAAGGAGTAAGAGAGTTTGTACCTCATCGCCAAGCACTATACTCGTGTTTGTAATCTGGTTCATTACATTCTGAAAGCTGCTCAAATGCTCGACCGCGGAGCTCTCTTTTTTGTACTTCATTTCACAATCTTTCAAATAAAAAATGCCTTTTTCTGAGCTGTCTTTCTTTTGTAAAGACTCTCCAATTTTGCCCACAACTTTTGAACATCTGTCTCTGACGACACATGATTGAAGGCACTATCATCAATCCACTATCTGATCAATTCAATAATCTTGCGATTCAGCTTCTTCCAATCAACTTCAGACATGGAACTCGACTTTGCGTTGTCCCCTTCAATTGGATCATACAAATCTTTACAATAAAGTATGTCTTCCATGCGTGACTTCCAGAGTAGTTGGATGAGTTGAGCTTCACCATGCTACCACCTATACTCTTCTCCATTTGTTTGCACACAAAAATTCAACACAACAATCTGTCTCTGATACCACTTTGACAGGATGACAACAACTTGTGACAAATACATACGGATCAAATCTACTCCTCTTTGTGCAATCAAATAGATACCAACTATTCAAATATAATTCAACCATAATAACCACACATAATACAATCTTCTACTATTCAATAATAATAAATAAATAAATTCATCTCTAGTACACAATTAAAGGATCATTTTATTTTTAGTTATAATGCTAAATGATACACACATTCAAACCACAATAAATAATAGAGAAGTTTAGGACAAATTTACCTATAATTTGAGTAGGATTAAATTGAACCAAATGGGTGAAAGATTTCAACAACAATGAGACAAAAGAGCTTCTCTTCTCTTCCTTTCTCTTTCTTCTTCTTCACCTTTTTTCTCTCCCTTTTTTCTGTCTCTTTTTCTCTCTTTTTTTCTCCTTATGGCTGCTGCTCACTGTTAGGGCTAGAAAACATACCCTCTCCCGATTCATCCTTTTTTCTTATTTCCTATCTTTTCTTCTACTTGTAATTTGGGGCCACAATAATAGAAAATAATTTATTTGGATCCTCCATATTGAAGGGAACCCAATAATAAGTAAATCACAGTTATAATCATTACCTCATATTTCAGGAGTATGATATAAATTTCAAAAAACTATTTCTTGTTCTAGGAGAAGATGATGGACCTTATATTCCATAAACTTGTGTGGACAGTATTGTCATATCATTAGAATGTTAGTTTCTAGTCGATAACACTTTTACTTCGTATAATATCTATAAGCGTTTATATCAAGCGCATGGCTTTTTTTTGGACTCGTACATCACTCTGTCTTTGTGTGCAGGGGAAGGAAAAGCATGCTGTGTATTAGTGACCTCAAATAAAACAAAATCAGTCTCGATATGTTTTTAAAGCTTATGAAAAATAAAATTACTGGCAATTTGAGTGAAACAAGTATTGTCATAGCATAGGCGTCTTGGGACTCTATGCCAAGATCAACTAGAAGGACCTAAAGCTACACAATCTTTTCGATGCATAATGCCATAACAGTATACTTGTAGATAGCTCTCATATGATGCTTTCTGTCAGATTGTTAGTAGGGCCCTCATGGTTAGTAAGCTATTGACATTTAGTAGGTCTATGTTAAACTAATAGGATTTAGCTAACTGGTATACTGATGATTTTGAACATCCTCTCTGTTTAATAGTCAGTAACACGTTAGCTAGCTGGTTCGTTACTGATATGCTCTGTTTCGAGTGGTGCACTATTCAACAGGTTCTTAGCTGGCTAACTAGTGACTGGTGTGCTCTCTGTTTGAAGTGCCGCACTTGTCAGCAATAAGTTTACTTAATGACTTCTAACTGATATTTGGGTGTTATTTAGCAGCATATAGTTAGCTAGCTGATTCAGTACTGACTTGCTAAAATAATTAGATCAAACTTATTAATATAAAAAGCGCATAAATTATAAGTACTTATTCATTGTTAACATAAAAATTTATTGGGATTCCAACATACTCCACTCCCTATCTCTGAGATTTTTCCAAGTTTGAATCTTCATTTTGACGGTTGTGAATTTGCTATTTCTAAGGCCTATTGATCTCACAAGTTTCTAAAGGATGCGGAAACCTTACTTGATAGATGTGCTTCCTTTTCTAGAATGGTTTTGTTGTAAATCCTAAATATTTTAGTGATACGTATATTTGAAAATTATTGCTAAATTTTGGACATATCTACATTAGACTTGAGTAATATATGGAGCTAGACAGAATTGTGTGCAGAATTTGATTAAGTATTGAATCTTTATTGAGATTTCTTAATGAGATTTGGACAACAAAATGAGATTTCTTAATTGCATTTGACATATAGCATAACAGAGAGTAAATGAAGACAAAGAGCACGAAATTTTATCAGGTATTGAAGACAAAAAAATTCTATGAAGTTTGCGGATCACACTATCCAAAACCACTGGATCATTTGGACAACATCTCAACACAGTAATCAGCAAATTCTATATATCTCTGCTTAGATAATATTTTGCGAATCCGATTTTTTCTATGGATATAAGACATCATGAAGTTTCTACATTCCAAAAATCAGGTCATTACATGAAAAGACAAATTTTACAAAAATTGGAAAAGTTTGATATTTTGCTTCTACCAATTCTGGATGCACCTAAGTGAATCAAATCTGGACAATGGCTTGCAAATCGATATCTTTCAGCTCGAATCATATTTTGGAGATCCAATTTTCACTACTGAAAGCTGGCATAACTATAGTACAAAATGCGGTAGATACATTAACTAAGGAAGTTAATAATATCGGCAAATTGACTGAACAGACTTAGCTAGTTGATGGACTCAATCGAGACATTCACTTAGGCCAAACTTGTCTTTTGGATTCATAGATGTGTCAACCAGTTGTAAGTGTCTTTAGATGATGCTAGAACAATCAAAATGATTTTAAATATATTTATTTCTAAATTTATGGAGAAACTATTGGAAAACATCAAGCAAATCTACAAAGATAGAAAGTTTATAGCATGAACACAACTCTAGAACAACCAAGTTCGAATCCTTATATCTTAACCATTCCTTTGAATGTTGGTATGATCTTTATGTGCAAATTGAAGAGTACATATTGAAGATTAATTTTATGGAAAGGGATCATAATGGTTATTACAAGGAATCTGCCGTAAAATTCGGATAACGAACCAGAAACCTTATAGGATACCTTGAACTGTTAGATGACTTTGTAGCCTCAAATCAGATCCGATTCACTTCAAATTTTGAGGAACCGTTCCTGAGACATAGTAGAACATACCCACATCAGCAAACAATGGTCAGCCATGGGACAAAATCAGCGAAAATTTCAGAGAAGGAGATACAACTGCTGAAACATATTAAGTAGCTCTTAGCACTAGATCTTGACCATAGCTTTGTTATTAGCCACTGTATCCTTGATTGATCTGATGAGCAGCCATCATGGAGGACACTTTGCTATATAACTCCAGTGAAGAAAACAACAAGAGACACAACTTACATAGCACTTAAACAGAGATACATTTTGCTACCTAACAAAGAAATCAACTTCAATCGAGAGCATTCTTTGAGTTTTTATTCTTTATGTTTCTTTTGCATGAGATCACTTGAGCTTTTTGTTGAGTGACTAGAAATCATTATAAGCAAGACCACTTAAGCTAAACTCCGTAATCACGTTGTAACTTTGAGAGAAGGTTGTAGGAGAACTTGCAAGTTCTCGAGTTGATAGCTTAGCTGTAGGTTAGCGGTTTGTTCTAGGCCTTTGTGAAGGCGTGCACGGTTGTAGCCGAAGAGACTTTTCGAAGTCTAGATGGATGGTGTGAGGTGTCCTTGTGTGGAGATACGGTTGAGGCAGAGGTGTTTTGTTAAACTTTAAATCTCGATTATTGTATGTTGTTTTAACGTTAGTGGATTTCATTTGCGATGTCAAGCGACGTGGATAGAGGTACTATGGTGCCGTACCAAGTACAAATTTCTGATGTGCCGATTGGTTTGCATTTCTTAGCACTTGTATCTATTTTATTTAAATTATAGTGCTAACAACTTCAATGATGGCACAGTTCACACTCAATCATTAGTTTGTAAATTTCTGATCGACCGACTACGTACTGTTTAGTAACTATTTTAGAACAATAGAGTGTTTATTTTTAATTTGTCATAATTCTATTCATCTCCCCATTTGAATTAATAGTTGCAGGTTTTTCTCTATGAGGTTTTGCCCCATTTTACCACTCTCTGCATTCCTTAAGCTTTCCTCAGCTTGCATTAGCTTTCTTTGTCTTTTCATGTGTTTTCTTTTTTTTTAAAGAATTTTGCTTTCTTTGCTTCTTCCACACCATTTGGCAGTGCGTTTAGACTCCATTTCATTCAAACATCACATTTCACATTTCTAATAAATCTTCTATAATATCGTATAGAATTTATTTAAAAGTTTGAATAATATAAAAAAATTGTAAATTATAAGATCTTGTTATTATCGATTTTAATTTTTGAAGATAAAAAAGTAAAGCTCTTTTTCCGAAATATTCTAAAAATATTTTTATTTCAGAAAAGTTTCACTTGATAAGCGCTTTCAAACGTCCCTTTCGATTCCTCTAAACTTATTTAATGCTCCCATATATCTCCTTCTTTTTGAATTTGCTACTCTATATATCTGTCAAAATATGTAGAAGAAAAGCACAGTGCTAGTCGGAATTATTTTTGAAATATGCTCTAAAGATCGCATGTCAATAGCTCTAGTGTGATCTTCTAAAAGCTCTATATCAGATAGTCAGCGGTTCATCAGCTGGCTGGTGCTTTGGCTGCTTTGTATAGATGCTATATTTGAACTACGCAGCAACACATCACCTGATGTATTTGCTGGTATTCGGTTGTGCTTCTCTATTCGAATATATGCTTTTGTTCTGAGTGAATATACTGATTAGTAGTATGCTAGTTGACTGATTTTCAGCTGACTTCTTTATTTCATTAGCTAGATAGGTTAGATGATTGCAGTGTTGTGATGCTAAAATATTTAAATAATACTCATTAGTATAAAAAATACATAAAATATAATTACTCAATCTTTATTATCACTAAAATTACTTAGGATTTTAACTATCTTCTTCTTTTTTTTATGATAACCAAATCATGCACGAATTATTTATTTATTGTTGAAGAAACTATATATTTTAAATCATTTGATAATTTCATTTCAGTTTACCAACAAACTCTCCCCTACTATTTTCACCATTGTAATCAAATCTCCCCTTGATTTCTGACATAATGATCCCCCTTTATCTATCATTTTTTCTACACATACTAATTTTTTCTTGTTTTTATCATCAACAACAAAATACGTGAGCACAAAGCAATAGTCCTTGAAACAAATTTACAGTACATGTTATAGATTTCTTCGGAGCTAGAAAAATCTGCATCATATAAGGCTGTTTCGGCCACCACAAAAGACAACTTGTCAAGTACCAAATATTCACTTAGATATAACAAACATGAGCGTACGAATGATCAAAGAATACACTTATACTTTAGTAATATCAGCATTGAGCATTCATAAGATTTTAAAACTTAACACACATAACATTAAACAGTTGGAATTTTACCAAACATACAAAAGAGGAATTCCATCAACATAACAATGATAGAAACAGAGATCAGTAAATAAAGCGAAATGGACATCTAGTCTACAAAAGAGGTTTGCAATAAACTAGGTGTGGTTTCATGCACTTCCTACTGGTCTAGGTTTAGGTTTTGGTTTTGGTGTAGGTCTTGGTCAGGTTTAGGCTCAGTGGGCTGGGCATGATGACTTGTTAGGAATACGACTTCTGAATTAACGTTCGGGTCCACAGGAGGATCTAGTTACTGCTCTTTACATTTTGGTTGCCTCTAACAATTTAAAAATATCAAAATTGGTTAATAGCAATGTCATAGATATATTAATCTGTCACTAACCACTCTCGCTACTTACTGAAAAAATATTATATTATTTTTTATACTATCATACAAAACGTATACATACATATATATGAAATATATAGGATTACTATTGTTAAATAAACTCACTTCAACACTTACCTTAAAGAAATTCAGATCGCATCAACATCGATAGACCTAATGGTAAACATGAATGTCCAAAATAAGCTGATAAACCATCATAAAGGGGATCCCAAAGAGTTGACAGCAACAAATTTTAATTATCCATATCTCCAATCGAGCATCAGTTGAGCTATCAAAGGAAAGATTATATCCAAAGCGCGCATTAGCCACTAGGTGTGTTGTCGCGGTTGCCTTGTCAGAACGATCCAGACTCGATTGACACGAAATAATGGTGGGGATGAGCATTTAATTCATGGTCATTAAAGAAGAGATCGACTTGAAAAAATCATTGAGGAAGCCTCAGATATATAAGTGATTGAATTAAGAAGGAAATGAAGGTATTGAAGAACAAATAGAGAAAAGAAGCGAATTGAGAAACATAATAAATCTTCAATTATGCATTAAACATTATATACTAGGAGCTTCTGTGAGTTAGAACCAATGTTCAATTTTCTTTTGATCCTCTCTTAAATCTCCATTGAGTGAATTCTATTGCATAAGAGAGAGATAGTAGAGTTAACTTGTGAAGAATGTGAAGTCTTGTAACCTCTAAAACAGTAGAGTGTTGTAATGAGTGTGGAATGCACTCGAAATGAGAAAGGTTTGAGTTGAAGTATTCTCAAGGTGTTGTCTTTTGTAAAAGCTACGTAGTTTGTGGCTGGAGAGAAACTGTGAAGTATAGGAAGCCTCCAGGAAGTTTGCCTGGTGACGGAACTTCATTGAAGCGATGGCTCTCGGTGGAATGTCAGAGTCTTGGATTGTAGCATTTGACAACAAATATAAAAGTCACTCTTGGTGAAGAGTATTGTGAATGTAGGCTGGATTTGCATTTGAACCACATAAAAATGTTCTATATGCTTTTTTGATTTGTGTGCTCTATTTGTTTCCTTCATCTGAATTGTCTCAATCATCTAATCTCTATTCTATGTAGGAAATAATAACACTTCCACTGACCATTTATTTGTCTTCATTGAATGAGTTTTAAATATAAAATTTTAATTATACAACACAATTTATCCTTTCCATTTTGAGTTATTTTGCACAGCAACTCTAATATTTTTAAGTTGCAGTGGCTGGCATTATATAATAATGATCAAAGTCAACTGGTTTACAATGCATCAGATGACTTGAATGTCTATTGCACCTAATCCATGCCCCTAAAGATGACCCTAATATTATTTGAGTACATAGATTATTGCACAAAAATTTGTCCATTCGACTGATATTATTTGATAATTACAACAATGAAAATTGTGCAGAATAACTATAACGTTTGTTGTACAATAAATGAGATTTAATTTGAATGATTGTAATATTTATCAAAATATCAAAATGCGGAAGTTCAAATCTGCCAAAAATGTCTAACATTTGCTCTTTGCCTATGTTTTGACATAGCAAAATTCAACAACTATAGCCTCTCACTCATTGTATTGGGTGGTGTAAATAATTGGAACTGTTTTGTGGTAATACATAATTTGCAACATAAAAATGTATCCAACAACATGTCCTAAAAAATTCTAGTACTTCAAGATACTTGACAGAAATAGTACATGTCCTAAAGGATTCTAGTACTTCAAGATCCTTGATAAAAATAGTTCAATCGTTAGTATTCAGTTGGTAATAATCTTTTTTATAGTAGTAAATCCGATTTAGTAAGATTCTTGACAAAAATATCTAAATATGATAATCCGGCCACTTTCAAAGATAATAGGTTCCTAAAGCAAGTTCTAATTATAACTATGCTTAGTAGAGATGGCAATTCAGATTTCTGAATCAGTTTCGGATCGATCCATATAATAACCGGATCAAAATTGTTCAATCCTAACTCGACCTATTTATTTATGTAGGTCAAAATTGTCAACCCTAATCCAGCCTATTTATAATCTGATCAAACTCGGATCGACCCATTTAATAATTAAATTATTAAATAAAAATTATAAATATTAATTTTTAATAATAATATAAAAAATTATCAATTATGATATATTTAAAAAGAAAAATATTAATTTTGACAAAATTTATAAATTAAATAAAAATTAGTTAAAATTAAAATAAATTAAAAAATATATATACAAATTAAATTCAAATCTTTTGCTATTATTTTTTAATTGTTAAGTAATATATACTATATAAATAGTTATACGGATTAAACGGATCAATTTTGGATCAATCCGAACTCGATCTGAATCTGTTTAAATTTTTCGGATCATTTTCGAATCGATCCAAAATCAAATCGAATCCGACTAAGATTTAACCCGAATCTAATTTTTTTGGATCAATTTCGGATCAAATTTTTAAATCGGATCAAAATTTAGCAACCCTTATGCATAGTTAGCAATTTGCTTTCTTTTGATCATGACTTACGGAGGAGATAAGGTTATAGGAATGTAGTAAAACACAAGCGTCGAGATTCTTGGGGTGCGGTTGGTTTCATTAGGCAAGAGCAGTTGATCCAACAAAAGTAGAAGCTTGTGTAAAAGGGAAACACTAACTTGAACTCAGCAATTACTACAGATTAAATTGAAGTAAATCATTATACATATGGATTAAGCCCACAATCTAGCTACGTCGAAAACCAATAAACTAATATAAGCTACTCGTCCAGAGCTTTTGATGTCTCAGTCTGACTTGTAACTGGGTGTTAGGATAAATGTTTATCTTAACCTATTCGAAAATGTCCACCTTGCCGCACAAGTAAAATTTTTTTTTAGACTTCATTTTACAAGGGATAATAACCATGGCTGCGGACCGACAAAATCTACAAACTCTTGTAGAGTTAGTGTGATCAAATACATGCTAGTGACTTTCACCAAATCATATGATTAAAGGGGTGTTTGGTTTTACTTATAAAAAAATAATTTTTTAATTTTTAATTATATATTTTTAATATATATTTTATAAATATTTAGAAAATTTATTTAAAAATTTAAAAAAATATTAAAATCTACGTACTGAGATTTTTTTTTATATAATTTTATTATTTTTTTAGAATTAAAAAAATAAAATTCATTTTTTAAAAAATATAAAAATATTTTTTATTTAAAAAAAAATTTATTTTATAAATACTATTTCCTAAATTTGTTTTAGAAGTTTTTCAGGATAAAACTTGTAATTCACGGATCATTCTTTAGACTATGCGAACACTTCATTGTGCATCTTAAATGAAGACCTGAAAATATCAAATCTCCAACAAATAATTATGTTGGACTCGTGATTTGAGAATAATCACAAAAGTAATGCTTGCAGAGACTTCGATGTTCAGTTTCTAGCTAGGTTTCAATTTGCCATTAGCTACCCCTACAGTATATATTGATTATTATGTTCTCGTTTACATAAAAGATTATCCATTATTTAGGAGGAAATTAGGGTTTACTTAAGAAAAAACACTCTCAAATTGACTTACCACCCTTTTTACTTAATTTTTTAAAATTTAACCCTTTCCTTTCATGTCATTGTCCAAACTACTCTTTAAAATCTTGACGATTTTGGTGATTGATCTCTCTTCTCCGACAACACTAGCATTAACATAAAAGAATAACGACTAATTTTTTACTATTAAAAATCGAAAGTCTTCGACAAAGTAAAACACTGAGAATCAATAATGCATGATTGAAAGGTAATTCTATTTTTTATGTAACAATATTATATCTCGTGACCAAAAGTAATTGAAATTATTGATACTAATTCTAATTATTGGGTCAAATTATTCTGTATCAAAACCAGCCCTAAAAGTTTAACCTTTTTTGTTGTCCGAGTAAGTTTAGGTGGTGGAACTTAATGATAAGAACTTTTTGCAGTGATGCGATACGCTTGGCCCAGCTAATAATTTTAATCCAACTTTGTTTGCTGATACGTTTTCTCTAGCCGAAGGATTTCTTGAGTGACAAGCAGGACGCAGCAGGTAACAACTCCCACCAACCAAACACCAACAGCATTCACTCACTCGTTCTTTGCTTTGCATATAATACACTTCTCCATATGAAATCATTTCAAACCACAACTTTTTCTGTACAAGTACCAAAACGAGCTATAGTTTACTGAAGTTGATCTGCTTAAAATGGTGAACTGGGTTGAGGCGCAGAAGCCATTGATCCATGCCCTTGCTAAGTATCACGCCGGTCTCCGTCCGACCATTGTTGAAGTCGATTCCGGCACTGTCATGAGTTTGTGGGCTCCCAAATACAAGGTAATAATTTCCAAGAAGGCAAAGAAGAACGACAACCTGATCGCCCCTGAAGTGAACAAAACCACCAACAACAACAACATTGAAAGTACTTCACCAAAATCTGCAGCCGACAAGAAGACGACGACGAAAGGGAAGCCCTCTGTTGTCCTCGTGCATGGCTTTGCAGCTGAGGGACTCTCTACATGGGAATTTCAAATCGGCCCATTGTCGTCCGCGTACGACGTCTACGTCCCTGACCTTCTCTTCTTTGGAGAATCTACAACTAGCTCCACTGACCGTTCGCCGGAGTTTCAGGCCCGTTGTCTAGCTGCAGCTCTTAAGAAGCTCGGCGTAGAACGGTGCACCTTAGTCGGGTTCAGCTACGGCGGAATGGTTGCGTTCAAGCTAGCCGAAGCTTTTCCTGGGCTCGTAGAAGCGCTTGTTATCTCTGGTTCCATTATTGCCATGACTGATTCCATCAGTGAAACTACGATGCAGAGGCTCGGGTTCTCGTCGTCGTCTGAGCTTCTACTTCCTGAATCTGTTAAGGGACTCAAAGCACTTTTGTCGATTGCAACTTATAAGAAGCTATGGTTCCCTGAATTCTTGTACCGTGATTATTTAGAGGTAATCATAAAAATTATTTCGTGTAAAATAATTTGTTTTCAAAGTTTGATTGATCTTAATTAGTGTTTCTGAGTATGGATGGTGATTGTTGCAGGTGATGTTCAACAACAGAAAAGAGAGAGCTGAGCTGCTGGAAGGGCTGGTCATCAGCAACAAGGACGCCTTTGTGCCCGCCTTGTCGCAGGTAAATTTCGAGTGAAATTTTCAAATGAGTTGTTATTCTGATAATATTGCCATAACCAAGCACGATGCATAGTATAACCGACTCGCCTAATGGAATAATAAGACTCCGTTGTATTTTGTTTTTTTTCCCTAACTGCTGCATGATCAGTTAACTGAATTGTTTACAAAGTTTTTATTGTGATATTGTGTTTGGTGCAGAGGATACTTCTGTTATGGGGAGAGAATGATGTCATTTTTAACATTGAGCTTGCCAAGCACATGAAAGAGTAAGTGGTTAGAGATTGACAGCCTACCATCCAGCAAATGTTAATTTATTTCTATCAAATTCTTTTCTCTTGTGCTGATGCTAGCTCATACTTTAATTCCATATTAACATCTCCGGCAACTTATGTATAAAAAAAGTAATAAAGCCCTTGGTAGTTAAACTTCGGTCAAGCATATATATAAATTTCTTCTAGTAAGCCCCTGTTTTGCACGTTTTTTATAATTCCTCAAAACGATCATGCAATTTCGCCAAAAGATCGTGCTGGTAAAAGTTTGAGAACTTGAAATCTTCCTAACATTTCCTGTCATGCAGCTCATGCTCATAACGATAATAGTTAACTCATATCGATTTTTCAATATAAATGCGTAGTAAACTTAGCGTGTGGTATCAAATAGAAAACTTCGTAGAATTCCATAGTACTATAATTTTAATTGTATTCAAGAAATTTGCTAATGACATGTTATGCAACTTTTTGCAGGCAGCTTGGTGAGAAGGCAACACTGCAGGCAATACCGAAAGCTGGTCACCTTGTGCACATTGAGCGGCCTTGCGTTTACACCTGCCAGCTCAAGGAATTCCTCTCTCTTGTCTATCCAAAAGAATCCAAAGCATAGATGGAAACGATGCTATTATATATACAGTCTTTTGCTAAGATTTCTGGTTGAGCTACATATATTTGTGATTCACATGTTTGTTATTCTCCATTGAAACAAAACTAGGAACCAAATCTAATCACTTGTCTGTATCCTCTCTTTGAAGTAATCACCGAATGCATTTCACGGTTGCAAACATCATGTCAAAGATCAGAAACCAATTTAAGATAATCACTAAATTATACAGAAAACTACGTATGTATGTCACTCATCAAAAATTTATGGTTTGATACGACGCAAATACGGATGTTTCATGCTTATCAGACGGTATTTAATAAATCAAATCCTTCGTATGAAACCTTCAAGCTTGATTAAAATACATTCAATAAGAGATAATTCTTCTCGCATATCATCAATATTTACTAATTTAGTAGTCACCGTTGACGTGAGTCACCAATCTTTTTTATTTTATTAGAAAGTTTCTTATTTAGTAAGCCCTATGCTCTATATATATATATATATATATATATATATATATATTCTGTCTTTCTTACTCATTGGTTCTTTCTTAATAAATGTTTGCATTTTCTTATTGCCAAAACATTATATATGTTTTTTTAGAGGAAGGTATACTTACCTCATTTTGATATTCGTGGTTAGCCGTCAAGTGATGGTTGTCTTCTTTTTGATGATTTAATATTGCTTCACTTTTATTTGATAAAATTTCACCTTTATTGTATTGGCTAGACTCATATTTGCCTTCATATATTCCTTCTAATTTAAGCCAAATTTTTTTTGCTGCGGAATAGATAGCAATTTCAAATCACGATATAGCAATTTCAAATCATACGAATTTAAAAAAGTAAAGTTGTTATTCTCTGAAATTTGCATGATATTTTTATCTCTATCTTTGACGATCTTTTATAAAAAATAGTTGTGTCTTTAAGAATACAGATATCTTCATCTTCCAATATTTGTAACTATTCCCATCAAATATAGGAGGGTAGTCGAAAGATCTTTTTTCCTTTTCAATAAAGTTTGACCTTACCATATAATTTTTTCCTCAAGACGGTTACACTTTATATTTTGAGGTCTACTTTAATACCACTTATTAGATAAACCTATAAAATCAACTTTAGATTGGAGGGATAAATTAAGTTGATAATTAATAAATTTTCAATTAACCGAAGTTCCTACACTAGCAATTAACCAGCAAGCTTTGTTGATAATAGGTCCTACAAAGAGCTATTAGCATAGCAAATTTATTATAAGTAAATTTAACAACAAATCAATGCAACTCAGGAGATTTACATGACTCAGTCAATTTTTTTGCCTACATCAATGGATTCTCTATCGCAAGAGCTGAAACTTCACTAAACTTTTAACAAATTACACTCACCAAGATCAAAGTACTTCACTAAGCAAACTTGCTCTTATGAATTTTCTTACACGAGACAACCCTTCGCAGCGTGCTGGATACATACATCTCCTGGCTGAATATCTAGCATTATTACAAAGTCAGTGAATACTTACAAACTGCTATAGAGCCTCTCTCATAAGTTCTCAAAGCACTTAGATTCTGATTTACAGAAATTTAAACAACCCAAGTTAGGCACATGATCAATCTCAAAGCTGAAATAAATTTAACGTAAGCAAATTGAGATGATCAAAAGGCAGCCAAAAAATATGCTCAAAAACTTGATCAGCAATAGTAAAAAGTTTTTCTTTAAAGGGTGGAGTCTGTGTAATGCTCGTTCGTTCTTCTTAAAATTTCAGTATTTTTTCTTTCCATATTCTCACTATTTTTCTCTAATCTCCCTCACTTCTTTGTTGGCATGACTTTTCTATTTATATATATATCCTTCTTGCAGCTCTTGAACTTGGGATCACAATGGCTTGAATTTTTTCAGTTATCCTTTCCGTGCTTGCTATCGTGTTGAGTCTTCTTCCCATTGTCGTCTGCCCCCTAATGTTGGATTTCAAATCAGAGAGACTGGGATGAGTCTTGATCGGATTTGATTTTCATAAATTGGATTATCGATTGGCTTGAAGATCCTCGAGGGTATATAGTGTCCAATAAAGCTTCGGGTATGTTAGGCCTTATCTCCCAGCTTCAGTACTCGAAATCGTTCTTCAATGCGATGTGCTTAACAATTTTTTTCTTATAACTCAATGTAATGCAATGTTGTATGGCTGCAATTGACTTGTGAATGATGTAGACAATCTTTTTCTTGTTGCTTGATTAGTGAACTCTTCATTAATGAAAACTAAAATCTGAATTTTAAACTCATCTCTGTGCTGTCGGCAGGCATAGTTCTGATAGCTAATTTGCTATGCATTCTTGATCTTTTCTTACTCTGATTCTTTCCGATTCTTGATGTGAAAGAGCAGGTAGTATGTTCCTGAATGAATCTTCGAAATTGGGATTCAAGAGGATGAGAAATTCTTAATCAAGCCGCATATGAGAATTTATTTACAGCAATGTCTGAATTCTGCATATCACTCTTTTTTGAATTTTCTTACATCGTTCCACGATTATTCTAAACTTGTGTTGATCATAATTTCATGAGCCACTAGATCAATCTCATAGTGTGCATGTTGCTCTAATTCTAATAAGAAGTTGGGGCTCAAATAGAATCTACGTCATATTTGAAATCGTTTCTAAAAAGTAAAGATAATCACGATATCTTGATTTCTTCTCTATTTTTCTCTGTTTGCCGCTCAATGCTCTGTTTTCTAGCTGTCCTATTTCTATGTGGATTTTGTTCATGCGTCTTATAAGGAGTTCCGCATACTGGTAGCAATCAGGAAGTTGGCTGTTAGGTAGCTGGCTATAGGTAAAGAATCTCCTTGTAGCATTACTAGCTTGTTATCTATTAGGTGTAGGATAAATTTTATTTATAAGATCCTGCACAACTTGATTATAGCTAATTAGTTCAATCTAAGTCATAATTGATAATTTTTAATTATTGTTATTATCAAAATCAATATTGGAGTTCCAACATAATGATACTTCAAAGCCAGTGTTGTTGGTTGTCCCTGTGATTGTTGTTGTGGCGACAATTGAGCACAAGCAACAAGCAGTAGTTATTTGTACAGTCTCTTTAGATGAAATGCCTCAAGGTCCTCAACAAGCTGCTTGATAATGTAATTGTATTATTAGTAGCAAATTATTCGTATCTGCATTCATTGTGTAATGATCGTCTTTGTCTTCAGGTTACTATATTTGTCATGAGAATTAATTTCGTGAATTTTGGATTACTAGTACTTGTGAATGAGGAATGAATGTATGAAAAATGCGTAGTTTATTTGTTAAGTGGAAGAGCGTAGGTCCTTAATTGCTAACTCGTTGTGCAACTCATTAATATTACTTATTCTCAAAAAAAAAAAAAAACCTATGTAAATGTTTGTTAGTTAGATTTCGTGCAAGACAATTCTGCAGTAAAAAAAAATGAATTAGGATTGAATTTAGTGATTTCAAGTTTATTCTGAAGAGAGTATAGACTACTTATCGAAAAACATTATGGTGAGAATGTAACTTAATTGATATGTGTGAAGTCTAAAGTTATTGAATATTTCTAAGTTGATCTAGTGTTTAGGTGATTCTACTTTTTAAGGATACTTAAAGGAATTTAATAAGGCAACTGACAAAGGACAAAATAGAGAACTGAATTTGTATTGGCCACACAACTGCATTGCATTATATTTCTTTTGTTTATATAAAACATAATTTAACCGTCTTATGCTAAATAATAGGCTCTCAACAACGAGCAAAAAACTTCGTGAACTTCTTCTAAAAAATAAAATCACTGAATACTAGATATTAGATCAACTTAGAAATGTTCAACAATCCCTGAAACTGAAACTTAAAGAAAACTTCAGTTTGGCTGGATGCACCATTCCTCATATTAGACTCTCTAGAGAGTAAATTCCAACTAGTTTTCTAAGCATCTGAAATATACCTAATTTGAGAGGCTTTGTAAGATATCAGCAACTTGATCTTCGCTTCTGCAATAGATCAGATCAATAGTTTCATCTTTTGAAAGATCGCCTAAGAAATGATATTTTTGGAGAGCAGAACTTTCGGAGAACTATATTTTTGAATTTCTTATCACAACAATAGGAGTAGGCCTTAATGATGTTCTTCAAGAACCTTTTTGTACCAAATTGCTTGAAAGGTGCACACCGTTACTGCTTCGAACTGAGCTTTAGTAGTCAACAATGTTATAATTGATTGCTTCCTTCATGACCATGAATTTGCTCATAAGCCCATCACAAAGTCATAGCCTGGTGTGCTCTTTCTATCATCTAGATCTCCAACATAATCACTATCTGTAAAGTCAAAAAATTCAGATTTTTTCATCCATCTTCTTGAACAATCCACAACTTCCAATACCTTGCAAGTACCGCAAACTTTTTTTGCAGCAAAGACATAATGTATTCTGGACACTCCATCTACCTACTAATGTGACTTACAACATGTATGATATCGGATCTAGTTGCAGTTCAATACATCAGCTCCCTACAATTTGCTTGTAAAGAGTACTATCAATCATCTTTTCTACGGATCTCTACTAAGATGCACACTCATTTCAATAGGTGCACAAATAGCATTACAATTATTCATTTGAAATCTGTATAAAGTTTATTGCACATACTCCTTTTGATAAATAAAGATATCAGCAGAAAGTTGCACTATTTTTATACCAAAAAAGTAATGCGTCACTCCAAGATCAGACATATCAAATTCAACCATTATGGACTAACGAAGAGGTCCACTTCGAATGGTCGGCGAAGTGGTCTAACGAAGAGGTCTGGCAAAATCTTAATTCCTAACCTGCACGGTGAAGCTTGATGGAGGCATGATGGTGGTGACGGACGAGGAGGAAGATGAAGACCTGAAGTAGGAGAAGTGATGCTCATCGCCGGAGGGAGTTGATAGCATTCCGAGGAGGGCAGTAAAAGGTTGCTGTCGGGAAGATGGGGGGGGGGGCGGTTCAGAGATGGTGAGAGGGGAGGGGTTAGGGAAGAAGATATAAAATTAACATAACATGTATTCGTTGGGCTTAGCCCACATAACACTTGATAGGGCGTTACAAGTATGGTGTTTAACATCATCTTTGCTCCACATCCAGAAGCTTTCTTCATCAAAGACAACATTGTGACTGATAGTAATTTTCTTAGTGTTATGATTGTATAGCTTATAAGTTTTAAATTGATCACTAACACCAAGGAATATGCATTTTTCTCCATTCTCATCTAGCTTTTGGCTTTTGTCTCTTCTCATATGGAATACAAGCATAGGTAATACACTCAAAAATTCTGAAATGATATATGGTTGGTCCTCATTGCTTCATGCTTCTTCAGGTGTCAAGTTCGAATTCCAATCGTCTCGTGAGTCGGTAAGCTATCTAGATCAATGCAATCACCAACTAAATTTTATGGCTTATGGAATTATGTTAATCATTGATTGGTTAATGTTTGGGAATCTTGAATTTGATTACACTAGAGATGGTTTAGGTTAGATATGATTCTAGTCGTACGTTAGGAATTATGAACGGGCGTAATATTATTTATTTATGCTTTAATTGCACTTAATTATGTGTCAGGATTGAAATTAGAGTTTAGAGTCGGCAACTTCGCTTGATGATAGCTTGTGAATTTAGATGATTGCATTGATCTCAGATGAGGGTTAACTTGTCTTTTTTCTCTTAGCAATATAGTTAGACTTCTGGTACAAATAACATTTGTTTTGAAAATTTTAGCATACATTATCACTTTTTTGTGCATTTGGGTGATTAATCCTTCATGCTTCATGATGCTTGCACAATGCATGCTTACATAACATTAGGATAGCAATTATAATAGCACCCTAGTATTATATAAACCTAGTGGCATGATTATAGGACATGTTTGACATACATATTAGTACGTATATTTCAAACATGTATGAGTATGATTATAATGACATTGAGATATTGGGCATAGTATACTCGTTGTGTGAAAAATCTATTTCATTTCACCTACTTGTTAAAGATTTGATTCGTATGGGACGACTCAGGATTTGATAAATATTACCCTAACCTATTATATATTATAAATACTTATATGAGATATTCATGACGTGGGTCCCAGAGATGCTAATTAGTCTAGTGGATCCTAAAATATATAAGGCACTAAAATATATGAATTTCCGGTGGGTGCTCAGACATACCGGACATCGAGCTACGAAGGTATTGAATATCTGAGGATCCCATAACGTATTCAGCATAGAGCTATGATCATATAGATTGACGCAGATTGCAGCACATACTAAGCATCGAGCTTTGCTAATCACCCTGATATATGTACATATTATAATGTATGCGTGTGTGATATATATAACAATATGATACGAGTTCAAGATATGCTCTCAATCCATCACCTACGCTATGCGTGTGTGATATATATAATATACTTGCTTATGTAGACACACACACACGGTCACATGCATCTTTATGTATGCCAACACATATCCATACAATCATTTCAAGGGCTATAATATATATATATATATATATATGGGATAAGATATAGGCACATGTAGGTCTTAAAAGTACATGTGTACACATGCTGACCAAACGTGGCCGACGATCTCTCCAAATTCAATCTCCACCGTTGGATATGAAGAACCATGAGTTGGAAACATTTTGATAAAATTTCAGCTCAATCGGAATACGAACCGACCTCCATCGGAACTCTTGATCAAAGTGACACAAAAAGAAAATATATATCTTTTGTCAAATTTAAAAGTATACGTCATTTTGATCAAGAGTTCCGATGGAGGTCGGTTCGTATTCCGATTGAGCTGAAATTTTATCAACATGTTCCCAACACATGGTCTTCATATCCAACGGTGAAAATTAGATTTGGAGAGCTCGCCGGCCACTTTTGGCCAGCATGTGTACGCATGTGCCTATATCCTATTCCTATATATATATATATATATATATATATATATATGGGGATAGGAGCATCCCATTTTTAGGGGCACCCTTTTCAATCTAACATTTCAAATTCAATTTCTACCGTTAGATATGAAGAACTACTAGTAAAAAATATATTGACAAAATTTCAACTCAATCGGAATACAAATCAATCTCCATCAGGCATTTGATCAAATGATATAAATAATAAGTTTTGATAAAGATGTTCTTTTTCTTTTTTATCTCATTTTGATTAAGAGATTTGATGGACATCAATTCATGATTCGATTGAGCTAAACTTTTGTCGCCGTCTTTATAACTCATAGTTTTTCATATCCAACGGTGGAGATTATATTTGAAATTTTTTACGCATCTTTTTAAAAAAGGGTGCCTAAGGTGCCCTTAAGGGTGGGGTGCCCCTATCCCCACCCTACTATATATATATATATATATATATATATGGGAGGAGATGCGCGCACATCGCGTGTGAGCCGTCCGATCAGCTATCGGACGGTTCACGCGAGCGCGCTCGCGCGTAAAGAGAAACGTTTTACAGGAGGACATTTTCGTCAACTCACATTCGATTTGGTCTGCCTCCTCACGCGAGCGCGTTTTCATTCACCATTTCTTCCTTTCTCTTCTTCGCAGCGAGCTCGCCCGCTGCCTCCCGCTCGGCGATTTCGCGCTGCCGCCGAGCCTTGTTCTTCGCCACAGGTGAGATTCTTTCTCCTCCCTTCTCCTTCGTCTAATCCCTTTCAAAATTTCCCCTTTCGCTTCCAACTCTAAAATTTCGTTCGTCGGGCCGGAGCTTTCGTTTTTTTCGCCGGCTGACGATCGAATCTAGGGCTAGGGAACCTTACATTTGTCTTCTCCTCCTTCTTCTATACAGTTTAGAGCTTTCAGTTTCTGCATTCCTGCCGCTAGTCCTAATTTGTTCGTCGGGCCGGACCGTTCGCTCGCCGGCCGACGATCGGAATTAGGCTTAGCGGACATTTAATTCTTCTTATTCTCCTTCTTTTATGCCTTCTACAATCTTCAATTTCAGCATTCGTTGCTATTTGTCGGCCGTCGACCAGAGCGTTTGAACGCCTGCCGGTGGTCGAACTTCACGTAACATTTTAAAGATATCTTTGTTGCAGCATCGTGATTTTCAGTCTAAACTTTTTAAAATTTCATTAACAATTTGAACAGGATTTTTTTTAGTGTGAAGCGTATTGCTAGAGGCTTGCCGGAGAGCTCGCTGGTGATCGGTGAGCAGGTATGAATGCGAATGGTACTCATATTTGTTTCTCACTCTTTTTTTTTCTTTTGATTGCAGAATAAATGCCGATCCTTGTGACTGATGTGAACTTGGAAGACAATGGTGCTAGTATTGTTGTACTTTACTGGGATGGCTCTGGAGCTCACTGCTAATGGTTTCTTGTGTCTTTGGTTTTTTTTTTTTTTTTTCGTTTTTCATGAATGTCAGCAGTGAATGAATGTTTGTTAAATGTAGTGTGTCTATTGCTGTAATGCAGACTATGATGTTTTGTGTCTGCTGTGTCCAACTGTTGTAAACTTGTGATTGTAATTCAAGGTTGTAGCTTTTGTTGTGAATGCAATGTAAAATTTTTTTACAAAATTGTGTTATGAATGAAATGCGATGATAATTCTCTGGTTGGTATCCATTGTGTTGTCATGTGTGAATGTTAATGTGAATGTGAAGTGAATGAGAATGATGAATGTGATGAGAATGTAATGAGAATGAGAATGTTGTCGATGCTTAAATGTACTGTATAAGAACAGTAGTGAGCTCACTGGATGAATGTGGAGTGTGTCTCGACCAGTGAGCTATGTTCTGGCAGATGAATGCTTGCCAGTGGCAGATGCATATCTCACTGGCAAGGGAATACATGACCTATGCTCATGGCTTGCAGTGGACACAAGAGCTCACTGGTCTCCGGCGAGTGAGCTCACCGGACTCCCTCCAACCACAATAAATTTTAATTTTAATTTTTTTTTAGTCGGAGTTGTACGATGTCGTTTAAATAGATCGAACGTAACAAAGTTTTTTTTTTTTACAATGCAACTTAAGAAAATTTTTTTTTTTTTTTTTTTGTTGAGCTATGCAAGCTCACTGTCCAGTGAGCTCCATAGCTTAGCAGAGCTCACTCGTTTCCGGCCAGTGAGCTCACTGGTCTCCGGCGAGTGAGCTCACCGGACTCCCTCCAACCAAAATAAATTTTGATTTTAATTTTTTTTAGTCGGAGTTGTACGATGTTGTTTAAATCGATCGAACATAACAAAGTTATTTTTTTTTACAATGCAACTTAAGAAAATCTTTTTTTTTTTTTTTTTTTTGAGCTAGCAAAGCTCACTGTCCAGTGAGCTCCAGAGCTTAGCAGAGCTCACCGGACTCCCTCCAACCAAAATAAATTTTAATTTTAATTTTTTTTTAGTCGGAATTGTACGATGTCGTTTAAATAGATCGAACGTAAGAAATTTTTTTTTTTTTTACAATGCAACTTAACAAAATTTTTTTTTTTTTGTGTTGAGCTAGCAAAGCTCACTGTTTTGCATAGCTCACTGTCCAGTGAGCTCCCTCGTTCCTGGTCAGTGAGCTCACTGGTCACTTGATTCTCTGCCGTTGTACACATGTTTATATTTGAAGAAGAAAAAAAATTGAGCACACAACAACACCAAGCACAGAAAAATTTTATAACAAGCTTGCAGAGGTCATTTTTGTCATTACCCATTTAGGTGCATCTGTTTTGAGCGGGAGAGAGCTGATAAAGCGGGAATAGAGAAGGCTCTCTGTTCTGTTGTTTTGCTCTCTGTTCTTAGGTGTTCTATTTCAGCAACAAGCAAGAAAAAAACTGGATTATTCTTTTTGTTTTTATTCTTCCTCCTATATCTAAACTCCTACACTATGTCTAACCAGTTCAACGGTATTATATAAAACTTTTTGGCAATTCTCTTCCATTCAATAACATCTGTATTTGAATTTTATTATCTTATGTTATTTTCTTTAAAAATTTGTAGGTTTCGAGGCCGGATCTTCTTCTGTACCAACTCCAAACGTAGTAAATGACAATCTCAAGTCACCGTACTTAGGGATGATATTTGTAAGTCTGGAAGATGCGAAGCAATTTTATATAAACTATGGAAAAGCCAAGGGGTTTAGCGCAGTGACTCGATCTACACAAAAGACCCGTGCTCATTCAGATGAAGTCACTATTTGTCAAATGACTTGTAACCGTTTTGGAAATTATAGAAGACATCGACCTCAAAAAATGGACGAGGAACTTGAAAAATCAGTACAGAACAAGAGAAGCACGAGCACGGCCAAATGTGGGTGTCTTGCAACAATGAGGGTGAGAAAGCAACCTAGTGGATTGTGGGAAGTGGTCAATTATGAAAGCCAACACAATCACAATCTAGTTAGCCCAGCAAAAAGAATGCGTATGTCTGTTTGCAGAAATATGCCCGCTGCAGCTAAGAGTTTGATTGATTCATTTCGGGATGAAGGTATACCTATGGCTAAAGTTGCTGATATACTTGACGGACCTCAATATGGTTTTGATAACAGAGATTGTTGAAACCATTTGTGTCGCTCAAAGGAATACAAAAAGCCTATCAGTGGTGATGCAACCGCAGCGCTTAACTTTTTCAAGAGGAACAGTATAGAAGATTCAAACTTTTTTTATGCGATACAAATGGATGAAGACTCAAGAGCAATTAAATTTTTCTGGGTGGATGGGAGGTCACGTAGTCAATATCATTATTTTGGTGACGTTGTATTTTTTGACACCACCTACCGCAAGAATGTCTATGAGATTCTATTTGCTCCATTTACTGGAGTTAACCATCACAATATGTCAATTCAGTTTGGCTGGGCACTACTTTTTGGTGAGATTGAAAAAATTTTTTGGTGGCTTTTTGAGACATGGCTTGCAGCTATGGGGGCACGTGCTCCATCTTCAATAATCACAGATCAAGATAGAGCTATGACTGCAGCAATTGCTAAGGTATTCCCACATACACGACATAGATTTTGTTTATGGCACATTATGAAAAATTTGCCGAAAAGCTTTCGCATATTTATTTCAAGAAGTCAAAATTCAAAAAAGATATGAAGTCGTGTATTCGGGAAATTTTTAATCCTAGCACATTTGAAATGAGGTGGGAGGAATTGATGTGTACATATGAGTTGCAGAAAAATGAATGGCTCTTAGCAATCTATGAGATTCGACAACAGTGGGCACCTGTCTATCATTTGAATACTTTTTATGCCGGCATTAACACTACTGGGCATTCCGAAGGTATGAATGGAATTTACAAGAATTTTTTTCATCCTACAACAACTCTTCGAGAGTTTGTGTTGAAGAATGAAAAATATTTGAGTAAAATTATTGAGAAAGAAAAAAAAAGAGGATTATGTGTCTGAACACTTATGTCGCATTGTAGAAGGCAACTCTGATATCTTAAAAAGTGCAGCAAAATTATATACGAGAAATGTGTACAATAAGTTCAAACAGGAATATGAAAAAGCTCAGTCTCAGTATATCTTGCATGATGATGAAAATGGTAGTGATGGATACACGACTTATATTTATAAGTCTCGAATTGAAGATGATCGACGGGAGTGGAAGGTGAAGTTTAATCCAGCCACAAAAAAAGGTAGCTGTGAATGCAAACTTTTTGAGTTTATGGGGATTCCTTGTGGACATCTTGTGAAGGTCTTTCAGAGTCGGGATATAGAAATACCCGATCATTTTATTTTGCATCGATGGAGAAAAGGTGCCAATAAATACAGAGGTAAGTATGATGGAGGTTCAGTAAGTGGCCATGACAATGCTAAGCTATTGAGAACTATCCAACTTCAAAAGGTGTTCAACCAAATAGTTTATGAAGCTGCTAAAACCGATGAAAGATACAAAATCTTGTTGCAAACATTGGAAGAAACAACAGTGCGGCTCAAGGAAGTAAGGAAGACTATTGATCATGATAAGATTTCAGTCATGCACAATGAGAATTTACAAGGCTCAATTGATGCCTCCCAAGTGTTGCTTTTAAATCCCGACATATCACAAACAAAGGGAAGAAATAAAGAAGGAAAGACTTGCAAGGGTAACACTAGAATAAAAGAAGGTTTGGAGAAAGCCATTGCAAGAACCAAGGCGAAGGCTGGTCGAAGATGTGCGTACTGTAACAAATCGGGTGTCAAACATGATAAATGAAATTGTTCTGATAATCCTAATAGAAAGAATAAGACAAGTAAGTTTACTCATTTGCTTAGTTTTAATTCCTAAAGAGTAAAATTTTTTATTAAGATTTTGATATTTATCATCACGTTTGTACTTGCTAGTTACTCATAGAGATGATTCTGAAGACAAAAATACAAGTGAAGATGAAGATACTGAAGATGAAGACTTAGCTATTCGACTAGAGTAGGATGATGAATGTATTTTTGCCATTTTTTGGAACTGCAGTGAGCTCTGGAGCTCACTGGAAGGAGGCCAGTGAAATTACTTAAGTTGCATTATTATAAAAAAAAAAACAACACAATTTGCTATGTTCAATTTGTTCAAGCTTATATTGCTCACTGTTGTTTTTAGAAAAAAAAAATTTTTTGACTGAATTTTGGCCGGAGTCCGATGAGCTCACTGGAGGGAGTCCGGTGAGCTTGCATAGCTCAACACAAAACAAAAAAAAAAAGATTTTGTTAAGTTGCATTGTAAAAAAAAAAAAAAATTGTTACGTTCGATCTATTTAAACGACATCGTACAACTCCGACTAAAAAAAGTTAAAATTAAAATTTATTTTGGTTGGAGGGAGTCCGGTGAGCTCACTCGCCGGAGACCAGTGAGCTGCTGCCAATGAGCTCTTGTGTCCACTTCAAGCCATGAGCATAGGTCATGTATTCCCTTGCCAGTGAGATATGCATCTGCCACTGGCAAGCATTCATCTGCCAGAACATAGCTCACTAGTCTATACACGCTCCACATTCATTCAGTGAGCTCACTGCTGTTCTTATACATCACATTTAAGCATCGACAACATTCACATTCTCATTCTCATTACATTCTCATCACATTCATCATTCTCATTCACTTCACATTCACATTAACATTCACATATGACAACACAATGGATACCAACCAGAGAATTATCATCGCATTTCATTCATAACACAAGTTTGTAAAAAAATTTTACATTGCATTCACAACAAAAGCTACAACCTTGAATTACAATCACAAGTTTACAACACTTAGACACAGCAGACACAAAACATCATAGTCTGCATTACAGCAGTAGACACACTACACTTAACAAACATTCATTCACTGCCGACATTCATGAAAAACGAAAAAAAAAAAAAAAACCAAAGACACAAGAAACCATTAGAAGTGAGCTCCAGAGCCATCCCAGTAAAGTACAACAATACTAGCACCATTGTCTTCCAAATTCACATCAGTCACAAGGATCGGCATTTATTCTGCAATCAAAAGAAAAGAAAAGAGTGAGAAACAAATATGAGTACCATTCGCGTTCATGCTCACCGATCACCAGCGAGCTCTCAGCAAGCCTCCAGCAACAAGCTTCACACTAAAAAAAATCCTATTCAAATTGTTAAAAAAATTTTAAAAAGTTTAGAACTTAAAATCACGATGCTGCAACAAAGATATCTTTAAAATGTTACGTGAAGTTCGACCACCGGCAGACGTTCAAACGCTCTGGTCGACGGCCGACAAACAACAACAAATGCTGAAATTAAAGATTGTAGAAGGCATAAAAGAAGGAGAATAAGAAGAATTAAATGTCCGCTAAGCCTAATTCCGATCGTCGGCCGGCGAGCGAACGGTCCGGCCTGACGAACAAATTAGGACTAGCGGCGGGAATGCAGAAACTGAAAGCTCTAAACTGTATAGAAGAAGGAGGAGAAGACGAATGTAAGGTTCCCTAGCCCTAGATTCAATCGTCAGCCGGCGAAAAAAACGAAAGCTCCGGCCCGACGAACGAAATTCTAGAGTTGGAAACGAAAGGGGAAATTTTAAGAGGGATTAGACGAAGGAGAAGAGAGGAGAAAGAATCTCACCTACGGCAAGAAGAAGGCTTGGCGGCAACGCGAAATCACCGAGCGGGAGGCAGCGGGCGAGCTCGCTGCGAAGAAGAGAAAGGAAGAAATGGTGAATGAAAACACGCTCGCGTGAGGAGGCAGACCAAATCGAATATGAGTTGACGAAAATGCCCTCCCGTAAGATGTTTCTCTTTACGCGCGAGCGCGCTCGCGTGAACCGTCCGATAGCTGATCGGACGGCTCACACGCGATGTGCGCGGGGGAGGGGATGTGCGCGCATCTCCTCCCTATATATATATATATATATATATATATATATGTTATTTATTTATTTATGGGATAAGGGCATTTTCTTCTTAGGGGCACTTTCAGACATTTATTTTTCGATTGTAGCCGAGATGACTTCCTAATCTATATATATATATATATATATATATATTTGGGATAGGGGCACTCTCTTTTTAGAGGCATTTTCGGACATTCATTTCTCGGTTTGTAGCTGATATGACCTCCAAATCTCTATCATTGGATATGAGCAAGAATGAGTTAGAAATCTCTTTAAAAAATTTTAATCTCAATCAGACTACAAATCAACCTCAATCCGGCCACTTGATCAAAATGACAGAAATGATACACTATATATACTTTTAAAATTTCTTTCTTTCTATCATGTTGATCAAGTGACCGGATAGAGATGAATTAATTATCCAACTAAGCTAAAATTTTGTAATGATATTTCTAACTCATAGTTTTTCATATCCAACGATGAAGATTTGATTTAAAGTTCACTCAGGCAATAAACCTAATATGGAGTGCCCGTAGAAAAGAAAGTGACTTTATCCCTCATATATATATATATATATATGGGGAATGATAGATGCACTCCCTCCTTATATGCACTTTCGGGCACTCTCTCACAAGTTTATGGCCGGAGTGATCTCCAAATCTAATCTCCACCGTTGTATATGAAGAATTATGAGTTAGAAATATACCCATAAAATTTCAGGTCAATCGGATCACGAATTTACCTCCATCTGATAACTTGATCAAGATGACAAAAATGATATAACATATATTTTTAAATTTTCTTACTTTCTGTCATATTAATCAAGTGATCGGATTGAGGTGAATTGTTGTCCGATTGAGCTGAAATTTTATGAGTAGGTTTCTAACTCATAGTTCTTCATATTCAACGGTGAATATTGGATTTGGAGGTCACCCCAAGCACAACCCGGAGAGGTAGTGTGCGGGAATGCCCCTATCCCTCCGCATATATATATATATATATATATGGAGGGATAGGGGCACTTCCTGCTTAAGGGCATTTTCGGACACTCCCTCCTCGGTTTATGGCCGGAGTGACTTCCAAATCTAATCTCCGCAATAGGATATGAAGAACTATGAGTTAGAAACCTACCCATAAAATTTCAACTCAATCGGACGACGAATTTACTTCCATCTGATCACTTAATCAAGATGACAGAAATGATACAATATATATTTTTTTAAGTTTTCTTACTTTCTATCATCTATATCAAATGATCGGAGTAGGTGAATTCGTGTCCGATTGAGCTGAAATTTTATGGGTAAGTTTCTAATTTATAATTCTTTATATCTAACGGTGGAGATTGGATTTACATGTCACTCCGGCCATAAACCAAAGAGGGAGTGCCTCTATCCCTCTCCATATATATATATATATATATATTATGGCCCTTGAAATGCATATGTCCATGTGAATAGCATATAGTCGAGTGCCGCCTAGTATAAGCATTTATAAACATCCATCAGATTGTGACGTTAGTGGATATGTCTGGTTGTGTAATATGAAAATAGAAAATCCAAATAATATAATAACTTCATGAAAAGGAATTAATTGTTCTGTGTTGTATCTAATTCTTATCATATATTTTCTTCTACGGACAAAGTCGGTATGGAACGATTCACAATTTGGTAAAATCTGATCTCATTTAGTTAGGGGTGGCAAAAATGAACCGGACCCGAAAACCCGATCCGAAACCGACCTGAAAAGGTCGGGTTCGGATCAAGTCTTAGACGGGTTTGGGTCGATTTCCGATCGACCCGAAAATGACCCGAAATTTTTAAACGAGTTCGGGTCGACCCAAAAATGACCCGTTTAACTATTTATATAGTATATATTACTTAAAAATTAGAAACAAATAGCAAAAAATTTGAATTTAATTTGTATATATATTTTTTTAATTTATCTTAATTTTAACTAATTTTTATTTAATTTATAAATTTGTCAAATTAATATTTTTCCTTTTTAAATACATCATAATTAATAATTTTGATATATTATTATTAAAAATTAATATTTATAATTTTTATTTAATAATTTAATTATTAAATGGGTCGACCCGAATTTGACCCGGTTATAAATAGGTTGGGTTAGGATTGACAATTTTGACCCATATAAATAAACGGGTCGGGTTAGGGTTGAATATTTTTTATCCGATTATTATATGGGTCGACCCAAACCGACCCATGAACCCATATTGTCACCCCTAGATTTAGTTTTGCATCTACTGCATATTGTAATAGCAGTATAACAATTTGGTAATATATTAGGAATCTATTGGAAGCATTCTGCTATCTACACCTTACTGATAAGATTGGCCTCTTCCTTTTTTTTTCTTTGGCATCTTCTAGTCTTTATAGGACTATACTTGAGTTTGGGGGACCCTATGGCCATGGGTGGGAGTGACGTATCGAGAGTATGTTCGCGTATTTTCATATTTCATTTCGTTGGCTCCGCAATACTCGACTAATTGTAGTATTCCTGTTACTATTTCATAAATATATTGGCTTAATAGCCTAGTATTATAGTAATTTGTTTTTTCACTTGTTGAGGTTTATTATCTCAAGTAGTGGTTGTATAAGCTTTGTGAATTTTTTGTTTGTGTTATTATTTCTTTTGGTGCTTTTTGATATTTTTCCATTTACTATTATCAATGTTAAGTTTTCTTCTTGAATTTTTTAATATTCTGTCAAAATTTTCTAGAGATTTAGCATGTGTTGTTTTATTGTTGACCTTTCTATTAGGCTTACTTGATAGACCGACCTTGGGTTACGTTTAGGTTTGGTTTTAGTATAGGTCTAGTTATTCCCTGGATTGGATTGTGAAAAAAAATCTATTTCTCTAGTCACATTTGGGTGAAAAAAAATACCAAAATATCATCCATTCAGTGTTTAGCCTTAAGATGAATTCTCTACAAGACTCAAGTTGATATTTATTCAATCTTACAGCATAATTCGGAGTACATTCCTAAATAATTTTGAGCAAATTTGATTCATAAAATATTGTACATGTCTATGTGCATATATAAATAAACAATAATGCTAAACGGAACTCCGATATATTTAAATTTACGACAAAAAGTGGATAAAATATACAAAAATTCTAACAAAATATGCTCGCTTAGTATCACACAGGGTCGCTCAAGGTAGCAAAAGATTGTACAACTTTAATTAATAACAAATTTTATAAAACTATTTAAAGATATGTTGTAAATTTGTAATCTAACTAGTAAGGATATTGATCTTTCATTTAATAGACTCATATTTGAGTCCCAATGAGATAATTTGTTTTAAGTTTTGAAATTTTCGTTCTAAATTATGATGAAATCTGATCTGTGCTATTGGACCCAAGTGTGACTTTTGCGCTTAACTCGAGTTCATTCGTAGTCGCATCACTCACGGTCGACTTAGCCGCACTATGCAATAGTATGCAACAATGTCGTATATGCGACCCAATTGCAACCTAGTGCGATTGTGCCACTTGGATTGCAACTAGTATACCATGTTGTGCATCGTATTATACTTAAGTGTGACCCAATATTTTCCTTTTCCTAGTTGATCCAATTGCGTCGGTATCACACTTTATCACAATTTAAAATAAAATTTATAAAAAAGTTAAATAAATCCTCTTATTGGAACTCAAATTCAGGTCTTAATGATAGATTGTTCTACTTATAATTGAACCACAACACATATTGAAAGATATAACAAAATTTACTATTAATTAAAGTTGTATGTTCTTCTACGAACTTGTGCGACCCTGGGATAGCGTATTTTCTAAATTTGTTTTTATAGCTTTCTTCAGTAAAATTTTACTATATTTTAACTCTATTTAGTGCTAGTGGTCATAGGTTAATATATATGCAATCAGACATATATGATATTATTTGAATCAATATTTGCTCAATTTTTTATAAAGGCACTCAGTATCACGCGTAGACTTTAATAAAAGTCACTTTATAAAAACGTCACATTGAGATTAAAGCATGAGTGAACAATATTTTAATATTATGTCTACCAAATGTTACTAGAAACTTTTTTTAAAAGGTGGCTTAAAAAAATAAATTTGAGTTAGATATGGCCCGTTTAATCAAGTAACCCAATAACTTATGGAGTATTTAGTAATTAAGCTTTTCAAAATATTTTTGTTACCAAAAAACTTCTTTAACATTAAAATGGAACAACAATGTAAAAAAATATGAAATTAGAAATACATAGATCAAAATCTAAACCTAAATGTGTCATACACTACTTAAAATATATAACCAAATTTGCATTTTCAGTCTTTACAAAATATATAATTGAAACAATAATGATTTAATTAATTACTGAACTTTTTGCCAGGAATTTCCATGGGGACATTAATTTATTTATTATAGTTCAGTTAAAATAACATAAACAAACTCCATTCTATTTGCTTTAGTTTTTATTTTTACAATAAACAAAAATCACCAAACCAACCCTTACCAATTACAGTTCGATCCCTCACCGCCGCTTTCAGCAAGCACCCGAAAACCAGCCGAGCCTATCCCATCTTCTTCTCCTCTGCCGACCACCGCCGCTTTTCTCCGGCGCTCTCTCCTCCATGGGCGAACGGACCCTATCTTCTCCACCACCACCGCCCTGCTCTTCTCCCCCAACACAACCCAATGCGAAACCCGATTCTACCAAATCACCTCCTGCCATGTCACCCCCTCCACCACCACCTCCTCCTCCTCCGGCCCCATCGTCCACTCCTTCCGCTCCTCCGACTAAGATCCGTCCGCGTAAATCCCGGAAGACATCCTCTTTGTCATCACCTTCGTCCTACCAACTCGTTCCAACTACAAATACTCCGTCACGCGCCGTCCGCGTGCTTCGCCAACCGTTGTCGGCCGACGGCGAGCTAGCCGCTGCTATTTCATATCTCCGCTCAGCCGACGCTGCTCTCTCTCGTGTAATCGACACCTTTGACCCGCCAATGTTTCATTGTCTCCGCTCGCCGTTTCTCTCTCTCGTCTGCAGCATTCTCAATCAACAGCTCGCCGCGAAGGCCGCGAACTCTATTTATTCTCGATTTGTTTCTCTCTGCGGCGGTGAATCAAATGTTAATCCTGAATCTGTTCTATTTCTGTCTCCCGTTCAGCTTCGCCAGATTGGGGTTTCCGGTAGGAAAGCGTCTTACCTTCATGATCTTGCTCGCAAGTACCACTCAGGAATTCTTTCTGATGAATCGATTGTTTCGATGGATGATAAGTCACTCTTCACAATGCTCACCATGGTTAAAGGAATCGGAGCTTGGTCTGTTCACATGTTCATGATTAATTCATTACATCGACCGGATGTAATGCCCTCAGTGGATTTAGGGTTTAGGAAAGGTGTGCAGATGTTGTATGGATTGGAGGAAGTGCCGCGGTCTTCACAGATGGAAGAGAGGTGCGGGCATTGGCGGCCCTACTGTTCAGTTGGGGTTTGGTATATGTGGAGGTTGTCGGAGTCTAGAGTTACATCAACACTTGCAATGCCATCTGTGCCGGCAATAGCTGCTGCAGGATTTTCAGACCACGCCAATCCGCCAATGATAGACCCTATGCAGATGCTACCAAATATTAGCTCATAGCTGCTGTCTTGAACTGGCCGGCATGCTCAGATGAGGTACTTCTGGGCTTTTGACTTTCTTCTTCCCTCTTTTTGTGAATTTTTTAATGGCTTTTTGTCACTTGGTAGTAGTTGCTAATGTTGTTATTACTACTACTGGGATGGTGAACTGGAGTATTACTCTTAAAAGTTCTGCCTGTGTCTATATAATGATGATAACTCTCCCTCAACTAATTTTTGTTATCCCTGTCACTATTTGAATTTCTAAGTTGGTTCTTGACAATATAGAAAAGACCAGCAGATGTTGAATGCTATTTGTTTGACTATGCTGTGCTTTCTGTTTCAATGCAAATGTCCTTGTTTTTCACTGGAAAATGTGCTTGTTTAGAAAAGCGTGGGTTTCACATGTTCTGTCCAGAGAAACTAGCTGGCAATAGGACTTGACGCTAAATGCATGGTTGTTTTTGCTTGAAGTAGCCTCAGATTTTGGTATGCATGATCTAAAATATCTGTTTCTAATTGTTTCAGCCATATGACTCTTCTTTTACTGCTAGAATGTCTCCGTCCTTTTATCTCTACATTTTGTATAGCATTTATTTCATTAAAGAAAAACATTTCTGTTTCGAAGTTTGAGGTGTTGCTATAGTTAGATAGTAGGTTATATAGAACAATGGTTTAGGCTACCTTGTGATGATACTTTTGAAGTTTGAACGATCTACTGCTTTCTTTATGTAGCTACTTTGGAACTTCTTATTATTACTTAGTATATGTAGAAATCTGCTAATATCAACACTAAACTATTCCTATTGTTCAATGACTCTTGCCTATAGTAAAGGTAGATATTCAATTATAGAATCTTTATTTGCTACTAGTGAGGAAATGAAAATTAAAGATGACTGAAAGTGATATAAAAAGATATTGACATGACATAGGGAAAGATTTATTATCCATAAACATGCTTAAATTTGATTGGCAGGGGACTTTCATATTTTTTTTTATCTAAGCGGATAATTTTGAAAAAATTACTCAAATAGTCAAGATTTATCAGAGTATTATGTGTGTCTCTTTTATAATCACGAATGTAAGCATCTAGGGAGCTGAAACAAGCACCTTTAACAAGGTTTCATATGTCTTTCCCAAGCATATCAGATACGACACATTGTCGATCACTTGTTTGACATTATTAGATAGCCATCTTGGTGAACACCTCATGACGCTATATACCCACATGTCAATCTATCAGGCCACCAAACGCACGTAAGAATTGTGTTGGACATTCATCATTAAAACAGATGACAGGTGATTACCTAATTTTGAGAATATTTGATGTCTAACATACTCATAACTTGCCTATGTTTCGGTAGTTAAGTTCCATCATGTTATTGATATGGGCAAATGGTGCATTTACTCGTTTATAGTTTCACAAAGCTTAGGTTAATTATATAGAACGGCCATTTCTATTATGTATGTTAATGTTGAATATAAATAGAGTACTTCAGTAAAATTGTAATTACTATTGCCATGTCCTAAGAATTTTGGGCATTGGCAGTGTCGCATATTGTGCTGTACTAGCTTATCCATTGCATTCTTCATAAGTAAACATTATGGATAGATTCTCAAATACTAGATTGAGAAGATGCTCTAGTTCATAAAAAATGATGTGCAATTGGTCATTCAATATGATGTTGAAAACTATTAAGGTGTTTTGGTATATAAGGAGGCTTAATGAAGAACTCGTTTATGGTTGTTTGGACTGTTGGTACTTAGTCTTTTTGATGAATCTTTTGTGGTCTCATATCGATATGTTGCTAATTGTTTAGGAGATGCAAGCAAGCTTGTTCCAAGCACATGCATGGATTTTGAAGTTGTCCTTGAATACTCGTAAACAAGGAACAATTTGGTCATGGTTGGATCGTCAAAAGGGTAGAAATAGTATTGGAAGCTCCAAGCAACAATTGCTCAGTATTAGGCTGTAGGATTTTAACTAGTTCATTTTATTTATCAAGAAATTTAGGATTTTTGAAATTTTTTTTTTTTCACTAAGTTAGAGAAAAACCAAATAGGACTTGTTTGTGTTTTGACCAGAGATATTACTTACAATAGAGCAAATGGCATGATATGATATGTAGCAGCTCCACATAATGTTAATGTGGCTTAGTTGTATCCTCTTGTCAAGAAAGATTCATCGCAGCCCTAGTTTGACATCATATACAATCATGCCCTAATCAGTATGCAAAATGTTACATTGTGATTATTTGCTCTTGCCTTTCTTGTTGATGCAATTCCCGTGGAGATGGAGATTGCACTTTTATTGACCGTCTATATAAGATTTATTTGGATTCTTTCTTTATTTACCCGTCGGGGGGATTGATGGGTGTTAATATGTTCGCAAATATTTTTCTTGATACAGGAAAGTTGATAGTGATTTACTCTACCAACAACTATATCAAGGATTTGTCGGATTCAAGTCAACCTATATAATAGTTGGGTCAATATCGCACATTCTTAACCTGCCTCATATTTATATATATCAGAATGGTCAATCATAACTCAACTATTTAATAATCGGATCAAATATGAACCGACCTATTTAATAATTAAAATTAGAATTGTAAATTTTAATTTCTTATAATAATAGTTGAAACTTATTACGTGTCGTACATCCAAGACAATAAATATTAATTTTGACAAAAATTATAAATTAAGCTAGAAATTAGTCAAATATAAGTTAAGTATATATATATATATATATATATATATATATAATATGGGGAGGGTTAAGGGCACTTCCTTTTCGGTTTATGACCGGGATGACTTCCAAATCCAATCTCCACCGTTGGATATGAATAACTATGAGTTTACCTCCATCTGATCTCTTGATCAAGATGACAGAAATGATACAACATATATATTTTTAAATTTTCTTATATTTTGTCATCTTGATCAAATGATCGGATGGAGATGAATTCGTGGTCCGATTGAGCTGAAATTTTATGGGTAGATTTTTAACTCATAGTTCTTCATATCCAACAGTGGAGATTGGATTCGGAAGTCACCCTGGCCATAAATCGGAGAGGGAGTGCTCGGGAGTACCCTTAAGGAGGGAGTGCTCTTATCCCTCCCCATAAAATATATATATATATATATATATATATATATATTAAATTAGAATTCAATATTATTGATCTAAATATTTTTTAATTATTATAGATATGCTACATAAGTAACTATACTGGTTAAATTGGTCAATTTTGAGTCAATCCGAGCATGATCTAAACTTATTTAATTTATCGGGTTGAATTCGAATTAATCCAGAATTGTTCCAAATCTGACTAAGATAAAATCTTGATCCGATTAAAATGAGTTGATTTTGGGGTTGAATTCACGGGTTAGGTTATATGTTGCCACCCCTTCTTAAAGGTCTTGTGACAAATTTACCTACTGCTATTCGATATACTTTTAGCTTGATAGACAACAATCATTGCAAAAGAAAATAAAGGGATTATGAATTTCTGTAGATCATGATATTGCCAACATGTCATACATCTATTAAAATATGAAAGTAAACTATATTGATAGGATTATTTAAAGTGCTTCTAGGATGTTTATTAGCTTGCAAGTCTTTTCTGGCTTATTAATTATGTATAGATGATTCCTTCAATTATCATGTGCTTTTAGAGTAAGTAAAAAAAGGTTTATTTTAATAGCTCCACATTCAATCTCATAGGGGGAAAAAAACGTTTTTTTAGAGAAGCCTTTTAAGAATAAGATATGAGTCAAATATACACATTGTGAGAATTATGATGTTGTAGTAGGATGCAAACACGATATAGATACTTTGAGAATATGTGCATCGAGACACTCAAATGCTTAAACAGAAGTATCTTATATGAAAGATAAGGTCTTGTTAAAACAACGCTTTCTCAAAAAAACCTAATACAAGCAAGTATGTTTACGATGAGGCTTATTACTAGGCTTAATTTGCTAATTTATCAAAAGAGCATTGTATACTTTTATAGATAGACCAAGAACCTAACCAATCTTTTGATGAATTTTAGTTTAATTTTCATAACTATTGATAATGAAGGATTCTTAAACTTCAAAATATGCTATTTCTCTAGGCCAAAAGTGCCTTAAGTTACAGTTAGTATGATGAATATGATTGTTAGAACCCTTACAATCACACCAACTCGCATGCAACCATCTCAATCTCGAGTAAGTCAAGATCACTGTTGAACCTGACAAGTAGCATTTTCCTAAAATTTTCCTAGGTAGTGTAAACAACAATATTTTGTAGAAAGGTGGGTTGGAGTTTTCCCCAAGGTGTTTGTGAAATTAGGCACAAGGTGAAGCGTAACGTGTTGGCTGATTTCTGTAGTCACTAACTTGTGCAAATGCTAATTACATATATGATCAAGATATTGACAGATGTCTGAGTAAAGACCACTCAGGGAACTTTTCTTTGGAAACTTTCTTGGATCGGATTCATAAACATATCACGACAGGTTGAGGCTCTCAACTTCCCTTCGATTGTTGTGATCAAATACGTCATTTTGAGATTTCCTTCTTAACTCTGATTTTCCAGGAACATGTTTCTATGCAGCCATAGCTTTGGCAACTTGGACTGGAGTAGACCTGTCTGTTCATAAAATATGTATACAGCTTATGTGCTAGAAGCTTTATGCATTATCCAATTAAGAACAGTATGCAAGAGAACAAGCTCCGTTATGTTGTGATTTTTTCTATTCCATGAGTTTTCCTATTGTGTTTTCATCTGCTATGGCCTAAACTAATTCCTTTCTCGACTCATTCTGTCATACTGCAGAGAGTCTCTGAATGGTCCCTTCTTTTGGAATGGGGCTGGCCTCTTTTAATGGTTCTTGGTTGTCATGTGCTCCAGTGCATGTTAAAACAACTGAGATCTTTAGTAGACCTGCTAGAATACAGTTGTTACAAGTAAATATGGTGTGCTTGCAAGTTTTCAAATGCTCTTCTGCTATGAAAGAGGTTTTTGTGCAGTCCTTAATTTTAGTTCTGCTTTAGACTGCATTAGTGTGCTTCGATTTAGTTTGGATTGGCCTAGAAGCCTTACAAAAACTCTGCTTGATTCATGTTGCTGATTGGTGCGCTTCCAAGTGGACTGTTACAACTCTATATGTATTATCATGTAGCATGTGGCTATATAACATAAATCCACCTGGAATTCTGACAAATCGAGAATGACCAAAAGTTTTCCAATCTGGTATCACACTGAACCATATGCATGTATTTTTTCTGCACGTGATCTTTGTCGTCACAATGCTAAAAGTTTGTTGATTTGCATGCCAAACGCTGTCGATTACTAGAGTCATAACTTTTGTCCTTCAGGTGTTAAGAAGAGCAATATTTGCAATTAAGCTTGTTGACCACTATCTCCCGTTGTTGTTGGGACCTCTGGAACATTATCATTTTATATCCATTTGAATTTTGATTCCTGTTGCTTTTTTAGGCCTTATCTAGGAATTTGCTGCTAGAGCTAAAAATATTTTGTAAAGACCCCCTCAATCTACGTCTGTGGTCCATCGTTTTGAAACTTAACTGGGCATATAGATGTTTCACTTATTTATATATTTTCTTTATTTCAGAAATTCCTCATGCAAGGCAAATATCGGTCTCTAAGAAATGTTTTGGTTGGAAAAGATTACAGATTTAGAAAAAAGGATTTTTAAAAAAAGATTATATTGTATAATAATTTTATTGTATATAATTTATTCATGTCTTCACATTTTAAAACATAATGACTGCAGAAAATAATTGTGAGGTTGAAAAGAAAGATCGTGTTTGTAGAAAGCAACTCCTAAAAAGGCCAAAATCTTTATTGTCCGGATGGTTTCTCGGGGCGTTGAAAATATCATTCTAGAAACAAAACTTTCTAAGTTTTTAGTTTATATTTTTTACAAATTTTTAGAATTTATTTAAAATTTTAGAAAGCATAAAAGTATTTTACGTAGTAGTATTTTTTTATTAATTATTTTTTTATTTTTTTATATAAAAAAAATAAAACTTATTTTAAAAAATTTAAAAAAATTTTGTTTTAAAAAATTCTACTTCAAAAGTTACTTTTAAATGCCGCAACAGTTTATCTCAATGTGAATCATTTCGACAGTCATATAAATACCTCTCCGGTAAGACGTGGAGCTACTCTAGAAAATTGTGGTATGTAAGGTGCTTTTTATCTAGCAAGGAATGCAAGTTCCATTCAAGGGACGAGAAAGAAATGGTTGTATGACCTAAGTTTTGACCAGATGCTTATTCAAATGATTTTTATTATGCATTTCACTGACCTTTTGACGTCACGCAAACTGGCGATTACTGCTAAAATACTTGATTTTGTAATTTATAGAGTATTATAAATGAGGTGTGTATTTTAGGGTTTATTTCAATCACATTGAGTTATGGTGAGTTTCGTGAAATTAAAATTTGATGAGAGTAGAGTTCGGCAGAAGTGGAATTTGAAATAGTAATTAAAACATATCTAAGTAAAGTTCGAAGTAAAATTTTAATGAAATTATACTTGAGAGCAAATATAGATATCGATTTGAAGTTGTAAGAAACACATGAAGTGACAAATTCAAAATCTGAAAAAACAAATAAAATTCAGTGGTAATTAAAACATGTCTTAATATAACAACTTGATTTTGGCCATTCTTCTCATTATGGTTGTAGTCACTAAATGCACAACGGAAACTTAGTCCTTCAACAGGTACCTCGTGTACCCTCGGTGAGTACACCAGTTGAAGGTTAGGAGTTCAATGTGGATTGCCAAGGTGAATAACCATTAATTTGAACTACATTTCATTTTCTTGACATGGATAATATTCATGCAAAGAAATTACTACAACCGAGGGCATCCGTTAAGGCTCCACCATAAGATATTTCTAGTCAATGAAATGCACAATATTTCAGACATCACTTCACGGATCTACCATAAGATATAACTGAGAATGTCCTTGTGCAATCTCAATCTATGTGGAAACATCGTTTGGTTTGTCTTACTTCTATTGTAAGATGACTGTTGATGTGCTTTTGCTGACACTAGCGTCCACACTAATTACCACTTCCGATCTTCACGAAGAATATGCTTTGCTCTATCAATTTTAGCTCTTATTTGTCGTACTCACTCGAAAAAGTCACTTAAGGTGCGTAATACCATATACTTATTTGGTAGGAGAGCATGCCTCAGCTATCGATTTAGTAGGAAAGAGTTTGTAGCTCACCTATTTTGCTTGCAAGTTTATTTTTTTCATGTTCCATCTTCGTTTGTCTAATTACTTGCGAAACATCTATTTCTTTGAAACGTCGGTATGTTGCCATAGGGCCACATCTTATGTTGTTCTGCGTAATTAGATAAGCTTTTATCACCTCTCTGTTTTCAATGGTATGTTTTTCATTCTCAGTCTCTTTATATTTAATTAACATGTTTTTCATTTGAAAATCCAGTTCTCAGTTCTGTTCTCATACCCTTGTTTGCAGGAGATGTTTGGATTTTTTTTTTTTTGGCTGCAAAAAAGTACAAATAGTAAAATACATATTTGGCAATTGTTGTTTTTTTTGCCAAAACAAGCCGTTTATTTGCTTAACAAATGCATCAAAATAATGTTTCTCAAAAAGATACGTTTGCCCATATTAAATTAAAAAATAGGTTTATCCATATTAAGTTAATATAATTACAACACTTCATCCTACTCTCTTCTCACTCTTTTCGGAACTCGCTTGGTCAGAACAGGTCGAAGCAAGTCAAAACTGATAGATTGCATAAATAATTTTATCATAAATTCGGACCAATTTATGTTTCAGATTGACGATTTCTGAATCGATCCGAACGGCCGGTCCGAATTTTATAACTATACAAAAAAGCAATTTTATCATTTCAATATTTATTTCAATTGAAAGACTCTTTAGCGAAAAGTACTTTTTAACACTTTTTATCTAAAAATTTATTTCTATCACATAAATAAAAGCTCTTTTTCTTTCCCAAATTTTTTTTTAAAAACTCTTTTACAAAATAACTCCCGAACGTTTTCCTAAAGAAACTATTGACTGTGGTTTGGGACAACATGACAAATTAAGTTTAGCACGTAACAATTCAATTTTACTCAAATTCAAAAAGAAAATTTCTTTTGAAAAGAAATTATGGGGGTACCACGCCAACTAGTCCATTGCAGTTCAAGGTAAAAAGAGCTAAGACATAAGTATCAGCATCAGCAAGTTGAGAGGCTTGTGACTTATGAGTGGCTGAGAAGTGGTGAACCAGAGAGGTAGTGGTCGAGTCTGACACACCACAATTCCCTGGCTCAGTGCCTTGAGGGTCCCTCTCTTTGCTTTGATCTTTTGTCATCGTTGGAAGTGAAAGATAAAATATTTGATCAAATCTAATCAACAAGGTGGGTTTTTGTTAGGGTCAGAGAGACGAGAGCGAGAGACGGATAATGAGCCTACTACATAGACCCCTTCCTATCAACAGCTACCACAATACAGACGCCCCAGCGTACGGGCAGTTTTAAACGGGGCGATTTGCGAATACTTTTAAAATGTAGTTTTTTTAAATAAAAATATTTTATTTTTTTAAATAAACACTATTTTTTTATTTTAAAAAATAATAAAATTTCACTACGATCGAACTTTTTTATAATTTTTAAATTTTTAAATAAATTTTTTAAATATTTCTAAAATATATACTGAAAATGTAAAATTAAAAAACTGTTTTCGTAGTAAGCTAAGCCGGACGCACCAATTTTTTATACAATAATTTTTTTAAAATATATAATATTTTTATTCTATTTTAATAAAAAAATTATTATTTGATCTTAAAAATAATAAAATAAATAATAATAATATTTTATTATGTAAAACTTTTTTATAATTTTTAAATTTTTAAATAAAATCTATAAAAAATTATAAAAACTTTATTTAAAAATATAAAATAAAAAATTAATTAGTTGCTTTTGGATGATCTTGCCAAATAGTCCCATACCAAGTTCCAAGAATAAATAAATTAATTTTATATTAAATTAAAATAAAATAAAAGATAATATTTCAAAAAATTATATAACGTATTAGTTTTAGATTTTGATTAAATTTTGTCTTTTTAGTATATCAGCCAAATTTTTTAAAGGTCTTATTTTAGTTAATTCTTATTATGTGTATCTCTACTATATTAATATCAGTGACAAATTTAGCTGAAAGTTTGATAAGTGTAGTAGCTTTTAACTGATAATAAATAAGCAGACTAAGAACAATATAATGCATATGAATTTTTGTTAGATATGAGTAAAGATTTGAAGCAAGTTGAATTCTAACTGTTAGCTTTTAATTACATAAGAACGGTGCGTAGACGAGATAATCGACATAGATTATAGTTGTGACTGATAATATGATAAGTAAATTAGAGCAACGTCAGTTTTTATAAAGCAAGCAATAATTTTGAGAAAATTAGACTATGAGATTTTTAATAAATTATTCAGATGAGAAAAAATATAAATAATTATTTTTTAAAAAGATAATTAGAGTCAAAGATTGAGTTAATTAATATTATAATTAATAAAAATAAAATAAAATAATTAATATACTAAAAGGTTTTATAGTTTATTGATTTAAATTTTTGAATTTTATTTTATTTTTTAATATACGAAGGAAACTCTTCAAGTGCTTTATTTTAATTAACTTTTCAAGAATTGTATCTCCGCTGCAACTTACTCTTCGAACCTTTTATTAATCAACAATAACAACGAAACACACAAAAATTATAGAAAAAACTAAAATGAAGAGGGAGAGATTAATTGAATACGAATGTTTAATTGAGGAAATGAGGAGGAAAGAGAAACGAGATGGCCCACGGTTTGCAGCATTGGAGAGTTCAGGCACTCTCCTGTCGGTTGTCGTCTGATCAAAACATTTCATTACTGTTTATCATCACCAGCGACAACAACTGAATTCAATTCCCTCTTCCTTCTTTGACTCTTTCGAATCCCTTCCTCTTTGATCATCACTGTGCTATGTGCGGCACCACTACATCATCAGCTCCAGACCGGTGTTTGTTCTCTCTCTCTTCTCTCCTCCTCTTCTTATTCTTCTTCTGCTGCTGTTGTTATATACAAGGATTAGGTTTCGTAATTAGGGCTGTGTAGAATCACTAGAAAGTGTTTGATGATCATCTCTTCTTTTAACGATGATTCTTTAACTAATTATCATCATATGTTCACGAAGAAGAAAGGATGAGAAACAGTGACATGATGAACTTATTACTCTCGGTTTTCTAAATTTGTTTCTTTGGTCGTCTTGGAAATTGGCGAAAACCCTTTCTTAATCGGTTACCTCCTTCCATCCCCTCAAACCTCCCCACACAAGACAGCTTTCTTCTTCTTCAGCTATGCTCTCTTGTCTACTTCCAACCCGTCTTGCTTTCTTGCTTCATTCTATGAAGTTTGGTTTGGATCTAGTAGCTGCAACCCATTTTCATCTTCATTAGCAGTAGAAAAAAGAAAGAAAAAAATTGGAAGTGATTTTTTAGTTAAGATTTGTTGGGAAAGAATGGAGTTCAGGATTCAGCAGCAGCAAGAAGAGGGATCGTCTTCGGGGTACAACAACAGCTGTCCACCTTCTCTTCCTACTCGTTTATCGGCCTTCCCTAAACCAACTCTATCACCTTCTTCTTCTTTGATCTTCTCTCCTCGAGCTCCCGGTGTCGCCGTTGCTCGTGGTACTCCACCTCCGCAACAACAACCATCAAGAAATGGTAATTCACCGTTTTTTGAAATGCCAACAACAGCAACAGCTAAGTCCATTGTTTCAGATCACCATTTACTTACCAATTCATCTCGGAATTTGTCGAGTCCCACAACAACTCTAGCTAGAATGCCACCGGCAGCGACGGCGGAAACCGTGAAGTATAAAGAATGTATGAAAAACCACGCGGCGAGTTCTGGACGGCATGTTGTTGATGGGTGTGGGGAATTCATGACTGGAGGGGAAGAAGGGACTCCTGAAGCGCTCAAGTGTGCAGCCTGCAGTTGTCACCGCAGTTTCCACCGCAGAAAATCTTCTAACTCTGGCGGTCAACAACAGCAACAGCAGCAGCAGCAGGATTACATCTTGACCAAGAACGGTGCCCTTCAGCAGACGCCGTCATCGTCTCACTCGCCGGTGATCATTTCCCCGCAATCACGCCATCTGAAAAAGCAACAACTATCACAGAACGTACCACCAGCTTTCCCATCGGGTTTTCCACCGAGTCCGATAGCTTTCGATCGCAACAACAATAACATTAACACCAACAACATACACGATGGCATCGGAGGAACGCCGACGGAGTCGTCAAGCGAGGAGCTGAACAATGTCAGCGGGAATGGAATTGAGCTGGGAACTTCGTCGCAGAGGAATAGTAATGTTCCAGGTGTTGCGGATGGAACTAAGAAGAAGAGGTTTAGGACAAAGTTCACAACTGAGCAGAAGCAGAAGATGCTTCAGTTTGCGGACCGGGTCGGGTGGCGGGTTCTTCGGCAGGATGAGGCCGCTGTGGAGAGATTTTGTACTGAAACCGGAGTTCGTCGGCAGGTGCTGAAGGTGTGGATGCATAACAACAAGCACACATTAAGGAAGCAAAATCCCTCCGAACACCAGCTGCAAGATTAACCATTGTTAGAGATTGTCCACATGTAGAGTATATGTATATTATTGATCAGTCGGAGAAGTGCGATGGAGGAGGGATAATGGAAGAAGTATTGCTTTCGTTGAGTTTCTGCTGCTTGGTTCTACGCTTTGTATTGGTATTTTCTGCAGTTACTCATATTCCTTTCTCCTTGTTGAGTTCAATACTATCCCTGAAATTCTAGTATTGATCATGTATGCATAATGTATCGTGCTTAGATTCTTAAAACTAATTTTTCTTCTCTTGATCTTCTAACCCAGGAGAGTAGAGAATGAGATCCGTTGCACACCGGTATGCGAAAGTTTCCATCTTCTCTTTTGCTCAAGTTATTTGTTAATTGGAGGAGAGATTTTCCTTAGCTGGCAATTAAATTCGTTTGAGCTTTCACTTAGCACACACATTCATAATTCTTAAAGTTGATCATAAATAACAATCACAAAGTTTTAGAGTAACTCGGAATGCTATAGCTTTGAAACACCATTATTTTGAAGGGCATGAAAATTTGGCTAGTAGCTACAGCTGTAACCAATGGGCTTTTGCAAACTGTGAAGCCATAGGAGACATGCATACATACGAAAGACTTGTGAAATGTTCGTCTATGTTTTGAACTGTTTTTTGTCTGGTGAATTCTATGCCTTTGCAGGTATCTGGCTTACTGTCTGGTATTATTTGTTTTGAGTAACACTAGGAATTGAAGTTGCACGCGAATCCGATAGAATTTAAATTACATGCGAATTTGACACGTCATTCTTTTTCAGGTTGAACTTTTCGTATTGCTTAAGTCGAACTTCTAACGGCTCATAGCTTGAGAAGTTTGGCTTGAGCAACTAACATTTTAAATTAAGGAAATTTTCATGAAAAGTTCCCGACTCTGAGGGAAGGGAGAATTTCAAATCAAAGGAGCAAAGCATGCTGTTATAGATGATGAAAAAAACAGAGTTCTTTTCAACTGTAGCATTTACTTGTGAACATAAATGTAGCTAGTTTTTTCTTGGCTAAAACAAATGTTTGGTATTCTACTTTTAAGGGCGTATTTTAATTACTAGGAATATTATTTCTTCTTTCTAGATCTTAAATTTGGCACTTTATGAATTTTAGTTATTATTTCAAAATTTATTATTATTAAAATTTTATTTTAAATTTTAGTTACCTGAATTTTAGTTTTACAGAATTTTAGTTTTGTAAAGCTCGGTTTTTTAATTTTATGTAATTGAAATATGCTTCTAGCGGCAAAATTATGTTAACATCAGAAGTTAGATCATATTAGTTTAGCTTTTCTGAAGTTGCTTTGTTCCGGAAAATTTTAGTTCTTACAACTTTATCAAAGCCTTAGACCTCTTTCAACATTTTGAAATTCGTCTTCAATACAAAACGTTATTCTCAAAAGGATGTTTTTCTCCAGCTCTTCAGTAGGAATGGTAAAAGCTGAATGCTGAAAAATTCGATCCAATAAATTGTATTAACTGAGAGCTCTTTGAAACCAAGATGGGAATTTAATTTGTGTCTGCAATTTGATCATAGCTGTGCAGCGTTTCAGTTACATTGGGTACTTGCTTTGAAACTCTCACTTGCCTTTTACGGTGGTTGCAAAACAGACGGCAACCACGAAGTCATTTGCAACAGAAAATTAACGGTTCTGTCAGCCATAGTTGACAAAATCGAACTAGATGTTGACTCAAAAATTTGTCCAAATTAACGAGTCGCGATTCAACTCGACGGATTGATCCGTCGGATCAATATTGTAAATAATTTCACATGTTCTCTATATGATTCACCATATTTACAATGTAAATAATCATCAACGCTGTATTTATCTTGTTTAGGCATTTGGTAATCCAGTGATCTCTTCAATTTCGCCTGCTCTCAATCCCAATGCGGTGAACCATCAAACGTTTTTGCACCTCTACATGCATCATGCTTATTCGATTTAATTTGCTAGAAAAAGGATTCAGCGTAATGTATAGTTAGTTATCTCCAAAAAATTTACTCTTAAAGGGAAGGCTAATAAAAACTAAGCAAACCGATATATATTCTCTTCTCTTCTTGACGTTCTCTGATTTTAACCAAATTTAACTCCAACGTTAAGAGAACAAATTTTTTCAAGAGAAAAATTTTCAAACTTTCACACAAACAGAAAAAGAAAACAAATTTGTCTAAATAGGATCCTTTATAAGAGATGATATATTTTAATCATTTGAATCTTATATTGCATCCAAGTGAGAACATTGGTTGTAGAAATAAAATTAATTATAACCTAAGGCAACAAAATAATCAAATAAACACTATTAAAAAAAAGGGAGGGAAAAGATCAGCAATTTTTAATTCTACTAGGATGGTCCTTTGCTTACCTTCATTGATGAATTTATTATTAAGTAGAAACCTACAATTCCCTAAGCAGAAAGGATAATAAGTGACGGACAAAAAATTTAAAACAAACTCTTAGCTGATTAAATTAACAACTTATCACCTTATGATAATAGAGAAAGATTAATTAATTAACAGTATAAAAAACGGTTGAACACTAAAAAGGAGTTGTTAATCAACTACTAGCCGGTTGTTTATAGAAATATTAACTACTTATTTTGAAAATACTCCGCAAATTTTTAATAAATAATGTATTTATTTATAAATGTTGCACTCTAAAATAACATTATAATAAATTTCTAACTAGTCGGATAAAGAGACGAGTTTGCGATTCAACTCTCAAAAGAATAAGAAATTAGAAATTAAGAGATTTAAAAGTACTTATAAAATAAAATATATTTTTATTTTTTGAAAAATAAATTTTATTTTTTTATTTTTAAAAAATTCTAAAAATATAAATTAAAAAATTTTATTCTCTAAAAAACTTTTTTATTTTTTAAATAAATTTTTTATATATTTATAAAATATATAATAAAAAATTAAAAAATTATTTTTTTAATAATGTCAAACAGAGCTAAATCATCACCCTGACCGTCTCCGTTTTGAACATTGTAATATTTAACGGCTCCATTTAACAGGAGGAAGGTGGTCTGGATTTGGTAATTGTCAGAAGATGTCAATAGACTCAATACAGTTGCTCCAGAACGAAATTGGCAAAATACGAAGTATAACTGTACAAGAAACGAAATCAAAATCTTGGTTAATTAATCAGTAAGTAATAATTAATAGATTATTAGAAGAAAGCAGAGAGCTTTTTTTATTGTAGTTCTTATCGAGAGACGTGGTGTATCCCCCACCAGAAACATGCACGCGTCTGCTCACTTCTGGCACCTGCTTTAAAGTTCGCGCCCATGAGCCGTCACCTCCTGTCTCCCATTCACAAATCACAACAACAGAAACAGGAAGCAACGCTCTTTTCTGGTCCTAGTTTGGGGTCGCTAATAAGGGTCTGTTTGGATACGAAATTAATAAATAAGAGTAAATAAGAGTAAAATTAAAAAAAAAAAATTATTTGATTAGAGACGAAAATAAGAGAATAATTTAATTTTGTCTTATTTGAATATATCAGTAAGATTAATAAAAAGTAAATAATTATTCTTATTTGATAATTAAGAGTACGTAAAAATAATTTTTAAAAAAAGATTGAAATATTCTTTCATATTTTTTTGTTAAGCAAAATAAATATAGCAAAGACATGAGAGCTCGAGCTTTGACAAAACGAAATAAATGAGTAACCAAGCAAATATTATTCAGACTTGCCAATACATTCATATGAATTAAAACATATTAGAGATTAACTTTTGTTTTAACTATACCAGCTTGTATAAATAATATGTCAAATAATTCTGTATTTTAAGAAAAACTGTCATTGAGTTTACTATGATATATTGAATGACACACTGTATCGAATGTTACAAAGTGCATTTACAAAATTCTTCATGCACTGAAATATGCTTCTAAAATGCTAACATGTATTACACCACGACACCACAAGAGGCTCATTCTGCAAAAGCGTACAAATTAGGACAAACGATTAGGCAAAAAAAAGAGTTTAGAAAGGAGTTGCTTGAGCATAAACTTGCTGTGACAAATACATCCAAACTTAGTTTCAAGCTTCACTATTTTTCTTTACTCATATCTTAACAAAAAGATATGGCAGAAAAAGCGTTCTACAAGTAGAAAAATGATCCCTGAAAAAGCCGTTGGCATACTACATCATGTCAAGTACAAAAACATAAATCATCTAGACCAATAATGGGAGTTGATGTGTTTGGTAGAGTTGAGATATTAAACAATGTTGCTGCGATTGCTGGAATCCTTCGCTTCCTATCTTCAAACCAGTTATTGCTAGCTCCAAGCGATTTTTGAATGTCCTCATTAAGACTTTTGTATGTCTTCAAATAGTTGTTGCTGGCGTAGGAAGGTGATTAAGATCCTCATCAGTAGCATTAAATGGAGCAGTCATGTTATTAGAGATGACAGCCAATCTTAGAGATGCATCAGTAACAACTACTAAGAACAAATCAACAGAAAGCTCAAATATTAAACTTTCGGTTACATTCTAGTGCTTCTGTAAAACCTCCAAGTTTCAAGTGATCTTTCAACCATGCAAACTATTATCAGTGAACCAAATTAACTTACAAGACTATGGAGGTAAACTGCACACAGACAGATTTTGTTAGAACTTCAAAGCTCCAAAATCCTAAAACTCCAGATGAGGAACTTGAAGATTCCAATTACTAATTCAGACAAATAAAAACAACAAAAAGACAATCAGTGAATTTTTAAAAACCATCAGAAGTAGGAAACAGTCTCCAAAGACTTTTTAATCATTAATCACCATATAATGGAGAACCTTTTTGAAAATCAAATACTACTACTAAGATAATTGATTTATGCAACATTCAACCATAATCTCGCACTAATACTACAATATAATTACTGCCAAGTACTAATTTCAAGTCCAAGCTAGCATTTCTCATCTACTTCCAAAATCAGATAACATATATGGATTAATCCAAAAAATCTAACTTGTAATCAATAAAAGCATAGACGATCCTCGTTACTGCTCACGAAATCATCAAAACTTATTAGAAGTAGATTGAGATGAAATGCTACTACAGATTAGAATCGGATTTCATCAAACAAACCTGGTAAGCAGTGAGAGTGATTGCTGCGATGAAGGAGAAAAGCCACAACACCAGCTCTCACGCCATTCACGGAGATTGAGAACTTGGGAGCGAGCTCAAGAATTTGAGAGAGGAATATTGAGATTTCGTAAATCCATGACTTCGGCAGGAGGATCAACGCTTCGCGTGTACTCGAATGGCTCACGCGAAGGCAACAGAGATAGCAACGGTGAGAAGAAGGAAGCCGGAGAAAGAAACAACGAAGATCTGCATAGGAGAAACAACAACTGCGTGGCTACAGGGAGAAGGGATCGCGACAGAAGCACAGCGGCGGCTGAAGACGAGAAGGAAAAGAAGAAATAAGAAAGAAGTGTGGTAAATTTTATAAAATAATATGGGCAAGACGGGAACCTAAATTATTAACAGTTGTAAGATCATTCCTGCTCTTAACGGGGGAGAAGTTTTACTCCCCATTAATCTTATGAAATTGTTGACAAATAAAAGCAAACGGAGAGTAATCAGTTCACTTACTTTTCGTTGCTCTTCATTCAGCTTCATCCAAACAGACCCTAAGTTGCCAATCCTTCCATGGATCGTCTGCTTTTACGTAAGCGAATGAATTTGTACGAATAGTGAAATGGTTTTTTAAATTCATCTGTGCTGCAACCAAACTGTTGTGGCTAGGACTACGAGGAAAGAAATTTGTCAGGTGGTATTACATAATTTTTCGTGTATCTAACCAAATGAGGACCTAACAATGATATTCAAGAAACAGTCGTAATTGGTAGCTATAAAGATTTCAATAGAAGGGAAACTTTCCCTTAAATGAATCCTTCACTTGATACGTAAATGCTACCGTTGGTTCTTGTTATTCGGTAATTTAAAAGACAGCTCTATGAGCCTATTTGGCTAAGCTTTTTGTGACTTATAAGTCACAAAAAGCTTCAAATAATATTTGAAAGATGTTTAGATGAATAACTTAAAAGTCAATTTTATTATTTATAAATTAAAAATAAAAAAGTTACAATTAGTAATTTTTCAAAAAAGTTACACGGAATTTTTCTATCTACCTTTTCTGTCTAGTATATGAATGATAAGAATATCTTTGATAAGTTTACATATGTACAACACTTATATATCTTATCTAGCTCTCATTTTTTTATTTCTTACCACTCATTCATTTCACTTCTCTGCGCATTCTCTCGCCCGATTCTCCATCCTACGATTGCTATCTTATTTGCTCTTTTCTGTCGCGATTATTGCTTTTCGACACCGATATTTTGTCTTTTCATTCTCAGATTTTCTTCTCTAATCCTATCTTTCATGTTTTCTTTCTCGACGTCGAATCGACTTAAGATCGTACGTCAGCCAGATTTCTTATTTCTTGTATTTACTTTCCTGATGCCAGTCTGTCCTCTCATAGTTGATTTCAGTCAATTGCAGGTATAAATTACTTCAATTGTTGTGAAGTCTTATAAGATTATTTTCTTGGTGTTGTTAAAGTAAAGCAATGTATTCTTAATTTTTTCTATTTATTTTGGAGTGTGTTTCTGAATTTGTGTACAATGATGGAGTTTATAGTATGATTGGGCTTTGATTTTTTCTTTTTTCGCCAATTCAATTCTTCTTCGCTAGGTCGATGGAAGTGTCTATCAATATCTCCGACATATACCAATAAGCTCTTTATCTGTTTGATTTATTTGATAAGTTTGTTGTAAAATGTAATGATTTTGAATAATTTCAGTGGCCTGTTTGGTTTATAATACTTAGAATTTGATCACGGTAGTCAATCCTGCATTTTTTTTTGTTGTCATTGTTATTTTTGTGCTTCTTTAGCTAATGTTGATTTGTAGTGTGGTGAATGATTTTGTTTAGATTTTCATTTTCATTTGCAAATCGATTGAATTTTGTTTTTATGATAGTGAGAGTGTATTGTTTCGAAATCAGTTTGCAGATAGACCTTCTCCTCTAGATAGGAAAATACAAGTCCCCTGGTTGAATCCCCAGCTTCACTTGCAAAGTTCACGCTTGCACGTCAGTCTTGTTGATGGATGCAATTTGCCTCTACTTATGACGCCGGTACTTAATGTGAATGTTTGGTTCCCATACACACCTCTGCCAAGTACTTAATGTGATTAGGCTTGTTTCTGGCATTTTGCATTTATAATAGTTGAATATATGTCTGGTTCCATTGTAGTGTATTACTTTTTGCTTGAGAAGCTATTCGACAATTGTTCTTCTACTGAGCCCCAAGTGTGATTTTGCTAGAAACTCATGAACTTTGGACTAGGAGATGCAGCATGGAATTTGGGCTTTGGACTACGAAACTCATGAACTTTGTACTAGGAGATGCAGCATGGAATTGGGCTTCTTTTATGTTTTATCCACTTGATATGGTTATTGTAGCTTGTCTGGCTTGTATTGGAAGCTGTACTGTTGGTATTTTGAGATGTTTTTAATTCATGTTTATTAGACAAAATCATTTATTCTCAAATGTTTCCTATAACATGTACAAGTTATGTATTTAAGCAGTGTTGACTTCATTATATTTCTTTGCTTGCTATGCGTTGTGTGTTAGTTGGGACAAGGGGAAGAAGTTTGCTCAATTGTCTAAACTTCTGTTTATACAAGTTAAAGTTTATTAATGGTTGTATCACTAACTTATAAATTTTAAAATAGTACTGAAGTAGAGTATTTGGTGATATGAGCTTGTAATATGCTGACACTTAGTTCCAATAGTAAGATGTTATAAAAACTTAAATGCTATTATAGTTATGTTAAAAAAATATTTAAGTTAGGAAAATTAAATAATATATGAAATTTAAGAAATTTACAAACATATAGTTAAAAGTATTCCAGTTATTTTGTACTTTTTAAACTTTCAAAGTTTTAAGTTAAAAAAATAAATAACATATATGAAAATACATAAATTTTACATATATAAAAATAACTATACTATCAAGGATATTTCAGACAATTTACACTTTTTTTTAGCTTTTCAATTTTTTTGTCAAATACATTTTTTAACTTTTTTCATAAAAAAGTTAATTTTATCCAAACATATACTTTTTTTTTAAAAAAAAATTAACAGTTACTTTTTTTAAAAAAAGTCAAGAAAGTTAACTTTTGTAAAAAAGTTAAAACTTTTCAACTAAGCCAAACCTCCTTATATTAATTTGCTTTTATTTTGAAGTTACTCTAACATAAGAAGTAACTTATAATAATGAGCAATTAAGTTATTCACGAGTAGTAACAATGACATTGGAATTTGTGACCTAAGGATATGTATAAGAGAGCCTTTTTTTTTTTTTTTTTTTTTAATTTCATATTTTCTAATAAAGCTTCTAAAATATTTATATAATTTTTTAAAAATGTTTAAAAAAAAAAAAAAATTTTACGTCGTGAAATTTTCTTATTAGTTATTTTTATTATTTTTTTAAATAAAACAAATAAAACTTATTTTAAAAAAAATTTTAAAATATTTTTATTTTTTGAAAAATTTATTTTCAATAAGTACCTTCAAATATCTTCCAATTACTGACAATATAGCTCCACATGGGCTTCATTTTCCTTATCTACACGTAGCCCAACTTGCCTTGATAGTGCAATTATGATAATCGTAAGCTTGATCAAATTACTCCATCTTAATAAGAAGTTTTAGGGTCTTGCAAAAATGAAAGTGATAAAAGAGTTAGTAGATCGTGATAAATGAATACAATACCATTTCTACTCACAATCACAACCTAATTATTTGTACATCTTGATAAATGATTGCAATACGATTTCTAATCCACAATCTAATTACTTGGTAAAAAAAATACATGCTTATATGTGAAAATTGCTTATTGTGGTTAAGATATTAATTGATTCCTCATGCGATAAAAATGTATTTGTAAACAAAATTATAGATTTACTTGAGGTACTATAAACTTACTTTAAAGATATAAATTAAGAAATCATCTCGAACCTTCGAAAGAGGAGAAGAAATTAATTTGAGATTATGCTATTACAATGCTTGACTTGTTTAAAAGAAAAGTATAAAAGATTCTAATTTTATTTTATACAATAAAGTAAAGGTAATAAATCTTTTTAGGGTAGATGGTAGGTAGTTTTAGTATTTTGGTTTGATTTTTTTTAACACCACATATCATAAGAATGTATATGAATGCTATTTACGTTACTTATTATAGTAAACCGCAATATATGGTCAATCTAATTTGATCGGCACTATTTTTGAAGTAGATAATACTCTTTTCAGTAGCATTTTAATAACAAGCTTATAGCTATGTGCGGGTATACTCCATCCTTTTTTATAATATATCAATATGGAGCTCTGATTGTAGTTATGGAAAAGATATTTTTAAATACATGATATATATACCTATTTCTTATTATGTTTTTTATTCTCTTAAAAACTTTCACATGTTTGTACTACAGTAAAAATTTAGTTCTCAATATCCTTATTACCTCAACCTCCTTTTGCAATTTTTCACGTCTATGTATCTTAGCACAAATAAGCCTACGGTGAACTTTTTAAAAATCGAAAATATGTTTCCGTGCTAATAAGTGCATTTGTCTTCTCAAATCATTCATACATTCAAAAATTTTGTGGATAAAGATTTGTTCAAATTATGTCAAAGGACCACTACTACTGTTAGATAAGTTCAGTTGGCTCTTAGGAGCTGCACTCAATGACATGGACACATGTTGTTCTCCTACGAGAGCTCAATCCTATACGATAGGATATGAATATATAGTGGGCAAATCGTCTGCATACATCTCCCATTCGAATGCATGTAACCTTTTCAAGCTAAAGAAATAAAACTTGATAATTATGTTTGCATCGACTTGCTATACCAGACAAGTCGCACTAATCTCAAATTCAACGGGGATAAGCATCTTAATTCTGCTATAGTAGGAGTTTCAAAGCGAGAAGCACCTAATATCGGATACAACTATTTTGTTAAGACCAACGCATAGTGGCATTTATTTTCTTCACCGTACTACACCCTCAAATCACTCAATTGATCATCATAGTTAATATTGAAAATCATACTTTTAAGTTCTAACCAATCCATTTGAAACACCAACACCATATACAATGACACCATAGTTAGCTCGTCCATATATTTCTTTAGAGACCATTACCAATAGAACAGAATAAGTGCGCTCTTATGTAGTCTAAAAATGTCTGATGTAAGCATCGATTTGTTGATGTGTCTCTAATAGTTAGGCTTTGTCTACTCCCATTTACTATCTGTCCAAACAAAAATAACTTTTATGGCTGATGCCCAAATAACATTAGGAATGTTTGACTAAGATTTAATTTTGGAATTTTTAACTAAAAAGTTGCTCCTTGGAGACTTTTGCTGAAAAAGGTGGGTGTGCGGCTTTTGCTGAAAAACTTACATTTCCAAAAAATCATATGGATGAATTCACTATTAAGAGTTTTTTAATAAAAAAGAATACTTTTTGGCTAAATCATGCTTATAACTGAACGATATTTATATAGTCTCTATTTCGTTGTGCTGAAAATTTTGAACTTTTAAAATAAAACTAATTTATAGTGCTTTAAGTTATTGCGGAGCATTTGTTAAAAATTAGCTTTATGCTAAAAATTATTTAATTAGGAGTGGCAATTCAAGTCGACCCATTTAATAATTAAAATTATTAATTATAATATATTTAAAAAAATATTAATTTTGATAAAATTTATAAATTAAATAAAAATTAGTTAAATTAAGATAAATTAAAATATATAAATATATATAAATTTAAATTTAAATTTTTTATTATTAATTTTTAATTATTAAATAATATATATTATATAAATAGTTATACGGATTAAACGGATCAATTTCGTATCAATCCGAATCCGTTTAAAATTTTTGGGTCGACACAAAATCAATCCGAATCCAACTAAAGCTTAATCCAAACACAATCTTTTTAGATCGAATTTTTAAATCAGGTCGAAATTTGCCACCACTAATATAATTGTATTTTTGATATGACATCTAAGTACTTATTAATAGTCAACAAATAATACAGTCATAAATACTATAGAAATTTTTAGAATACATTCTAAAAAATAAATACTAATATAAGATTCATGAAAAAATCGTATCTCAAGAGTAAATAAATCAATTCAGGGCTCTCGTATTGCAATTGCGATGGTATTTGTAGGATTCTGTATACAATAGCTCTAAGTGCAATGCAACGCATAATCCAATGTTTTCATTCTTAAGAAAGAATTTATTTGTTTAGACATCTTTAAGTTGCACATACAAAAGTTTTGAAATAAATATATGTTGAAAATAGCAAGTGTGTTCAGTTGTCGATAGACGCAGCGAAAATATAAAACACACTTAAAAATTTTGCGTAGCCAATACGAGAATTGAAATAAGAACAAAACAATCACAAAGATAAAAAATTTACGTGAAAGAAAACGAGAAAAACTCTTAGAAAAAACAAACTAGCCTTTAAAAAAATCACTAACTCAAATCAATTACAAACTCTTTTATTACACTTTAAGTGAAAACTCTCACTAAAATGCTTTGTTTTTATCTCTCACACTTGATGTGAGAAAAATCCTTTCTTATTTTTTACATTCCAAACAAATGCATCTATTTATATATATATATATATATAGTTCCAAAGAGACTCTTGAACTTTTAAACGGTTGTCCTTTCATCTTCCCATTAATTGTATAAATTCTTTGACTTTTCATCATCCAAAAGATGCTTTAAAATCCTTGAATGTTGAGTTTCCAACTTCTTTACTGATAGTTCGTCTTCCTTGATCTTTGGCATTCCAATATAAATACACATTTAACTTGTTGTATTCTAATAAATTATTAATTTATATAGTGACTCTATAATGTCTAACAATATAGACATCTGTTGCGTAGAAAACTTTAAAAACAAAACCATGAAGATGTGTACAATAGCTTACAAAGAACTTATATTATCGAACTTGATGAAGTAACAGTCTACCCCATATAGACACTTCAAAATGTAAATCAGGATATTACAATATGCAATCCAATTTCTACTAGGCATCAAACTTAAATGCTACCTACATGAAACAAACTCTCCAACTGGTAGTTGGAGAATTTTTTCAGATTCACTGAAATTTATGTCATCCAAGCCACCAGTCAAAGATGAAGTTGAGCTGCTTCTCTTAACAATGTTAACCCTGCCAAACTCTTCATCTTCATCCACCAAACTAGTGTCCATCACAAGTTCACCAGATAAATTAATCACTTAATGACATGAATGCTCTTATATAATGCAAAAGCATGAAAGTTTAGATACTTGTCACAAACTTTGAAAAGAAGCCTTCTTAAAGTAACATCCATCATGCACATAACCAAACAAATTAACTGCAGCAGAAGAAAAAAACCCAAAAAACCGAGATTTAGATGCATTTACAGTTTGGAAGCTCAAGAATAAAGAATCCTGAGATGAAAAACTTGAATAATCTAAATTGAACAAAGAATAAGCAAAATCAACAAACACCCAGTATGAGAAACTTACTCATGTTCATTGCAGCAGCAGCATATTCCCAACCCAGCAGAATATACGGTGCAAGAAGAATATACGGTGCAAGTTTATTGTTCATCTAGCAATAACAACTGAATGCTAATCTTTCAGGAGCATAAAAACTGAATGCATAGGATTTTATGATGTAGATTTTAATACATTCCTAGTATGTTGCAAGGTCATCTTTACAGTTTTGAAGACTGTAACACATAAAGAGGGGCATCAAACCATGAAAATATCACACATGTACATGATTCCGCAGCAAAGGTGTCAAGGAATATATAAACCTTTATGTCTTAGTATTGTAAAGTACCTTTTATGTCTTATTCAACACACCCATATGCTATGCAACAACAAATGGTGGGTTATTATAGCCTTTCACTCCCTGAATTGGCTAAGAACACATTATAGTACTTACAAACTAAAATAACTTCCTTACCATCCTGCGGTTGTAGATCTGATGATTATAACAATCGCTGACAGCTTAAGTTTGATGTACAAAAAATAAAAAATTGCAAACTAAAAGAAACATGTCATTTCTTCTAGCGGACAGACTGGCCAAAGATGGACTAAAGTGAAGAGATGCATACATAGCTAGAGCATCCATCCGTAGTGGATGAAATTCAAGGCATTTCAAGAGAAGAATGCAATTACTACAGAAAATCAATAACTATTACTAGTGAAAGTCTTGCATAATTTATGTCAAAAGCGTTTTAATTTCATGCCACAAGCAGAAATTCAACTCAGATTTCAATAAATTGTAGAATTTCAACAATAACATCCTATGAAAGCTCAAAAAACTCTAACAAATTCTAGTCATACAGAGAAAAACAAAATGAATACCTTCTTAACTAAGAGAAGTTTTGCTAACATTGAGAAGAGAAATTTCAATGAGAAGAAACTGTTTTGCTAACATTGATGACGAGGAGGACAATATATTTGGTTTTTACATAAATTATGTCAAAACTTCTCTTATTTAAAAATACTCTTCATTCCATAAAACCATTTTTCATAAGCACTCCCAAACAGCCCCTTAAGCAGATGTATGCAAACGATTTATCTACTGTTATGTGGTTTTTTTTTAAAATTCGAAGAAAGCACAGCTAAATGGGGCCAAAATCCAAACTTAACAGCAATAAAATTCATCAATCTCATCACAAAAGTTATTGCACCGGGATTTGATACATGCAACAACTTAGAATTACTTGTGCAACAAACTAGCAATTCATTACTCAATTCCAATTTTCTTTTATACTTTGCATCTCAAATATGAAATGTCAAATATAGCCATGCATAGAATTCTTTTCTGTATTCATGTAAAGCTACTGTGCCATGGGGAGCCAGACAATTGCAACACACCATGGACTATTGTTTTCTTCTTCCTAAATTGTGAAATGTTGCGTAAAGTTATCAGGAAACTAACTAAAAGCCTGAACACACAGAATAAAGAGCCAAGTCCAGAGGTACTAGTTGTTGTTGTTGTTGTTGTTTTTGTGTCTCACCTTCATAGAATCACCTCACAAAATATATACTTCTACTTAATGAATTACACATGTACGTATGTGTACATTCTATGTAGAAGAAGATGACCTATAAATTTTCACTATGAATATAAAGGGGGATAGAAATTTCATAGAATTCCATCTCAACCTATGTAACTTTAGGTAGCATCTGTTTCAATACCAAAAAAAAAAAAAAAAAAACTATCAGATCATTGTAGAACCTAAACTTTTTAGATTTTCGTCAGAAAAATGGAATACAACAATTTATTCACATGCAAAGCAACCAATTACTCCACATGCATGATCATCATAGAATTGCATCTGCAAGCTAGATAACTTAGCTAGTATCTAAAAAGAAATCCATAGGGACTCCTAAACTGTCCTCCTCAAAATACAAAGCTAAAGTTGTACAAAAGAGATAGGAACAAGAATTTCTCTTTCCAATACATAGGAGAATCATCACTCAATGAAACCTCATCTCCAGCAAACAGGTTTACTAGAAACACCATATGTCTATACCACATTGCTCTAAATTTCTACATCTTTTGAGAAAAAAACTGAAAAAATGAACTTTCATTCACTAAACATCCACACTTTAATCTATCCATTGATTAATATGTGAAACATAATCCTATCCATCTTATTGACTAAAATTAATATTTCGTAAAGCGCAACAATAAAACTTAAACTAACAATCTTCACCATTGTTAGAATGAACTGTTTTTTACGCATTACTTCAGAAATATACAGAACGCTAAGATCCACTACAAGATTACCTCCAAGAATTGCATATCACAAGCAGATCTCATTTTTGCACTCAACCAGATTGAAAAAAAAACAACAAACTTTTTATTTTACCTGATTTCTCTGAGTAGCAGTAGATATGGTCAAAATTGGTTAAACAGTGTTGGATAGAAGCAGAACACAATTGGTTGAGAGAAAAATTTAATCAATACTAACAAGTAAAATTTTTGGTGCGTGACGAATTTCGGAGAGTGTTGAAAGCTTGTCGTCGAGTTTGAGAAGAAAGAAGTAGAAGGCCTTGTTCTTCGGTCACGTTCAGCTAGAATCGCAACAAAGGGGAGAAACTCCGGTAGATATAGCCCGCAATTAGGATTTCTCGCTCTAGCGACTGAACGACAGCGACGCAGCGATCTAGTGCGAGCAGACGCTGGAGCGAGCGTCAATGCGCGGTTACAGGCAGCATTTGAGGCCGCGAAGCTGAATTAAGAAGAGGATAGTAGGAAGGAGAAGGAAGGAGTTTCGGCGCCGATTGAAGGGAAATCAACCGAGTGGATCGCACGAGAGAAGAAGAAAAATTCGGGAGATCGAAAAATAAAAAGGTCTGTTTGGCAACGGCGAAAAGTTCGTATTTTTAAAATTTTTAATAATATTTTATAAAGTTATTTAAAAATTTAAGAAAAATTTTACATATTAAAATATTATTTTTTTTTTAAATTACAATAATAAAATTCGTTTATTAAAATAAAATAAACTATCTTTATTTTAAAATAATTAATGTTATAGTTATTTCTAAACATTCCGTCAATATAAGAATGTAAACAAAATAAAATAACAAAATTATATAATATATAAAACTGTAATTTTTCGAACTTAGCACAGGCATAATAGTTATTCACAGCACCGAGAAATTTGCTCCAACAAAGCTTTTTTTGACTGCATCGAATTGATACTTTTTCTTTCGAGTAAAAAGAGAGCAGTTTTAACGTTGCAATTTTCAAATTTGTAAAACAAGATTCTTACTATTTAATGTTTTTCATCGGCTTTAACTTAAAAAAAAAAGACACTCCCAAACGGCTTGATTATAACATTCATTAATTAGACAACTTAGAAGCACATACATTACTTAAAACCTTTATGGATCCTTACTTTGCTGCCCGTTACGACCCTATTCTACCTTTTATTTACTACCCTGGCCGCCTCCCCTTAGGCGGCTCTTATCTTACCGCTTAGGGCTTGTTTTGAATATGGTTAAAAAATAAAAGTAAAAAAATAAATTAAAAAAATAATAAAAGTACGGATAAAAAAATAATTATTTAATTTATGATTCTTATTTATTAATTTTTTAAGAGCGCGTTTGGAAGAGCTTTTTAAAAATCTATTTTTAAACTTTTTTCTATTTCATATTTTTCAATATATATTTTATAAGTATATAAAAAATTTATTTTAAAATTTAGAAAGTATAAAAAATTTACGGAATGAGATCTTTTTATTGCATATTTTTATTTTTATTTTTGAAGTAAAAAAAAAAAGTTTGTTTTTCAAAAAAGATAAAAATACTATCTATTTCAGAAAAGCTTTATGTTATAAGCACTTCCAAACGACTCCTAAGACCCTTACCAATACGAATAATACATTAAATAAAAAAAGAGATGCCAAAAAACAAATATTAGAGACACAAAAAAAAGATAAGCAAAATACATCATAAAGCTATTATTAATAGTAATTTGATGTTACTATTTATTCTATATTCGTAACTAAAACTAATATGATAAATTTTGCTCGAAAAATGATAAAATTAAGGACCAATGGAATCGAAATTCACTGCTGAAATAAAAAATTATAAATTTGATCAAAATTAGTCAGGTTTTTAAGAAGGAGAGTTTTAGGTAATTTTTATTTTAGCTGAGTGCAAGTATGTACAAAGAGAAATATTGAGTAAATATTTGATAAAAGATATAGTAAATATTTCCTCAAACTCATGATGGATCAAACAACATGAGTTTGTTCGATAATGTTTGAAATCTTGGTGTCGATGTGATTTTGTAAAGATATCTGACAGTTGATCAGTAAATACAACATGTGGTAAAAAAATAATACCTAACAGAAAATGTTCACGAACGAAGTGATAGTCAATCTCAATATGTTTCGTTCGTTTATGAAAAATTGGATTGCTTGCAATCTAAATAGCACTCCGATTGTCACAGTAAAGAGGAATAGCTTTTGAAAAAGTAACCCCTATATCAGTAAGTAATCTCCGTACATGAATAATCTCCCTTATGGTAGCAATCATAGCTCGATACTCGACTTCTGTTGAAGAACAAGCAACGACATCCTGTTTCTTACTGCGCCACGAAATCAATGAATCACCAATGAATAAGTAGAAACCTGTAGTAGAACGTCTAGTGGTTGGATCACCAGCCTAATCTGCATCAGTAAAAGCTCGAAGCTCCAAAGTAGATGTGGAAGACATAAACAAAGAGCGAGTAAAAGTGCCTTGTAGATATCTGAGAATCCTGAGTAAAGCACTATAATGTGCTGATCGCGGTGCAGAAACAAATTGACTGACGACACTTACTGCTTGAGAAATGTCTAGTCTAGTCATACAAATATAGACAAGTTGACCGACAAGCCGTCTATACCGAGTAGGATCTGTGAGAGGCTCACCATCTGTAGGACGAAGTTTTACAGGAAGCTCTAAAATGGTATCAATCATCCGACTATCAGATAAGCCTGCAGATTTAATAATTCAGAAGTATATTTTTATTGAGAAATAATAATTCCTCTAGTACTTTGCGCAATCTCCAATCTAAAAAAATAGTGTAGATATCCAAGGTCCTTCATCTGAAACTGTTGATATAGTACTTATTCGTGGTTGCAATACCTGCAATATCATCTCCTGTTAAAATCATATCATCTACATATAATAACAGGAGTACCCATCCTTGCGGTGAGGACTACACAAATAAAAAGTGATCTTGAAAACTCTGCTGAAATTCTGCCTCTGTAATAGCTCGATGAAAACACTCAAACCAAGCTTTATAAGCTTGTTTGAGTCCATAAATAGCACGACGAAGACGACATACATGATCCGGAGGAATAGAAAGACCTAGAGGTGGCTGCATATAAACAATCTCCGATAATGTACCATGAAGAAAAGCATTTTTCACATCCATCTGATAAATAGGCCACTGACGTATAGCAGCGACTGCTAATAGAGTGCGAACAGTAGTCATCTAGACAACAGGAACAAATGTCTCATCATAATCAATCTCATACTTCTGAGTAAAGCTCTAGCAACAAGACGAGCCTTATGCCTCTCAATGGAGCCATTAGGTCAATATTTAACCTTAAAAACTTATTTGTAACTGATAGGCTGTACTCTCTCCGATAATGGAACTATATCCCAAGTACATGTCTGCTGAAATGCACGAAACTCCTCTGCCATTACCTCTGGCCACTCATGATACTGAATTGCCTCTTGGTAAGAATTAGGTTCACGAGTAATATGAATAGCAGTAATAAATGAATGAAACTGTGGAGAGTAGGAGGTGATGATTGCAAAACAAAACCTATCAAGCGGGTCTGAACAATTTGGTGTAAAACGAGTAGGAGGACAATGAGGACGTTGTGACTGACGAACAAGTGGTGGTGGAGATGTAGATAAACTGGATATTGGTGAAATTAGAGAAGAACGTGAAGGATCCTCGTTAGCCAGCATTTGTGTCGTCGAAGAAGGGGCGGTATCAATATAGGGAAGTAATAGAGGAGGATTTATAGACATGTGAGAAGAGTCAGATGAACTGAATGAAAGAGAATGTGATGGTGTTAGAAATTGAACATCAGGAAGTGAAGAGGAAAAATAAAGAAAGTCCTCAAAAAAAGTGACGTGACGAAAAATACGAATTCGGTGTGCTGTGGGATCATAACATCGATACCCCTTATGTTCCGATAAACTCTCATGAGGTGTCTTACCAGACAAGACAGATGACGGGGTAATATTGATAAGATTAACATAAATAAAAATAACTTCTGCCCAAAAGATTTGAGGAACTGAAGAGGAGAGCAAGAGAGAGCGAGCAGTTTCAAGAATATGACGATGCTTACGTTCCGCTACTCCATTCTGTTCAGATCTATAAGGACAAGATTGTTGAAAAATTGTGTTACGATACTGTAAGATGGATCTCATAGTAGAAGATATATATTCACGAGCACCGTCAGAACGAAAAATTTTAATTCGAGTATTAAACTGAGTATGAACCATAGTGCTGAAAGTGTTATATATAGTAGAAACTTCAGAACGATGACGGATAAGATAAACCCAAATGTAACGCGTATAGTCATCAATAAAACTCACATAGTAAACAAAACCAGTCATAGATGAAAATGGAACTGGTCCCCAAATATCAAAATAAACTAGATCAAAAGCATGAGAAAATTTAGATAAACTTTGATGAAAAGATAAAGTTGAATGTTTTGCCAACTTATAGCTAGTACATGAAGATAAATGAGAAAATTAAACTCGCCCCAAGAGCTCCACTATCTATGAGCTCTTTAAACGAAATTCAGAAATATGATCTAAACGTCTGTGCCACAAATCAGCAGCAGACACAACAACAGCAGCACAACTAAGATTTGAAGTAGTCGAAAAAGCAAGATGAAGATACTTTAAGTGATACAATCGCCCCTTTTTACGAGCACAACCAATCGTCTGGCCGGTACGAGAATCCTGCACAGAATAGGTAAGGGAATCAAAAACAACAATAAGCCCGCTTTCACAAAGAGAACTGATTGAGATTAGGTGTAGGATGAGATGAAGGACATGTAAAACAAATGGTAGACTGAGAGAGTCCGAAATAACGAATCCAGATTAAGTGATAGTTAGTTGAGGGCCACCAGCAGTATGTAAAGATGGAAAGTTTGGTAGTAAACATATCGTGTCAGATAAAATGATAGATCAGAAGTTATATGATGAGATGCACCAGAATCTAAAATCCAAGAGGAAGACATACCAGAACGGCGGAAGAAGTAGAGGCAGATGAACCAACAAAAATAGATTGTCGCTGAAGCTGAAGTTCTATCTTAGCAAAACGATGTTGAATATCCGTTGAATCATTGGTGATAGACTGAGAGATAGGAACAGCATCAACAACATTCGCCTGTGCAACTGGAGAGCGAGTAGTGGAAGAATCTTTTCGTCTTCTTCCGCTCCCAATACTGAGTAAGTAAATGTGGGTGAAGGTGAAAACAACCATCCACAGTATGACCCGATTTTTTGCAATAAGTACATAATGATTATTGACGAGAATGGAAAAAATTCCTGCGGAAATGAGCACTAGTGTCTCCCGAAGTGGAAGGTGAAGTGCGTGAAGATGCAACAAATACTGTAGTTGTATCAGGAGTCAAGGTGGGTACCATCATCGAAAGAGACCGTAAGCGAGTCTACTCGACAGTGAGCTCAGAAATGGCAGCATCTAGACTGGTGTTATTTTGTATGATACGACTACTCACTGCTTGAAATTCTAGACGCAAAGCCATAAGAAACTCATAAAGTTGACGTCGTTCACGACATTCATGGCAGACACAGCCATGACCTTCAAGCTTTAAGAGCTCGCGCCAGTAACCTCGCATCAATATAGCGAACTCCTAGATAGTGCGATCACCCTGTCTGGCAGCCCAAGTTTCGGTGAGAATTTGATACTCTCTAGCACCACTTGATTGAACAAACTGAGTAGTCAAAATATCCCATAATAATGCAGTAATCGGGATGTCTTCAAGATGTGGTCGAAGAGATCGATCAACAGATGCAATGATAAATACAAGATTTTGTTAATCATGATCATCCCAAATATCCTGCGCAATACGAATGTTATTCTTTACCTCAATAGAATCATCTGGTGGTGAGAGAGGATGCTGAATAGAGCCATTAAGATAAGCAAGAAGACGACGTCTACGAAGAATAGTTCTAACTGAAGCAGCCCATTCCGCCCAATCATCAGCAATACTCAAAGAAAAGTCTGTGGATGTCGGTAGGAAATCCCCAAAGAACTCAGATGAAGACATCATCAAAATAATTTTTTTTTTTTTGAAACGGGTCGGGCCTACATGTGCTAGGGTTGGTCACCGCCCGATCGGGTCGGGTCACCGGGCGGCGATGTGGCGGCGGCGGCGATAATGACTAGCTAGCGGCGGCGAGAAGCGAAGAACGGAGCGTCGCGGCGAGAAGCAAAATTGGGCTACGCGGCGGCGGCAAATTTGATGAAATCGACAGCGGCGACGATTAAGACGGCAGCGAAAATCGGTGAAATCAGCAGCGGCGATGGACCAACGGAGGAGTCGGCGATAACGAAGAGATGAAGACAAGCATAGCGGCGACGAAAATTGCAACGACGGTGCAAGAAGGAAAACGACAGCGAATTCTTTTTTTTTTTTTTTTTGATTGATTCTTTGGTAAAGAGAGGGAAAAAAAATTTTATGTGTAGAAAAATTTTTAATGAAATTGATAAAGATGAAAAATTTGAAAAGAAAAAAATCAATTACATGTAGAAAAAAATTCAAAATCAATTTGGCTCGATAATATGAAACAATTGATGAAGAAATAATAATATAATTGAGTATTGAATAATCATCATTAGAGTTTACACATACGAATATTTATAGAGTACATATAATAAGTTTGTCTCACATATATTTCGATAATACAGTTCAATAGTTTTAAACACTTTTACACACAACCATGCACTACTCAAAACGACTTGTCCATATAACTCCAACGGACTCAAACTTCCCACTATTAGAGAAATCAATTTAGATTGGTAGATCGATTTCGCGTCGACTGTATAATAGTTAGATCAAATTTGTTCAATTCTAATTCAATTCATAAACTTATATGGATCAAAATTATCAACGATAATCCAATCTATTAATAACCGAGTCAAATTTAGATCGATCTATTTAATAATTATAATTTTTAATTTTTAATTCTATATTTTTACGTTTTAGTAAAATTATAAAATTAGTTGCAATTAAAGTGAATAATATTTTTAATGATAAGATATAATGAATGTCCGTCAAAACATATATATTTTTTAGTTTTTGTTTTTATTTTTATTTTAGAAAATAAGTTTTATTTTTAATTTCGATAAACATAGCTATAATAAAATTTTGAAAATTTTTTTATACCAAATTCAAATTCATCATTAAAAAAGTCACTATAAAGTAATTATTTGAATAATATATCATTTTTATTTTACAATATTTTAGTAACATATAAAAATAAATAATTAATTATAAATATAATATAATATAATAGTTTAATAAATTATTATTATTATTATTATTATTAATTAGTTTTATTATTAATATTTTATTATACAGTAAGAAAAATTAAAAATTATTTTTCAAAAAATAACAGTTCAAATTGATGAATCAATTTTAAATTAATTCAATTAATTTATTTAATAAATAAATTAAATTCGTCTAATTTTAATTTAATTTATATAAATTAAAATTTTTAATTTTCATTTTGATTAAATAAAATAATTTTTTATTAAAGTTTTGTATCGGATAACATATGTTGTGAGCACCGAACTCTCTCTACAATCTTGTTCCAGAAAAGCCACGCATGCACACATCGGACTGGCTCGACTATGCCTCAACTCGCCAGTTGTCCTCACTACAATACATCCAGATACCTCCATTCCCTACGTGTCCATCGCCCTAGAAAACTCTTTGCTTTATAAAGCTTTCTAGCTTCATTCTCCCCAGTATTCTTCAAGTTCAAAGCTCTCATTCGATCCTTGTTAAGTGATCTCAGCGATTGAAGTTTCTAAGGGAAGCTTAGAGGCAAAAGCGGTTGGCTTCTGTTTTGGATTGGGAAGATGGCGAGATTCGTGATGGGTTTGTTGGTTTTTACTCTGTTGGTCGTTGCTGCTTATGGATCTGTGGAAGAAACCAAGGAGCAAATGAGCACCAGCACCGTGGGAGCTATGGAGAACGCTAAGGCGAAAGCTACTTCATGGAGCAAGTGGATGCAAGACAAGATGTCAAGGTGAGTTGCTCCGTTTCTCTGTTTTAGTATCTTGATTCATCCCCTAAACGAATAAAATTTTGTTCCAAAGCAGAATGGCAAAGCTGTCATAGGAAAAAGATTTTATTCTTTTAGATGTAGCGACCGTGTTTGTGAGTTGTTTGTTGATGTCTTCTGTTTGATGTGGCAGTGGATTTGGGACGTGGCGCGACACGTCGAAGCAGACAGCAGAGGGCACCAAGGATAAAGCTGCTGATGTTTCTGCAAAAACCAAGGATTCTGCATCAGGTGAGAAATTTTTTGCACAAAATGTTTGCTACTGGTAGTTTTAGATCATACTTGATTCCAATACTATGTGGATTAGCGATTGGTGTCGTACTCGTGAGATAGTTTGCTATATGAATGTGAGTTGACTAGATAGAATTAAGTCTGGCTGTGTTGGATCTTTCTGTAGTATATAATGCGATTTGGAAGTCTTTCCATCATTTGAAGTAGAAGGTATGAATAGATAGGTTGTAAAATGGCTTTTGTGTTTTACGCAAAAGTCTGTATTAATTCGTTTGTGCTGGTTATTCCGGGTAGAATATAGCTGGCGTTGTACTTGAGTTGTACTCCCTTTGTCAATGCTAGTTGAAGGTGAATGCGTTACTTACTGCTAAGCAAAGTTGATGTAAGACCAATCCTGAATTAGATATATGGATCAATTATTCATTTGTTAAACCAATTGTTAACCGTTGCCTTTTCTGTCAATAGACTACATCTAGAATCATGAAAAAAAGTTTGGGGAACCGACACGTTATATAACAAGTTAAATGCTTGTACTTGCTAGTGAAACGGCATAGATTTGTTTTGATCCAACATTTGCGTTTGTTCATTATTTGCAATTTATTTTTCCAGGATATAAGGACACCACATCCAAGAAGGCCGGAGAGAGCAAAGAAGCAGCTAAAGACAAGTCCATGGGGACAGAGGACACTCTCTCCGGCAAAACAGAGGAGCTGAAGGGCATGTCATCCGAGAGGGCAGCTCAGGCAAAGGACAGTGCCAGCAAGGCCTACGAGAGCGCTAAGGAGAAAGTGGGAGCGAAAGGATCCGAGGAGCTGTAAAATGTTGTTTGAAACGATTATATAAGAAATGAAATTAACAGCATTTGATATTTGGTTTTGTAGACATACGATCTCATGGCTTTCTTCTATGTTGTACATCTATGGTCTTTTGTATGCTAGTGCTGTGTGACTTTAATAAAGAGGGGGACACAATTTATTAATATAGTTATGTTCGTTGTTCATTGCGCATGGTTGCTTTACCATTTTGGAAACGATCTGTGGGGAGCCCGCGTTAAACCTGAAGTATTTGAGTGTTTGTGGTTGTCTGCGTGTTCCACATTTCGATCTTTGGTCGTTATCTTTAGACTGGTGTGTGTAATAGCATCATGGTCCTCGTGGAAGTCTTCATGATGAAGGAAAGCACAAGGTTTTGTTTAGGATAACTTATAAATCTTTTATTTTAATTTTTAATTTTATATTTTGTCATCAATTTTATAGTATTTTATAATTTTTTAAATTAACGTTCAAAAATTTTATATTATCAAATTTTATTTTATTTATTTATATTTTTAAAATTATTTTCAAACAATCCTTACAGAACAGTTGATTTTCATGGGAAACTAAGCAGAAGGTATCCGTGTATTTTAAGCATCGTTTACTTTCAGGCGTTGTGTAACAGAAGGGTAAAGCATTCACTTTGATGTGGTCATTGATCTGAAAAGTAGTTAAAGACGGTTTTCGGGTTTTATAATTATGGCAATGATATCAACTGACCGTAAATATATCTTATCTGCAATTCAAGAGGTATCATCAACATTTAGATGGTAAAATAGTTTGCTTTATATTTGACCCGAATTTAAGTAGTATTAATAATTTTGTTCTATGAATATGCGGTTAAGATTATGATTGAATAATTTTATCTTGTTATTGAATAAGATTGTTTTAAGATTGATCTTCCAATTCAGGTTATTATATTTAATTCAAACTATCTGTATAATGTTAGATGCTGTGATTGTTATTTTGATGCTTGGGCTATTGGGCAGCTTGGTCTAGATGTTAGACATTCGGTTTGTGGAAATGGTTCATACGAATGTTTTGAAATTTGACTTTATGGCTTGATTTATGTGTGCCTAATCTGTGATATTGGTCCGAATGCTAAGATGGAGAATTGATTTGCCGAGAAGTTTCCGATGAAATGCCGTAACGAGATGTAGTGAGTTAGAATTTGATGGTAGTAGGGTGGGTGAAGGCTGATGAGATTACAGAGCTTAGGAAGTTGTCGGATGAGATGCCGAAGAGAAATCTAGTGAGTTCAAATCCGGTGCTACGAGCATGCCAAGGTTAGAGAAATGAAGGCATGGCTTGGCAGACCACAATCTTGACTCGTCAAATCAATCAAAAAGTCGTCAATTTGAAAATCGGATTAGATCTCGTATTGGGTTTTGGCCAACTATAATTTTCAATCTTCTATTTTATTTTTATGTACTGAAAATTTTGCCGCATGCACCAGTTTAACACATATTTTAGTTTCTTTCATCTATGGGACTGCTTGGCCTTATGATGCACGTTTTGAATGACGTTCTGTTTGTGGCTTTCTTCTCTTGGATCAGTTGTCGGGTGTTATTTTTAGTTTCCAAATGGGAATTGTATACACTTCTCGTTCAATTCTCTGTCTATGTCTCGAGAAAAGAATCCAATATCAAAGTGTTATTGCTCAACAGAAATCTCTTGTAGATTATATGCTAAACATACATAGTAGCATTTCTACATATTAGAACGCTTTCCTGAGAAACCTTGTGGGTCCGAAAGGTGCAAGGTCGCCATCCATGGTGAGCTCTGCTAACGAATTTCCAAGCGTTTTACCTTTGTAAGAATCGAGATTCTTAGCTACGGAGGCGTTACTAGTATTGTTGGCTGTATAGTATTATTGGTTGCTATTGTTGTTCATGTCGATCATTTTCAAATTACTGTTAGTGTTAGTTTTCAATATTTATCTAAACAAAAAAATTCAAATTATTTTGCTTCTAGTTTTTATAATTTTAATATTATATTTTAATTTTATAAAGAAATCATAGAAATTATGTGAACAGATTTTCTTATTTTTACATTTAATTCTATTAAATTACATATCTAATCATTAATCTAATAACAAAATTTAATCCTTCATCAAAAAATTTCAAGCACGATTATCAGTCTAATATATTTAATAAAATAAAAGTAAATGACTTGAAGAGTAGCATATCAATGTAGTAAATAATAGGAGTAGATACTTCCTCTCCATCTTCGTTACTTTCTATCTAAACAGAGCATCAAAGGGGATCTTCGGAAAATTTATTTCAAAAAGAGCCTTTTTTCTTGGGAGCATCACTACTTACACGGGATTCTTACAAAACCAAGCACTACTCCAATAATTTTAGCCTGAAATTCGTTTCTTAAAATCAAGCTGTGTCCAGATGATATTTGGGTCATAGCAAGCAATCCAAGGACACTAATAGTTTTCAAATGAAACAAAAAACAAATTCTAGTATATAGTTCACTGTGCGTGTAAGCTTTCGAACTATTTTAAGTAACTGCGTCAGACCATGGAAGATAAAAAGAAGCTAACAATTAATCTGAACAAGAAAAACCAACCCAATTACGACAAGCACCAAATTAACAAGTAACTAATAATGAGAGGAATACATCAAAGTACACCACCATACACAAAAGGGGGAAGATGATTTTACACTACATTTCCCGACTCGATAAATAAAATCTTCACATCTGATATCTCTGGAATTATTTACTGCGGCACTTCAGATTGATAGAATTTACAGTTCCTCAGCTCTTTCAGCAGCAGCCTTATCTCCAGTTGCCTGAGAAACCTTCTCCTTAGCAGCCTCATAGCTAGCCTTGGAGTTCTCAGTCAACTTCTCCCTTGCAGCATTGTAGGCTTCCTCCATCTTCTGCTTCGCAGCTTCGTAGGTACTTCCGGCTTGCTCTGAAGCTTTTCCGGAGTTCTCCGATGTCTCCGATTTGACCTCATCGGCCTTGCTGGAGATGGAGTCAGATGCACTGGTTGCCTTATCCTTCAACGTTTCCTTGGTCTCTCCAGACTTGGTTGATGTTGTGTCTGCTGCACCTGCAGAGCAGAGAATTATTTCTAATTGACTAATCAACTGAATCAAACATTTCCTACTCTGCTGTCTGATCAGATAAATGATTTATATAAACCTGAAGAAGAGTCCTTGGCTTTCATGGCGATGTCGGCGGCTTTGTCGTTGATGGTATCGTCGGCACCAGCCATGGCGTTGCTGTGTTTGAGTCCGAATCCCCTAGGAACACAGGAACAACATCTCAGAATACAACAGCGAAGAACAACAACCAAAGAAAACAGAACAGAGCAGGTAAAACAAAACAGAGGAAATCGAATTACTTACTCTGAGACCTTGTCTTGAACCCACTCAGCCCAAGCCTCAGTCTTCTCTTTAGCATCGTGCATGGTACCGGTGACCTTTGCTTTAGTGTCTTCCACCATTGAACCATAGGCAACAGTGAACAACAAGAAAACGACCAACAAACTCAGCACTACCCTCGCCATCACTGCAATATCTCTCTGTGCCTTTGCTATTAACTAGAGAACAATCGGTTGATTGATTGGTTAGATTGATCGATCGCTTCAAATGTGTCCTTGGATATTGAGAGTGATGAAAAGAGCAGTTATAAATACAAGTGGGAGATGGTTCTAGTGGGGAAGCCACGTAAGAAAGATGAATACGAGAGAAAGAAAAGAGCCGGTGTATTACGTGAAGCTTTTTTTTATTATAGACACGTTGCAGTTTAGTTGTGGCAGAGTTGGCGAGAGAAGAGAGCAGAGAGAGGGTGTCACCTGTCGTTCCATATCCGCCTGCATCGTGGCGATCCGCCCCACGTCCCCTAAATTCACACCAACAACAACATTGCATTACTGTTATTGCAATTATATCGTATTGCATGTTTACTATCCTTGTCGTCTTTGAATGAATCAGGAAAACTTAAACCGGTGTAGAGGCCTGATTTTCTAGAGAGCAGAGACTTGGAGGACTGACCTTGTAAATGGTTGCATATTCGTTACAAGAAATGCACGTTATCAGTTTGGATTTTATCCTTACTGTCGGTTTGTTTGTTTTCTTCTTTTTTGAAAGAAACATTAGAGAGATTCTGTTAAGAAATGCGAGAAAAAAAACCAATCGAACGAAGACGAGCATTCTCCACAATTGCATCGACTTGTCACTGTTAACTTTCATTCCATACTAAGGCATTATATATGAGATTACCTGGTGGGGACATGACTTGATAAAACTTTACTGACCTGTCACTTTCTGTATTTTCAGTGTTTGAAAGTTGATCGCGGAAAGTTTTGATGAGTGAATTGTAATGAGCCATACTGCCATGAGTTTTGGCGCAGTAACATAGAAGTGTACTGGTTTCCCCTCTGGTATCCATGTCGGAAAATTCCATGAGTTATGACGCAGTAGCATAGAATATACAATTAACCAAATAGCAATAATATGCCATCAGAATATGTCGATCTTAACATTGTTAATTTCAATCACTACATCTATCCTTTCATTCCCCAGATTCTGTGGTGATGTAGAAATAACATGTACTAAAAAAATTACAACAGAGGCATAGTTCAGAAGGGGCATATTACACTGCAAGTGATTTGCTTTATGCTCTTGACAGATACTACGATCTGAATGTTGCACAGGTGAACTACAGGTCGGTGCTTTTTGTCAGTAGGTTCCAGCACTTTGCAACAGTAAAGATGAGTGTACAGTAAAGAGCAAGTAGGTGAGGGCCATACGTCCAGTTGTGCTTTGACTTAGGCAAATGAACATCACAAACTTAGCTCAGGATCATCATCATCCTCGTCTTGATCATTCGCTCGCATCCGTTTGCCTTCTCTGAGAGCAATCCGTCCACCCTTTTTTGGCTTTCCTCTGGTGGACATAGAAAAATGTTGCTCATAATCATGGAAAAAAAGGGCATTTCATTTCCTACAAACAGTCTTCATGGGCATTTAGTTTCTAAAATAAAGAACTGTGCATTCTTTACGGAGAAGATCTATAAAGTTACTACACAACGCCCTCTTGGAACTTTATCAACTATTTGTAATAAGCCAAGAAAAATCAGAACTTCAATGAGCTGGTGTTAGAAAACAAATTTGGACTATAATGATGCTTTATCTCATATCTTCATCTTCATAATATTACTTACCTTTAACACAATACTAACAAGATTGAACCTAATAGGTTGACAGGTTGACTTACTGCCCATTTGCAGGAGTACCGCCACCTTTTGAACGAACGGGGCCATAGCCACCCCTTCCATCTGCTAGAAATCAAGACATAAGCATGCTTTTAACGCCAAAGAGTAAGTTTGTTATGCTTTTATTAATGCTTTTGCATAAACCCACCATCACGACCAGCTTCTTCAACCTGACACTCAAAAAGGAAACAAAGTCAACAGGCATGATTGTGCATTGCAATCCAACTTAGCAGAATTATTACCCTAATTAGTTTACAGTTTTCCACATCATTGTTGGAGTTCATAACATAATAAACAACTTTATCAGAAGTACTACGAGTCACCAAGTAAAAGCATGCTAACTAGTATGCTACATAGAAAAGCAATAACCAAAGAAATAACCCCGATATTGATCATTGAGGTAGGGAATCCTTGAAATCGTCTAGTCAACTATGACGAAGAATTTCTTTGTGACAAATATACTAACCCAAAGATATAAAACATATTTTCTTCCTTTTAATAACGAGAGCATAGAGGTTAAGCACAAAGTGGAAGGTATAAAACTACAAACTAGAATAATATCTTTTAAGAGACCATTCATTAATATAGAAATGCTAGAAACAGGAACCATAGACAATGATGGCAGTAGCACATACTCGCACACCAAGCAGATGTAGAAATATGACAGGCCAAAAGAGAATTTTCATTTAATTGAGCAAATGAAGCTTTATGTGCTGGAAAGCAGTAAAATGCCTTGCATGAAAAATCTGGCGAGAAGAGACAAACTGCAATAAGCACTTCTTGTCATTGTTACTCCTAATGAATGTCTGAAGGAAGTCAATTAATCACTAAGCCAATTCTGGAAGCATCATGAGCTCAAAGATGCATTACTTTGGTTGTTGGATGAAGCCTGACAAAGTAGGAAATTCATGATGTGACTACACTAAGTTATTTGGATCTATATTTCTTGCTATGTCCTCACAAAGCAAAATTTTGAAATATTTTGTCATCACCTTCTAATATACTCCTAGATTGCAACACAACCAAAGAGTCTGTAATAGCCAAACCCCTTACATGATATAAATGCCAAACTGACAACCTGTTATTCTGAGGATACTTTCTAGGAAGGTGGAATACAGGAGCCCAGTTTTTTACATTTGAGAGAGTTTATCTAGAAATGAAGTCTATAAGTTGATATTTCCTGTAGCAAGATCTTAGTAGTTGAATCAAACTGGGAGTGATAGTAAAATCAAACATGGTAAAACTTGCATACAGTTTAAGTAATAAGTAAATGCTTTGACCAGTAAACCTATAACATTAATTAAATAAGATCTCCTTCAATATCATAAAAATGACTCAAATCTTGATCTAATTTAGGGAAGCCAGCAAGCAATTAGGAGGTAAAACGGCGAGGTATCTTCTTCACTAAGTATAGAGCAATTGAGCACTAGGAAGCAGATTACTTCTTAAAAGGGCTACTAGTTACATACCGCAGGTGATGTTATTGATGACAAGGAGAATAACCTATCTTCAGGCTGAAATTTCCTGGAGCGCTTTAAGCTGCAAGAATATATTAGAATTATTTCAGAATATAATGTCTGCATAAAGCAAGCATGAAAGTTACAAAACTTTGATCAAAATGGGAACAAAAAGTAAGGTGTCTTCAGTCAAATGAACAACTTCCACATTCCAAATTGCTTAGCTTACTCTTCAGCAGCATGCCTTGGAGCACAATTCAGAGGCAGCAAAAAAAAAGCACTTCCCTTATAATTGATTTCATCGAGTTCATATGAATTTCGCTTATCTGTGGATAACACGCTCTTCAGCTGGAAAGACTTAATTCTATTACTGATCAGTAATATTATTTTTTAAGAAGTTGGTGAATAAAGCATTCTTCTCTTAATGGAAGAGTGAACAACATGTATATGTTTATTTTTGTGATTAGTGCGCACCAAATGCCAAATTACTGCATGTATATGCAATTGTGTTTAATTACGAGATTTATGAAGGAAAGGCATGCCAATTGCCTTTGCCTATTGCCATAGGAGATTTCTGTAAAGGAAATTATAGAATAAACATTCTAGTACCGAATAGGAAAGCTGAGGCTTATATTGTGTACGACGAAGTAAACTAAGGTCTGTTACTGTTCTTTGACATAATTTAGCTTTGAAGAGGCAATAGACACAAGACAGCTCTTAGCACTTGCCAACATTCTCCAAATAGTCTTGTCAACTAAAACATTCTACTTCCAAAAGCTGATGACTTTATAACTGCTACACTTAGCTATAAGACTGCATAACAAAAGGGGATGCAAGAGAGAAGCATTTATACAATCAACAAATAAGAACTGGTGGGCTTCCAGCACATATCAGATAAGCACAAGATGCATACACAAACATTAAGGCATTGAATGATTACTTAATATGCTTGTACAAAAATGTGTCTTCCAAAACAATTTTATTCACAGAAACATACTTTTGTCCAAAGCTAGCGAACTTTGGACAAATTTGAAAGCAATATATCGGTAGAACCTCAACTTTCCTAGGCCTTCCTAAGATATATTCCACCAACTAACTAAAGAATGATCCGCAAAAGCATACTAATATCGCATTAGTTAAGCTTGGAACAAAAACTGAGAAAAATAATCTACAAACAAACCAGATACCCAAAGGTTATTCAAAAATTTTCTGACATTCAGGAGCTTTACAACTCTATGCAAGCCTAGAACCTCATTAGTTGTACCTTTACATGTAAAAACCAGTATTACGCCTGAAACAATTAAAAAGCACATATGGCAAAAACATAGATAGTTATGATGTTTGTACTGTTGCATTACTCGTGCAACCAACCAGTTAGGATAGGAAAAATGAAGGAACTACTAATAAATGCTTCTTAAAAGAACTAGTAAAACTTAAAAATGTACATTCCATCTTATATTCTATTATGAGCAAGCCTTCTGCAAGCTTATGTTACCAAGATAAGAAGTGCCTAATCTGGAGAAGGATTTACTTTGGAGTTAAAGTAAATACAGATATATAGAAGCACTAACAGAGTTAAATTTTCAATAACTAAAGGCAAGCAGTTCAATATGTTACCCATCAAAGTTGGGCAAATGAATAAAAAGGTCGATAAAAAAATGATGAAGAATGTGAAACAGCTGCTTTTAACTAGAACTACAATGCAGTTGTAATACTAGTACAAGAAAAGTAGCATCAGCCGGACTTACTTGATAGTACTCTTGGATGATGACAAAAAGCCCTCAAAGCCCTTTAGTACGCTTCCACATTGATTTGAATCTTGCAAGTAGCTCGTCTCTAAATCATAAACCTAATATCAAAGGACCATGATGCATTTTGGTAGTCTACACATACCAAATAAAAACTCATGCAAATAAATGTCACAATCTCACAACCAGTTAGAAATTGGGCCTGCAATTTAAACCAATTGGTTATAAGAAGAGGGGGTATAAAATCTTATACAATAGCGATTACTAACAAATATGGGGCTAATCTAATAGCTTAAATTCCCTGTGAGAGGATTGTACACCTTGAAGTGGTTTCTGTCCCATAGAGGGAATGTTTAAGCTATTAGGTTACTTTCACTTTAGTAAATAATATAATTTTACGCTAATAAATAAGATCATGCGCCCATTTTTCCTATAATCAATTGGTTTTCGGTTGAAAGCCCGATTTAAAGCATAACCTGACACATTATTGTATAAGAAAACTTGTTTATAATTGAAGGACAAACGAAGTACCCAAGAGCACATACTTTAGACCAACAATGTAAACTAGCACATAGAATTAAAGACTATACATCAATACAAGCAATCAGCACAAACTATACATCAAAAAATGACCCGGAGGACCCGAGCTTTTTCATAAAATAAATCATGACAGAACCTAACAACTGAAATTAACGAAGGTAAGAGAGAGTTAACACCTGCTTCTCAATGTTGCGTAGCTCATCCTGGAGTTTCTCCCGCTTGCTCAATAGAGCAGCTAACATTGCTGAAGGGTTCGTGCTCGATCGTTGCCCTAAAATAATCCAAGAAAAAAATTATTTCATAAGATTAACAGTTGAGAAACCTAGGGTTTTAGAAGAATTATTACAACCTTCAGATTCCATTATCTCCTTTCTGATTTCCGAATCCTCCTTTCTGATCTCTAGCGCGGATTGTGAAGTAGGTTTCGTGGAATTTCAATTCAATTACAACAACTTCGTAATCTCGCTCGTGGTATCCTTAGGGTGTTCTTCTAGCCAGGGTTAACAGTTTGTGTAGAGCAACAATGTGGCTCGAGTCGAGGGAAATGATATGTTAATAATTATATTAGTGTACGGTTTGGGATTACTTATAAAATAAAATTTTTTTAAAATAAAAAATTTTTTTTAAAAAAATGAATTTTATTTTTTTTATTTTTTAAAAAAGTATAAAAATTATGTAATAAAAAATTTTATTACGTAAAATTTTTCGACATTATTTAAATTTTTAAATAAATTTTTTAAATACTTATAAATTATGTATTTTAAAACGTAAAATAAAAAAAAATTAAAAAGCAGCTTTTAAAACGTCATGCCAAACGCATCCTTAATGAAGAGACGCACCTTTTAGTAAAATTAAGCATTATCTGGACACATAGTGTTTTTATAAAAAACAAACTATAGAAATTCTTTTCCAATTTTGCACTTAAATAAATTGCATCTTAACTGATAGGTGCATATAGGCCGGGTTTGACTAAGTGTTAAATTTAGAGCTTTTGGACGAAAGTTGTTATTTATGTATTTTTGCTATAAAAAAAACGATCGTTGAACTTTTGATTAAAAAGCTATTTTTTTAATTCTGTTTAGATAAATTTTACTGTTTAAAACTTTTTCGTAAAATAAAATTATAGATATGTTTGTCTAAACTTGTGCATATAAGTGAATAAAATATTTTAATAACTGAAATATCCTTAATTATATAATAAATAATATATATTATTAAATTTTTTAATTTATTTTCATATATTATTTAATTTTTTGAAAATTAATTTTATAACATATTTTAAAATATTTTTGTTTAATATTTATTATAATAATATTTATAAACATATTAATAAATATATTATTATTAATTTGTAAATATATTTTTAATTACTTTTAATTATGTAAATATATTTATTATTTATGTATAGTAATAATAAATAATACATTTATAATATATAATTATTGTTTTTCTTCTAAAAAGATGTTTAAAATGTACTGAAATTTTTTTCGAAAATGAAAAATTGAAAAAAATTTTAAACTCATAATAATGCAAACAGGCCATTATTTGTTGATACATATCAGTGCTGCAAATCATCCAATACAACTTATGCAAATGCCGTGATTCTAGCTGTTTATAGGTTTGATAAACTTGAACATACACTAGAAATGATTCAATTAAAACTACTTCTATCTTCATTTTTCATAACAAGTTTCTCATTCTTTTGTTTTAACATGCACATACACTAACTAGATAATAATATATGCTGGCAACGTTGGCGAGCTTGGCGTCAAACATTTCTATTTGTCGTGACTACAGGGCAAAAGCAATTTAGATTCATCCAAATTCATATTTTTAAGTGTTCAGTTAATGCAAAACACTGCAGCTCTTAATCAGATGACAGATAATTCATGATACTAATACAAAGCTATATTGCTTTTATTTACTGTTAGTAAGAAACACAATTAAGCTCTTTCCCTTCAGATAAACACAACCATAACGAAATGGTTGCTTATTTATAACACTGGAAACTTCGCAACTACACAGCTCTCACTTGCCAAAGAGCGGCTTAATTCACCAGATGCCTTTTTGTTCTTAGGGGTCTCATCAGACTCTGGCGGAGGATTTTTTAAATGGAGCTAACAGACTTTTTGAAGGAAATTGTTTAATGGAGGTCGATTGCTAGTATTCAAAATAAACAAAATTTTGAAAAAAAAAATTGGATTTTGAAACTTTTTTAAAATAGGTTTAATTTTTTACTCAAAATACTACATAAAATTTATTTAAAAATATTAAAATTTTTGAAATAAAAATAGTACTAAACTACTGCCAAATAGAGTTGGTAATATGAATCAGGTTTAGATTTTATCATAATCAGATTTGGGCAACTTTGAATTGAATTTAATAGGTTCGGATCGAATTCGTATTGGTTCAAAATCAACCAATTTAAATATAATTTTTTGTGCAGCATATATTATCTAATAATTAAAATTTTATTTACAACAATGATATTAATATTTAATTTAACTTATACATATTTTTCTTAGATTTTTATATATTGATTAATTTCTTATTTATCAAAATTAATATTTTTTAAAATATATAATTCCTAACAATATTTACCTATTTTTATTAAAAATTAATTTTTATAATATTTGTTTTAAAAATTTTGATTATTAAATATATCGATCTGAATTTGATTCAATTATTAAATATATTGAATTAGAGTTGATAAATTTGATTTATATATATATATATATTGAATTAGTATTGAATAATTTTAATTCAATTATTATATAAGTCTATCTTAATTTGATCAGGTAATTTTATTACTAATACTATATTGAAAACAGCAGAAACAATTGAAAGAAGGTGGATGTACTTTTAAAAATTATACAAATGAAAAGATTTACTGAGAGGATTTCTTTCCATTATTGATTTTTACGCCCAAGCCTATTCGTACTATATTATGCTTAGCGGTATTCTCATTCGAAATATATGTTCGTGTAATTACTCGTAACAAAAAAGCTCGACATTCTTAAAACCGAAAACAAGGCAATCTAAAATGTCTAGCTCTTTGTTGCTATTAAAATTTCTAGTCTCTACTTTTGTGATCACTTAGGTAGTTAGATTTGTAATAGATTGGACATCCCTTGCCAATAATATGATATTGATATGATACAGATGCATGCGATGCACTATTTTTAAAGTTTATTATACACAAATACATACATATAATTTACACATATATTTACTCTAATCTACAACTTTTTTCAAAAAAACAAAAATGTATAAATAAAAATAAATTGTACTCATATTTCATAAATTTGAACACTAATTCATTGACATTTTATTTTTCTTTACTTTGCAAGTCTTTGACAAGATCCCGTCTACGAGAGCTTATTGAACAAATATTTATTATTTTTTTTATTTATATATTTTAAAAATTATTTTATAATAATTTATATAATTTATTTAAAATTTAAAAAATTATAGAAAAATTTTATGTTATAAAATTTTATTATTGTTTATTTTTATTTTCTAAAATAAAAAAATAGAGCTCATTTTTAAAATTAAAAAAATATTTTTTATTTCAAAAAAATTATTTTCATAAGCATCTCTAAACTTCTGAACGTTTGCGAGTGTTTAAGAAAAATACTTTTCTAAAAAGGAGAAATATTTTGATCTAATTTGAAAAATAAATTTTATTTTTTATCTCAAAAAAATTAATTAAAAATAATAATAATATTTTATAAAATAGATTTTTTTATATTTTTTATATTTTAAACAAATTTAATAAAATATTATATAAAAAATAAATTGTAAAAATTGAAAAGCGCTTTTGAGAAATGCTCTCCCAAATGCACTTAGCACTCCCGAAAAACTCCTTTCTACTCCAAAAAAATTATACAAGACTTTCTTTAAAATAATTTTTAAAATTGGAAAGATATGAACGAACTATAAATTATGAAATGATTAGTATATTTTTTGTTTTTTGAAATATTTATAAAATAATTATCTAAAAATTATTTTTCATAAACACTCCCTTATTAATTCTCTTTATTGTGTGCGTTTTATCTCAATCTCCGTTGAATTTTGGGACTTTTTTATTTGAGTTTATGGTAATTAAGAACTGTTTGATTAATTATTTTTTTGTTCTTTTACTATATTGTTTTCAAAAATTTTCAAAACCACATATGTAAAATGTGTAATATAGAATCAAACTTTCATGTGGGAGTCCTTTATATGACATCATGGCAAACTTATTCGTTTCTAAAATGTTTTAAAAAATAAATTGTTTTTTAATTTAAAATTAATGAAATTATATATACTTTCCAAAAAATAATAAAAATAAATTTTCAATATAGTATCAGTTATATATATTTTCTAAAATTTTAAAACTAAGAAACCGATTAATAAATTAAAAAACAATTGAGAAGTACTTTCGAAAATTTTTTTCGTAAGTTATTAAATGTTGTTCATGTGGGTTATGTTTTTCATTTATCATTATTTTGAAATTACATTTTCTGAACCACAGTACAAAAGATTTGGTATTTCTTGTCTTCGATAATTATAGCTTTTGAATTACTTTTTCAGGAGAAAATATTTAGTATTGTTTTTCTAGGAGTGGCAATTTAGGTTAACAATTGGGTTAAATTCATTCAACTCTAATTCAATTTATGAATTTATATGAGTTAAATTTGTCAATTCTAATCTAAGCTATTAATAACCAGGTCAAATTCAGATCGTTCCATTTAATAATTAAAATTTTTAATTTTTAATTTTTAATTCTACACTTTTAAGTTTCAAAAATTATAAGATCAGTTGTAATAAAAATGCACGATGTTATTAGTGACGAGATATAGTGAATGCACGTTCAAATGTGCATTCTTTAATATTATTATTGGTCCTTAAAATATCTAAAAAAATTTTATTTTTATTTTTACTTTTTGAAAATATATGGTTACAGCTGAGATTTTATAATTATAAATATATATTAATAATTTTGATAAAGTTTGGATAAATATAGCTATCTAATAAAATTTTGATAAAAATTTTTATACGAAATCTAAATTCATCATTATAGAAACACCTATATAGTAATACTTTCGATAATATTATAATTTTCATCTTATTCTATTTTACTAAATTATAAAAATAATAATTAATTATAAGTATCATATAAATTAATAATTTATAAATTACTAATATTGATTATTTTTATTGTCAATATTTTAATATACGGAAAGGAAAACATAAATGTTGTTCTTTCAAGAGATAGCAATTCGAAGATTTGTAGGTCAATTTCGAGTTAATTCGGGTTGATCCATTTAATAGTCAGGTCAAATTCGCTTGACCAATCCAATCCATATATTTATACAGGTCAAATTTTCTAACGGTAATTCTAATTAAATAAATCGATTTGGATTGCGTTTTCGGATCGGATTATATATTGTCATTCCTATGTTTTCCTTTTCCTGTTACGGTATGAAAAGAAAGTTTGATGGTGAAGTTATCTCGAGTTATTTCCACTTTAACTACAATGTTCACCCAATAGTTAGTAAATTGTAGAAATTTTCATTTAGCATAAATTGTATCAAATTTTTTTAAAATTAAAGAAATTGATTTAGCAAAAGCAACCATATGTAATAGTACGTACATGTTGGCTTTGGGCTCGTTTGGCATTGCCTTTCAAATGCTTGTTATGTTAATTTTTCATTTTGAACTTTCCAATAAATTTAGAAAATTATTTAAAAATTAAAGTACATTTCATAAGATATTCAAAATATTTTCACTCTAAAAAAATTTTATTTCATAATCGCTCTTAAACATTTTATTAAAAAATCTTTAACACCAAATTTACTGCTCAACTATAAAATTTCCTTAAAATTATGTGAACAATAATTTTTTGATAAACTTTTGTATAGATTGAATTGTAGAATTAATTACACTTAATTGTTATTGAAATTTTTATATTCTGCACAAACTACCAGATGGAATAAAATTTCACAAAACATTCAAAGCAATAAACTTTTTGAAAAATTGTTTATGTATATAAAATTGAATGATTATGATTTAAATTTATAATTATTAGTGATGACAATATATGACCCGATCCGTGAATCTAACTCGAAGCCAACTCATTTAAATTGGGTCCAAGTTTGATTTTGGTCCGATTCAGATCAATCTATAATTGAATCGATAACTTAAATAGATTGATATTGGATTCAGATTGATTTTAAATTGATCAATTTAATTCATATAATTATTTGCATTATATACATTATCTAATAATTAAAAACTATTAAAAATAATGATATTGAATTTTAATTATATATATATATATATATATATATATATATAACTTATTATATTTTGATTAATTTTTATTTAATTTATAAATTTTATAAAAACTAACATTTTTTTATTTTAGATATATAATACCTAATAATTTTTACTTATTATTTTTAGAAATTAATTTTTATAATTTTTGTTTTAATATTTGATTATTAAATAAATCGATCCGAATTTTATGCAGATTATTAAATGGGTTAGATTAAAGTTGACAATTTTGATCCATATAAATATGTGGTTCTATTAGTATTGAACGATTTTGATGTAATTATTATTAAATTGACCCAATTCGAACAGTTCACTCAAATTGTCATCCATGATTATTATTAAACTTTCCATTTTTGCATAAACTTCTATGTTCATTAACTTGATTTATTATATACATTTGTTGATTATATTTATTTATGAATGTTATAGATTGAATAAAATATATAGATTTGGATTATGTAAATTTAGTTCATATTTGACATGACTTCTTGTAAAGTCTTTTAAACTTTTCAAACCCAACACAGAGCCAGAGCGTAAAGTATTTTAAAAAAATTAGAGGGTATGAATCGTACGTTATAAAAACTGCAAATTGTCGAAGGCTGCAATGTGCGGAAGCATATATACAATTTTTTTGAAGAATTAAAAAAAATATCTAAAAACTTTTTTTTGAAAATTTCTAGTTTTTCAGCCATTTCAAAGATGCCCTTTTTAGCCTTTTCTTATGTAGAAATTCAAATTGAGCTGTTATATTGCATGAGTAAGGAAACTGTCGTCCTTTTATAGATTCAAATTTGAGCTGTTATATTGCACGTAGTTTTTCTTCTACTCATTCACCATAAAGCTAATTTTTGTGAAAGTTTGACAAAAGATTAATTTATAGGTACCCTATTTTCCACTTCAATTAGTACTTCTTTTTTCCAACTGAAGTATTTGTACCTAATAGCCATTAATAAAAGGAATGTATTTCATCCATTCTATTCATGCAACAAAACAAAAAGGAACATATGAAAGAGTACTCAAATTAGTAACCATAAATATGACCTTCCATGATTAGTGACATATAAATTTAAAATAAATACCAAAAAAAGGTTTTTCACTTTTCGAAGACATAGCAGTAGCAAATTTATTACAAACACCACTAAAATAGAACTATAAAAATACATCACTGATCAATATTAGAAGCAAATGTTCCAAATAGGTAGGAACTTTTCTCTTGGTTTGGTCTTTTTTTGTCATTTCGAGAATTTGGTCTAATTTATTTACAACCTCTCTTCAATGCATTCACCTATTAAGCACATCTTCTCGAAGCTGTTTCCCCTCAATAAAGTCAGCGGAGCTTTAGGAATCTCATCCTGAAGTTTGGACAAATAAATTAAAAAGGTAAGGAGGATAATATGATAAAGGCAACTTAACAGATTTTAAATAATTACGATACAGTTTTGCATTGTTTACTATCATGCAATATGAATAATGTAGTTTGCATGTTTTTTATCCTATGACATAACACTGAGCAGTAAGGCTAACCGCCATTCATGAGTTGAATTGAATAAATGATTCATAACATCAGTTATTGTGGTAGTTTTTTCAAATTCAAGTTCATAGAAATTAATAATATAAATTAAACGCTCGTGTAAAATAGTATTTTCATATATATTTCTATGAAGCATATAAGATTATTAATATATATAGCTATCATACGCATGCATGCAAAATGTCGATTTAAAGAATACTAAGAAAAATACGCATTTAGAAGAAAAAAGTAAAACAAACCTATGGCTTATTGCAGAGCGACATGCATGCATGAATGGTAAAGAAAGAAAATTCAAGATCCTATTCTCAAGCTAAGTGAAGAACATTAAAAGAGCTTAGCTTCGATCTCGGAGAAAATGGAAACCAAAACCTTAGAAAAGAACCACAAGATAATCAAGTACTCCTACATCATATTACATATATACAATTAACCATTGTAATTAACTTTCAGATAAATACAAAAAACTACTAATGTTGGGTACATACTCGTGCTCCTCATTGGCGGCGGAGTAGCCGGCACGGCTACTAGTTGGACGGTATTTAGGAAAAGGTACACGACCTGCCTCTATGTCTTCGATATCTTTAACAAGCAAATCATAGTGATGCTTCATGTCTTCTGCCGTCTTGCCACCGCCGACGATGCTCGCAATCTTCTGCCAACGGTCAGGCGTATCCTCGTCGAACTGTGCCAAAGCAAGCTCGAACTGTTTGTTCTCTCTTGGTGTCCATGTCACACTAGTTCCTTTTGACGCCATTACGATCGAAAGAGATATTCTCTCTGAAGAGATCTTGTAGCTAGAAGATCAGAAGATCAGTTGTTGCAGAAATAGTCGGGAAACAAAAGAAAGGATTTTGGTGATGATATAAATAGATCAATGCATGCGGATGAGGACAAGCAAATTAAAGTTAAGAAAGACTTCGAATAAGTTTAGAAGATTAATCAATTATAGAAACTTAATTTGGTTGTATGCATGGAAGATGATATGTATATATGTTAAGATCTGATATTAATTAGGGAGATAAAGGTGAGACAGGCATGCATGGTGCCATTTGGAAACTGCATGCAATCCTAACACGCATTAATTTCCTTGTTAATTAGCTTTAAAAGAAGTATAACACTTCTCAATATTACCACCTTCTTTGTGCATAGATATCCAAAACAATTCAATGCGTTTCGCAAGTTAAAAAGGAAAAAAAAAAAAAAGTTTCTAGATTTTGATTTAAGTGGTTTTTGGGAATTATCGAACGTATCGATCTGCAAGAATATAAAGTTCGATATAAAGGGATAGAAAGGATCATGAGAAGATTAGAAGAGACGGTAAACAATTAATAATCATGATATATCAGATAGGATAAGGATAACAAAGAAGAACTTGTTTCTTTGAATGGAATATTTCTGTTCATCCGTTTGAAATTAAAAGAATTTGAAAATAATGAGATTAATATGCTTTGATTTAATATTCTTTACTATTTAATGTTTTATTTAACATCTTAATATCAGTTAAGATTTACCACGATCATATCTGAGGTACAACTGCATGATCGTCACCTGGCTAGTTTTGATTCATAGCATTAATTGCTCATCCAAATTTGCTACAATTTCATGAGTCCAATGTCTGTGAAATTTATTGCGTTCATCTTCAACATGCATCTTCAGAATGTGTATCTGACTCAATCCATTGGACTAAGGTCACCTGTAGAGAAGAAGGAATCTGGAAAACGTGAGCAAGCACCTCATAGTAGTTCTGATGATTTTGAAATAGCCACCAAAAAATAAAAAAAATTTAAAAAAACAAAAGCAGCACTTTTGATTGGTGCATGCTTTCTTTGCTTAATGCATGAGGTTTAAGATGGATTTGGGCCTGACAACTGTTTCAAAGTATTTATTGGTTAGATGTTCTGGGCTTGGGCTCCTAAGTTTAGTGGCTCAAGTAACAAGTAAAATATTTATTAGTTATTGATGTTTGAAAGTGTTTTTACAAGAAAATTTTTTAGAACGAAAAGTTATTCTAAAATTTTAAAAAAAAACTCTACTTTTATAGCTAAAAAAATAAAAATAAATAATAATAAAATTTTACGAAGCAGAAATTTTTATATGTTTTAAAATTTTAAAAAATTTTATAAATTATTATAAAAAATTTATTAAAAAATATGAAATAAAAAATTAAAAATAAAAAAGTTTATAAGCTATACCAAATAAGCACTAAAATTACAAATGGTAGTGCAGTACGTTGTATAGATAAAACAACCATTGCATTTTATTTGTGGCAAACACATTCTATTTCTACAAATTATTTTAATTTAAAACGCCATTATCCTAACTAACTATTATTAACTCATAATATTAACACTAGATTTGCATGAATTATAATTTTGTGGGACTACTAAATTATTTCATTACAGCCACTTTAAATGAATTCCTCTTGAGTTTTGATGCTTCTCCCTCTCGATCCTGAGGATTTAGCAGAGATGAAAAAAATGGAGGGATATCGGGGTTAAGATTTTGATTGCCAGTATTGTAGGGTGGTGGTTTTTGTTTTGTTTCTTTGTATTTTTTATTAATAATTCGAGCCAAAACGAGAAACCTTATATAATTAGCAAGTCTTAATTAGTCATTTAGTAACAATTACTAGAAACTACGTATAATATAATAGCATCTTTCTTGAAGTCAAAATAAGTAAATTTGCACTAGTCACTCTAACTTTATTTGTAAAAGAAGCGAACAAAATTTTAGCTATTATAACTGTTACGAATACAGTAACTTAGAACTGATATCTATTCTTGACTAAAGCAGACAAAATATCAAAAAATATAATAATTGAAAAATAAAATAACATATAGATAATTTATGCGAAGAACTTCTGACAAATTTAATAAAAAATTCATGAACCATAATATAAGAAAATCCATACTAATAATTAATTATACATTTTCACTCATATCAACAAGAAAATAACAAACTCTCATTTTTCGGTAGAAAACACACTCTATTACAGGTATTACAGAGAAATTTTCAATAGCACACTCACACCAGCCACAGCTGCAAACTTGTTGCAGCGCTGCAACGCACGCAACTCTTTGCATGCTGTACAGACGCTCGCGCGCTCTGCTGTACAACTGCAACACACACAACCCTCTAACACTCGCCCAGCACACAACATTAATTAATCCTAATGTCAAGACCCAAAACTAGACTCTGACCGGCACTGAATTAAACCGAGTCTAGATAAGGTCCAAACTCAGCCTAACCCAGTAAGTCTGATCCAAAACATCATAAACGGTTCATCAAATATCTCCAAAAATAAATACATAAAATTTCTGCAAAACCTTCCCTATAATTTCAAGTGAAAATCTGTATCACAATAAATCACTTAATAACGACAAAACAGAACAAATAAACAAAATCATATAAATACTAAAACCAACAAAAATATCTATGGGCTACCGGTAGCCACCGACACCTATTACAATCCAAAATAAATTCCATCGTAATACAAAATACAATAAAGTACAAGAAAAGTCAATACCCTTCGAGAATTACAGAGCTAACTACATACCAAAAGATTTATCAAATACCCTCCGTACGCTCTCGGTCCAGCAATATCGAGTCTAATCAGCGCCCGTTAGCTTCTGACCTATCTGGGGGAGGCCAAAGAAGAGAAAAGAGGGTGAGCCCAGTCTCAATGAGGTAAAACAACAGAATGCCCAATTTAGATAATGCATTAAATAGGTATTATAGTACTATCTACATGAAGCAGATGCAACGATAGATCAGATCAGATCAGATTCTACTAAGTCCTGAATCGTCCCATATAGACTCAGTTCTTAGCAGAGATATACGATAATATGAAACAATGTTATGCGACACTCTCAAGACTATAATACATATACATACATATAGTGCACCCATGCAAGCAAATATATGTAATAATATATACGGATGCATCAAGTGTCATAATCATACAAAATAGGCGATCGAGTGAGATCACTTTTCCAATTCACATCATACTATCGGATATATCATACAAGCATACATATGTAATACGTTTATATATATCAAACCACAGGTAAGCTCGGTGCCCAATATGTCTTGGGACCCACCGGCAAGTAATATCATCATAATTCGGTGCCCAGTATGTCCTGAGATCCACCGGCGATCCATATCTTATAACTCGATGCCCAGTATGTCCTGAGACCCATCGGCTATCCATATATTTCGGTGCCCAGTATATCCTGTGACCCACCGTATCAATATCTCATTCAAGCATATATAATATAATAGGTTATGACAGTATATACCAATGCAATCCTTAACAAGTAGATGCAACATAATAGGTTTTCATTCAATGAACATGTTATGCTCAATGCCTTCAATGCTATCGTGATTATACTTATGCATATATGAAAGTAAAACTATTGACATGTATATAGCATATTCTCATAATTATGTCATTTAGTCTACAATATGCAAACATGCTAGTAATAACTATAAATATGATGTGGAATAAATCTAAGCATGTACAGGCATATGTAGCATGAGGGATAAATCATAATACGTAACGAGAATGGCAAGGTACGCCAGAATTTTCAAAGAAAATGCTACCTATGTCGAAAGCCTTAACGTTAATCTAGGAAGAAAATATGGCACGGTAACCCTCACCTGTAGTCCAAGCAAGTATTTATATCAACTGTCAACTCTAAGCCGCACCGTCCGAATTCAAGTCATTCGTATCGCCTAACGTGCATACGGGCATATTCAATAATAAGCACGCTAATGAAAGCTAAATCAAATACTTGTAATAAATATCTAACTAAGTTTGAATCCAAGGTTTAATAGCATACGGTGAACTATTTTAGAATTTTATTCGTTCAACGGTTTATTCAAATTCCTAATCCACTACACAATAAGTACTAACTAACGAATCCAAGAAGCTTACCGACGAGGCGAGACGATCGGATGCTATACGACTTTAATCGGCAACAACTCACGTATTTTCAATCCAACGATTTCTTAAAACGAAACGAATTAATAATTCATCTAACAACAATCTCAAATACGCGATGCAAGTATTTTTAACTCACCTAACTAGGTCACCGAAAAGTTCACCGGAAAAGTTCGCCGGATTCCGGCGAGCTAGGGTTCCAGCTAAATGCGTTCAAAATAGTAAAAATGAATAATACCGCTAGTAGAATCCGACGGAATGAACGACGAGTTTTGATTTTGTCGCCGGTGGCCGGAATCGACGAAATAACGTTCGGCGGCGAACTCACGCGATATCAATCGCCGGAGCTGAAAATCAATGCAATTAAATGAGGGAAAAGGCTTAGTAATTTGAGAGGAATGTTTCTATCTACTTACCTTCGCCGGAACGCCGGAAAAATGGCCGGACAAATTTTAAAAATTTGTCCTGCACGGCGTAGCTCGCCGGAATTGATAAGAACTAGCGGAAATGAGAAGAAGGATGACTTGAGAAGATGAAATGGAGTGAATATCGCAAGAAAGGGGTTGATTTCACGCCGGAGAGGAGCCGGAGTAGTGGCGGCTGGGTTAGGGCAGAAAAATGAGGAAGGAAGGAAGAAGAAAGGAAAAAAAAATCCTAAGCAAGAGACATTGCATGTAAGGGCCACTATTTCTTTCAATAGCTTTATGCAGCCCACAAGGTTATAGTTATTACACCTAATTTGCTCACTTATATAATGCCATGTTTGGGATAATCTCGATTAAGCCTACTGCACTGCACAGCCCAACAACAAAAATAGCTCAACACATCATTTCTGTCTCGTGCGCAGTTTATCTCCGCTTTCGCGCAATTCTCACTCCGTATTGTGAAAATTATTCTGAATAATTTATTATTTTTATTGATATGAATACATATATATATTCAAAAAATTTTAAAAATTAAATATTTAAAAATTAAATATTTTTAAAATCAATCCAAATCAAATCTTTCTAAAAAACAAATAAAATCTAATCTTTTTAAATAAAATTTTTCTAAATTAAACACTTCAAATATAAGAAGGAATTAAATATTTTTATCATATCCCTGCAAGATAAAGCTCCAATCGGAGATTTCAATCTTGTACCTAAGAAGAAGGAAGCGTATCCGAGAAATTGATTTGGTTAGTGCATCATCCAGTTGATCTTGTGATGAAATATGAGTGATGCGCAAAGTACCACTTTAAATTTTGTCCATAATAAAGTGAAAGTCAATGGCAATATATTTCATTTTAGTATAAAAAATTAGATTGGAGCACAAATGTGTAGCACTAATATTATCACAATATATAACATGAGTAGTTGAAAGCTGAATACCAAACTCAGATAGAAGAGAATAAATCCAACTGAGTCTGCAGCAGTGGAGGCAACAGAATGATATTCAGCTTCCGTAGAGGAACGAGCAACAGTCCGTTATTTCTTTGAGCTCCGGGAGATTGGATTGCTGACTAAGCACACCATATATGCACTGATAGAGATGGAGTCATCTTTGTTACCTACACAGTCAGTATCCAAGAATGCATGCAAAGATAGGAATGATTCACGATATAAAAATAATCCGTGATTCAGTGTACAAGATAGATAGCGAATGAGGCGTTTAATAGTTGTTCAATGCTCAATCGTTGGCCGATGCATGAACTGAGAGAGCTTGTTCACTAGAAATGCAATATCCGGTCGTGTGAGAGACAGAAATTGAAGGCTCTCAACTACAGTCCGGAATTCTGTTGGATCAGACAAACCTGTGCCGGAATGAAGTGTCAATATTGAACTGGTGGATAATGAAGTCATGACGGATTTGGCATCGACTATTTTAGTTCGACAAAGAGATCGGTAATGTACCGTCATTGAGAGAAAAAAAGATCATGGTTGCTTGGAATAACCTCAACACAAAAAAAAAATGACAATGGATCAAAATCTTTCAATCAGAATCGTTGGGCAAGAAGCTCACCAAATCGTTTTACTATATTCTGGCTGTCTCCTATAATGATCAGATCATCAATATAGATAAGTAAACAAATGAGATGACCACCTGTGTTGAGAATAAAGAGTGAGGTGTCCGTATGCGAGTTGATAAAGCCAGAGTCAAGTAAAAATGTTTTGAGCTCGTGATACCAAGCTCGTGGTGCTTGTTTGAGACCATAAATAGCTTTACGAAGTTTGCAGACATGAGTCAAAAAATCTGGATCAATAAATTCGGATGGTTGAGTCATATAGACGTCTTCAGATAGGTGTCATTCAAGAAATGAATTATTAACATTAAGTTGGTGAAATGACCACTTCCTACTAATGGCAAGATTTAGAACAAGACGAACAGTTATTGGTTTGATAACTAGACTAAATGTGTCATTATAGTCAACTCCGGATCGTTGATAAAATTCTTTAGCAATCAAACGTTCTTTTTACTTATCAATAGAGCTATTAGATAGTCATTTAGTGCGAAAAATTCACTTACATTCCACAATATTTTGTGAGAAGTCAGATGGGACAAGTTCCCAAGTACTATTTTCAACAAGAGCATCAAACTCTTCGGACATAGCCCGACGCCATTTAGGATCTTTGAGGGCTTGGGTCGTAGTTGTTGGTTCTAAGTCATAAGAGGCGGATAGTTGAGCTGTCAAGTTGAGTTTTTGAATAGGCTTGTGGATGTTGTTCTTGGATCTAGTTTGCATGGGTGATTGTTGTTGGTTGAAGTATGGGGTTCACTGAAATATTCAGTAGGGTAGGTAAAATATTGCACAAGTGATTTAGATGGTAAATTTAGATTGTTAGAGGGGTCTTCGTGCGTGGGTGGTGCTACGTTAGATGGCGTTGTGAGTGGCACTAAGGAGGGGTGAAATTGGAATGGTGAAAACTGAAAGAGAGTAGAGGACCCTTGTGTCAATAGTGGTAGATTCAGGACAGAAAAGATTATATTGAAGAGAGAAAAAAGATTATATTGTAACTGACCGTTAGATATGATATGTTTGAAGATTTGAAGAGATGGATACCCTAGTATATGATGCCATTCGGATGAAGAGATTTTGACACTGGATAGAACAAATAATGGTTAAGATTGGATTGGTGTGATTGGCCACTCATAAACACCATATTTAGTTTGCCCTTGAAGAAGTTGTGCCCTCGTACGAAGATCCTTCATAAGAAAAGAATGTGGTAAGAATTCAAGGGAAACATTATTCGTGAGGCAAAATTGAGAAATAGAGATTAAAATTTTTTTTATACTTGATACACAAATAATATTATTGAGTGTAAATTTATGAGTAGAGTAAGGTAAAAAGAGTAGAACTAGTGTGGGTGATTGGTAAACCCGTGCCATCTCCAATTATAATATTATCGGAATCATTGTAGGGAGAGTGAAGTGAGAGATTATTGAGATCGCCGATAACATGATGGGATGCACCACTGTCAAATAGTTAAAAGGGAGTTTCTGTGCCGGTATTAGCTATAAAGTTAGCTCGTGGCTGCCATGATGTAAGATTTGTTTCGGATCCGCGGTTGATTAGCACTTGGCTGGTTGACATATGATTGATCAGCACTAGACGAAAGGATGAGCACCGCTTAGCTGAGTATCCTTGAGTGCCATAGATTTGACAAAGATCAAGATATGGTCTTGGTGAAGGGCGATCACCATTAGATATTGGTATGGAGGAGCCAGTATTGGAAGACATAGTTGGACGAAAAGAGTCTGTGTGATTAGAGTTAAAAAAAGAACAAGGTTTTGAATTTCTGTGTGCTGGATTAGCAGTCGTTGGTATTGGTTGATCTTTGGATGTTACATTGCGATGAGTGGCTTCAAGAGTGAAGAGTTTCTCATGTAGTCCCTCAAGTGAGATTAGGGTCTCGTGAGCTTGGAAAACAACAATAAGATTATCAAATTTATCGCCAAGACTATTTAAAATTTTCTTAAGTAGGTCTTCGGCATCCATAGGGGTACCAAGTAGTGCAAGTTCATTGGCATACCCTTTAATTCTCCATAAGTATTCAGTAACATTTTAAAAACCCTTCTGAAAAATTTTGAGATGACTTCGAATTTGTAAACGGCAACCGCGTGTTGGCTTGGCATAGGTGTTGGCAAGAGTATGCCAAACGCCACTAGAGGTAGTGTCATTAGTAATGAATAGAATAATGTTTGGAGAGATAGATCCAATGAATGCATTGAGAATCAACTGATCTTGACGTTTCCAGTGAGTATAAGTTGGGTTAGTAATTATTGAACTGTCTGTAGTAATAGTGAGTGGTGGATACAGTTTAAATCAATTAATGAAGCCAAGGAGATCAAAACCAATAAGAAGAGTGTTGAATTAGAATCTTCAGGAGAGATAGTTTGTATCATTGAGTTTTAATAGAGCTTGAGCGTCAATGTTGATGGCAATCAATTATTGATTAGAGTTTTGAGTGATGATAGAAAAAGTACTAGATGATGTAAAAATATTGGCCATTGAGAGTATTTGAAACAACTAAGCTAAGGAGAAAGGAAGAAAAAAAAATGTAAGAGGAGATGGAGCTCGTTAGAGCAATGGTGGCTTTGGTATCATATAGAGAATTGTACTCAAGATTTATTTTTCTTTATTGATATGAACACATATATATACACTCAAAGTTTTCAAAAGTAAAATATTCCTAAAATCAAATCTTTTTAAAATCAATCCAAATCAAATATTTCTAGAATAAAATAAAATCTAATCTTTCTAAATAAAATCTTCCTAGATTAAGCATTCTAAATATAGGAAGGAATCAAATATCCTTATCACATTTCACATTCCAGCACGACCTGGTTGTCTCTACAATCTGCTCCGCATTCACCACACACGTTCGCTTCGCCTGACCCAATCTTCTCTGCAATTGCCGGACCTGCTCGCGACGCCAATGCAACTCAATTGCCTTCCCGACCACTACGCTTCATAGATTGTTGCATTCGTGATCTTGCTTATGTGCGAGCAAACGAACTGGCCAGATGAGCCGAACTGCTTGGTCGAGCTTGGACAAGTTCGACTCGGGCTTGGCCTGATTTGAGAGCTACAACTAAACTGCATATGCATGTGGGTGTTGCTACATTGAACTTACTTTATGTTATGGTTGTGTGTTGTGGTTGTTATTGTGATGATATTGTTGTGCAATTGTTAACTGAAAAATTAGTATTGCATGCAAAGTATTTTTAAATATGTAGCAAATACATATTCAAATACTTTCCCGTGTTTATCTTTTTCTTCATTTAACCACCAATAAATGTTATACATTCTTTCAGCTATAACTACAACTGTTAAATACACTTTCAGCTTCCATTAGTTTGCAACTCCGGAATATGTCCCCAATATAGCGAAACCATAAGCTCCCACTGTAGATGCACCCATAATGGCTAAACACCAATGGTCGCCATAGATTTTTCAGAAAATAACAACGATTGTGTACGCGGTCGTTAACGACTATTATATTCGTATTTATCTTAGTTTCTATTTCATATATACTTAATATATCTCAATTGCAAATATAATTTTCATATTATTTCTAAAATACACATATAAGAAATTCAAAGTGTATAACTCCAAATTACACATTCACAATACATCACATATATATTTTAAAGTGTTACGGACTACTTGGTGTTATTTGGTTACAAGTTGTTTGAATAAGTAAGCCACAATCACCCTCACTTTGTTTTCCTAAGCTACTTTTCAAAACTATTTTCTAATTAGCTTATGGTGTCAAAAGATCAAAACTAAGAACGACAATTTTCTGACCCGACATGCATATCTAATCTGAAACTAACAAAAAAAGTGGAATTCAAGTTAAATCTTAACTGGATTCGAGTCGACCTGAACTTGACCTAAAAATTTAAATGAATTCTGATCGGGTTCGAATTGACTTAAAATTGATCTGTTTAATCCGTATATTTATTTATATAGTATATCTATTATTTAATAATTAGAGAATATGTAAAATAATAATATAAAATTTGAATTTAGTTTGTATATAGATGGGAGGAGGATAGGGACACTCTTTTTAGGGGCACTTCCGGGCACTCCCTTCTCGGTTTATAGCCGGGGTGACTTTCAAATCCAATATTCACCGTTTGATATAAAGAACTATGAGTTAGAAAAATATTTATAAAATTTCATCTCAATCGGATCACGAATTCACTTCTATCCGGTCATTTGATCAAGATGACAGAAATGATATAATATATATATTTTTAAATTTTCTTAATTTCTAACTTAGTTAGCCCACTTCTAATTTAGTTATCACATTTTTCATTTGGATATTATCTCAGACTTATGCTACCAATTCGAATTTAACCCACTAATCTAGCCTCTGTAGGGCCTATTTGTCCTTTAATCTACTAATTTGGCTCCGTCTAAGTTGGAGGTCCAAGAATTTCTCTACGAACATCTCCCGTTGAATTGGACTAAGTTGAGTTCTTACTTGGTGTGCTTAAGAAAACATCACTCTTAATAGTCTCATATTGTCTGGGTGCTGGAATGAGTATGTACTTATTTATAAAATATGCTTATTTCTAAGTAATTGGCAAATCATTTAACTTGGAGATCATATTGTACACTCTTTTATATTGTTTTGCCTTTATATTAGATTGTGTATTCACTTGTACTCTTTCGATGCTCTTATTTATATTACTATATATTTAAATATGTTTGATATTCAATCACAAATTAATAATGCCAATAGTAAGTTGTATGAAGTGTATAAGTTTTATGAGTTTAGATTTGGCAACTTAGGTAACCAGTTATAAAAAAATGACTTGCCTCCAACCCATCAAACTAAAAGAAAAAATGATAGCTGATCTTTATTTCCCTGAGGCTTGCCTCCATGACACCAACTTCGACATCTAGCATTATGCAATAGTCATTTGATATGAACAAAGAATTTCAAAGAGATACTGGGTAATTGACGACGATAATAATTCAGTAAGTTTTATTTAATATTTTGAATTGGCACGAAATATATTTAATAAGATATCTAGTACTTTTTTATTTAGTACGTAATATATTAACTATTCCTATCGCAGGTGTGTTTTTAGAATCGATATTAGTATAGTTATTAAAATAATTAAAAATTGGAGAACACAATTGACACTTAAAAAGATGATTGAGCTGCTAATTTGTCTAAAAGATTGAAAACTCAAACTTAAAAAGATGCAGCATATAATTTATAATAAGGATCTAACACGATATTTCTGAGTTAATTTTAAACGAAAATTTTTCGATACAAGTGAAAATATACAAATATTATAGTAACATATATATTTGACTTTACCTGAATAGTAAATATTTTACTGATTTTCTCTTTTCTATTCGTGCTCAATTTCTTAATTTAACGCTCCTTGTTGTATTTTCTTTTTTCTTCTCAACTTGTTGCTTCTTTATAGCCAAAGAGAGTTCCTATATGTCAAATTCTTTATCGCCTCTAACTTTTAACAGCAAAACGGAACAATTGGTGTGCTTAAGAAAGCATCACTCTTAATAGTCTCATATTATCTGGATGCTGAAATGAGTATATACTTATTTATAAGATATGCTTATTTCTAAGTGATTGGCAAATCATTTAACTTGGAGATCATATTTTACACTCTTTTATATTGTTTTGCCTTTATGTTAGATTGTATATTCAATTGTACTCTTTCGATGCTCTTATTTATATTGGTATATATTTGAATATTTTCGATATTCAATCACAAATTAATAATGCCAATAGTAAGTTGTATGAAGTGTATAAGTTTTATGAGTTTAGATTTGGCAACTTAAGTAACTAGTTATAAAAAATGACTTGCTCCTACCAATCAAACTAAAAGGAAAAATGATAGCTGATCTTTATTTCCTTCAGGCTTGGCTCAACGACACCAACTTCGACATCTAGCATTATGCAATAGTCATTTAATTTGAACAAAAAATTTCAAAGAGATATTGTTGTAAATGACGACGATGATAATTCAGTAAGTTTTATTTAATATTTTGAATTGGCACGAAACATATTTAATAAGATATTTAGTGCTTTTTTATTTGGTACGTAATATATTGACTATTTCCTATCTTAGGTGTGTTTTTAGAATCGATTTTAGTATAGTTATAAAAATAATTAAAAATCGGAGAGCACAATTGACACTTAAAAAAGTGATTGAGCTGCTAACTTGTCTAAAAAATTGAAAACTCATACTTAAAAAGATGGAGCATATAATTTATAATAAGGATCTAACATGATATTTCTGAGTTAATTTTAAACAAAAATTTTTCGATACAAGTGAAAATATACAAATATTATAGTAAACATATATATTTGACTTTACCTGAATAGTAAATATTTTACTGATTTTTTCTTTTCTATTCGTGCTCAATTTTTTAATTTAACGCTCCTTGCTGTATTTTCTTTTTTCTTCTCAACTTGTTGCTTCTTTATAGCCAGAGAGAGTTCCTATATGTCAAACTCTTTATAGCCTCTAACTTTTAACAGCAAAACCGAACAATTGCAACTTATCAATGATACAAAAGTGATGCATGAAGAATATATCCATGTCACTAGCAGCATTGCAAATGATAAGGAATCTTCAAATCACCAGGAATCAAACATATATCTATATTTTTGATATGTGTTGCAAGTGAAGAAGATAAAGAAAAGACAGAACAAGGCCGAGAGGGACAGAGCAAGGTAAAACTGAGATGGATATAAGAAAGAAATCAGAATTTGTGTTGTGTATCCCCCTTCTTCTAATCTCAATACATTTATTTATAGGCTAAGCTATGACAATATCCTCTTATGAGAATACTTTATTTCTACTAGGACTCTTAAAAGAGTCATGCCAGACTACAAAGTCGTGACAAACTACAATTCTACTTAATGTGGCACGGTGCCTTATTGACGAACAACTCCTTTCTTGAGTGAACTCTTAGACTTGGCAGCCTGGACAAGATTTGCAAGTAGCTTTCTTCTTTGGTATCCTCCTAGAACGTGAACTGCTGCCACTACTTTGAGCTGCTGTCCTATCATTGCCCTCCCCAGCAAAACTGGACTCGTCCACGAGTCCCTCATAATCTCGTATACTCTGGACAGCATGATGGCCATGTAGCTCTTTGCTGGGAAGCTCAGGTAGCTGTAAAGAAATTTCAGGAGGGTTGCAACGAGCATCTTTGAGTTGCGAGATATGAAAAACTGGGTGAATTTTTGCATCCATAGGCAATTCAAGCCGATATGCCACAGGACCTATCCACTCTAAGATACAGAACGGTCCATAGTATCTATGCCTCAGTTTATGAAAACGGCGTTCTGCTATAGATGATTGACGATGAGGACGTAGTTTGACAAACACCCATTCACCAGTTTGATAACTTTTCTCTCGACGATGTTTATCGGCCTGTTACTTCATACGATTTTGAGCTTGTTGTAGATGAAACTTCAAGGTCCAAAGTATTTCATCTCTGTCCCACAGCGCCACTCCTAATTCATCTGTATGAATAGGTCCAAAGCAAAAGACACAAGTGGTGGCGGTGCGCGACCATAAACTGCTTCGAAAGGTGTGATCTTACTAGCCGAATGAACGCTTGTATTGTAAGAAAATTCAGCTCAATGAAACCATTGGCACCACTTTTTTGGATGCTCTCCTCTGAAACACCATAAATAAGCTTCTAGACCTCTATTGACTACCTCCGTTTGTCCATCCGTTTGAGGGTGGTATGACGTACTCATGTGAAGAGAGGTACCTTGAAGACGGTGTAATTCTTGCCAAAAGGAGCTAAGAAAGATTGAGTCGTGATCCGAGACTATGGATATTGGAACACCATGTAAGCGCACTATTTCCTTTGCGAAGTTTGTTGCCACACTTGCCGCTGTGTAAGGATGTCGAAGAGGTATAAAGTGAGCATATTTAGATAACCGATCTACTACAATCAAAATTGCATCTTTCCCATCTGACATAGGTAGACCTTCTATAAAGTCCATTGAAATATCGGACCAAATAACTTGAGGGATGGGTAGAGGCTGTAGCAGACCCGCTGGTCTCAAAGCTTCTGTTTTGGCTTTAGAACAAGTGGAACACTCCGATATGTATCGTTGCACATCTTTCGCAATGCCCGGCCAATAAAATTGCTGCGACAGTCTCTTAAATGTGCGGAACTGCCTCCCGTGGCCACCGTGAGCGGAGTTATGTGCTTCGAACATTAGTTGCTTGCGTAAGGAAGGACTAGATGGAACACGTAATCTGCCATGTTGTAATAAGAACCCACTGGCCAGCGTAATGTCCGTGCGCTCACTCTTGGAGGCGGCCTGAATTAATGCGGCTGTCTCTGGATCTTCCAGCTGAGCATGCTTCAAATCATCCCAAAATGATGCTTGCAATGTTGACAATGCTCCTAGGGAAGCATCTGTTCGTCTTGAAAGTGCGTCGGCAGCTGCATTTAGTTTGCTCGCTCGGTATTCAATGTGATAGTTAAACCCAAGAAGCTTAATCAACCATTTATGTTGAATAGGTGATGATAATCGCTGTTTTAGGAGGTACTTGAGGCTGAGGTGATCGGTCTTGATTACAAACTTATGCCCCAAAAGATATGGTCTCCAACGTTGCACAGCAAGAGTAAGTGCCATTAATTCTCGCTCGTATATGGGTTTTGCCAGCGCTGTTGAAGACAATGCTTACTAAAATAAGCAATAGGCCTACCTTCTTGTGATAATACTGCCCCAATACCCCGTTCAGACGCGTCTGTTTCGACAGTAAATGGTTTGGCAAAGTTTGACACGGCTAGTACAGGGGTGTTCATCATTGCATCCTTAAGACTTTGGAAGGCAATTTCTGCTTCACTGTTCCAGCAGAATGCATTTTTCTTCAAAAGGTTTGTGAGCGGCGCTGCGATGACTCCATATCCCTTAACAAAACGTTTGTAGTATCCTGTGAGACCGAGAAAACCACGCAGAGCAGAGATGGATGTCGGAGTTGGCCAGTCACGCATAGTGCTAATTTTAGAAGGGTCCGCTGCAATGCCATTTGCCGATATTATATGGCCCAAGTATTCTAGCTGGTGGCAAACCAAAGTTGCATTTGGAGAAATTGGCATAGAGGCGTTCCTTCTGCAAAATAGAAAAAACTACGACTAAATGCCGTAGATGTTCCTCCCAAGTAGAGTTATATACTAAAATATCATCAAAGAAAACAAGGACAAACTTACGAAGATGAGGGCGAAACACCTCGTTCATTAGTGATTGGAAGATCGCCGGCGCATTTGTTAATCCAAACGGCATGACAAGAAATTCGTAATGGCCATCATAAGTACGAAAAGCCGTTTTGTGCACATCGTCGTCTTTCACCCTTATTTGATGATATCCCGATTTTAAGTCCAGTTTGGAGAAGTAGCAAGCGCCATGTAACTCATCTAAAAGTTCGTCAATCATAGGAATTGGATACTTATGTTTTACCGTAATGTCGTTCAATGCTCGGTAATCTACGCAAAACCTCCAAGATCCATCCTTCTTTTTTACAAGTAACACTGGTGGAGAGAATGCCGAACAACTAGGTCGAATGATCCCTTGCGACATCATTTCTGCGACAATCCTCTCGATTTCAGCCTTCTGTGCATGAGGATATCGATAAGGCCTTAGGTTGGAAGGCGCTGCACCGGGCAATAATGGAAGACTATGACCATACAAGCGCTTAGGCGAAAGGCCTAAAACAGGACTGAAGATGGCAGCGTTGCTGTCCAAGAGTTTTTGTAGATCAATAGGCAGCGCTGTGGTATGTTTAGAGGACTTCTCTGGTTCGGTGAAGATTGTCATAAGTCTCAAAGAACAAAATATAGCACCAGTGTCCAAGTAGTGAGCTGAGATACTCTTCCTTCACTAATCCCCTTCAAAATAAAATCGCGGTTTTGCAAAGAGAACTTCATCTCGGAACGACGATAGTTGCAAACTATGTCGCCCAAGCTTTCTAGCCATTGAATTCCAAGCACAAGGTCTATTCCCCCGAGTGGAAAAGGGTATGCATCAACAATCATATGAGCCCCTTGCACATCCAAGGAAATATTTTTGTATATCATCTTTATGGAAATGGGGTGACCATCCGCTAATTCCACATGTAATGGTCTTACGGCCATTGGAGATAACCTTAGATGCTTGGCCAAGCGATCGGAAATGAAATTATGCGTACTTCCGGAGTCTATGAGGATGAATACTTCTTGCTTCTTTATATGTCCTCGGACTCGTAATGTTTGCGGTCCGGCAAGACCATGCATAGCACTTAGAGAAAGGGTGGCATCTTCTTTAGGTGTCTCTAAGGAAACATCGTCCAAAAAATTTTCTTCCAAGTCCTCTAGGCCGGTAATTGAGTATAGTCGAGCTGCACACCTATGGCTACGGTCATACTTGTCATCACAATAAAAGCACAAATCCTTGGCACGTCGAGCACTTATGTCGGCAGTAGAGAGGCGCGGCTTGGAGACTGAAGTAGAAGATGAAACCAATGTACTTTTTGCTGATGGATTGGTAGTTGTAGTGTGCGATGCAGACCCAGCAGATGTTGTAGTTGAAGAACGCCAGCGGCTAGAGCGTGTAGCGTATGGATCGATTGTTTGTTTATATTCAAACAACCTTGCAAGCATATAAGCTTCTTGAAGATCATTGGGCTGTCGTGCCATTACCTCAATTCCAATATGCGATGATAACCCTCCACAAAAGTGCCCGATCAAATCTTCTTCCATGGCGTGCGGTAGTCGGGTACATAAATCTTCAAATGCTTTTTGATAATCATCGACAGAAGTTGTTTGCTTTAATTGTTTCAAAGCAAAGCTAGCACTATCAAGAGTGGTTGGGCCAAAACGACGTAGTAAGGCAGTCTTCAATTCCTCCCATGAGTGGTGTGGCCTGTCTCTCTCGAAATTTTGAAACCACCTATTGGCATCACCTTGGAGATACATCGATGCAATAAGAACACGATCGCAGGCCGATGTTTTGTAGAATTTAAAATACCGATCAGCTGAGTATATCCACTCTTGAGGTTCTTTGCCGTCGAATGTAGGAAACTTATGTCGTTCCCTAGCTCCTGGTGCAGGTTGCTCGGACAATCCTAATGTCGAGTTGAAGGAAGTATGCGTATGACAACATGTTGTTTGATGGGACTGGCATGCGGTTGAAGATTTGATTTTGGTGGGGTTGTTTTGCATTTTTTTGGCAAAGTCATGTATATGTGGTGTAGGAAGAGAGGCTGAAACAGAGGAAGAAAGCTTATTGCCCTCAATGGGGTTTCTCATTAAGGGAAGAATCTCTGGTGGTGGTATTTTTGAATTAATGGGTGCAATAGGGAGGTCCGGTGTAGGTAATAATGGTGGTTGTGGTGGAAAAGTTTGTAGGTTTAGAGTACTGGTGTTTGTAATGGTGTTGGTTGTTTTTTTGTTGTCCGAAGTTTCATTACGATTTCGCACCAACTCACGCATTAACTGCTACATCTCTACGCGATCTTCATTCATCTGCGAAAGTATCATTGTAAAGTTAGCTTGGAGATTAAAGAATTGCTCTTGCCAGTTAACTTCCTTTGGGTTGCGAGTTGTGAAGCTCGGTGGCGAAGGTTGCTGCAAAAAATTTTCTGCATCAATCGAAGGTGTAGAAGCTGGCGATTGTGGAGAATCGGGTCTCACTGATATTGACGGGTCCATAGAATCGCTGCTCTGATACTAATTGATATGTGTTGCAAGTGAACAAGATAAAGAAAAGACAGAACAAGGCCGAGAGGGACAGAGCAAGGTAAAACTGAGATAGAAATAAAAAAAATCAGAATTTGTGTTGTGTATCCCTCTTTTTCTAATCTCAATACACTTATTTATAGGCTAAGCTATGAAAATATCCTCTTATGAGAATACTTTATTTCTACTAGGACTTTTAAAAGAGTCATACCAGACTACAAAATCGTGACAAACTACAATTCTACTTAATGTGGCACGGTGCCTTATTGACGAACAACTCCTTTCTTGAGTGAATTCTTATACTTGGCAGCCTGAACAAGATTTGCAAATAGCTTTCTTCTTTGGTATCCTCTTAGAACGTGAACTGCTGCCACTATTTTGAGCTGCTGTCACATCAATTTTTCAAGAACACAGATGCAATATCATCTATATCTTTTAAATCCTCAACTGGGAGTTTAGTATTTTAATTCCAAGTCCCTAATCACCACACATCTAATGTGTTGTCGCATGTTCAGCACCTCTCTTTTCCCTTGATGGTATGTTTTAATTGTTAAAAATTTCAGTTCATTTCTCAGATTTTAAATTTTATTATTTTATATATTTTAATTATTATTTTGAACTGTAATTTAATTTTACATTAAACTTTAGTTTTTATCAAATTTAAACTTTATATGTTGCAATTACAACTCCAAATTATACTTTAATAAAAATTTTATTTTTTATTAAATTTTATTTTTACGGAGCCCACTTTTATAGAGTTCATTTTCTCAAGTTAAAGCACGGCCTTTACATGAGTAGTCGAGAAAGATGGTATCCTTTAGGAAACAGGAAGAGGTCGTTTTCATGAGGATCTTCTGTATTCCTTTTGTCCCTTTACGTACGCAGTAGTCTACGATCTTATTAATCGCGTTGATCGAGTTGCTTTTAAACTTTTGTCAAGCAAAATTTGACTTAGCAAGTACTTGAGATGACGTGGATTATATTTTCCAAATAACTTGATATATACGATAAATTAGATAATGCATGTACGTTGTCATGTAGAAGAGACAAATTAAATACAGAAAATAGTTTTAACTCCGTCAATTGCATGAGACTTCAGTTTCCGTAGCAATAAATAAACTTATTTGTTTTAATATAATAGCGAAATACTTAATGAAATATTGAATTTTTTGAAGTTTTCAATTTACATATTTTGGAGAGCTTTCTTCCAAATTTTTTATTTTATATTTTTAAATAAAATTTTTAGAATATTTTATAGAATTTAAAAAAAATTTAATAGTACAGAAAAATTCTACGTCATAAATTTTTTTTTAAAAATTTTTTTAAAGTAAAAAAATATAATTTATTTTAAAAAAATTCTAAAATACTTTTTTTTTGGAAAATCTTGAATTCAATAACCATTCCTAAACATCTGCTGGTGATTTTTTTTTTTGCTTAGAAAAGCTTCGTCTTTTCAACTTTCAAACTTAATTTTGTAGTTCATACTGTACAAATTGCTATAAAAGTTTATTTGCATAATATTAATTAATGTCCACTATAGAAGAATTTTTATTATTATATTATAGATATACTTATCTTAATTTGTCAAGTGTGCAACACTGCTTATTTTACAAAATTGTTCCACTTAAAAGATAGTTCAATTGTTAAGTTATATATTGTAATTAATGATATTTTAATATATTTTTTAATGGATTAATTGTTCGAATAGTATTGATTCCTTCTAATGCATTAATTTTTGTTTTATTTTAACGTTTGTAACCTTCTCCTTCTGTAATAGAGAATAAGATAATTTTCAAATTCGGATTGTAAAAGCTTCTTCATCATACGAACAGTAAGTACGTCAACTTTCTTGAAGTTAGATTAGTTTAATATCTCTATTATGGTCATGAATCAACATGCACTTTTTTTTAAGGATAAAATGACATTAAGTATAAGAAAAATAGACAATATCTATAGGTCTAACTTTGGTAGCGATTGTTAAGAAAATATTTTGGCTTGGAATAATTAATTATGCAATTATGCATTATTATAAAACTTTTTAGACCTTTATCATCAATTAATTTTTAGACATAATTGATAGACCCGAAACGTACTGTTCGGACTAATTCAAAGATCGTCGATTTTAACGATAAATCATTCGAATCCGCAAATACACTGTCTGTGCTACCGATCAGCTTCGACTCGTTAGATCCGTTTTGACTAATTTTGATCTGAATGACCAGTCCGTACGAATCAATTGCTCTGATATTAAAAAATATAAATAAAAATAAAAACCTAACTACTGTAACTAGCTAACGTCTAACAGCTTGACCTTATTCCTTATCTACTCGGCTCGACTCTTAAAAACCTAAGATCTCTAATTCGATTTCGTACGCGATTCTCTCCGATTCTCTCGTCTACGACAAACTCGTTGGTGTTCTCCGACGAACTCCCCCTCTCCGCTATATGCTCTTCGACACTACTCTTCACTCTCTACTCTCCACCCTTTACTCTCATCGTCTCATTCCGCTGAATCCGGCGGTCCCCCTGCTCTGCCTTCGTATGATGAAGACGTTCCTCATCACATAAGAAGCCCCTTGTTCTCTTCACCTTCTCCATCTCCAAGTCCAGAATCAGCTACGCTGCATGAGCGTGCTCAATCTCCTCCTGCTCCGCCACCAGATACACCCTCACTGAGCTCGACTCTATCTCCGGCACCAGCACAGTTGACCGCCGATCTGAAGAGAGAAGATATAATATTTCAAATTTTTTTATGGGTAGTCTTGTCAATATAAATGATTTAGGGTAGGTGTGTGAGTTAGGTTCTCTGTTGGTGGACTGCAATCAGCCACCATGCTTTCTTTTTTTTTCTTAAAAAAAAAAACACTTGTTAGCATTTCTTAACAACTCTAGAATGGTCTAACTTTATTAATTTCATTTCACCTTACCTTCTTGCTTCCTCTCTGTCTCTTTCTTCTCCCCGCGTGCAGAAGCTTCACCGGTGCTCTCTCCCTCCAGATCCCTCCTTCTTGCTGAAAGTCTTTTCAATTTGTGCCAAATTAACTTTCTTCTTCTTCCATTCACCCTCTCCTTACAATCTCCAAGCTATTCACTACCAAAGCAACGCAAATTTCGTGCTTTCGTGTGGCTACAGGTCCGTCAGAATTCGACCAAATCTGCAGGTGATTATCACCTTTAAGTAGTTTGTTACCGTGCTCGTCCTTCTCTTGCTCCTTACTTACCTTGATTATGCCGTAGATCTTGCCAGAGCAAAATCTAGGGTTTGGCCGAAATTGTTTGTTCGCCGGCGACTGCCACCGTGAGCAAACCCAACGGTTGCTTTCGTTGCTGCTGGTACTACTTATGTCTTACTAATGCATTTGTCGGTGGTCGAAACTTTAATCGCCGGAGTCCGACGAACAACCGGCTGGAACTGTTAGGTGAGATGCTACGTGCAATATCGTCGTTAAGACTTGTTATTGAAATAATTATTAATCTTTTTTCTATGCGGTAGGTATTTTCCTCAATCGGAGGCATTAAAAGTCCGACGTCAATACTAGAGCTAATTAGGAGCCTATTCGATTCGTCATCTAGCTCGGTAAGCTTTTATCCAAGCTAGCATTATTTTTTTTAGCAATAATATGAAATCGTGATTTTGAAAGAAATTGAATTCATGTGTAGGTATTAGTTTATGCAGAGCTATAGCACCGTAGGTGCTTAGTGTTCTTTAATATTAATTTGATGAATACTAGTAATTTTGTTTGTGCATATTTATTAGGATTGAAAAAAAGAAGATAGTGAACTAAGGAAATTGTGGCGGCTTAAGCAATAACGAAGTGCTTAAGGTAAGGGTTACCGTGCCATCTTTTTCTTCCTAAATTAACGCTAAGTCTCCTGCACAGGTAACATTTGTTTTGATCCTCGGACATACCTTGCCAATTTCTTACATTTTACGATTATACCCTTCGTAATGCCTAATTGTATGTAATATACGATTTCTTAATATGATAAGTATTTATGATAATATAAATAGTAACTTGGATTTACAATACGTTGATAGATGTATCAAATGAGTATTAATGGGAATTTAAAAGATGAGTTTTATATATATGGTTTATGAATGATTGGATAAGTGTTATTATGCCTTACTTAAAGAGTTAAATGATTTATGATGGTGATTTTATGAATTTTTTAAATGATTTGAGAATAATTCCGTATGATGTTATTATGCTTTCATTTAATAAACCAATAGATTATCTTTGAAGATTAAATTTAGTTTTATCTAAAATGATATTTATTGAAATATTCGTGGATTTTGAAATGTTTGGAGATTCGCGCTGCATTGAGGCAGGTGATAGTCAGGGGCTGAGTTCAGAATTCTCGTCTCTCTTCTCTCTCTTTCGTCTGTAGATTATGTGAGCCCATGCGCGTGGGGGCGATAATACCACGGCATCCGGGTTAAATATATGGTTATATGGACGAGCTGGAGACGCGGTCTCGATTGGTTCTTTGTATCTATCCTGACTCCCTGACTAGAGTAATTGTTGTGATTGATGTTTGGCAATAAATATTTAATTGTTATAAGTTCTTAATTGACTTATTTTGTTTAACTTTTAATATGACATTCACTACTATTCATTAAGTATTTTTATAATTTATTTATATATATTTATTTGTTATTTAATATGTTGTATTCTAACTATTTATGGTTAATTCAATTTTATTCAATATTTCTTTTATTGAATTGGAATGTTTATGCTTATACTTTTAAGGATAATATAAAAAACTTATATAGCGGGAAACATATTTTCTTGATTTTGTTGTATGATTAATTGTTTGATGCATATGCATTGTATATAGCCGAACCGTTCGTACTAAGGTTTGAGTCGATATGGGACGATTTAGGACTTAATATGAATGATCTTGATCCAATCCTTGCATTTTTGTCCATTTAGAAAATTAGTATGTAAACATTAGGATAATGCATTAGAAAACTCAAATGGTGCATCTGTTATTTTTAACCTCACTGAGACTGGGATCATTTCTTTCTTTTCTTTGGCCTCTCCCAGATAGCTCGGAGGTAGTAAAGCGAGAATTTAAGTTAGCATCATCGACGAAGCCTACCCATTGAAGGTATCCCGATGTACCTTAATATTCTATTCCTAAATATAGGTGACTCTATGATCTTTAGAGGCATGTACTACTCTATTTTGTATTTATGTATTGTTGTTTAGTTTTGGGTATGTATTGTTTTGTAATAGAGAGAGTTGGCTACCGGTAGCCAGTAGTTGTTGTGTTTTATTTTGGTGGTAGTATAAATTATTTGGTATGAATGTTTTCAGGTTACTACATGTTAGAGTTGTGTTTACTCTATTGATTTTTAGGGGAGGTGCTGTTAAAATTTTATGAAAATTTTGGTACTTATTATTTTGAGTTTGTTGGGATAATTTTGGTGTCATGCCCTTAGTAGGGATGTGACAGAAGACCAGAAGCAGTCTGTGGTGGTGACCAGGGACGGAGAAGTGGAGAATGAAAAAGATGAGAACAAGGGAAATATCAGCAGCGGAGCCCTCGTGTACAGAAAATGATAGCAAAATATACGAAGGACGTGGTACTATTACGCTGTAGGCCGAAGTATCTCGAGTTAATCTAGTTAATGAATCTGATCATCATCTGTGCTTGTTAATGGAGATCAACCAGTGGTTTTTGTTTGAATCCTTAAATAAGTATAACCTTTATTATTTATTATTGTAAAAATTTTGTACCTAATAGTTTGGTCCAGTCAATAGGATAGATTTTTTTTATTATGTACAATTTTAATAAATATATATTATATTATTATGATTTAACATATATTTATTAAAAATGATGTATATATTGAATATAGTAGGTGAATTTTAGTGAATTATTCAAAATAAGATAACTAAGTTGTTGGAACTCCAAGATTATTTTTTATGATAATAATAATTAACAATTATGGTTTATGATTTTGGTTGAACTAATCAGCCACAATCAAGCTCTCTAGGATGTCATAAGTAAGATTTATCCTACACTCCATCAATTTTCATAGATATATGTTGCGAAAGAAAATAAGATTTTAAAGGTCTATACAATATATTGTTGAACCTTCACCTGATTTATTTTTTTTTACGGATGCACTAGCCTAAATGCAATAAAAAGTTAAAACTAAATGATCAAAACTAAATACAAAACAAATGCAAAAATTTAGAGAAAATTTAAGTGAACCTAAGAATAAATTAAGTCTTTAAGCAAAATAATCTCTGGCATAAAAAAATGGTAAAAAAACTAAAAAAAAACTTAAAAATTCTACCATAATTTATCAATTGGGACACTGTTTTGCTATATATATGCTACATCCTTGGCATTGAGTAAAAAATCAAATAGAGGATTACTATCATTAACGTGGCTACAAATTTCAATCATTAGCTCAAGATTTTACAGTGCTTATATTACTAGAGAATCCATCACTAGTGGTTTTTGTTTGAATCGTAAATCATATAACCTTTATTAAAATCAAGATGTTGCAAGTAGGAAGATCAACAATGGGTCAATTTTAATAAATATATATTATATTATTATAGTCATTGAAAAAATGATGCCTTTAATCATAAAGGTGAACAAATTATTCAAAATAAGATAACTAAGACCAACTCAATTATTATTTTTATGATAGACTAGTTTACTAGTAGGAAGAATGTCACCCAAATCAATGGATTCACTAAAGGGACTCACCATCCAACTCATCTCCAAGTAAGAAAATAAGAACCAAGTTGTTAGGATCCACATTAATTAAAGAAAGCCAACTTAGTTAAAACAAGTGGGCTATGATCAGAAAGTTTTAAATTTTCTTCGCTCTTGTATTTAATGTTGATGGTAAAGGTTGCACTAGACTAGCTAAAAGAAATTATGAGGCAGCTGGTTAACAACTGGACATATTTTTATCTCAATTTTGAAATTTGTTTACTAGTAGGAAGAATGTCACCCAAACTCCACTCACCATCCAAAAAATCTCCAACAAGAAAATAACAAAGTTGACATCATAAGAAGAAGCAAGCGAGATCGCGATATAAAAATGTTGATGGTAGATGCACTAGACTAGCTAAAAGAAACAATAGACAAGACATATACATCTCAATTTTGCAATTCACATAAGAGAAAATAAGCATTACAATGACAAAAAATCTTCAAATAAAGATTTCTCACTACTGTTGATCACTTATTGAACACATACTGTGACAGCTCTTTTGATCATCTCTATAGCTAAATTTAAATTTATTTATTATCTTGAGTTTGATCCTTTGTTTTAACATGTGCTATTAACTTTTAGTAAACCAGAGGCTAAATGCATGGTGAAGCACTTGTGTGAGAAACTCGGTTACAGTTTGGTAAGAGTTCATTAACTTTCTAACAAGACTTGCTATCTAGCTAGGGTCACGTGTGGTGTCCCACAGGCCGTAAGAGATTGTATTGTGTAAGGAAATCCATAAAAATTAGTGTGTTTAGTGAAACATTTTGTTCTTGGTAAATGTAGCTTGTTAAAAATAGTGAAACTTCAGCTCTTGTAAAAACGTGCTCATGGATATAGGTAAAGATATTTGTCAAATCATGTAAATTTTCTGAATAGCTTTGATTTATTATTAAATTTTTTTACTGCAAAATCTGCTGTGCTAATATCTGTTTGCAAGATTTATATCAGATGTCTATAGGAACTTTTGTTAATTGAATTTTTTATTATCAATTCAATTTGTCCCCTTCCTTTTGAGTTGATCTTATAGGTTTATCTAACATAAATGTTTACCGACTGAATTTCAATATACAGACTTAAATTCAGTAGGTAATTAAAATATCCGATTAAAAATTCAGTAGGTAAATTAAAATTAACTACTAAAACTTTAGTAACTAAATAGAAATTATCCAATGACAGTTTCAGCTGCTAAATTGAAATGACCGATTGAAAATTTCAGTAGGTAAAATGAATCATCGACTAAAGTTATTAGTAGTTAAAATAAAATTACCGATTAAAATCTCAGTAGGTAAAATAAACTTATTAATTAAATTTATTCAGTCGGTAAATTATTGTACAACCTCGATAGAATGTTTAGCTTACGATAATCAATTAGAGATTAGTCGTTGCTGATGGATTACCGATTAAGATAGTTTCAGTCAGTAAGTTTCTTTACAGAAGGATTTCTAACGAATGCTGACTATATTTTCCAGTCGGTGAATGTCATATTTGGAGTAATGTGTCCGGCTGCTTACGCCACGAAGTAGTGGACCTTTTTGGGCCAACCTGATTAGCTCTTTCATGTGCAGCTATATTAAGACTAATTAATATTTCATATCACTTAATTGCGTGAACAGCTTCGTGTGTTGGAGTTGTGAGCACTAGTAGCTTGCAGATGTGCAAAAGCTTGACAATATGCAAAAGTTGTAGTGTGTGTGAGACAGAGAGCTATTAATATAGCAGCGCTGCAAACAACAACGACGCGCATGTGGGGTATTTTCTGGAATGTGTATTTGTTGAATTTTGTCACTATTTGTAGTTGAATGTGTTTTGGTCCTTATATGAGAGCATTGATTGTTCTCCTATAAGAAATGAATGGTGTAACTCAATTTATTGAAGTAGATTCTTATGTATACTGTTCGTAGATTTTTCGCTCAAGTTGGTGAAAATTTTTCCTAATAATTACTTTTATTACATTTCTCAATGATTAGGTTTTAGTCGTATAATTCTTGATATATTCGCTCAACTTGCCAAAACCGGCTCTGTCTCGGTGTTATACTTGGTGGAAAATGGTGTGACCATGTAAGGGAAACTTCTTACTATGAACAACGCTGTCCCAAAATAATTAAAGGAAACGTAGCAGCACTGGTGAAGGATTGTTTTAACGGCTTTATTTAGCTAGTTATCATTTTAAATATTTGCAGCTCTGTATTATATCAATGTTCAAATTAATTATGCTAAATATTTTTATGAAAATGAAAGCCAAAAATTGAAGGTTTTAGCTATACTCATTAGTGGTTCAAAAGAGCCAATGGGATAAAAGATCTTGGAGTTGACAGGCTTATGGTGAATCTTTCACAGAATTAGAATAACCATCTTTCCAACAAGGGTGCTGCAAATTGTCTGCCTGACAGTGAGATGGAAAATTACATGCTCCTGTCTTTCTTGCCTGTATGATGGAGTTTGTAGATTGCATAAATCTATATTATTCCACAATATGAATCTTGGGATTATGATTCCAACTCAGTTTTCTTATCTTAAGAATCGCTTTCATTTATTATATCCTCAGTAAAAACTTTGGCTCAAATGAGAAATGACTTATCTACGTGTGCACAAATAAATTTGACTTGATTAATATAAAAAAACCGATTCTATAACTTTACGAACACAAGTGCCGCTTATGTTTTTATGTTTGTGGTTTACATAACAAGCAGTAGAATATGTAGTAGTGATGATCAATTTTGTTGGAACTGTGAAAGGATATCCTTCTGATGATAGGTACGTGAGATCTCTAGAGATTGCGATAAAAAGGAGAACATGCATTAATTTGACATTAGAACGACGTGATCTCCATGATGCCCATCTAAATTGGTTAGTAAAGCTCATTTGACATTTGATTGTAGAAGTAATTAATTGGATCGTAGCGCCGTTTATCATGTTCTCGCTTGTCAAGCCTAACGTCCTTGGAGGGGTAGGTAATTACTAGCATTGTCTGTGATCTACTCACCATTTGTGTGCTACTCCTGGGCTCATTCATTAATTTCCATACAGACAAATAGGAACATTCACATTTTAATACGTTCAATGATGCAGTATTCAGTTCTTCAACCTTTTTCTGTTAGCCGCAACGCCTTAGGCGCGCTAACCAAATTACAAGATAAGAAAAAGATTAACTTCAAGGGGAAAACGTATATATGCAAACTGTTACTGCAGGAACCTCATGAAGTTGAATATTGCTATGGCATAGTGCTTTCTCATTGTGTTCTGTAAGGTTTTATGATATGATTAACAAACTGCAAGAGTATATATGGCTTGATATGAGTTGCAACACCCATCGAAGCATACGAGTAAGAATGGATTTCGCAAGAGCATGTTATATAGGAATTCGTTTGAAAGGACCAAACTTTTTGCACGCATACAGGAATGAGATCATTCCAGATGGAAAGTTGAACTTTGTTTGAGAAATTAACGAAGTCCATTCTCTCCAATCTCTTTTCTCAAAGACCGATAAACAAGAGATGCTGTATATCTAAAACTAGCAACGTACACCTTCCATGTAAGTGTTATCAGCTATACAGTGATTACAGAAACTCTTTATCTTAATTTCCAAATGGTTCCAAGATATAAACTTGCACAATTAGCTGTAAACACGGAGTTTCCTTCATTGAATTATTAATTTTAATATAGTACCTCCTGTCCAGGAGAAGAAAATTCACTAGCAAGCCATCATTACAGTCGTTAATTTCTACAAACAGTTACATAGTGCTAATTTTTCCTGGGAAGCAACTACAATACAGAGGAACCCATGACAAATTTATTGCTAGCTACACACAAGGCCATGCCTGCTAAACCATGCGTCAAATCGCTTTTGATAACCTGGCCTGACAAGGAATAAGAAGCCCGAGTCATGGAAAGTATTCCATTAGTGGGACAATATGTTGGATTCAGAAGAAATAAAAAATAAAGTTATACCAAAAAAGCTATAAACAGCTTAACAAAAAGATATATGCTAATACAAAAATTAACAAATACCAAACTCTGGGACCAGTCATACTCAGATGAGGACCACCTTTAGAATTCTGGATAAAACAACGTCAAAATCTTGTTCTCATAGTATTTGCTAATTTTGGACGAAAGGAGTTGAACGGGACTTTTCCTAACCTGAGAATGACTTCTATAACTGTTACGAAATCAAATCACTATTGTCATTGATTCTTAACACCTACATAGTAAACTTGATCCAAAGGACTATACAATGATATTAGGCAGAGATAAGATGATGAAGACTCTTCATCCAAAGGCTACGTGAGCAGTGAACTGTAAATTTGCTTTTGAGAATTTTAAGTCCATGGTTTGTATTCCTAACTGTTGTGACTTCAGAAGCATACATATATATAGTGACATGTAACTTATCTGATACTTGCACTACAGTTCATGAGCAGTTGAGTGCATATTTCTACCTCGAGTACTTCCAGGGCCAGCATAATGCAACCTTTCCTAACACACCTCAGGGACGATAGTTAGGGTAAGGAATCCGTCCGGTCTCAATATCATCGACGTCCTCGAGAAGTAGTTCATAGTGACGCTTCATGTCATCGGCGGTTTTCCCGCCTCCAACCATGCGTGCCACCTTCTGCCAACGGTCAGGTGTGTCCCTGTCATACACTGACAATGCCCTTTCGAACAGTTTGTTCTGCTCTAGTGTCCATGACCTAGCCGATCCCCTCGACGCCATAACTATATATAAAAACTTCTAAGTGAAGCTATACGAAGAAAAGAGTCTCAATGAAGTACAGTAGTAAATGTGAAGCCAATTGTGGTGCTGAGAAGAGTGAGGAAGAAGTGCTATTTATAGTAGTATAGTGGGGACATCTGGGGAATAATCAGAGTTGGAAAAAGTTGGGAAGTGGAGAGAATAAGGAGACTCGTAGAATTGAGAACCATACGAGTTGGGATCGTTAGAGAATCTATATCTTCCTGCTTGGAGGGAAATAATGTTATGTTCCTTTCATCACATATCTCCTTTTTGCTTTGCTTTTGCTTGTATATAATAAGAACGCTTTATAGTCTAGTTCTTACATCTTACTATTATGTACATTCTAATGCACTCAGTTAAGGGTAGCTAATAGTAAGAAAGTAAGCTGAGTACAAATATTCATTGAGAAAACTTCACAGAGCACATCTATTAGCTAAGTTGATAAGTGCAGGATCATTTGGCTTGACAGGTGAATTTGATACCCCTAGCATCAAACTTCAATTTCTAAATCGAAGCAGAAAACGTTTATGAATAGTAACAGATACTTGCATAATTCAGACCGCAGGATATGGTTCAACTTGATAATACTTGCTAATTAGCTTTTCATTTCTGAACATTCATCGATCCTTAGCACTCATAAATCAGAATCAGTTTCGTTTAACCTGTTTTGATATCTGAGGAAAATTGTTGCTCGTTACTTTTTTTATTTATTCGTTACAGACAAACTTGCTATGGATGAGACTACAAAAATATAGGAAGACTACACCAAATTTTTTTTAAAAAAGGAAGAAGAAGAAAATCAAAGTTGATCACTGCTGCTCTACCTGTTCTCAAACGCGGGGCTACTAATCAAGGAAATGGAGAAGATGCAGCCACATTAAGTTATAAACTTTATATACTGCTTTTTGTAAGTTAGAAATAATGTATCCAATATGTACTCCTAAGCGTCTCTATAGGCTGCTCACCATCTGGACCAAAACCGGATGTCAAAGGCACAGTTAAAAATTCATATTAACGGTTCATTACTGATTAGTTCAACCAATACCGAAAGGCAGACAATCTTCAGCTAAATGCTCGCACTAAGAGAATCCTAGTCTATTAACTTTTATAAGCACAAGATTTTAAGGGAGTCTTTTTGATTTATACATGCAAAACATACAGCAAATATCATCCTCTGGATATAAAACATGTATTTATTCAAATTCAGACCTCACTTAGATATATATATGATAAATAAAAATCTCGCATTGGATTCTCAGTGAAAAGAGCATCTTTGGACTTATATTTCCTGTTAGAATCTTAAATTGCTGCTGCCAAGTTGTTCAAAAGAATCTTACTGCTAGGGACTGATTCACTCAGGGTATCTCTCCAAGTTGGGCATATTTTGAGTAGCCTGCAGAGCTATCAAATCTTTGTAGGTCCCATAAATTTGGCAAAGAAAGGTGTTAGGTCTCCAAATTAGATTGGATTTGAATTAGCAGCGTGAAGGGCTGAGTCATAAGTAAAAAACAGGCTAATTTGATGGTTTAGATTAGAGTTAGTAATGTAGGGGTTTAGGATGATGCCCAAATAAAAATCAGACAAACTAATTTAAAGGTGGTTCAGTAATTCGTTTTGGCTGAGCCAGACTTGATGGTGCTAACAATCCACGTCCTTCAGTAATCCTCGATTAATTGGTTGGGTGTTGATTTGGCATGTCTTATATGTGGGAGATGCAACTCCTAAATAGTTGGCCAATAGCTTAAGGACCCGATCCTGCGAAAGGGATTGGATAGGATAAGCTTAACTCATCTTCACTCCCTTTTCTTAACAAGAGCCATGAATTGTTCAGTACAAATTAGATTTTATATACGTTGGATGACTACTTGTTGTATTCCATAGTCATTAATGATATTTAAACTACATGCTCCTTAGTACAGACTTTATTTGATTCAGGTCTCTGCATAGCTAGTACTCCGTTCTGTCAATTACAAGATTCATAGGCATGAAGGCATGCGTTGAAGAATGCAGACTAGTGGAAATGAAAGAACCATTACATAGTTATTATGTGGATTGGAGTATAGAGAATCTTATTTCTTAGGAATTCTTGAGCAAACAGCATTAAAGAACTTGCATAATAACACTGTTAATCAGAGGAATGAAATATACAAAAATTGTTAGATATGTAAAGTCACTTTTCTAAATGTTGACAAGTGGTGTGCTGGATGGAATATATGGCAGCTGGAGAAGTCCATCTGAAAGCTCTACAAGTCCATCCTGAGGTTCTTATTCACCTTCACAGCTGTAAACATGCATCGACCTACACTTCATCAGATTTCGACTTGAGGCCATGACTTGGGCTCGACCTAAGCTTGATCTGGAGTTAGTAAAGCTGAAAGGTAGTCCAACTAGCAGCTCGAACAGCAGATCATTAGACTAGAAGATGGATCATTACTTTAGAGACTTGGACCATCACTTGCGAAGACAGCAGGGCAGCCATGTAGGAAGTTCGACAGTCATTTTAGGCACTATATATATAGGAGCGAGGTGATTCATTTGTTAGAGTGAAGAAAGTAAGGAAAAAACCTGGTGTGATTACAAGACCGTAAGAAGCAATTCTAGTGTGAGTTCCCACCTAAAATACACCGAAGAGCTCATATTTAGTTGCTGTTTAGTGATTTTCTTGAAACAGTGCTTGCTTCCTATGGAGTTCTTCTCATTTTCTTTTTCACATAAAATTTTGATGTTTTGTATGTGATTTTTCTAAGCTCAACTATCGTATTAGTTAGACAAGATCCTTAAATGTGTTTGGAATTCCGCTTATCTATCGACAATCTAATACAGTCGGTATTTTTAACACAAACTAGTATATGTCTTCCATGTTATTATTCTATATAAAATTTTCAATGGAAACATTCAAGATACAAAAGATGTGAATTTCCAAGACCCACGGACATGCAACACTCTTTTGGAAGCATAAAAAGCAACTTTTTTGCTAAATGACTAGTATATTATTGAAGGAATGAAAAGGTGTTGGTCCCATTACGAAATGCAGGTTGCTGTATGATGGCAAGACAGCTTGGGATAAGAGTAAAGCAAAGTTGCCTATTTGGCAGCTAAAAGCAATGGTGCAACTGTGTTAGGAATCTCTACCCATTTGTGGTCCTACGCATATTCTTTCTGATATTTGAGTTGTTTTGTCTTCTAATTTTTTTACTACTATTGCAGATAATTATATATATGCCTTATATATCTATAGAAGTTTCTTTATTGGGACCACAATTCAATGAATAATGAATAGTAATTTGTTCTGGAACAAGTTGTATGTTAACTTGTTGTCGGCCTTTTAGCAGAGCAGAATTTCCCAGTATTTTGGATTATGTTTCGCTTGTTTTTAGGATGGAAACTGGAAAGGTATCATTTCATCAAAATATTCAGGGCTAGATATCTCGGTCGAGCTTGGCAGAACCTATGATTAATGAGATCACGAACAAGAGGGATAACATCAAAGGGATAAAATTATGTGGTCTGTTGCCTGCCCAACAAGAGGGATAACTCGAGTGTATGCCTCCCACCTCCAAACATAACAGTGCCTAGGTCATTATTGCTTCAACAAGCACTTTATCCGCATAATGCTGGGTTAGCTTAGGTCAAAGTACAAACTTCTGTGTAGCCAGTCCCAAGTCTGACCAAAGGAGGAGGATTGTGGTCATATTCACAATCATACTTGAATTCTTTCAAATCTTCAAGAGATGGATTCTTTAATGAAGATCTATATAGCAGACCATACTTGCCGGATAAGGCTCTGTGGAAGAAGGAAAAACTGTGGATGGAAGTCGACTCGGTGCTAGTAATCTTCTAGGACCTCTCTCGATCGCCTTAGAAGTTATAACTTCTAAGGAAAATACAGATAGTCATTAACAGAGAGAAGAAATTATTCACTCCGGATAAAGGCAACAAGCTGTTCGATGAAATTTATTTTTGCCATTACCATTGGTATATATATTTTATGACTTCACCGATATAGAAGATGTCATCCTTTTGAAATGGACTGATCTTTTTGTATATTGGTTCGTCCACCGTATACCAAAAGAAGAAAACGAAGGAAGACCACTCTCACTATCGCTGCACTTTCCTCTCCCTGCTTTTGAAGATGAGGTTATAATCGATGAGGATCCCGTACCCCATGTTACTGGATAAGATTCTGTACAATCTGATTTTTATCAAGGATGACAGCAAGTTTTAGAAAAGAAAGTCATAATTTTGTTTGATAACTTGATTTCCTATTCCCTAGATGATTTTTCTTCTGAGTTAAGAATGAGTAAATTAATTCTATATTGAATAAAAGTAAGATGAGAAGAGAGTTAATATACTAAAGAGTTACATAGCCTATTCGCTTAAACTTTTGGGTTGGATTGAGCTTTCTACTTGTATTGATCGGACTCTTCTGTTTTATTTTGATTAACTCTTCTGATATTGTATCTCCTCAACAGTGGCATCAGAGCCGATGGTTTGACATAAAGTCCGATGCACATAGTAGCTATCGCTACAATGAATGAGTAGGTTAAGAGCAGCATGACTCACATACGGCTTCCGCAAGATGTGAGCGAGAATTCGAAGTAAGTTGGATTCTGATGGAAATATCTCTCTTAAATTGCTAGTGTTGGGGATCCAAATGATGCTATTTATAATAAGTGAAATAGTTTCTCTCATCAAAAAATTATTAGACATTATTTTAATATTACACATTTTTTATGGTCATTACTTTTATGACATAATTTTGAAATAATTAAATAATAAAAGTTATAATAACTATCTTATATTCTAGTAGTTATTCTATTGAGTGTAGTTATTAGATAGTTATTTTATATAATTATTTGATAGTTATCATATTGTGGAGGTAGTTTTTTAATGGGAGAAGCTGCTTTACTTTTTACAAATATCATTTATTTGGGTCCCCAATAAATGCAATTCAAGAGAGATACCTTATTCCATTATATTGAGTTATTATTGTGTTGGAAAAACTCATTGAGTTGAATAATATAAAGAAGAGAAATGATTGACTATGGCTGGATTAGTGATTTTCTATAAAATCTTTTTCTCTTTCGCTAATGTTTTGAATTACATGTGACATCAGATCCTACATTTCTATCTCTGTCTAGTCTTACAATTACTATATGAGTATATTATGTGATGTTTAATGCATATTATACTCTTATATTGTATTCTTCTTTTGAAATTTTTATACCGGTTCTACTGATTTTTCGTACTTTTGAATATTTGTATATTCTATAATATTTTGAGTACAAATTAACCATCTTATCGTACAATATAGTATAATATTATTTTGTTTAGACATCAACGATTTATATCTATTTAGTTGAATATTCTACCATATAATTTTATTATACTTCGAAAGATGGTTTTTGATTTATTTATGTTATCTCTAAAATTGGTGTATCTTTATGAAGTTTATGATTCATATTTATTTTTGAGATAATTTTTTGATTTAGCAAAAATTTTAGTATAATTAAGTATTTAGGATATGCTTATATATGATATGTTAAGTCAAATTTTTGATGTCATATGGTTAGCATACATGTAAATATTTAAAGAATGACCACCGCATTTTTAATTATACTGATGTATGCATTAAATATTTTTCACATATATAATCACATAAATTTATATGACATCAAATTGTAATTAAATATAAAAATATGATAGTTTTGTCCATAAGGAGTTATTATATATTCATATTTATTTAGGATGGAATAGAAAATATTTATTATTATCTTGATTTGCCCACATGAATTGAGAAATAATAATAAATTTCTAGTTTAATCATAAAATCTTTGCCCGTAGGTAGATTTTAATTACATATGGATTCATATATATTATGATATGTCTTACATTAGTAAGCTTATTTGTTAGATAGTTTATGCCTCATATATATTGTTGAGTAAACGTGTTAAATTTATTTATTTACAGTTGATCAAACTTTGATATTTTCTAATGATAAAATTTTCTGCTTAAGTCGTGACAACTATAAAGGGTGAAAGGAGAATGTTTTACTTCATTTGAGATGTTTAAACCTTAACTATGCTCTTTATAAGGATGAGCAACCCGTACCTACAAGTATTAGTACTCTTAGTGAGATAGTACTATACGAACGGTGGGAGAAATCTAATCGATTAAGTATGATCCATATCAAATCTCACATTATGATTAGTATTCGTGGGTAGATATCTGATTGTACTTATGTCAAAAATTTAATGAAGGCTATCGATGAGCAATTTGAGTCTTCGGATAAATCATTGGCTAGCATCCTAATGAGCAATTTGACATCTATGAAGCTTGAATTTAAGGGTGTTCGCGAGCACATTATGCAAATGAGGAACATCATTGTTCAATTAAAGTCCTTTAAGATGGAGATTTCTGATGATTTTCTGATGTATTTTGTTCTAAACTCTCTTTCATCTTAGTATAATGCTTTTAAAATTTACTGTAACACAAATAAAGATAAATGGTCATTTAATGAACTTTTGATCATGTGTGTTCAAGAGGAAGGAAGATTCGTTTAGAAAATAAATAAAAGTGCATATATGGTAATAGCAGACAAAAAGTAAATCTTTAATAAAAAAATGAAGGACAAATCGTATGCAACAGGCAAGTCGAATGGTTTTTCCCATATTGTTGGGAAGGAATCTAGGTGTTTCTTTTGTAAAAGGAAGGGACACATGAAGAAAGATTGCCCTAAAAAAAAAATTTGGCTTGAAAACGAAGGTAATCTCATATCCTATATGTGTTATGAATCTAATATGGTTTATATTTTCCACAACACTTGGTGGATTGATTCTGATTTTACAATTCATATTTCTAATACCATATAGGATTTTCTAAACCAAAGGAAACCAACAAATAGTGAATGTAGCATCTATTCTGAAAATTGGATGCCTTCACGTGTGGAACCGTAGGAATTTATATACTAGTTTTAAGAGCTGATTTTATTTTGGATTTAGAACGAACCTTTTATATTCCAAATTTTTCTAGAAATTTAATTTCTATTTTCAGACTTGTACCTTTGGGTTTTCTTCTACTTTCATGGAATATTTTTTAATTTATTAAAATATTCAAATATTATTAAAAATGGTACAATGGATGATAGTTTGTTCAAAATTCATTTAAGTGATAATGTCCCTTATAGTTTGATGGCTTCACACAATATGCTGGTATTGAGCGTTGTGTTATAAAGGAGAAATCTTCCCTATTATAGCATCGGAGATTGGAACATATCTCTATTGAGAGAATCAAAAAGTTAGTAAACGATGGAGTACTTGGAACTCTTGACTTTATAGATTTTGATACTTGTATAGACTGCATTAAAGAAAAGCGACTAACAAGAATAAGAAAGGTGGTACGAAGAGCTTTGAAATTTTAAAAATCATATATACTAGTCGTCAGAAATATTTTATTATTTTCATTGATGATTATTCATGATTTATATATCTCTACTCGCTTCATAATAAAAACGAAACGTTTGATGCCTTTAAATTTTATAAGACAGAAGTGGAGCAACGATGTGAAAAACAAATTAAAATAACGAGATATGACAAAGGTGGTGAATTTTATGTTAGATATATAGGTACTGGATAAGCACCAAGTCCACTTGTTGAATTTCTTGAAGATCAAAGTATTGTAGCTCAATACACGTTGTTTGGCTCACCATCACAGAACGGTGTAGCAAAAAAAAAAAAATGTACATGGTGAGTAGTATGCTTAGCAACTCCAACCTTCCTTCTTTATTATGAAGAGAAGCTACTAAAACAGCATCGTATATGTTAAATAGAGTTCCAACCAAGACAGTTTCCAAAACGCCTTTTGAATTATAGAAATGTTGGAAACTAAGCTTAAGACATATATGCATTTGAGGTTGCCCAGCTGAAGTTACAGTTTATAATTAGAAGAAAAGAAGTTGGATCCAAAGACTATCAGTGAGTATTTAATTGGATGCGCTGAAAGATCTAAGGGTTATAAGTTTTATTTTTCATACCATACCAGTATAATTAATGAATAAAAAATTATTAAATTTCTTGAGAATGATGTGGTTAGTGGGATTGATCAATTCAAGAACTTCGTTTTTTAGGAAGATCATGTTTTAGATACAACTCCCAAAACAAGTGTAAGATTGGTCGTTCATTCAAATAGAACAGATATTAAAGATCAATCACTCAAGTTCCACATTTTGCTGAAAATGCTTTAAAAAATCTTGATGGACAACCTCCACAAGAGGGACATCCAATTGTGCAACAACTTTCACAAGAGATTGTTGATACAATATTAAAAAGATCTACTATAGTTAGAAAATCAATAATTTCTACTAATTATGCTGTGTATCTATATGAATCTGACTACGACATTAGTATCGAGAATGACCCTGGGACGTTTCCACAAGCAATTGAAAGTGATAAATCTAAATTGTGGTATAATGCTATGAAAGATGAAATAGGTTCTATGACAAATAATCAAGTATGAGACCTTGTTGAGTTGCTAATGAGGTGAAGACTATTGATTGTAAATAGAAAACCAAGAAAGATTCATTAGGCAACATTGAGAGATACAAGGGCAGACTTGTCGCCAAAGAATTCATGCAGAAGGAAAGAATTGATTATCGAGATACATTCTCTCCTGTTTCTAAAAGAAATTCCTTCTGTATCATCATGGCATTAGTTGCTCATTTTGATTTAAATTTATATCAAATGGGTGTGAAAATGACATTCCTTAATCGAGATTTAGAGGAAGAGGTTTATATGAAACAACATGAAGGATTTGTTTCCAATGAAAGTGAGCACTTGGTTTGTAAGCTACGCAAATCCATTTATGCATTAAAATAAGCCTTCCGTTAGTGGTATTTGAAGTTCCATAATGTTATTTTTTCATTTGATTTTGTGGAAAATGTTATAAACTAATGTATATATTACAAAGTTAGTAGGAGTAAAATCATCTTTTTGATTTTATATGTTGATGATTTTTTGCTTGCAACCAATAATATAGGGTTATTTCATGAGGTAAAAGAATTTCTCTCGAAACATTTTGATATGAAATATATAGGTGAGGTATCTTATGTTATTGGCATAAAGATACATAGAGATAAATCTCAAGGTATCTTGGGATTATTTCAAGAAGTCTATATCAATAAATTTTTTGAGAGATTTCGGATGAAAAATTGTTCACTCATAGTGAAAGACGATAAGTTCAATTTGAATTAATGTTCTAAATATGAACTTGAAGGGAACAAATGAAAAACATTCTATATGCTTCAGCTGTTGCAAGTCTAATGTTTGCTCAAGTCTGTACTAGACTTGATATTGCATTTGCCTTTGAAATGTTAGGAAGATATCAAAGTAATCCAGAATTAGATCATTGGAAGGTTGCAAAGAAGGTCATGAGGTATCTTTAAGGAACTAAGAATTATATGTTTATATATAGACGATCCGATATTTTAAAAGTTATTGGATATTCAGATTCAGACTTTACTGATTGATTCTCGAAAGTCAACACTGAATATATCTTCATGGTTGCTTAAGGAGCTATATTTTGGAGAAGTGCAAAATAATCTTTAATTGCTAATTCTACTATGGAAGCTGAGTTTGTTTCTTATTTTGATGCTAAATTATAGAGTATTTGGCTAAAGAGTGTCATTTCTATGTTCAAGTTGTTGACCCTTTCTCTAAGCCATTGAAAATATATGGTGATAATTCAGCTGTTGTGTTCTTTGCTAAAAAGTAACAAAAGTAGAAGTCAAAGTAAATACGTTGGCATTAAGTACTTAGCAATTATAGAGTACATTAAACTAATGAAGTGCTAATTGAGCATATTCGTATTGAGTTAATTTTTACAGATCCTTTGATAAAAGGCATACCACCAAAGTTATTTAAGGATCATGTAATAAAATGAGACTTAGTCATAATTTGTCACTTATTATTTGATTTGTTTGCAATATTTATGTATTAAAATTCTGGATTAAATTTATTTTCTTATTTCTGTCCGTATACATTTATATTGAGAATGACAAATATGTGACAATCCAGAATAAACATTTGAGGTTTATTCATAAACATATGAGTTTATTCAAAAGAAGAAAACTTATATTATAATAAATGGAAAGAAATTTTTACTTATAAAGAAAATTACCATAATGATTTATATAGTTTTTCTTTTGTTTAGACATATGGAATACCAGACTATTTAAAAACTATGATGAAATAAAAGTTCAAACCATATGAGAATATTTTTTGCACTTTCGAGAATCAACACAACCAGCAAAGTTTGAATCTAAATATCGAACAATTTCCAAAAAATCGGATCGTCTATATGTAAGTATATAGTTCTTAGTTCTTTGAAGGTATCTCATGACTTTCTTTACAGCCTTCCAATGATCTACCCTTGAATTAATTTTATATCTTCTTAATATTTCAAATGCAAATGCATTGTTACGTCTAGTATAGACTTGAGCATACATTAGGCTTCCAATAGTTGAAGCACATGAAATGTATTTCATTTATTCCCTTTCAAGTTCATTATTAAGAAATTGATTCAAATTTAACTTATCACATTTTACTATAGGTGCAACACTAGAACAATTTTTATCCGAAATCTCTCAAGAACTTTATTGATATAGGCTTTTAAGATAATCCAAAATACCTTGAAATCTATCTATATGGATCTTTATTCCAATAATATAAGATGTCTCAGCCGTATCTTGCATATCAAAATATTCGCATGTCTGGTATATGTAAATATATTATTTTATATTTTTAATTTATATGTGGCATCAGAGCCTAACTTTTCTATCTCTACTTAGTCATAAAATGACTATATGAGCATATTATATGTTGTTTAATGAATATTATATTCATATATTGTATTCTTCTTTTGAAATCTTTATACCGGTTCTATTAATTTCACTTACTTTTGAATATTTTGTATATTTTATAATATTGTGAGTACAAATTAACCATTTTATCATATAATATAATATAATATTATTTTGATGGGCATTAATGATTTATATCTATTTAATTAAATATTCTACCATACAATTCCATTATATTTGGAAAGATGTCTATGATTTATTTTTATTATCTCTAAAATTGGTGCATTTTGTAAAGTTCATGATTCACATTTATTTTATAAATAATTCTTTGATTTAACAAAACTTTAACATAATTAACTTTTTGTGATATGCTAAATCAAAATTTGATGTTATATGATTAGTGTACATATAAATAATTTAAGAATTGCCACATCATCTTTAATAATGTTGATGTATGCATTAATTAATTTTTCAAATATATAATCGCATATGTTTTATATGACATCAATTGTAATTAAATATAATAATATGGTACATTTGCTCACAGAAAGTTATTGTATATTCATATTAATTAGGATGAAATAGAAAATATTATGATTTATCAACAAAATAGAAAAATAATAATAAATTTCTAATTTTATCATAAAAGATAATTGTATAAATCAAAATGTGTTAGAATATTTGCCACAGGTAGGTTTTAATGACATGTAAATTAATGTATATTATAATAAATTTTACAATGGTAAGCTTATCTATTATATGTTTATGCCTCATATATTGTTAAGTAAGCGAAAATATTGAATGAAAAACACTAACCTCCAGCCATAGTTAATCCTTTTTCTCTTCTTCAACTTTTTTTATCTCAATGAGTTCTTCCAACACAAACAACAATTCTCTATGATGGTAAATGAATATCTCTCTTAAATTGCTTGTGTTGGGGACACAAATAATACTCACAAATAATAGTATTTATAAAAAGTGAAGTAGTTTCTTCACAATATGGTAGCTACCAAATAACTATATGAAATAACTACATAATAACTACACATAATAGAATAATTACAAAAACATGGGAAGTTATTATAACTCTCACTAATTAATTCTTATAAAATTATGTCATATAAAAGTGAAGACCACAAAAAATATGTAATGCTAAAATAATGTCCAATACAACCTTCATGCCGCCTGAGAATTCTTGAACACTGAACAATCCCTAATGTACATGTAAAATTGGTAAGTGTTTGAGAATAGATATTAATACTTTGTAGTTTCGTTCTAATCTATTGTTGACATTTTGAATGCCACAGAAGACGGCATCTCTTATGAGGTCAAGAAAATCTTGGACAAACAAATGTGCCTAGGTATTTTTCAAAATATGCCTTGGCGCAAAACACTATTCTCCGTCCTTGGCAAAAATATTAACCCATGATTGCACGAGAAGAAAAGGTGTTGTATATAGAGAGACAATACCATTGTATGCAACCATTACAACCCTTGCAGCCATTTTATGAGTCTCCTATGTCCAACACTATTTTTGATCTATGTGACTTGTGCGACTAAGCGCGAGGTGTGCCACACTTTATGATGTTATTTGACACTACCAATCAAATAACAACAAAACGCGATAGACACAGAGAAGAACATTACATTCATTCCAACGTATTTTGTAAAGATATAGTTGTTTCTTCAAAATGAGAGATTATAGGAATGAATTTTGTTTTAGAGGAGACACGCTCAAGGTCGTCGGAAAGATTTTGCGGATACGATCAAGACTTCGCTAGCACTAGTAAATTTATTATAAAAGTTAATAAAGTTTTACTAATAGGAAGACGATTTTCGAAGAGAACTGATCGGAGGGGAGTTTTAGTAAAAAAGAAGAGAGCCAGTAAGGAGTTATGTAAGAAAAAGTGAAATTCAATATTCTCTTAAGATATCAGTTTGAAGTTTTTTAAATTTTTTGTTATAAAAAAAATGACTTACAAGAAATTTTGAAAATGTGACCTATAAAAATTAAAATGAGGGTTAATAAAAACCTGCGAAAGAATACAAAGCCATCCGACCTTTCTGTTTTTCTGACTTTGACCCCCATCCAAACATCTCCAGATCCTGGAGTGCCCCGCTGCTCCGACACTGCCCTTCTCCTCTGCGGGCGCTCTCCGCCCGCAGAGAAGGTGTGCCACTCTGTCTTTCTCGCTCTCTCTCGCTTTCAACCATTCTTCTTTGTATTATTTTTCTTTACTCCCAATTCATTTCTCTGTTTGGGGTTAAATTTCTTAGCTGGTGAAGCATTACTGTGCATTTTCTCGATTTTGGACAGGATAGTTGTAGGATTTCGTTGCGGGGTTATTGAGTTGTTGAGCTCGGTTTGGTGGTTGCTCAGTTGTTGTTGGAGCAGTTCAATATACTGGACATTTAGATTCTTTATCTTTTTGAACGAGGTGGGAACTTCTATGAATTAATGAAAGTGGAATTTTATGTTGGAAGAGAAAGTGTTGAATTCTTTGTTGGATTTGCTTCTGATGGTTCTGGGGCCAAACCTGGTACTAGGCCAACCAAATGCAACACATGTGGTGGTCAGGGCCAGGTTGTTTCTTCGGCTAGAACTCCACTTGGTGTCTTTCAGCAGGTAATTTCTTTCTCAACTTGTGGAGGTATCGGGGAATCCGTTACTCCATGTAATACTTGTGGCGGGAATGGCCATGTGAGGAGGATGAAGAGGATTGGTGTAAAAGTTCCAGCAGGCTTTGACTCTGGGAGCCGTTTGATGGTTAGATCGTAGGGAAATGCTGGCCGAAGAGGCGGTCCTCCTGGAGACCTTTATGTCTTCATTGAAGTACTATCAGAGCCTGTGCTCAAACGGGATGGATCTAATATACGTTACACATGCAAGGTATCATGTATTGATACAATCCTTGGTACCACTATCAAGGTTCCCACTGTGGATGGGATGGTCGACTTAAAAATTCCTCCAGGCACGCAGCCAAGCACAACACTAGTGATGGCAAAAACAGGAGTTCGTTCCTCGGGAAACTCAAACACTAGGGGGGATCAGTTGGTGCGTGTGCAGGTGGAGATACCCAATAGGCTGAGTAGTGAAGAGAAGAAACTTATCGAGGAACTAGCAAATCTAAATAAGACAAAGACTGCAAAAAGCAGGAGATAGTGATTCCAGAGTCTTCAAGCATATCTTTGCAGTTAAAGCATTTTCTGCTGTCCTCTTAAGTATTTGATAGTTCTATCCCTCATCGTCGATAGTTTCTGCATAACTGCAAAGGGATCTTGCAAATCATTTGTGAGGTGGCAAGTGGCAACTGCTTCTTTGGCGGGTATTGTAGTAATTTGTTGTGATTTGAGGATTCTTTTAGCGGCATCCCTTACAAGATAAGAAGCAAGCAGAGAAGAGAGATCATCACATAAGGAGCCTTTTGGTCGATGAAATTTTGACACCACATTGTAAGTTATAAGATGTAACTAGAGTATCCAAGTATGATGCATATTTATTGTAGATACAGCTGAAGTTAGTGTTAACTATGTCCACAAATTTGATACTTGGAGGAAAGGAATGGTTATTTTGAGGTTTTTCTTGTGCTCCAAAATAGTTTACTGTTGTGTTTCATCTATATTAACTATGTAAGAGTATGCTCTTGTTGATTTCAGAATTAGATATTGTTACTGCTTATAGTAACCAGGAGTAGATTTGTTTAATGTTTCGTTTATGCAAATAGCAAATACTCCAAACCATTCCTGGAGCTGCGCAGGAATCCTTTTTGGAGGCTTGACTGTGTGTGCTTCTTTCAACTAGAGTTGCCTGTGCAATTCGAGTGTTTCCGTAGGTGTAGTATTGTCTTACGTGTATATGACTATATAGTAAATGATCGAATTGTACAAAACCTATTCCAGGGCATGCTCATTTTAGCTTTGATCTCTAGCTCCGTTTGATCTCCTTCAATTCTTATAACACAAGTTTTGTTCTCTCTCTTACTCCATCCAAGATTATCAAAATCGAAACTTTAGATAGGATCGTTCCGCTTGATTAGGATTGTAAAATCGATATTTTAAAATAAGATCATACAATTTTATATTACATAAATTTTACAAAATTTTTTAATATTATTGAGAATTTTTTGTAAAATATTTTCTAATATTTTTAAAATTTTTTTAATACATTTACAAATTTTAGAATTTTATTTTTAAACTTTATAAAAAACTCTTCTATATTTTATAGAAAATTTTTCAACATGATAATTTTACAGTAAATCTTTTTAAATTTTATAGAAAACTTTCTAAAATTTTACAAAAAGCTCTATCAAATTCAGTTAATTACATAAAAAAATTTCAAAAATAAAATCGTATAAAATCGTGAAAATGATCGAGATTTTACCAATTTTTAGATTTAAATCCGAATTTGGGTGGGATTTTACTAAAAAAAGATTTTATTTGAAATAGAATCGTTTTGGTGAAGTAAAATTTTATTATTTATCAGAATTTCGATAACTTTATTGCTATCTTATCATCTCCTTGCTTCTTGTAGTCTTCAACTCATAATTTCAAATACTATCATCCATAAGCATTCTTGCAATTCATAACTTTTGTTGCAGGGCCAAGCAATGCCTAGAACAGTCAAACAAAGCAACAAATCATCCTCTATGGAAGGGATGTTTTCCGTAGAACTGATTACTAGCGGATTTATGCCTGTAGAGCTGCTTACCAATGAAGTAATCATGTCAGATTATAGATTTTGGCTTCTAGATTAAGGTTGGTCAACTGTGTGACGGCGATGCACCATGAAGAATGTTATGCTTTGTTTCTTGTCCTTGAGCTAATTTTTGTCCAGATAAGATTCATTGTACTCAAATGTCCTTTCTTAGTTGCTAATTATCTAATGAGTTGCGTTTACTGCAACTTCACCAATTTCTTCTGCTATTCTTTTTCATGGTTTCCCATACAAAGCCGGTGATACCGAGAATCACTTGAACCGTGAGTGAGTTTGTGATACAACATTTGCCACCTGCAACAGGTCGTGAGTTTGCGTCTGCACTTGAACCGTTATTGGTTTAAATTTATCATTTAACAAAAATAATAAAATGGATGATATTCATCCCAAATTGCCTCCAAAGTTACAAATCTTCTACTGTGTTGATGTGATTACAACATTTTGATTCTTCTTGTATAATAGTCAAGGTAAGTTGATGTTATTCATCATCAAAAGTTTGAAATTTGTTTGATAAAAAAAAATGTCTATTAAAGCTTGAAACGTGCGGGCCGAAATTGCGCATAGAACTACGCTGCGTTAGGCAGCCTACTGCTTTTGGAAGCCAGAATTTGCTTTCATATTCAAATTAACAATTATACTCCAACAGTCCCTTTTCAAGCAAATTCAAGAAAGTAGCTCCTGTTCTCCCTCCCTTTAAATATTGCCCATGTTTCATCTCTCCATACTCAATTAGTATTAGCTCCAAAACACCATGAAAACAATGACAAACTGCAGGAAGAGCGTCTTGTTACTTGCTCTAACATCGATCTTGGTCGCCCCTCCTGTATCATGTTCTTCTTCTGCTTCTTCTTCTGTGACCGTTCTTATTAGGGTTGATCAGTCAGGGAAAGGAGATTTCAAGACAATCCAAGATGCGATTGATGCGGTTCCATTGAACAATAGGCAACATGTTTTCATCTCTGTCAAACCTGGTGTCTACAGGTAGTTCATTTTCTTCTCTTCTCATGTGTGCGCGTATGTATGTCCATGATGAGTTCATTCTCTAAGTCTGATAAAAAGACATTCTTGTTTGAGTTGAGAGAACAAGAAATGCTATACTTTGTAGCCATTTTCATGATGAATTCAATGAGGGTCATTGTGCTAATACAATATCGGAGAGAAAATACTAAACTTTTGAAAAGTCTCAATCGTTCCACTTGAATTATTGAGCCATTAGTTGACAGGGTTGACATGACGCAGCTAGTGGCTAAAATAGCCACTAAAAGTAGCCTTCCTAGCAAATTAAATATTAAACAAAAATTGATTGTTTAAGAATTTCCTGCAGGGAAAAGATAGTAGTTCCAGCAAATAAGCCCTTGATAACTCTAAGCGGCACTAGCGCTGGATCGACCGTTATAACATGGGCTGAAGGTTGGGATACTTTAGAATCCCCAACAGTTTCAGTACTGGCTTCAGATTTTGTAGCAAGATACCTTACCATCGAGGTAATCAAATAATCAATCAAAGTCTGTATTCTCTTCAAACCTGAATCACTCTTATAACAAAAATAAAATAACATATAACTGGCTTCCTCTGTTGTTGAAAAGTGAGAAAAGATATACAGGAAGTGCTGATATTCTTTTGGCAAGTGCTCTAAAATATTTATCGGTGATACAGAACACATTTGGACCAAGTGGTCCTGCAGTTGCATTGAGAGTAGCAGGAGACCGAGCAGCGTTTTATTCTTGCCGGTTCCTTTCTTACCAAGACACATTGCTGGACGACAGCGGTAGACATTACTATAGCAATTGCTACATTGAAGGTGCTACAGATTTTATTTGCGGAGATGGCAACTCACTTTTCGAAGTAAGTCAAAATCAAAATCCATCAGTAATGTTTTTCAAACTTAGTACAAGAGAATGTAACGCACCTTCAATACTAGCGACCCTAAGAGGGTTGGTTGAGGCATTTCTCCTTAGTGAATAGGCCACAATACCCACGTTCTGAAACAGAGAAGCAATAATTGATACATCATTGACAAGAACACATACCCATGTTGCAGAAATGCCACATACATTCAATTTCAAAAATAGGCGGAGCAATGACTGCTCAACGTAGGACATCGCCGTTGGAGAATACTGGCTACAGTTTCGTGGCATGCAAGATTACCGGTGAGGGAACTAAGACAACACTCCTTGGCAGGCCATGGGGCAAATACTCTAGGGTAGTTTATGCTTATACCTACATGTCAGATGCTGTGATTCCTCAAGGATGGGATGATTGGGGCCATCCAAGTAATCAAAGGTACATACATCATAATTCACAATCACCAATAATTTTATTAAAATTAACTCCATATTTCATCTTTTAAACGAACTAGTCGATGCAGTAGCTACAATTTACAGAACTTGAATGTTGTTGTGCAGGACAACATTTTACGGTCAGTACAAATGCTATGGTCCTGGATCAAATACCTCTAACAGGGTATCATGGTCTTATAACAACCTTAGCGATGATGAGGCAACGAAGTACATGTCCAAATCTGTCATGAATGGCAAACAGTGGCTTAGGCCACTTCCAACACAGTTCACTAAGGCTTCTGATATTCTATCAAAAGCAGTGAATGGAAAGAGCTAGTTGAAAGGGTATATACTTTATAGATTGTTGTAACAACCTTGTATAAGATTCCGTTATCTGACGTGATTTATAGTTGTAAATTTGGTTTATAAGATTAGATAAACAAGGTGTTTGCAAAAATAATAATTCCAGAAATGGCCAAAAGGTTAGTAATTTTACATTCAAGGACATCTTTTCATATGTTTGGGACTGAATATTTCTACAAGCTGCATCGATCATAGGGGTGGCAATATATGACCCGACCCGAAACCGACCCACATAATCAGAATTAAAGTTAGAAAATTTGACCAGTATAAATATATGGATTGGATTAGGGTTAAGGTTGAACGAATCGGATCCGGTTATTAAATTGGTTGATCCGGGTTAACCCGAAATTGACCCACCAATCCGAATTATCATATCTTGAAGGAATAATATTTGATTTTTCTATTCCGTATATTAAAATATTAGCAATAAAAATAATCGATAATAATAATTTATAAATTATTAAATTATATAGTATTTATAATTAATTATTATTTTCATATCTTAGCAAAATAGTGTAAAATGAGAATTATAATATTATCGAAAGTATTACTGTGTAGGTGTTTATATAATAACGAATTTGAATTTCGTGTAAAAATTTTTAACAAAATTTTATTAGATAGTTATGTTTATCAAAATTTTTATCAAAATTATTAGTATATATTTATAATCATAAAATTTCAGCTATCAACACATATTTTCAAAAAAATAATAATAAATAAAATTTTTTTTGGATATTTTAAGTACTGATGAAGATATTAAAGAATGCACATTTTGACGGGTATTCATTATATCTCGTCATTAAGAACATTGTGCACTTCCATTACAACTAATTTTATAATTTCGCTGAATTTTAAAAATATAAAATTAAAAATTAAAAATTTTAATTATTAAATGGGTCGACTCGAATTTGACCCGGTTATTAATAGGTTGGATTAGGGTTAGACAATTTTGACCCGTATAAATTTATAGGTTGGATTAGGGTTGAACGAATTTGACCCGGTTATTAAGTGGGTCGACCTGAAACGACCCACAAATCCAAATTGCCCCTCCTAATCGATCATATAAAATTTTTTTGAACAAGGTCTAGAACTCAAAACAATAGTCCTTAAATAAGGTTGGTAATAAATAATCCGACCCGAAAATTCAATCCGAAATCGGCTCATTTAATTTTGATTAAAATTCAGAAATTTGACCTGTATAAATATATGGGTTAGGTTAGATTGAAAAATTTTAATTTGGTTATAAAATAGATCAACGTGACCCGAAATTGACTCACCAATTCAAATTACCATATCTTAAAAAGACAGTTATTTTCTATTTTTGCTTACCGTATAATATAATTTTACCAACAAAAAAAATGATAATAGTAATTTATAAATTATTAAATTATATTGTATTTATAAATTAATCGTTACTTTCATACCTTAATAAAATAGTACAAGATGAAAATTATAATATTATAGAAAATATTACTATATACTTATACTCATAAAATTTTACCTGTCATCACATATTTTTCAAAAATAAAAATAAAAAAATTTCTTAGAACATTCAAGGGACCGATGAAGAATACATATTTTGATGAATATTCACTATATCTCTTCACCAAAAATATCGTGCACATTAATTCCAACTGATTTTATAGTTTACTCAAGTTTAAAAGTGTATATTCAAAAATTAAAAATTTTAATTATTAAATAATTTTATTCGGTTATTAAATAGATTGGGATAGGGTTGACAATTCGACATGTATAAATTTATGGGTTAGATTAGGGTTGATAATTTTAATCCATATAAATTCATAGATTGAATTAGGATTGAATGAATTTGATCTAATTATTAAAATGTTGACCCAAAATCAACACACCAATCTAAATTGACACCTCTATGTTTAAAGAGTAGTCGCCCAAGTCTTATAAAGGTCCAGAAGAAACACCCTGATAGGGATTAGATGACCCAAGAATCCGAATAACGGCTTAGTATTAAGACAATGGTCGATTATGGTATAAATAGCTTGCTTCTTAACATGCCAATTTGATGCACAAAGAGAGATGGAGAAAGCACCAAAACACACAAGATAAGTAGCAAAGTAGCTTATAATAAAGTAGATAACTCATAGATCTACCATACACAAAAAAATATTGAGAGTTAAACTCTCAGATCAAATCAAATCAATCACAAGAAGCATAAAAAGAAGAATAAACACAACAAAGAATAATCGAAGACAAACACTTACGTAATTTGGCTTCAAAACAAACCTATATCGACAAAAAAGAAGAGACAAATTTCATTATTAATATGAAAATGACAAAGATGGAGCAAATTTAAATTCCTATAAAGCTCCAAAGTAAAAATAAACCCACTAAAAAAAAGGTTGAAATAAGGAAAACAAATCACTCGTAAATAGTTCTCCCATAAAACACCCTAAAGAAGGGGGTTGTACAAAAATGTAAAAGAGTTTGTTGTATGTTTATGAAATATGATGATTTTATATAAGAGAATACATGGAATTTCTAGGTATATGGGAGTTACTTCTAATATAATTATTGCTCGATCATTTTGTGATAATCCAACTTAAGTTTCTTGTATACCTCGAAAAGAGTTTAAGTATATGATTTATACTAGTGACATAAGTATTATTTGAAAATTAAAATTATGAGTTTTATAAATGATTTAAGAATGATTTTGATACGCTTCTACTGTGTTTTTTTTCTAATGGATCAAATAATATATGATGAAATTTTATGAGTCTTAAGCATAATTGTATTTAATAATATATGTGAATTTTGTACTGTTTGGATGCTCACGCTACTTTGAGGCAGACGATAGTCATCATAACCGAGTTCACAATCTCTTTTCTCACATCTCCTCTCTCCGTTCGTCTGTAGATTAAGTGCAAGCCTATACGCATGGGGACGGTACCCCCGGCACCTGGATTTGATATGTGAATGAGCTAAAAAAACAGTCTCACTTGAGCTGGAAACAAGGCTTGACTTGAGCTGAAAAATGCAGTCTAGTTCGGATTATAATATCATGTGTACTCCCTAACCGGTACCGGTTGTTATGGATTGTTTGATTAGTACTGAATGTTCAATTAATATATGACGAATATTGTTTTACTTATTTTTTTATTTGAAATCATAATATTCATTATTTTATTACTTATTAAATTATTTATAAATTTGTTTATGTAATTATTAAATTATGCATTAATAAATTGTATTTGGCTAATTATTTATAGCTTACTTTTGTTCATACTTTTGAGTGAAATAATTTTAACCTATTTATTATATATATCAATCCGATTTTGATCTATTAATACATATTGCCACCTATATCATCTACCGCAGACACGTTCTCTAAAAAAGTGAATACATAACAACATCAGCAACAAAATGCATAGCGCATCAATAAAATTAACCAGAATCATATCTCTTCCTTTGTCTTAACGATAAAGACCTCTAACTGGTGTTTGTTCTCACATACCTCTCACACGATATATTATTTAAGCACTTATATATATATGCTCTTACTCTTTACTAAGAAATGAAACTCTTTTTTATCTCTCCTTCCCTGACTAGCTAAACAACAAGGATTAACTTGCTTACAAGCATTTGCATGAATCAAGCTAAAACTTTTTCGTTATTTCATACCTAACCCCTCTTTCTAACTGACAAACTTAGAACAAAATACAGGCAATGTCACTATCAAGCTAACTCCATTCTCCTTCTGCACTACTATATATATATATATTTGAGTCATAGAACCAACATGTGCATCTCCTCCATCCCCACTGTTCTGCTGATCAACTTCTTTAATCTCAGCAATGTTAATGGCGTCGACCTGCTCCATGAAAAACCTTCTCCTTCTTCTTCTTCTTCTTCTGACTTTACTTTCTTTTGCTGCATTCTGCTCTGAAGCTGCTGTCAAGAACTACCAATTCGACGTAAGAGCATGAGTGACTACGATTGAATCATCTTAATAGATTTTTTCTGAGATTTTGTGTGTTTTTATTATTGATTCAGATTGTAGTGAAGAACGTTAGTAGATTGTGCCATTCGAAGCCGATCGTTACGGTTAACGGGCGGTACCCTGGACCAACTATCTACGCTAGGGAAGGCGACCGTGTTATCATCAATGTCACAAACCATGCACAATACAACATGTCGATTCACTGGTAATGAATGAGTGAGATCAACAATTATATATGTATATCATCATGAATATTCCATAATTTAACCAACATGTCTGCGGTTAAAACATAGGCATGGATTGAAGCAGTATCGGAACGGTTGGGCAGACGGGCCTGCCTACATAACTCAATGCCCCATAAAGAGTGGCAACAGCTATGCGTACGACTTTAACGTTACCGGGCAGAGGGGAACACTTTGGTGGCATGCTCACATTCTTTGGCTCAGGGCAACTGTGTATGGTGCCATTGTAATCATGCCTCAGGAGGGTGTTCCTTACCCTTTCCCTCAACCCCATGCTGAAGCTGAACTCATCCTAGGTAACGCTTATTAATTATAACCCTATCGAAAGGAAACTTTGTTTCAAAGTTAATTTTATGGTTCGCAAATGCATGGCAAACTATAGGAGAATGGTGGCACAATGACGTAGAGCAAATTGAGAAGCAGGGGAACGCACTTGGATTGCCGCCAAACATGTCGGATGCGCATACCATTAACGGCAAGCCGGGGCCTCTTTTTCCCTGCTCGGAGAAACGTAAGGCAGTACTCATCAATCCCAAATCATGCACGCATCTCAACCTTTTCCTGAACTATTAATTCAAAACAATATTAACCTATAATGAATTAATCGCATTAAAAGTTTAGACTTATCTTGAAAGGCAATGCTTGTACTTACCAGCAAAAAAAGCGTCATCTACCTTTAATGACAAGGATTTTTAGATAGTAACGTTCAAAAGGAAAAGGAAAAGAAAAAGAAGAAGGAGATTATTTATTGAATGTTGTACTAACATTTTCTACTGGTAACCATTGTTAGACACTTATGCACTGGAGGTAGAACGTGGGAAGACATACCTGCTACGAATCATCAATGCTGCACTCAATGACGAGCTCTTCTTCTCCATTGCCGGGCACAATATGACTGTTGTCGAGATCGACGCTGTGTACACGAAACCCTTCTCGACCAATGGGATCCTTGTCGCCCCAGGCCAGACCACCAACGTTCTCGTGCATGCAATTCAATCTCCGGGAAGGTACTTCATGGCTACCAGGCCGTTCATGGACGCTCCGATTCCCGTTGACAACAAAACTGCCACTGCAATACTTCAATACAAAGGCGTTCCTACAACAGTCATGCCGATATTTCCCTCCCTTCCGGCATCCAACAACACCAAATTTGCTGACAGTTATCTGAACAAGCTCAGAAGCCTTAACACTCCCCAGTTTCCTGCAAAGGTTCCGCTTACCGTCGACCGGCGTCTCTTCTACACTATCGGATTAGGCCGTGACCCTTGTGCAAGTTGCGTGAACGGAACAAGACTTGCCGCTTCGTTGAACAATGTCACGTTCGTGATGCCAAAAATCGGCCTTCTGCAAGCACACTACTACAACATGAAGGGAGTTTTCTCACTAGACTTCCCTGATAATCCACCGAAGCCATTCAACTATACCGGAGCTCCGTTAACGGCAAGCCTTGGGACTACTCTCGGGACAAGGCTCAGTAATGTCAAGTTCAACTCAACAATTGAGCTCGTGTTGCAGGATACAAACCTATTGACTGTTGAGTCTCATCCGTTCCATTTGCATGGATACAATTTCTTCGTCGTCGGTAGAGGGACCGGAAACTTCGATCCAAAAAAGGATCCGGTGAACTACAACTTGGCTGATCCGCCAGAGAGGAACACCGTCGGAGTTCCTACTGGAGGCTGGACTGCTATCAGGATCAGGGCTGACAACCCAGGTACATATATATCTATGTCCTCTGCTAATTATGTATTGGGATCAATAGCAGGTATTAGTTTTGACTAAATGCTTTATGGAGATATTGTTGGATTTGCAGGAGTTTGGTTCATGCATTGTCATCTGGAGTTGCACACGACATGGGGATTGAAGATGGCATTTGTTGTTGAGAATGGAAACGGCCCTGAAGAATCTATACTACCTCCTCCAAACGATTTGCCTCCTTGTTGATTAGTGGATGAACGATTGATTATAATTTGTACTGTTATTTAAATGAACTTTTTTCCTGCAAAGAAGAAGTTAAGTGGGTTTTGCAAAGTGTTCGTGGTAATTCTGACGAGGATTATGTAATCTGTCAGATGCATGTATTGTTTCCATGAATTCTTTCAAATGAAAGAAGAAAATGAATGATTTTTTATTTGGTACGTTTGGAGTATTCTCGTTGATAGCCAGAGAATAGATTACTGTTTGGTCCAAAGGATTTCAATCAATTTATCGTTCTATTTGATAGCATCTATAAGTTGATCAAAAAAGTTTATTTTGTATATATGAACTACACGAGTTTAAACTCCCAGCATTTTTAAAATTCTAAACTTATGGATTCCAATATGTTCATTTTACTCCATTTTTTCTTATGCTTCTTTATTTTGACTTCCAAAAAGTTTACTTATTAAAAAATGATCCCATCATTAATATCATTTATTGACATTTAGTTGTATTTCTTATAATTTTGATATTAAAAAATATATATAGAGAGAGAGAGACTAACTATTGTCTAGATCTTTCTCTTGTATTTATCTTTTACTTTTTTGATTAATTTTAAGAAATATATGAATTGAAAATTTCTTTTTTGACACAAAGAGTATTTAAAAAATTTTAAAAATAATAACTATTTTTTACATAAAAAAATAAAAATAAATAATAAAAAAAATTTTATAAATTTTTTATACTTCCTAATTTTTTAATAAAATATTTATAAAAAATTTAGTATAAAATATAAAATTATAATTATAATGAAAAAAATAAAAAGCATGTCAAATACTACCTTAAAACTTTCGATTTTCTTAATATGTAAAAGAATTCCTCAAATTAGCTTTTGCACGGAGCAATCCTGTTAATTCTAATTACTCTATAAAAAAACGCTTCAATTCTCCACTGGTTGTATTTAATTAGCTAATATTTAAAGCTAACTTTTTAATTGATCAACTATAATACTCCTATAAGATGAAGTTATTAGCCACATTTATCACCAGCCGTATTAATTGAATGAACATCAAATTATACCAGAGGTCTATAGAGATGCAAAGAACAGCTCTGCCATCATCGAAACAATTTTATATAATTTAATTGAAAAGGGCAGATAATGGGTAGTGATTATATGCTTAAAGATGAAACAGTCAAGGTAAAAAATAGAAGAAATTATTGGTACAGTTGCCAATAGAGATGCAAATATGGGCCGAACTAAACGGGCCGGCCCGCAGTCCGGCTATTTAGTCCGATACTCGGCCCATCCGGCCCGGTGAACAACGATAGGATCGGGCCGGCCCGGTACAATGGGCAGGAAGGGCCGATTTTATTAGTCCGCCGGGCGGCCCGTCCGTCCGGCACGGTTCTGTTAACCGGTCAACGTTGACGGTTGACCAGACAAAAAAAATTTGAAATTTTTCATTATCCGACGGCAAGATGGCCTTGTGGGCGATCGACCAACGATAGTGTTACCGTTAGTATTCATCACGCAACGGAATTTTTTTTTTATTTTAAAATTTAACTTTTCATCTATTAATACATCATTCTCATTCATTTTTCATACATTTTTCTCAAATCTCATTTTCATTCTACTCAATCTTACACAAAATTATAAAAATATTTTTTCTTACTTTATTTTTTAAATTCATATTTTTTTAATTCTCAAAATTTTAGTTGTTATTTGAATGGATCTAAATTTTCGTGCAATTAATCTTGATATGGATGACTATGGCATGGATGATCAAAATTTGGAGGAAATAGATGCTGCCCGTATGGAGAAAGGAGATGATATTCTTCCAACACAAAGAAGAAGTTTTCATCAAAGATGTAACGAAATTCCTCCAATTTCAAGTGTTGGAAGTAGTTCGGCTTTAGGATCGACATCGACAACAACAAAACGTTCAAAAGTCCCAACTTCTGAAGCCTGGAACTATTTCACTGCTGAATATACAGTGCTAAATGATGGTACTCAATCAAAAATGGTGAAATGTAAGTTTTGCAATAAACTTTTAACTGCTAATCCTAGTGCAGGTACCCAACATTTAATAGCACATGGTAAAAAATGTGCTTTCAAAAACCAAATCGGAAGGGAACCTTCACAAACTCAACTTCAATTCAACACGGATGGTTCGGTAAGTACTTGGTCTTATGATTCTAATGTAGCTAGAGAATCTCTTGCCCGTATGATTTGTGCTATGGATTTACCTATTAATTTTGGTGAGTTATCTTTTTATGAAAAACATATTAAAAGAGCATATTGTCCACAATTCCAAAAAATTAGTAGAACAACTACTAGAAGTGATATTATTATTTATTACAATAAAATGCGCACTATATTAAAATCTGAATTAATTTCTATATATTTTTCTATTGCGTTAACATCTGATATTTGGAGTGGTAGAGCTAAATAAGATTATTTAAGTGTTGTTGCTTATTATTTAGATTCACAATGGATTATGCAAAAAAGAATTATTGGTTTTAGACTTATTGATTCCACACATGATGTTAAAAATATTTCTGAGCGCATTATAAGTGTAGTTAAAGAATGAGGCATAAGCAACCGCATCGTCTTCATCACCCTAGATAATGCTTCAGCAAATACCAAAGCAATTCGATTTCTTGAGATGGAGCTAAGCTCATACATGGGAGAAATTTTATTACATCAGCATTGTGCTTGCCATATTATCAACTTAATCGTACAATCAGGTATGCAGCTAGTAAGTGATCAGATTAATGATATTCGCGTTGCTATTTTTTGGATTACTAGTTCAAATCAACGTTTAGCTGAATTTAAGAGATATTGCATAGCAGAACATCTAAAGCCCCGAAAGTTCAACCTTGATATGCCAGTAGATGGAATTCTACTTATTTAATATTGAAAAATACTTTAGATTATAAAAATGTGCTTATGATTTTTTATAATATAAGAATGGGTAACAATATATTTACTGAAACTTATTGGATTATTGCTGAAAAACTTGTAGAATTTTTAGAAACTTTTTATGATGCTACTGTTTTATTATCTGGTGTTTACTATCCTACTTCTCTATTAGTTTTACATTCAATTCTTAATATAGCTACTATGCTACATTCGCATATAACAGATGAATTACTTGGGCCTATAGTTACAATAATGACTAAAAAATTAAAAAAATATTGGTCTGATATTCTTCTTTTATATTGTTTTGCATTTATGTTAGATCCTAAATTTAAATTTGTATATTTTACTAATACTTTTACATATATTGGTATGTATTTAGATATTTCCGATATTCAATTGCAAATAACTAACGCTCGTAACAAGCTGTATGAAGTTTATGAAGTTAGGTTTGGTAATTTGCGAAATCAACAACAACAAGCGGCACCGGCACAAACTCATCAAAGTAAGAAGAAAAAAACGATCATTTGGTCCTTGATCTCCATCAAGCCTGGTTCAAATTCAACACCATCTTCAACTTCAAGCAGCATACAATCTTCTTCGGATTTGAACAAATATTTTGAAGGTGATACTGTCATTGTAGAAGACGATGAAAACCCAAAAAATTTTAATATTTTGAACTGGTGGAAGACACATTCAACAAGATATCCAGTACTCTCTCAACTAGCACGTGATATTTTGACTATTCCTATTTCAACGGTGTCTTCAGAATCGGCATTTAGTACAGCCGGAAGGATAATTGAAGAACGCAGAACACAACTTACTGTTGAGATGATTGAAGTGTTAACTTGTTTGAAAGACTGGGAACTTGCAGTCAAAAGAATGCAGCATACAACTCATAATGAAGACCTGACTGAACAATTTTCTGAATTATATTTAAATGAAAATATTCCAAGTATAAGTTCAAATATATAATTATATACATATTGCAAATTGTAATAAATTTTTTATATTTAATAATATTTTTAAATATTATTTAAATTTATTATTTTAAAAATAAATATATATAACAGGCTGCCGGGTCGGGTCTAAAATTTCAGACCGGGTCGGGCTAGCCCGGCCCGGCTTTCTCATTTGGCCCGGGCTGGCCCGGCCCGTCTGTTTTTGCATCTCTAGTTGCCAACGCAATATCTTGCTTTCATTGTATGCTCCTCATAATTAATATTTAATTTTTTTCAAATTACTTATTTCATAAGATTGAAGATGCGTTTGCATTACTTTTCCAAAAATTATTTTCTAATTTTTTAATTTTAAATTTTAGAAAATACATTTTAAAAAATATTATATAAATTTATCTAAAATTAAAAATATAAAAAATTTTACATAATAAAATTTATTATTATATTAAAATTTTTAAATAAAAAATTAAATTTATTATAAAATTAAATTAAATTATTATATTTTTAAAAAGATTTTATAAGTATTTTTAGACGGTCCTCGATCTAAGCTTTAGAGACGATAGAGTTAACAAGAGAAGGAAACGGTTCCGTCAACGAACGCGATCATAAAATTAACTTTAAAATATTTGCTAGATAAAGGCTACGCTTATTTATAAAAGTTATAAAATCAAAAAACTTGAGAATAGCCGTAAAAATATTAAATTTCAATTTTCCAATCTAAAAAGTTCAAGTTCAAGTTCAAGAAGAATTTGAATAAAAGAAGCATATACTATGAACACTTTATTAAGGATCCCCTGCAACTTCCTCCCGCCGCCAAACATAAATATAACAGTTCTCCAATAAAGACAGACAAATTAGACAATTACTTTTTCTTTTTATTTATATTTGTTTATTATATCAAAGATTACTTTCCTTGAGTTCACTCTTTCTCTGCCGCTCTGGCGATCTAAGAAGTGTTGACGACTTTTTCGATTTCGATGTTCTTCTTCTCTCCAACATTGTTAGTGGTTATTTGGCATTATTTTTTGAAAAAGTAATTTTTTAATTTTTAATTATATATTATTTAATATTTTAAAATAAAATTTAGAATATTTTTTAAAATTAAAAAATGTAAAAAATTTTATATAATGAAATTTTTTTATTATTTATTTTATTATTTTTTAAATAAAAAATAAAACTTACTTTTAAAAAAATAAAATATTTTGCATTTAAAAAATTTATTATAAAAATACTCTTAATCTTAAACGTTCTCTTAATCCATCGCAATCAAAGGTAAATAATTAATTTATGCTGCAAATTTGATTACTAAATTTGACTCTATTTGTCAATTCGTGATTTGTTTGATTGATGTTGAAGGTAATTAATCAAAGTCAGTAGCTTTAATTTCCAATTTCTGTGTATGGTTAGTTATCTAATACGTTCATTTTCCATTTATTTTATTTGATCAGTAACAAGAAGTCAACTACTTGTTTGGCAGTTCGGGTTTCCGATGGCAACGGAAGTCTCCATCACATTTGAATCGCCTAACGGCAGGTCCCCACCAGACCCACCCATTGATACTTCCAAAATTTTAATTTTTTGTGAGCCGTGGTTTATTAAAAACATATTTTAAATATTCGTAATTAAATTTTATAAAAGTAGAATGTAAAAAATAAAACTTTTTAAAAAATAAAATAAATGTGAGTTTATTATTTATATTTTAATAGTTTTTAAAAATGTGTTAAAAATTAAGATATATAATTATATTGAAAAGTATATAAATAAAAAGTTGAAATTAAAATTTCGTATATTAAAATAAAATTTTGAATTTTTTGTATAATTAAAATATATAAACTATTTAAAATTTAAAATTTAGTCAAAAAAATACAGTTACATACGTTTGAAATATGCTTTTATTTTGCCGTTAGTTATTTGAAAATTTACTATTTCATGAATTTATCTATGTTTCAGTTGGTTACTTCTTTTTCAATTTAGACGAGATACTTGTTTTATAAAGTGGATTGATTACAAGGGCTAAAGCTTGCCGCCTAAACCACTTAGACATTTTGTCCTCATATCTATTAAAGGAGTGAATATTCCGAGGGATGATTAATAATTATTATGACACGTATAATCATGTAGTCGTTACTGATTTGAGTTTGGATATCGCTTTGAAGTGAAGAAATATGACATGGAGAGTGCCAGTTTATAGATGTATGTGAACCTGGAGTTAAGACAAAAGAGAAATACAGTCCGAGTGTCTTTAGAATTATATTTCAAACGCCATTTTTTAATTTTTTATATTTTATAAATATTTAAAAAATTTATTTAAAAATTTAGATAGTATAAAAAAATTTTACATAATGAAATTTTTTTATTATATATTTTTATTTTTTCTAAAAGTAAAAAAAATAAAACTTATTTTTTAAAAATAATAAAAATATTTATTTTTTAAAAAAATTTTATTTTATAAGCAATTTTAAATGCATCCGGAATGTCTTTTTCCTTCACTGGCATGAACTTGGTTTCTCCAACATTCCCTATATGTAAATTTGTTCTTTACATTTGAAAAAACAATATAGTATTATATTTTGGGGGTATTTGGTAGTGCTTATAAAATAAAGCTTTTCTAAAATAAAAAGTATTTTTATTTTTTTGAAAAATAAGTTATATTTTTTTTATTTTCAAAAAAATAATAAAAATATGCAATAAAAAGATCTCACTTCGTAAAATTTTTCTACACTTTCTAAATTTTTAAATATTTTTTATATATTTATAAAATATATATTGAAAAATATAAAATAAAAAATTGAAAAAAAGTATTGAAAAAAAGCAATCTCAAATACCCCTTATTGTTTCTAATAATGCACTTGTTGAAACAACTGACAATACCGAATCCAGATCTATGGAAATATAATGACATGCGAATGACAAACATCCACTTCAATTCAGATTTGCAATGGTACCTGCTTATGACTAAGCAGTTGAATCATAACACCAATAGGAAATACAATGCAAGTCTGAATAAAAATATTGCTTTTTTTTGCTATACCGCTTTTGGGAAACTTTCGAGTATTCCAATGTTAGAAATTCTGAGAATTATTACAATCGCTAGTCAAGCTTTGAAGATCTCCAAAAGCTGCAAATCTTTCTGTTAGAATTCTAAGATTAATCTTGATCATAAAAAATAATTAAAAATTATTATTTATGATTTCGGATGAACTAAATAGTTAAATTTTGCAGGATATTACAAATAAAATTTATCCTACACTTAGTAGACAATAATCAACTATGCTACAAAGAGATTTTTCACATATAGACAGTTATCTAACAACCAACGACTTGAATGCAAGTCAGTAAACAAGATATTGGAAATTTTATAAATATGTTTTGATGATCACAAATATAAAAAATTATTGTGTACAAAATGCTAATGATTTAATCTGAGCTATTAAAATAAGAACAACTGGATTCTATCAGCACCAATACAATTTAATCACAACACAGCCAGTTATTTTATAGAAAGAAGCACACTAAAGAGCGGAGAAATAAAAATCACATAGTTGGATCAGAAGAAACAAAGAGAAAACAACAGTCGACTACTTTGATGCTTAATACAAGAAAGAGCTACATTAATGTGTCAAAATTTGATCCGACCTACACACACCAAGGCACAACACCAGAGACTATAGAATCAAAATTATCAGAGAAGTAACGCGCACTGCTACCAGCAAGCATTAATTACAATGAAAATAAAGATACACATCAAATCATTTCTAAGGATGGCAAAAAGGACGATCCGGCAAAGATCACATCACTCCAAATCGGTCATCACATAGAGCATCTCAACGGGCAAATTTGAAGATCGAACAACATGCTTGAAGATAATGCCTTGAAGATCAAGAAGGAGGAAGGCAACGAATATTTTAAAACGGCAGCTAACCTATAAAGAAAAAAAATATAAAAAGATGAACACCATAACTGCAACGACTAGAGCACAAAGCCAAAAAGGTTTTCTTAAGAAAAGCAAAAATCAATTGCTCTAACCGAAGCCAAGATCCTAAAAAATTTCACTCTTATCTCTTGCTTCCAGTTTGATCTTCTCACTTTACTCAATCTGTCAGCCTGTATGTGTGAGATAGATCCAAAGCTTCAACTTGAGTTTTTAATCCTCATTAAAAGTTTGTAAGTGCATTCTGCACTTGAGAGTAAGTAGCTTGTAGAAGCTTTTGATGATAAGACTGTTTGTATCATAAGTATAAGTTCTGCAATAGGTAATACCATAGGTAACTACTGTTGGTTCAGCTTGAAGAGTAAACCGATAGAGTTATGTTTGTCATAGCACATTGGTAAAATATTGCAGGTTTACACTCATGAACAATGACACTCACTCAAGTAGAGTGGTTGTAGATGAAGACAATTTACTGCTGAACCACGTTAAATTTTTGTGTAGTAGTATAATTTAACTTTGAATGTCCTCTGTCTGAGATTTTCTATCAACTATTCACTGCATTCTGAACACTCTGTTTTAGCCAAATATCTGAGTCCCGTTGACTAAACTGAAACTATTTTACTGGAAAAATTTTTAAGTTTTTTTTTTCAACTCAATTTATACTTCCACTCTTGAGTTGAATATACATGATTGAAATACACAAGAAATATATTGCTAGGGTTCATATCAAATAAAAAAGTTATGTTAGCTGGAGCAAGTGGGTAGCAGCCAAACGGGAGTTTTGAAATTCATCAATTGGTGCATTTAATGCAGATGGAAGAGTTTGCACTAGACTAGTTAAATGAAATCATGAAGCAACTGAAACACTACTGGATATTTTCATCACACACATTAAAGAACAAGAGCTTGAAGACATCAACAAAAATATTTTTAAAACTTGCTATTGACCTGAAGACTCTAAGGAAAAGATCTTCAACTGGAAGAAGAAACTCTCTCCTGCAAACAAAAACAGTAAAAAAAGAAGAGAGTTGCAGGAACAGAAGATTGGGGAAAATTAAAAAGAAATTCAAAAAAGTACAAACAAGCATTATATTGACTCAATTCTTCAAAGGAGAAATTTTTATTGCTATTGATCAAACTTTTTAACACATCTTCTGGAATCCTTTTGATCATCTCACTTGATTATTTTAAATTTATTTGTTGTTTTAAGATTGATTCTATGCCTAACCTGTGTTAATAAAATTTCTGTAAAATAAAGTGTAAGTGCTTGGAGTATTTGTATAAGAGGCTCTGTAGGAGACTGGTAGGTGTCTACTGATTTTGTAATAAGACTAGCTATTCAGTCAGATAGATGTATGTGTCCAGTCGGTTGTGAAAAGATTGTCCGATGTAAAAAAATCCGTAAGAGCAAGTGTAGTTGGTGAAATAGTTTGCTCTTAATGTGGGTATGTTATTAAAAATTTAGTTAATCTTCAGCTCTTGTGATGGAGCATTTATGGATGTCGTCAAAAAGGTTTGCCAAATGACGTAAAATATTTTGTACTAATGGCTCTCTATAAAATTTATCATACATATAGTCGACAACCTAACTGCTACGTCTTCGAACTTCTATGAATCAATTTTTTAAATTATCAATTCCATTTATCTTTCTTCTCTTCAAGTTGATATTGTAGATTTATCTACCACTCTCAACGTTGCAGATTTGGACTTGCTAAACATTCCACGAGTCACCTTTTCATGTGATTTTATTAAATAATCAAGTTAAATACAAAGACAACACAGACGAATCACAATTTGTTCTGTTTATTTGTTCATCTCTTATTCGTGTTGAAATTTCTTTAAACAGTTTCGATTATAGAAGCAGCGGAGGAATCCCACATTTCTTTACACAGCTTAGTTCAGGACCTATGCGGCACATTTTACTTCTCTTTTCTATTTACTTCTGTGGGTATATGAAAGTAAGTTCTTAACGAACATTTAAGAAAGGTCATAATGAGTGTGCAATTTTTGTAAGGTATTTTCTTCACAAGGGATTTTGTAGCTAATTACATCACTACTTGGGATTACCTAGACAAACCTTTACATGCCAGTGCTTTCTGTCGTAGAACAACCATGTTTCTAAAAAGTGAGATCTTATCCATTATCTTGGGAACTGATGCAATTGGAGGTTAAATTGTCCATATTAATATTAGTAGCAAAGTTAGCATCTTAATTTTTTATCACGACACATCTGAAAAGTCTGTACCAAGTAAAATAATTTATTTGAAAATTCAGTAATTAGTTTATATTCTCAAACTTGCAACACTTCATTTAGATACGACAAGAACAATAACAATTAAGCCTCATTCCGTTAGGTGGGGTGAGCTAGACCTTTTTTATATAGATATGTACGGAATAAGATGCTTTAATTTCCAACGAAGCATTGCCAATTATTGTATTTCAAGTTCGATCAGCCACCGACCTTTTTAAGATTATCAGTTCAAACTAGTTTTGCTATTTTGCAACTCCATCAAGGCTGCCATATATAATCGTTAGGTAAGTATGTGCTGAACTGTAACAATAAATCGAGATGTTCCTTCAATATCTCTTTTACAGTTTCAGCGACCTCATCTTGTGAGATTCTGCACTCAAAAAGATATTTCAGAAAAAGAACATAATTCATGAGAACTTCGCAATAGGAGAAAACATTAGAGGGTATATGCGAAATGCATAATGGAGTAACTCTGAAATCTTAATTTTCCCAGGACAGCAAGAAACTCTTTATACTTTCATCACTTAATCCAGATTTCACACAACCAAAAAATTCCAATGCTTCCCCAATTTAGCTGCTCACTAAGCCTTGCCTCTTTTTCTGCAATTGATGTCCTTTGGGCTCTTGATGGTGCAGTACCTATCCCCATTCTTGCTATAGGGAACCCAAACAACTTTTGTATTAGACTATGTGTTACCATTCTACAAATTGCAGAACTAAAATTCATAACACCATATTACCATTTAAATCATCAACACAACTACAATATTGTTGTTTAAAGAACAAAATATTTGGATACACTACTACAAAAATAGTATTTACTGACTGAACTTTTTCGTCGGTAAACGAACAAATCAATCGGTAAATAGTATTATCGAGTAAAAAAAGTGCGGTCCGCATTTCGGACGGGAACGACTAGTCTGTAAGCATTTACCGACTAACATACAAATTCAGTCGGTAAGTTATTATACATTGCCGACTAATTCATTTTAGTCGATAATTTAAACAATTTACCAACTAAATTTTCAGTGGATAACTTCAATTTACCGACTAAAATATCAGTAGATAAATTTTAATTATCGATTGAAAATTCAGTGAGTAAATTAAATTAAATGTACCAACTAGATCGTTTAGTGGGTAAATTTTAATTACCAACTGAATATTTCAGTAAGTAAATTCAAATTATCTACTAAAACTTACAGTGGCTAAGTTTTGAATTACCGACTAAACTTTGCTGTATTCAATATTGTGCAAAAATATTACAAAAATATTCATTAAAATGATAAATAAAGATTCAATATATATTTATCAAAGTTATACATCATCATTAAAAAAAATTTATTAATAGTATATACATTTATCAACATCAATATTTGTCAAAATTTATAATGATAAATTTATGACAATCACAAATAGAGCAATGAATCTATAAAAAATATAACTTTTGTCTTGATCCTTAACCATAATTGCCATCCTGCAAGTGAAACAATCACAACCACATTATTGTGGAAGGTGATGACCTTCTTTAACCCTGCTATCAAATCACTCCCTGAGTTGTGATTTTTTTATCAAATCTAATAGCTTTCTAGTAGCCAGTGCTTGAAACTTCTCCTTCACCATGCTCGTCCCCGTGAAAACAATGGAAAACTATGATTCCAATTGGATAAAGATCACGAAACAAATCCAGAACCAAACTAGGAGCTTGAATTTTCACGAATTCCAGACATTCTCCTCCTCCTTTGATTCATTCTACTTAAAACAATCTTTGCAAACCTAATACAAGCAAATAGCAAGACACATTAGCCGCTATAACTAAATAGCTTATTCGTTGTTAATATACAAACTCAAATGCCCATGCAAAAGCCTCATCCCATGTAGGTGTAGGTCTAGTTAACACAATATGAAATCCCCAAATGATAATCAAATGATAAAGTTAGTTGCATCATTCATGGGAGAGCCAAGTCTGTAAGAAATTTATACTTTAGAATCAACAGATTGCAGAAATAGCTAAGATCATTAATCTATAAGCAGAACATTTGAAAAAATCCAATTTGTTACCTTTGTTTGTCTGGGTGGTGTATTGCCAAGTGTGAGCTTATTGAGTCGTCTCTGAACCATTACTACTTATTACTTTGCACTTGTTCTCACTGTTTTGTTCTTCTACAAAGTAATTATAGGCAAGACACAATACACTTTGCGTCAACTAGAGCAATTTTTTTTCTCCAGTTTTCTGTAAATTCAAATTACATGCAGAAATTTTGAAGCTTCAAATACAAACTTATCCTTAAATCAAACCACTAGCAAGAAAATATCTACTAGATAATAATAATTGACTACAAATTTATGAACAAAATCTCATCTTTACACAAAAAGTTTAAACAAAATTCATGTATTTAAAACAAAAATTCCACCCAGATCAACCAATAATCAACTCTTTTGATTGAAATCCCAAATAATTCTAAAGATCTGACACCCATTTCAGAAAATCAATCAAGCAACAAAACATTAAACAAAAGTGTTATGTGCGTTTACCTAATGAAAGACTCAGCATTGGTATTGTTGTATTGAGACGAAGCACAGATTGCCTCGCTACCACCGTGTAGAACGAAAGTGTTCCCTTTAACTAAGAATATTTCACCTCTGTATCATGAAGCGAAGCTTCCCCAACTCTCAACACCATTTCAAGAACAACAACAACACCAAGGATCTTGAAACCCATTACCATTTCTTTCTCTAGTTTTCCCTTCTCTCTATTTCTTGAACAAGAATAAGAAGACAGTGAAAATAAAAAAAGAAAAAGGGAATCAAGTGAGAGCTGGATCTGGTCTGCTAACTCTGCTGTCGAGTTAAAGAACGATGACAAAGAGAGAAATTGATGATAGGAGAATGAATCGAAGGAGGAGGGAGAAGGGAATTTCAAATTGTAGTGGTCCAATTCAACGAAGTCCACGGCGGTGAAGGTATGGCTCGCACACAAGCCGGCGAGATTGCAGCTTCAATCGCTGACGCGTCTGAGACGGAGAAAATGGCAGTCGACAAGGAGGAGACTAGCAATAGAACATATGAGAATAAATCACGCAGAGAGAAGAATTCGAAGCCGGAGCAGGAGAGACGAGCTAAGTCGCCGGTAGAGAAAGAACGAAAATAATCAAAAAAAACGAAAGCGTGTATTTGTAATCTATTAATAACGAAAATTACCGACTAACTACAATATTAGTCAGTAAACGCACCGACTAAATTGCATGTAGTCGGTAAAACTACCGACTAAATTTATTTTGATCGGAAAACCTACCGACTTATGCACATCTAGGGTGTGTTTTTTTAGCTTTAGAAGTGAGTTCTTTGAAAATGAGTTTTTAGAAGTGAGTTATTAGAAATAGTATTATTGAAATTGATGTGTTATTTTTGTATTGGAAAATATGTGGAAGTGATTTTTTATGTTCTTTTTGTAATAAAAAGTGAATTAGAAGTGACTTTTTAATAGAAAAGAAGTGACTTTCGGATATAAAAGAACACACCCCTAGTCGGTAAATTATTTCAATTATAATTTAATTTAGTATGTATGTTATTTAACGACTAAAACATATTCAATCGTTATATTTTACCCATTGACATATTTTAGTCGGTAAAATTGTCGACTAATTTTTATTTTTGTTGGTAATATAACGACAGATGTCAATATCAGTTGATAATTTTACCGACTAATGTTATATTAGTCGATAATCAATATAGATTACTGACTGAATGTAATGCGATCGGTGTAGTAGCCAAATTACTGACTAGATATATTGTTAGTCGGTAATGTGATAAAATTTATTGACTGATTTTGTTTTGGTTGGTATGTATTGTCTTTACCGACTGAATTTTTTTGGTTGGTAAAATTCAGTCGGTAAAGACTATATTTGTAGTAGTGATAACATGCAATACGCAATCTATTACTATATATGATTGGGTGACAGTAATGATATTAATAAAAGCCTAAATAAAAAAATAGTAATAAAATTAACGTATTAATGGATAAATAAAGGAAGTCTAAAAAAAAGAAAAACACATGCATGAACTAATTCCTTAGAGAAAATGGAGCAGAAGAGTATCCGAAATACCATTAGCTATATTTCTATTTGCAGCTAAAATTCATACAGATATACTATTTTAGCAAATTCTGTGATAATTAAAAGCCACTATTCAAACAATTGAAACTGCACACCCAAAATACTTATAATCATTATATGACAACAATGCAATAGAGAGATGATCACGAGCTAAAAAAATTTGAATTTAAAGGTGAAACAAACTGAGAAAAAGAAATATGATAAAATTGATGATAATAATTCATGATAATTTTACATTCAATAGTTACATATATATAACTAATCATAAGAGTCTAACTAATTAATATAATCAATATGGGACTAAAGTAATACTAAATGGGTCAAAATAAGATGAGCCTATATATAAGTTTAAATAATCTAACACACTCCCTCAAACTCATTAAGGATCAAGCAATATAAGTTTGCCTAATAATATCTAAAATCTCGGTGTAGAATGTGGTAAGAAAATAGTGCCTGATAGAAAATATTCACGAACAAAATGATAATCAATCTCAATATGTTTCGTCCGTTTATGAAAAATTGGATTGCTCGCAATCTGAATAGCACTTTGATTGTCACAGTATAAAAGTGTAGATCATATAAATGTAATGTCCAAATTGGATCATAATTTACGTACATGAATAATCTCGCTAGTAGTAATAGCCATAGCTTTATACTCTACTTCTGTAGAAGAACATACAACTACTGCTATTTCTTACTACGCCACGAGATTAACGAGTTACAAAGAAACAAATAGCAATCTGTAATAGATCTTCTGATGGTTGGATCACCTGCCCAGTCTGTATTTGAAAAGGCTTGAAGCTCCAAATTTGATATAGAAGACACAAAAAATGAGTGAGAAATCGTACCTCGAAGATATCTGAGAATCTTCAGTAAAGCACTATAATGTACTGATCGAGGTGCAGAAACAAACTGACTGACAATACTAACTGTATGAGAAATATCTGTCCTTCGTCAAACAAAAATATACAAACTGACCAACTAATCGCCTATAGCGACTAGGATCGAGAGGCTCATCATCAGTGGGACGAAGCTTCACATGAAGCTCAAGAGGAGTGTCAACTGTCTTACTATCCGATATATCTGCTGATCCAATAATATCTGAGGTATACTTTTGTTGAGAAATCAGAATACCTCTATCACCCTTAGCAATCTCCAATCCAAGAAAATAATATAAGTTACCAAGATCTTTCATTTGAAATTGCTGACGAAGATGTCTTTGAGTTGATGCTATTCCTATTGAATCATCTCCTATTATAATCATATCATTTATATATAATAACAGAAGTACTCTCTCTTGCGGTGAGGACCGTACAAATAAGGAGTGATCCTAAGAACTCTACTGAAAATATGCCTCTGTAATGTCTCGTCTAAAACACTTAAACCAAGTTATAAGAACCTGTTTGAGTCCATAAATAGCACGACGAAGCCGACATACATGACTTAATAGTATAGAGAGACCTAGAGGAGGCTACATATAAACAATTTCGAATAAAGTACCATGAAAAGATATATTTTTCACATCCATCTGATAAGGAGACCACCGACCTACTGCAGCAACAGACAATTAAGTACGAACCGTGGTCTTTGAGCTACAGAGAGCAAATGTCTCATCATAATCAATTCCATACTTCTGAGTAACAAGACGAGTCTTATGCCACTTAATAGATCCGTTGGGTTTATATTTGATTTTGAAAATCCATTTATAACTAATAGTCTGAGCTTCCTCTAGAAGTGGATAACATCCCAAGTACATGTCTCCTGAAAAGTTTGAAACTCCTTTGCTATAGCCTTCTGCCACTCAGGGTATTGAATTACTTTTTGATAAAAATTGAGCTCTCGAGTAGTATATTTAGAAGTAAGAAAAGAATAAAACTGTAGAAAATAAGAGAACAATGTGAAAAAGCCGAACCTATCTAGTGGAACAGAACAATTTGAGGTAAACCGATTAGGTGGTCTGTGAACTCATTGTGGCTGAAGAGTATGTGGTGGTTGAGGTGGATGTGAGGTTGATGATGAAGGTGAAGATAGTGAACTCGAAGTACGGAAAAAATATAGAGAATCCTCATGTGCCATCGTCGGAACGATCATTGAAGGGAATTATACTGTTAGAAGAAAGTAAAAGAGTTGGATCAATGGAGACATTAACATACTAAGTAGATGATGTAGAAGTATGTGTGTCTGGTGATGTTAAAAATTCGACGTCAGAAAATATAGAAAAATAAGGTATATTTTAAGAAATATAACATGTCGGAAAATATGAAGACGACGAGCCAAAGGGTCATAACAATGATATCCTTTATGCTCGAAACTAATGCCAAGAAGGACACGGTTAGCTGAAGTAGCAGATAGTTTTGTGCACTCAGTCGGAGAAAAAAGAAATAAGTACATCCAAAAGTGCGAAGCATGCAAACTAGCTATAGTCGTCAGGAGGAGATGAAAAAAGACTCTCATGAAGGGACTTACCAGATAAAACAGATGATGGAGTGATATTGATAAGATTAACTTATGTAAGAATTGCCTCTACCCAAAAAGTTTGAGGTACAGAATAAGATAAGAAAAGAGCACGACAATGGTTGGAGCTAACAAATGGCAAATATAGAGGAACCAACAAATGGCTGGAGCTCTAATTGGGTAAGATGATTCTTAATATTTGAAAAGTCAAGAGATCTGACGAGCTGCAGTGCACTATCAACGATATATGCTTGAGGGTCTTGAGAGCAATTTGAAGAGAAAAAGCCTTTCGCCTTCATTTGCTCTCGATATTGTAAAAATAAATATGGATAAAGTTGAAGACAATTATCCTAAAAATGATCAACTTTGTGACAATGAGAACAAAAAATGGTCATGCTGATTACAGACTACATCCAAAAAAAATTTTAATTTGATAAAAGAAAAGATAAATAAAATTTAATTAAATTAAAATATGAGAAAATTTTCAAGATCGAATGGCTCTAATACCATGAAACGAATTAAGAAAAAAAATATGATAAAATTGATGATAATAGTTCATGATAATTTTACATTCAGTAGCTACATATATATAGCTAATCATGAGAGTGTAACTAATAAATATAATCAATATGAGACTAAAGCAATACTAAACGGGTCAAAATAAAATGGGCTTATATATAAGTCCAAATAATCTAACAAAAAGAAAAAAAAGCTCTAAAAAAGTCGAAGTCTGAATGAACAACAAAGAGTCAACTACATGCACAAAGGCAAACAATTGTGTTCGTGTATTCTATATATATATATATACAATATGTATTATTACTTTAGTATGAAGCTGCTCCAGTTCTCACTATTAATTTTTTTAAATTATGGTAGATTTGTTTCTAAACATTTATGCACATTCAATTATGGTAGATTTTGTTAATATAGGGTGTCTTTTTTACTGTAATAACATATGGCTTGCTTGATACTACAACAGCATGGTTTTGCGTGGAACATGAATTGGTCCCTTTTGAATTCTGAAGATTCAGAAGGTGGTATTATTAAAATATCTAATTAGATTTTTTTCATAATTTAGATATTAGATATTCTTCCTAATTTAGATTCTTTGTAACATATATATAGTGTATATATTCCATTGAGAAAGAATAACAATTGAATAAAACTTGTGATTTTAACTTGGTACTAGAGCCAAGTCCTTTTTTTTACGTCATCGGACAACTATTGATTATTGCCGGTGATTATTATTGCTGTTACAAATCGACAATCTTGATCGGAAAAAAATTTGAAGCCCTAGCCGCCGCCGCACTCTTGCTCCCGCTGTCGACCGCCTGCTGCTTCGATTTGCCACAACGATTGGATAAGGCTTGCAGTTTTGTCGGCAAATGTTCCAGTTATTATTCAATTTGAAGGTGCTTTTAATTCAGAAATTATTCTCAATGAATCCAACTAGGACCTTTGTTCTCAATTGATGGAGATGCATATTACTGAAAAGAGAAATTTCTTATATACGTAGGAAGGCAAATCCACTTGATGAATCAGAAACTGGATATGAAAAATGGTGCTAAAAATCAGAAAGTTAAGAGATGGTTGCTTTTGTCCATGACTCCAGATATTATAAAACGTTATTTACGTTTACTCACTACTCGTGAGATTTGGAGTGCTCTGTCAAAGGTGTTTATGATAGTAATGATTAACTACAAGTATACTTTATAAACCAAAAAACCTTTACTGCTAAACAAAATGGAAAATCTATCTGCATGTATTATGGAGAATTGACCGAAATTTTTCGAAAATTAGACCATCGTGATAAAGTGGTTATGAAAGATCCTGATGATATTTTAGACTACAGAAAATCCATTGAACGACTAAGAGTACATATATTTCTTGCAGGTCTGGATAGTGTCTTTGAACAGATTCATGGAGAGATCCTTCGTAGAGACCTAGTTCCAGATTTAGAAGAATGTTATTCGCTGATTCGTCGTGAGGCGGTACGTCGCTCTACTATAAAAGGCGAGTCTGAAAATTTTGAGGCTTCCGCTATGATGGTACGAAATCGGCATGATCGTGCGAAGTCGACAAACTTTAAAACTTCACAAGAGTCCACATCCAAATGCACTCACTATAATAAATCTGGCCATACTAAAAGTAAGTGCTTCGAATTTATTGGATATCTAGAATTGTGGGATTATAGTCGTGATCAGCAGAAGCGAGGTTCCAAAAAGGGTCATGTTGCTGCTGTCGTTGAGACAAAAATAGAGAATAATGATGGTATTATAAATGCCTCAGCATTAGTAGCTGCAGCAGATAATGGAGGTAAGGTTTTACATACTTCTGCACCTGTTTCTAATAATACATGGATAATTGATTCTAGTGCTACAGATCATATGATGTTTGATTCTAAACATGTTTTAGACTTTAAACCTTCCTCATAGAATTTTGTTTCAACTACCAATAATAATTTGAACTCAGTTATTGTTGAAGGATCTGTATCCCTCACTAATAATTTGAGTTTAGATTCAGTTTTAGTTGTTCCATCCTTTAGTTATAATCTTTTATCCATCTCCCAAATAATCAAAATTTTGTCTTGTGTTGTAAATTTTTCCTAAATCTTATGTGTTTAAGAATATCAAAACAAAGTAGATGATTGGTTATGGTACTAAGCGAGGGAGTTATATTATTTGGATTTGATGATAGAGAGTTCTGATAAGTTACACCAAGCTTTGACAGTGGATAGCTTAAAGGGTGAGATGATGAAATCAGAAATCTTGTTTTGGCATCGACGATTGGGGCATCCTTTTTTTGGTTATCTGAAAAAATTATTTTCTAATTTACTTGCAAAATTTGATATTTCTAGTTTTCAATATGATGTTTGTGAACTAGCAAAAAGTCATCGTACTTCTTTTCCGTTATATTTGAATAAGAGTCCACTGTATTTTATGATAATACATTCTGATGTTTGGGGTCCATCTAAAGTTACTATATTACGTAAATCACGATGGTTTGTTACTTTTATTAATGACTGTACCAGAATGACATGGCTATACTTGATGAAATCTAAAAAAGAAGTGAGCTATTTATTTCAAAAGTTTCATAAGATGGTTCAGACTCAGTACAATGCACAAATTCAGGTTCTTCGCAGTGATAACGGTGGAGAATATAAGTGTTCCTCTCTTCAACAGTATTTAGAAGTATATGAAATAATTCATCAAACTACATGTCCCAATACACCTCAACAAAACGGAATTGCTGAGAGAAAGAATCAACACTTATTGGAAGTAGTTCGTGCATTAATGATAGATGCCCATATGTGATTAACTTATTAGAGAGAAGCACTAGCTTTTGCAGCATATTTTTCAATTGTGTACCATCGAGTTGTACAGATTTTAAAACATCATTTACATCCCTTTTGGAAGCAGTTGTTGCACCGACAGTTTCGAACTTGTCTCCATGCATTTTTGGCTGTGTAGCATTTGTACATCTTCACTATCACCAGTGTAAAAAATTGAATTCTCGAACTTTGAGATGTGTATTTCTTAAATATGCTGTATCTCAAAAGGGGTACCGATATTATCATCCTCCAACGCAGCGTATGTTTATCACAGTAGATATCGTATTTCATGAAGATATAATGTATTTTTCTACTAAGGCTAAACTTCAGGGGAAATTTTGGAGAAAGTTCGACTTTAGATTATGCGTCTCACTTTTCGAAAGAAAGTGGATTGTATGGATTTGTCCATCAAGTAGTGGACAGTAGCGATGATAACTCTCCATCAGAAGCAATTAACGACGACGTGATTGGTGTGTCATTGGATAGAAATGATACTGAGCACTCAAAAACTGAATGTGTGGCACCAATTTCACCTTATTCTGAGTCCCTCGCTCAATAACCTACAGATGTACCAAACCAATCGATTGTTGAGGATGTTCTTAACTCAATGTCTGAACCATTCAGTATACAGTTATCATACCGTCATAACAGAGGTATTCCTAAGCTTACATATGAATCTGATCTTTCTAGTAAAATCAAATACCCTATAAATTATTATGTGTCTAACCATCGATGTCAGAATTAAATCTGATATTTATAAATCAATTATCTACTGTAACTATTTCTAATAGTGTGCAGGAAGTCTTAAATAATCTAAAATAGAAAGAAGTTATGAATGAAGAGATGAAATCTTTACAAAAGAATGGGACTTGAGAACTTGTTGATCTCCCTTCAGGCAAGACCTTAGTGGATGCCGATGGGTATATACTGTGAAATATAAAGCAGATGGTGCAATCGAACGCCTTAATACAAGATTGGTGGCAAAAAAGTACACTCAAATCTACAGAATCGACTACACAGACACTTTTGCACCTGTAGCTAAAATTACACAATTAGAGTATAGGTGGTTGTGATGATTTGTGTGGGCTGGCCCAATAACTTGAGGCAAACCATACAAAAAGTGTAACACTCGCAAAAATCAACTTTATCTTCCTTTTTTAAATATTTCTTCAGCAATTGTATTATCTTTGTTTTTGTTGACTGTAATTCACATAAAAAAATTCAATTTAATTCACAATTATAAACAAAATAGTATTTATATTATATTATGTGACCTATATAAACATGTGTTTATCACAGAGCAGCATATTTTCAACCAGACAAAGTTCACATTGTAGAGTCACTTTTGACGTTAGAAGTACTGTTGTAGTGTTAATCCATTAAGGTGCAAACCAGACAATAGATGTTTCGGTTACAGAAACAAACGAGAAGGTGCTGGCTTTCTTGTCATGGTAGCCTCATATTAAGCAAAAGCATTAAGTTGTGCCTTGAATCTTGTGAGTGGATATATCTTACTAATTGTAATTCAACGAGTTTTGTGTGTCCCTGAGTGTCTGTAGATAAAGACTCACCATCATCACCATCGAGTAACAGAGTGGTATGTTATCTGGGTTGACATTTCAGCAGCGAGGACAGAACAAATACTATTATCTTCATATTTTGTAGAAGCATACCTACAAACCTCAGAAAAAGCAGCCTCCAAAACGAAGAACCATCTAATCTGTCAAGGAAGTCTTGTGTACAACAACATTACTAAAAATTCAGTGTAGATATTTGAGTAGTGTAGACCTCTGTCGATAGGCATTTTGATTCCTTGAAGGTAATAAAATGTTATAGGCACTTCTAGCTTAAATGTGTTCTTCCTCCTTGGCTGTAATAGATTGCAATCATTACTCAGAGAACAGTCAGGAATGTATTATTCCTAGTCTTTCTGCTGAACAGATCATGGTTTTTTATCACCAGTAATCTCTGCAGGAACAATTCCCTTCTGTAAAGCAATGGAATCGGCTTCTGTCACGCATAATTATCTTGCGATTATAAACCTTACTGATCATCTTCATCACGTTATGGCAATCCTTGCACACTCTCAAATTCTTGATGATGTGAATAGTTCTTGTTGGTTCAGTCCTGATGAACCCAAATGCAATAGCAAGCTTCTCACTGTGGTGATGAGCTGCGGACTCTTTCTCTTTTTCATCTAAATCCAGCAGCAGATCTTCTGTCACCGGTTTGTATCCTTCACTCTTCAATCTGCTAGCAATCTTCATCCACTCTCTGTAAATTTTTTCTTTCTGCGGGTGTGAGCAATCCCCAGAAACAAACTCATGAACTCTTCCATCCAAACTGATTGAGCTGCTACCGGGGATCTTTTGAACTCCTTGGTCTTTCATCTTCTCTCTTACTGCTGCAGCTTCATTCCATTTTCCTTCTGCAGCCAGTATCCTTGCCAACTGCACATATCTGCCTCCATGCTTAGGTTCCAAGTTGATCAGAATCTTACCTACACGCTTCGCTAGTGCAAAGTTTTTGTGAACATGGCAAGCATTAAGTAATGCTCCCCAAACTGCTACATTTGGCTCCATCGGCATTGCATTTATCAAACATTCAGCTTCACTGAACAACCCTGCACGACCAAGAAGGTCTACCATGCAGCCATAATGCTCAATAATTGGACTGATATTGAAATCTTTTTCAAGTCTCTTGAAGATCGATTTTCCTTCATCTACTAACCCTGCATGACTGCATGCTGTTAGAATTGCAGTACAAGTGACCGTATTTGGTTTAATCCCAGCTTTCTCCATGTCAGCAAACAAAGAGAGTGCTTGTTTTCCATGTCCATGGATTGCAAAACCAGTTATCATGGCAGTCCAAACATGAACATTTCTTTGCTTCAGCTTATTGAACACATGAAAAGCTTCTTCTAGTTCACCACACTTGGCATACATGTCCACAAGAACACAACCTAGGACTTGATCTACAACAGTCTTTTTCCTAATGATGTAATTATGAATCCATTTTCCTTCATCTAAAGCTCCAAGCTGAGTGCAAGTAGATAATGCGCTTGCAAGAGCAACGTTATCAGGTTCGATTTCTTTCAATTCTTGCATGGCTCCAAAAAGCAACAAGGCTTCCTTGAAACAACCGTTCTCTACGTACCCACCTATCATTGAAGTCCAGGAAACTACATTCTTCATCTCCATTTCATCGAACACTTGGCGGGCAATTTGAATCTTACCACTCTTTGCATAAGCATCAATCATCAAATTCCACGAGACATTATCCCTAGAAGTCATTCGGTCAAATATCATGTGAGCAGAAAGCGTGCTTCCTAATTTCACGTAGACGTGCATGAGAGAGTTTGCAGCATATACATCAGCAAAAAAGCCAGTCTTGACAATGTTGCAATGTATCTGCTTTGTTATCTCTTCGAGAACAACTAGTGATGAAGATGATGGTGTTACGTTAGAGCAAGCCTTGAGCAAGAAAGGGAAGGTGTATGCATTGTGTGGAGCTCCATTAATAAGCATCTGTGAGTAGACATGTAAACTTTCATGAAGAGAGCCTGACGATGCTCTGATTATGGTGTTCCACATGACTGTAGTAGGGCCAGAGAACTTTTCGAACACGTTCTTCGCATAGTAAAGATTCTCCGGCACTCGGCACAGAGCAGAAAGAAATCTGGTTGATGGGATGGTGTGGCGGATGAGTCTGGTTTTGATGAGCTGGGCATGGACTTGCTTGAGTTCTTGAAGCGTGGAGCATTTGTGTAGCAAAGAAGTAACGCATTCTGGTTCTGAATTGAGATTGAGAGAGAGCTTTGGTGGTGTTGGGGATGGAATCATGAATACAATTCACAGTTTCAGACCTTATCACATTGCGGAAGGAAGATGGAAGATTTTTCATTCGTAAGATAAATTTGAGCGCTTTTGGGATCGCATTTCAAACATTATTTTTTAACTTATTTTTTATTTCATATTTTTTAATATATATTTTATAAATATTTAAAAATCTATTTAAAATTTAAAATAATAAAAAAAATTTTACATAATAAATTTTTTATTACATATTTTTATTATATTAAAATAAAAAATAAAAAATAATTTTACAAAAATAAAAATATTTTTTATTTAAAAAAATTCTATTTTATAATCGATCTCTATATGCGCTGGTGTCTAGTGGCGAGAATTCTACGTTCTCGATACCTGGCCCCAGCAGTCTGAAGTTTTTGTTGTTTTCTGTTTTGTTTTATCTTTTTAAGCCTTTTTCTGCTTATTTTTCACTTAAAGGCGTCTGTGCTAATAGAGTTGGGCGAGGAATTGAAAGTTTATTAGATTCCAACTTCTCAACATGCTTTAAAAATATTATATGTTATTAGATGGCGCATTTGTGCGTGCACGATTAATTTTATTAATGTTTGATATTCTTATAAATAGTGATATATTATTCTTTATTAAAAAAGTAATGCTGTTACTTTCAAATTTAGAGCCATCTAATGAATATAAACTTTTAAGAATTCATTCGATTATAACTAAGTAATTAGATATGGATAGTTTATAGAGCCGCGTGAAGTTTAGCAAGTCATCTGATCCTTGGAGGTTGTTTAAAATAAATATATTTTTTAATTTGAAATTATATATATATATATATATATATGGAGTAAGATATGTATATATTGTGCATTGTTTGTGCACATTGTGTATATTGAATCTCAACCGTTCGATCATGATCGAGCGGCTGAGATTCATGCGCTCGCGGATGCGAGCATGACCCCGTCGGAAGGGCACGCTTCCACGGATTGTAGTAATTTTTTTTTTCTTTCTTTCTTCCTTCCCCGTGCCTTCCTTCTCTTCCTCCGCTCTCTCGCGCGATCGCCACACCCGATCGATCTCGACGCGATTTGGCGATCGCCGATCGAATTATTTACTGAAATCATGTCATATCTTCTATTTTTTTTTCCATTTCTCATTTCACGCAGTCGATCAAACCCTAGCACCAAAGTCTGCGGCGAAATATCGTCGTTGTTAATTGGCGATCGTCTTCGAAGCTCAAATTAGTAAGTTCTCTTCTCCATCTTATTCTAATCGTGCTCAGTTGATCAACTTCATAAATTGAGGCATCGGGCACCTTGTCGACGCTGCCGGGATCCGGTAAGCTGTTCTTTGTTTTTTTTTTTTTTTTCAATTTCATCAATTTCATTCTCATTTGATCAATTTCATCAAGATTCTACTAATATGCATTATTTTCTAATTTTTTTGATTTTTTCTTTCAGCTCGGCATTGATAGTGGCGATGAAGAAAATTTGTAGGAGCTTTTCTGCCGGAGACAGTAGCAATGAGAAAGTAATTTATAGCTCTACTAATATGCATTGTTTTTTTACAGTGGCGGCGAAGAAAATTTGTTGGCTGAGACAGTAAGGAGATATTAAGGAATGAGAAAGTTTTTGCTTGATGGAGTATTTTTATGAATACTGAAGAATGATGATGAAGATTGCAGATGAGACGGTAAGGAGACAGCTCTACTAATAGTGAAGAATGCAGATGGTGAAGAACGCCAATTCTTCTTTTTTTGGAGATTTTTTTTTATAATTTTGTGAATGCATACGTTCTCTAAATGTAACGTTCACTTAGCAACAAGTGACAGCAAAATCAAGAGATTGTAATGTTATTTTGTGAATGTTCTGTATCAAACACACCAAAGTATCTTGTTGTTGCTTGATGAAATAAAGAAGTTTGTTTTTGTTGAAAAATATTTGATGTGTTGAAGATTGCATATAGCTTTGAATGCAATGACTTATTAAGATTGCAATATAGTTTTATATGGAATGGATTTAATACATGTTAATCTTCTAGCAAGCAAAGAAAAAATTGAAAAAAAAAAGAAGAACAACAGAGTAAAGCAGAAGTGAAAATAAAAGTTAAAAAAATACAGTAAAAAAATTGTGAAAAAAAAAGTGAACAAAAAGAAGTGTAATAAAATAAAACTGAAAAAAATGACAGTGAGAAAATAATAAAATAAAAAGTAAATAAAAAAGTGAAAAAAAGAAGTGAAAAAAAACAGTAAAAAAAAATTGAAATAAAATTATAGAAACCATAAATATTTTTTAAAAAAATAGAGCATTCACTTGAATCTTAAGGTCACACTTTAGCATTCAGTTGAAATAGCTCACAGTTGAGTATTACATCACACATAATCATTCACTTGAATATAACTTACACTTGCATTCACTAAACATAGCTCACTTGAGCATTGTATTCACATATAAACATTCACTTAAGCATAACTCACACTTGTATTCACTAAACATGGCCATTTGAGCATTTGCATTCACACATGAACATTCACTTAAGCATAAGTCACACTTGTATTCACTTAAACATAGCTCTACTTGAATATTACATTCACTTGAATATAACTCATAATGAGCATTCAGCTAAACAGAATATTCACTAATGCATTCACAAAACATTCACCTGAAGGAAACATTTACATTCCATTCAAAAGCCAAAGCCATTTCAACAACTTTTCTAGACTGAGCATTACTTCCACACTAAGCATTAATAATAGGTCACACTTGAGGTTCACTTGCATATAGCTCAAACTAAGCATTCACTTTAACTCACAAACATTACATTTACATGCATTCAAATGTTAAAGCCATTCAAGACATTTCACTCAAGTGCCAAAGTTTCTCCACTAATTACCACCAACAACTTTTCTCGACCAATACATTCAAATGCCAAACTTCAACAAATTTTCTGGATCAACAGAACATTCATTGCCCAGTTTGCAGTCATTAACATTACAAGTTCTCATGATCAAAATTCATTCTCAGTTGTTTTGAACAGAATTGAAGTACAAAATTTCAAATTAAACAAAATCAACTAGCACAAAACACAAATAGAAAAAAGAACTCCAAAAGTTGGAGAAAACGTTCTGTCTGCCAATCCTAGACCCCTCTTGGTGAATATTTGTCGTGAGCCTTCTTGGTGAATTCGCCTAACTTGCAGTTGGAGAAAATGAGTTGCCTATTCCGTCTTATATAAATAAATAAATAAATATATATATATATATATATATATTTTATATTTAAAATAATTAATATAATATTATAGAATTTTTTTTTTAAAATTAAAAGTTAAAATAAAGATAGAAAAACACTTAAGAAGCATTTTTCGACGGCACTTTATCATCGTGATATAGCACTTGTTGAAACAAAGAACAATAATAATAATAATAACTATCACCAATTGATTTGATCAAATCTGACCTAAAGTATACCCGCCGATTTTTGTTTTTTTTTCTCATTGCTTTTTTAATAAATTTCTTAAATTGTTCGACAAATATAATATCACGGTTTCCATAATTCGAATTTATAGATGGTCAAATTGTCCATAGCTATTGGAGATTTACTCGTCCGATGCGTTAATATTAGTCTTCACTATCATGACATAATCTAATGAGAAATTGTGATACTTTTATAATTAAATAAGTATATTTTATTTCGAAAACTAATAGGTTTATGTTCCTTAAATACGTAGAAATCTTATGAACTAAAATAATAACAAGTTTGTGTTCCTATTTATTATATATTTATTATACTTTAAAGTTTTAATTTAAATATAACATATACCACTATAGATTTCGAGGCTCACATTCTGATTTTCAAAATAGCCGAGATAGATAATATTCGTTTATATTTTGTTTTAATCATTATTAAATCGGTGGCTATAATTTTTCAATAGCTTATATTATCAGAAAGTAGAGGGTAACAAAAATCTTTAAAGATTCTTTTATCTAAAAATTATTATACTAAATAATAATAAAATTTTATTAATATATTTATAATTTCAAAAATTCTGTGATATATTGGAAAAATTTATTAAAAAATATATAATTAAAAATTAAAATTAAAAAAATTAAAAAATATTTCCAAAGACTACCTCAATAAGCACTAGCTTGTATCATTGTTCCTTCTTATTTCCAAAGTTTCTTCTTATATAGTCATTTTCTCAACTCGAAACAAACGAAATAAAGATGCTGAAGTATTCATGGTTTGTTCTTGTTCATTAGCACTGTGATTCTTTTGATAGAATGGCAGAAAAGATGGAATCGTGCATATTGCAACAAGAGTGGAGGTTATAATCACACGACGGAGACCGAAATTAAAGCTTTTCAATACTGAAACAGTCACTAGGAATTTATATTAGACGCTTCATAGGTTATGGTAGATAGAAGTCGCTAAAGGCGATACAATAATAAAATACAAAGTATAACTGCCTTACAGTATTGAGCTCTACGGAAAGGGAGGAGGAAAGTAATGTCAGAAGTGAATTAAGCTAATCCATATGCACGTTTGGCAGCAAGAAGGGTATTATTTAGAAGCATAGCAATTGTCACAGGACCAACGCCACCAGGCACCGGAGTAATGGCTGAGGTTACATGCAAAGCTTCTTCGAAACAAACATCGCCTGTTAGGCGATAACCATGTTCACTGTCAAGGTCCTGAAACGAATACAATTCAGAAGATCATTCCATAGATCATCACATGTATATGACTATTTTACGACAAAAACTTTGTCAGTGTAACATGATATTGCATATGAGAAGACCTTCACGATGGAAAGTTAAAATAAAATTCCCATGTGAAGAACCATTGGACATGTTTGCAGAAACGAATTTGATTGGATGACGAGATAGAGGCTGAATCTTTATATTTCCTAGAAGTATGAAGAAAAGGGTTTAAAAGGGCTTACGAATTAGAGGAGCAATAGCAATGCAAGTGATGCAATAGGGACAATACTAAGAACCGCATTTGCAAGGAGGGGAAAAGGTACCAGCAAGGCAACAAGAAAAGCTTTAGCTCAAAATATGTAACAGGAAAAAGTAAAGCGATAGGCAAATGCCTACAACTTCATTAATTTGAAGGTTATATTAATTTGAAAATTACCTATGCATTCAAATGCAACCAGGACTACTTCGTTCCAGTCATTGAAATGCATGAGCATCGAAGAAAATATTACCTCTATAGGATTAGTTCCAACATCAATTACAATTGCCCCCCTTTTGAGCCAGCTGCCACGAACCAGGTTGGGCACTCCAGCTGCTGAGATTACAATGTCTGCTTGACGGGTAATTTCTTCTGGATTAGGAGTGAAAGCATGTACAGAACTAACTGTAGCATGGTGCCTCTGTTTAGGCAAGACATTAAACAATCATACTTTCGATGTAGAACAACATGAATTTTGTTTTGACATTGTTTTACCTGCAACAGTAATGTGGTGGGTAACCCAACAACCTTGCTCCGTCCAATTACAGCAACTGTTTTTCCCATAAGGTTTACATCTGACTGAAGCAACAACTCGATGCAAGCTTTTGCTGTGCAAGGAATGAACAGTGGTTGTCTACCTCTCAATGCAAGGTTTCCCATGTTTAGAGGATGGAAACCATCAACATCTTTTTCTAAATTTACAGAAGTCACAATTCTCTCCTCATCTATGTGCTGCTTTGAACAGAAGCATTAAAATCTTTGAATCTGAAATCTGAGATTAATGGAAATTTCATATAGTGAAAACAAAATAGCATCAGAAAGGAATATGACTCAAACTAACAATTTAGGAAAATTGAAGATTCAAATTGCTTATAATTCACCATGAAACAAATTACTGGGATAAATATTTCATGGTCAGAACAGTAAGAATGCATCAAATTGTTGGAGAATTACTTTCGGTAGAGGTAGTTGCACAAGAATTCCATGAACTGATGGATCATCATTGAATCTTGACACAGTGTTTATCACCTCATCTTCTCCAGAGTCTTCCGGTAGCTCTGCGACCAATGATTTAATACCAACTTCTTGACAGGCCTTTATCTTATAACGTACATAACTTTGAGAATCCCTTCTGTTACCAACCAAAACTACAGATAGACCTGGCCCTTTCTTGATAGTTTCCTTCATTTGAAGCACTTCTGTAGCAATTTCTGACCGGATTTGCTCCGCAATCGCTTTACCATCAATGATTCTTGGGATAATCTGACCATCTATTACACAAGCAGAAAATCAGATCATGCATGTACTTCCTTTTCTCTACAAAAAAGCATGCAGTGACATTCATGTTTTCAAGATGTGAACATTTGAATTGATATTAGAACTAAATAACATCCGTTGGCACCACATATGCAACAAAAACAACAATAACAACTATGCGTTAGCCCACTAGTTGGGGTTAACTAAGCCTGAGGGACAGATAGATGCATTGAATATATAATAAGTTTTAGTCTGTAACTGTGTAAGGTGAAGGGCACCTATTTACCTCAATATTCTAGCTTGCCATTCAAAACTCCTTACTAGACGAGTTAACAAACTATTGTGGTGGCAAAGCATAAGAAAACTGGCTATAGAGTTCTTAAAAAGAAAGGAAGCATGATCCTGTTAGACAATACAGGCATAATGCAGGCAACAAGTGTTAATTTAACCAATTCTTCCTTGTGAAACAATCTGAGTCCTATGACGACAACTAAATCCGAAGGGTTGCAGCACGAATCAGAAAACATCTTGTGCTTATTAAGCAATTTCAGATTGAGATTACAGTACAATATGTATTAAATAAAAAAGACCCACAAGGAATTAAATGGAGATTCGCCAAAACGTGTAATAAGCAGATTTGCCTCCTTTAAATGAGGGAATTAAGTTTAGGGAGCAATCTCAAATCAAAGTTTTCTATTTCACTAACCATTAAAATTTCATTGTTTTGCCCACAGAAACTGATATAACTAAACATATTTCACATATAGAAATCAAGAACCAAAACATAAATATAAAAATATAAAAAATTGAAACAAACACTAAAAGGAACGCTCGCCAGATGTTTGTAGATTGGCCGAAGAAGAAGATTGGGTTGGTGGGTTCCAGATATCAGGAAGGTCAGGGCCGAGAATCGCAGAAGACCGATACTTTTTCTTCTCCTTCGAAGCAGAGTCGCCATGACTGAAACACCGCAGCGGCAAGGCGGACGCACGCCAATGAAGCCTCGGCAACAACAACGCTCTCATGGACCGAACCTTCTATTCTATCCACTATCTGGTGTAATCTAGTCTATCTACGTACCAATCAATTCGTCGCTGTCGTCCAGACTTCGTTAGTTTTCTGCTCCGGATAGCGCGAGTGCGAGGGGACTGTGGGAGTAAAATTGCTCCTAAGATTGTGTTTAGACCATGGGATTTCCATTTTTTCTTTTTCCTCCTCCATTTTTTTTTATTTTATTTTATTTTTCTTTTTGGGCTTTTGGTGGAGTAAACCTGCTAAAATTCTTTTCTTAATTCTGTCTTGCCTCTGCCTTGTTCGGTCTCTCTCAGCGTTGTTCTTTCTTTCCTTGCCTTGTGACCGTACAACTGGATGGAGACGGTCCGAAAAAATTTGTATACAATTCTATACGCGTGTTATATATTTAGTTCTATTTTTTTAAAAAAAGTAAGTAAAAATATTATTATTATTATTAAAATAAATGTAAAACAAAATATTTTAATTATAGTATTTATGTAATTATATATTTTGGCTTGTATTTGAAATATTTTATTTAAAAGTATTCACAAAATTATTGGGTTAGTATTTTATTATGAGTTGTATGCTATATCTTTTCAAATACAAGTTTCTAATCTTTAAGATGAGTTAGCACTTTAGTCATTTCACTCGTCAGTTGAGTTCTACGATATATCATTATTCTTCCAACTATGTTAAATACCAATTCTGAAAATATTATTGTGACAAAAATAGTTAAGATATCATGTGTTAGTTATGAAAGTACTGAATTTTATTGAATGCGTCTTTCATCAATTCAAATATTAAAACATTTTTAACTGTCATCGTCTTAGATGATGATAATATCTACTTGAAAGTATTTCTCCAAATCAAATAAAAGCTGAATGTTGTGTTGAAGTCAATGTTAGTACTAATATTGAGCCAAACTTGATGGAAATAAATACCAATTGATCATTTTTTTCTTCTTACTCTCATGGGTTACGACGGTTGTCATTTGTCGTTGTTGATTCATTAATTTGCCAAACCTAATATTATAAAAATCATATTCTTCAGACAACTTGTTACGGGCGTTAATAACTAGTGATTGGATATCCGAAATATTCAAATACATACTAATATAACTAATAGTATTAGAAATTACTTAATCTAATCTCTAATATTAAAGCAAATAATATAAAGAAAAATATCTACCAATATTTTTAATTTATTTGTCATTGTTGTAATTATGGGTCCAAGTAATGCATTTGTCATATGCGTATGTAACATTGTAGCTATATTAAAAATTTAATGTAAAGTAATATTAAAATATGATAGTAAACATAGATAATAAATAGTAGCATTATGAAAAACTTTTCACATCTAGTGAGTATTAGTAAGATGTTGCTATCCATTCTTATATCTAAAAAGTATAAGCATAGTTTTATAATCTAAAGTACTTTTTAATATTGAATAAGTAGAGTTCCATTTTATGGCATATCAAACTAAAATTTTTTACCTTTCAAATGTTTGACTATGCAATAATTCTTAAATTCAGTTAAGCATTGATCGAGCTAATAAATCAAGAAATAACAATTCAAATATCATTAATCGAGCTAATAAATCAAGAAATAACATTCAAATATCATTAATTTTGTTCACGGGCAACTTTGATTACACAATTAAGTTAATAATATGGCAAGCACAATTATGAATGAGCTTAGCTCCATCTCAATAAGTCATATCATCTTTCTATTGGCTGAAGTGTTTTTTGATGTGATGGAGATGCTTTGGTTACTTTTGACAAAATCTTTTGCTACACTTATGATGAGTTTATTAATATCTTTAGCATAATGTATCAATAATTATTTTAACATAAACCATTTCGAGCAAACATACATAATAATCTTGTTTATCTCTACCGCTCCAAATATAGAATGTTAATCTGATATACAATATATAATGAACTTAATTTATATTTCAAAGCATTTCACATTTTATTATAATAAACAATAATATCACTTGTTTTCATTCTTCTAGTAATTTTTAAAAAATAATATGCTTTTTGAATATGCTCTTCCTAAAATGATGACTTACCAAATTAATAGGCAAATTCATATCACTAATCATACAGGCTAGAAAATTTCAGCATAGACTCATTAAATCAGATACATAGAAATTTCTAGCAATATGCTCCCTCTTGATTCCTTTTTCGCAGCATATTCTTATTGTGAGATATTAAGTGTGGGTTCCAGCACTAGGATTAGTAGTTAGAACCTTTTTCAAAAATTAGATTACACATTTTTTATTTAATACCATCTTTTGCATGTCTGTTTGGCATTTAAGTAATTCTAAGATCATAAGTTGTGACTTTTGAGCATTTTATTGTTATCAATATTAAAGTTGAAGTCGAACTATTCCAACACTAAGGATTGGAGAAGGTTAGTCGCCTCTTTGATGAGAAATTATTCTTTACATTCGTAGCCTTCTTCTATATGGACAACGTATAGCTACTTCAGATTTTGGTCATTCATACTATAGACATCTATATCTTGGGGTGAAAATACAAGATAACAGATCAGATTCAAATAGATCTATGTAATACCAGACTTAAAATTGCTCAATTCTAATCCGATATATATATATATATATATATATAAATTATTATCCTAATCTATCCCATTTAATAATCCAGCAAAACTCGAATCAACTTATTTAATAATCAAAATTACAATAATTTAGAATTATAAAAATTAATTTATACAAATAATATGTCAAAAGTATTAGGTATCGGTTAACCAAGACATGAAATATTGATTTTGACAAAATATATAAATTAACTAAGAAATTCATCAAAATATGATAAAATAAGTATAAAAAAAATTATCGTTTTTGTACATCTACTACGAAACGTAAACTCAGTATCCATAACAAATTTACCACAAGTCAAGGAGTACGACTTCAAACAAAAAAAATTTCATACTAGTTATGCTCTTCGATATAACTATAATCCAAAAATGTCTGCTAAAGCATCATCAATATCCAAAAGTGCAATTTGATATACAAAGGCAAAATGTTCATATAAGTTCCTCTCAATTCAAATCTTACTCTTACACCTTCATTTATATTACCTATGATATTGTGTGTGACTAAAAACGATATTTAAATTGTTGTGGGTGACAGAAGTTTGTAATTTATTGTATTGTCTTTCATTTGTTGTTCAGTCGAATAAATAGTAACTGCTCTTTTACTATTCTATAACTGCTCTATTGCTAGTCTTTTATGTATTCTTTTCATCTTTATCACCATACCTATATCAATATTTTTAACCTTTTTTTGGCATAGGGTTAGTCTCGTCAAAGGTTCGTACACATCATACAACTTAGACGATTCGTCCATATATAATGTTCTATTGCTAAAAATTATAAATGCTTCAAAAAACTTGTGTAGCCAAAAAAATACAATCGTCGCTTTTGGAATCAAACTTATCACGTTCTTAGTAAGTTGATCCAAATAAAACATTTACATGCAAAAGACTTAAAGTATGTAATTAGGCGTATTATTATTTAGCAATTCATAAGGATTTCTTTTAACCAAATATCTAATAAAAATACAATTAATAATTTGACCTTCGTTATTCACAGCTTTGGTCTAAAAAAGTTTTTGGCAAATTTTGTCACACAATATTATGTTGTCATATAGCAAGCCATTGTATTTTTTCTTTCAACGACACTTATTTTGTTGAGGAGTTATGTTCAAAACATTTGCATAAAAAAACTTATAAAAACTTTGATTTGAAACTTTTTACCATGGTCACTAATAATAGCAACAACTTTTTTAAAGCAAGTTTATCTAGAAATTTCTATGAGAAAGACCGAATACCTTTAGTGCTCTATTTGAAAGCTAAGAAAAACATCGAAGAATATCTTAAGTAGTCATCAGCAATGACAAAAATAATAATATATTTCTCGAGTTTGTAGTTTGAATATGTCTAAATAAGTAAATATAAGCAATTGAAGTGGCTTCTTGGTGGTTATGTCTTGCTTCGGCTAGAAAAAGAACCTTACTTATTTATCTTTCACACATGCATGACGGATTCTTTTTAATCGGTATGGTATGTTAGGCAAAATCGAAAGGAGTTGTAGTTGTATTCTGTAGAGCTTTGCAAATGTCTCGATGTTGTAATGACCAAGTCTTCTATACGATTAGTGATTAATTTTCTACTGGCTGGCTATAAATTAAAAGTTCTTATTATCAAAATTCTCAACATAAACAACATACACATTACCTTCTATTCGGAGTTGGATGATTTTCTTTCCAAATGACTTGATAACCAAACAGATTTTTTTTTCATAAGTCACAAAGATTGAAATATAGCATAGTTGACTTATGCTAAAGAGGTTATGCTTCATATTTTTCATAAATAACGTTATGAAAGCATAAAGAAGATCCATTACTAATCATATCAATACCCATCACCAAACACTTGTTATCATCTCCAAGAGTAACGGTTCCTCCTTAGTAAACTTCTAAATGAATGAAGATGGTAATGTCTCCAGTCACAAGCCTTGAACAGCCACCATCATGGTGTCATTTGGTCTTTATAGTCCTTTCAGCTGCCAAATATAACTACAAGAGAGTGCTCGCATTTGAATACCTAAATATTTTAGGTCTTTTAGTATTTGCTAATTAGGAGGATCCCTTAGAGACTTAAATTAGTTAAACTTTCTTTTCATTTGTTTGTATAGTATATCAGCATGACCATTTCTATTACAATTAAAACAAGTAATAAAGGGTGTAGAGAAACTACTTACATTCCGCGCATTATTAAGACTCTTGGTTTTATTGTTAGGGTCACAACTGATTCTTTTCTTTCTAAAGATATTCTAATGAGATCTAAAAATCACATTAAGTCTTTTTTTATCTTCTACAAAATTAGCAAGAAATGCATACTAGTTGGATATTTCATTTGACATCTTCTACTTTTTTATTTGTATCGTCTCATTTTCAAAAATAAGTTTTGAATTTTAAAAATCACATCATCATAAAATTCCGTAAATTTAACATTCTCAGATTTTGCACCACACAATTCAAACCAAATAGCACAACAAGAGTGTTATGTGATTCGATACAGTAGTACATACGCCTATGTCACTCAAAAATTTCCAAGTGAAATCCATTAACGCTAATGAATATACAATCACCAAAACATAATATATTTCGCAAAACACCTACACTTCAAGCGGAGTATCCTTATAACCATAGCTCACCCAACCTCTTAAACCTCACAAAATCCATCCGGCTATCACATACAAGCCTTCAGAAAGGTCCAATATAAATCAGCTAATCTACACCTAGGTTAGCTCATTCAAAAACTCGCAAGTGCTTTTACAATCTTCTCTGTAGGTTACAAGTCGAATCATTGAATTTAAACTAAGTGACCTCCCTTACAACAATATGTAATTTCTCAACAAGAATGCACAAGGGAATCATGCAATAACAAAGAGAACAACCAACTCAATGAAGTCAACGGGTTATAAAGATATTTTCTTCTCTGGCAACAATAATGAACTCAATGTATTGCTCTCTTTGGATTGTTTTCTTGCTGTTGTTTTACTGCAGTCATATAATAATGTCTTGCCCTTCATATCAGGAAAAAATCTGCACGAAAGATAAAGCTTCTAATGGTTATAAGGAATGCATCACATAGATATAAGTAAAATAGCTAATTAAAATCTTTCAGCCATAGGGTTTCTTCCTATAAAATTTTCTGTAATTTCTTTTCTCTAATGGATGTTCCCTACTGATGTAGATAGCTTCAGTTGTGTTTCATCAATAGATCTTGAAAATTTGAAATCAAATGGATGCCATTTAATGAGACAAAATGATCCACGCTCTAATATGTCACCTAAAATTTTTATGCTGCTATGTCATCCGAATTTGTTGTCGATTTTTCTTGGAGTGCATACAATAACGCTCTCATTGATGTCCTCCATACTCTGTATATCCAATTTAGATTTGAAATTTAAGTTTGTGGCTAAGTTATAATGCTCGTTGTTGAACTTGGTAGGAGTTGTAGCATAGCTGGAATTTCTTTCTTTTTATAGATTGTAATATATTCTTGAATATATTTCCATAATCTGCAAGAAAATATTTTGAAAATCTTCTAGAGTGGTCTAATAAAATATGAATTTGTCTAAAATGTGTTGGCACAAGTAGTAAATAAAAAACTGGTTAGGACACAAAAAATGTGTTGGTTTGTCCATTATGGTACCAATTTGTCTAGCCACTTTGATGATTTTTTGTATGCTTCCTTAGTGGATAGAATTGTCAGCTCTCAACTACATCTCATATCCCCAGAAGGTGGCTCGTGTAGACAAATATTAAGTTTCAAATTTACTATCCAGATCAGTCACTCGAGTTCATTTAGGCGAGACCTATACAACAACAACTTCTCTGATCGGATCATCAAAACCTTACTTGTGCAGCGAGATATCGCGTCTGAAGTTGCTTTCTAAAATGCTAGATAGATACTAGACGGCTGGTCTTGAAATAGAAAGGACTGCAGTACTTCTTACAAGAATACTTGCCTATATGGTCAAACAAAGCAAAAAGGGAGTTTCCTGTTTGTATCCTTTAGTCTCAAGAGTTTATTTCATCTTCGATAGGAGAGAGAAAAGCATTAGCCAGTATCAGTATCTGAATAAGCAGAAGTTGTTTCATTGTATTGGAATCTCCAATTCTCAGCTACCCTCTGTTTTCATCTCGACATTCTAAAGGCCAACTCCTAAACAATCACGGTAAGTCCACTTCGGGAATCAATACAATAAGATCTTTTCACTCTTTCTCTATCAGTCTACCCCTCTTAGTCTCCCGAAGGTGTATTAAGGGTAGTAGCTTTACTTTGACCACAATTTCTTACGTGAGAAAGGAATAGAATAATGTAAGGTCCGGCCTTTTTCATATAAGAGGTAAAGACGCTGTTAGGACCGAGGGCAGTGATGTGCTCAAATATGTACATAATATCATGCACTCTTGCATAATATATGCTTATTTTTATATAGAGAAACTAATAAAAAAAAAAATCTTAATTCTTTGTTTTACTTAATTTTCAGCAATTTCATGCAGTCTGAGAGTTTTTTATGAAAATTTGACTTTTCTGTGGAGATTATGTGAACGGCCATCTCGGATTAAAAGCCAAGACATTCAAATTGGTCCATAAATTATTTCAGAATTTTATGGGCAACTATTTGATATGTATTCACAGAAGAAGTTGAGATACGATGCAGACCCGAAATATGTGCGCAGTTTCTGAAACGAGTACACTTGATGGCCTTCCCGATTTTTAAATAATATGTGTGATATATGGTTGGAAACATAAGGCATTGATCTTAATTTTAAATATTTTAATTTATTTTTCTGAAGCCAAATAGAACCCAAATTGGTGCAGACAAAACGGGTAGACAGAGAGTTTGGATTAGCTTGAACTGCACCAATCTAATTATGAAAAGAAAAACCCTATGATTTTAAATACCCAATTTCGGATTTCCAAAGAGGGGGGAGAGATAGCAGGAAGTGGTGGCTCATCTAGGGTTTATTTTCTGGGGTTCTTGCTGCTGGAACGGGGAGAAAGAAGGACGGAAGCACAGAGCAAAAAAAAGAGGCGGCAGTTCGCTCGTCACTACTCTTTGTTCAGGGTTCTTTTATTCTATCTCTCATTTTTCTCTTTGTTTTGTTAGATCTGAAAACTATGAGCTAAATTTCTCCTTGCTAGGGCTATGATGTAGCCTAACTATGATGATTTAATTCTTAATTTTATGCTATTCGAAGTTTTATAATTATTTATTGAGTATTCATTACCGTGCTTAATGGTTTTGAGTATCTGGCCAATATTCAATCGATTTGAGATTCGTATTGAAACAGAGATGTGATGTATGAATTAGTCTTTGTGATGAATGCCGTGAATTGCATAAGAGACAGAGATGTACTCTTATGGTTCATGCAGTTAATATAGGATGCCATAGAACTTAATAAGCTTTCTTGTATGTTGATTCACATAGAGATATAGTGAGTTATTGCATAAAAATATTTTTGGTATAGCTTGAGAAAGTATATCAAAGAAATTAGGGTTTTCCAACTGTCAATAAAGATTAGAAACTTCGATAGCACGAATATAGAGTTGAACTGGATTAGTTACGATGAAATTAAATGCCCTAGCGCTTAAGTTATTGAAATCTTACGAGTGTTAGTTTTAGCTTGTTTTGTTTTTTCTAGTTTTAGCATTAAATCTTTTAGATCGATTGTTCAAATAATCCTGGAATTAGTTACTTTCGGTACTTAATAAGTTAATCAATCATCGTGGGAACGATACTTTCTCATCATTTTTTTACTTGTGCGACTCGTACACTTGCGACAGCAACAAGTTTTTGGCACCGTTGCTGGGGATTGTTTTAATTTTTATTAATATCGATTCTGATTAATTCTAGTTTTAGTTTGAACTTTTATTTATTTACTTTCTTTTAGGTTGTTTGCATAGTGTATGCGAAGTTTGAGAAGCGTTTCTCTTGAGCCCTTTAATTCTGAAATTGAACGTACAGTTAGGAGGCTTATCAAGAAAAACAAAAAAGCTCTCAACGAAGGGCAAACTACCATGGCATAAAATGTGGAAGAAGTTGAAAACGGAAGAGCTTGAGGGATTATGCCATGCCTACTATCAATAGTGCCCCATCAAGTATTAGACGTCCGGCAATTCAAGCGAACAACTTCGAGATCAAGCTCGCAATCATCCAAATCATCCAAACTTCTATCCAATTCAACGGCTCGTCAAATGATGACCCAAACACTCACATTGCTGACTTTCTTGAGATTTGTGATACTTTCAAGCAGAATGGTGTGTCCGATGATGCTATAAAGTTGAGACTCTTCCCATTTTCATTAAGGGACAAAGCAAAAGAATGGTTGAATTCACTTCCTCCCAATACTATTACAACTTAGGAGGCATTAGCACAAAAATTTTTAGCCAAATTCTTTCCTCCTGCAAACACGGCGAAGATGAGGAACGACATCACTACCTTTACTCAATTTGATATGGAGTCTTTGTATGAGGCGTGGGAAAGATATAAAGACCTGCTAAGGAAGTGCCCTCACCACGGTTTGCCAAAGTGGCTACAAGTCCAAACATTCTATAATGGGTTGAGTTGTATGACTAGAACAATTGTTGATGCTGCAATGGGTGGAGCGCTGATGAGTAAAACGTAAGATGAAGCCTATGAGTTGCTGGAGGAAATGGCGGAAAATAACTACCAATGACCTTCAGAACATTCAATGACAAAACAGACAGCAGGAGTAGACCAAGTTGATGGTGTTGCTGAATTGACTGCACAAATGAAGGTGCTGTCCAAACAGCTCGGAAGCTTAACCGGTAAAGCAATTTAAGCGCCTAGTCAAGTTTGTGAACTATGTGGGCGAAGTCATACTAGTGTTGATTGTCAAGTTGGAAGCCCATTCTCACCATCTCCTGCAGAACAAGTGCAATGGGTGTCCAATGTTAACCGGCAACCGAACAATCCGTACTCCAACGCATACAATCCAGGTTGGCGAGATCATCCAAATTTTTCATTAAAAAATCATCAAAACACAAATAGAAATCCCCCTAGATTTCAGCAGCAACCAGTAACTAAAACACCACTTGAAGATGTCCTTATCCAATTCATGGCAAAAACAGAATCAACTTTGCAAAATCAAGCTGCCTCTATTCGAAGCCTTGAGGTTCAAATGGGTCAACTGGCAAGCTTGTTATCTGGAAGACCACAAGGCTCTTTGCCAAACAACACTGAGGTAAATCCTAAGGAGCAAGTGAATGCAATTGCACTTCGAAGTGGGAAGGTTCTCAAAATGCTAACAGTTAATAGCAATGCGTTAAGGGAGCAATCCGAAATGTTTTCATCTAAATCACCCTCTGGAATAGAACAAAACAACAAACACACACTGGAGAATGCCACCGAATCAACTAAAGAAGAAAGCTCGGACATTAACCAGCCCCAAACAGCAGCACCAACCAAATCTTATGCGCCACCGATTCCATTTCCTCAACGCCTTCGAAAGACCAAATTGGATAAGCAATTCTCTAAATTTCTCGATGTGTTTAAAAAGTTGCATATTAACATTCCTTTTGCAGATGCGTTGGAGCAAATGCCAAGCTATGTAAAGTTCATGAAAGAGATTTAGTCCAACAAATGAAAACTGGAAGACAATGAAACAGTGACGCTAACCGAGGAGTGTAGTGCTATCTTGCAAAATAAGTTGCCACCAAAGTTAAAAGATCCAGGGAGTTTTACTATATCTTGCACTATTGGAAACTCTCATTTTGAAAAAGCTTTATGTGATTTAGGTGCAAGCATTAATTTAATGCCATTCTCTATTTACAGAAAATTAGGATTGGGAGAAGTAAAGGATCGATCTATTAAGCATCCAAGAGAAATACTTGAGGATGTGCTAGTGAAAGTGGATAAATTCATATTCCCTGCTGATTTTATTATACTAGTTATGGAATAAGATAAAGGCATACCAATTATTCTTGGTCGATCATTCTTAGCCACTGGAAGAACATTGATTGATGTGCAGCAAGGAAAGTTAATATTGCGAGTATAAGATGAGCAAGTCACGTTCAATGTATTTGAAGCTATGAAGTGTCCATCCAATAGTGACGACTGTTTGCGAATTGACATAGTTGATCGAATGGTGGCTGATGCAGTCAAGGTAGACCATCTAATCGACCCTTTAGCAGCTTGTATTATCCAAGGTGAGTCTTCTAAGATCGAAAGTAAAGAGATTGAGTCATATGCTCGTTACTTGCAAGCTTCACCGCCTATTGGAGGACGATTGAAGTTTGTGGACCTTGGGGAAAGCTCTCTTAGGACAGCTCCATCCATTGAAAAGCCTCCAGTTTTTTAGCTTAAGCCGTTGCCTGCGCATCTAAGGTATGCATACCAAGGAGAAAGTTCATCACTTCCTATTATTATTTCGGTTTCTTTTAGTGACTTAGAGGAGGAAAAGTTGTTTCGGATTTTGAGAGATTATAAGGCTGCATTGGAATGGTCCATTGCTGATGTCAAGGGCTTAAGTCCTTCAGTTTGCATGCATAAGATCCTAATGGAAGAAAACTACAAGCCTACAGTTGAAAATCAAAGACGTTTGAATCCAAACATGAAGGAGGTGGTGAGAGCAGAAGTTCTAAAATTACTTGATGCAGGAATCATTTATCCGATCTCTAATAGCTCATGGGTGAGTCCTGTGCAAGTGGTACCAGAAAAGGGAGGAATAACAGTATTAAAGAACGATAACAATGAGCTCATTCCGACAAGAACTGTCACAGGATGGCGGGTATGCATTGATTATCGTAAGTTGAATGATGCTACTCGGAAAGATCACTTTCCATTACCTTTCATTGATCAAATATTGGAGAGACTTGCTGGTCATTCACATTATTGTTTTTTGGATGGGTATTCCGGTTACAATCAAATTCCAATAGCACCAGAAGATCAAGAAAAGACCACCTTTATATGTCCGTACAGAACTTTTGCATTTCGAAGGATGACATTTGGCCTATGCAATACACCGGCCACTTTCCAAAGATGTATGATGGAAATTTTTTCTGATATGATGGAAAGATTCATTGAGATTTTTATGGATGATTTCTCGGTGTTTGGATCTTCTTTTGATGATTGTTTAAAAATTTAGCTTCAGTTTTGCAACGATGTGAGAAAACCAATTTAGTCTTGAATTGGGAGAAATGCCACTTTATGGTACTTGAAGGTATTGTTCTAAGACATCGCATTTCATCCAAGGAAATAGAAGTTGATCGGGCAAAGGTAGAAGTCATTGCAAAATTACCGCCACCAACTTCAGTGAGGACAGTGAGAAGCTTTCTGGGGCATGCCAGTTTCTATCGCCGATTCATCAAAGATTTTTCAAAGATAACGAAGCCTCTATGCAACCTCCTACTCAAGGGCATGCTATTTAAATTTTCTGAAGAGTGCTTCCAAGCTTTCAACACTCTAAAACAGAAGCTAGTTTCAGCCCCTATCATTGTAGCACCGATTTGGGATTTGCCATTTAAAATCATGTGCGATGCTAGTGACTATGCTGTTGGAGCAATGTTGGGGCAGCGAAAGAACAAAGTATTTCATGTCATCTATTATGCAAGCCGAACCTTGACATATGCCCAAATGAATTATGCAACTATAGAGAAGGAGCTTCTAGCTGTTGTGTTCGCTTTTGAAAAATTTCAATCATATTTGGTTTGCTCCAAAGTGATAGTCTACACTGACCACTCAGCTCTCAAGTATTTGCTATAAAAAAAAAGATGCTAAACCAAGGCTCATTCGATGGGTACTTCTGCTGCAAGAATTTGATTTAGAAATCCGAAACAGAAAGGGTTCCGAAAATCAAGTGGAGGATCACTTATCTTGAATAGAACAAGAAGAATAAGGTCAAGAGGCTACCATTGTTATTAATGAAGCATTCCCTGATGAACAGTTATTTTTTCTTTGAAGTACCGATGCTCCATGGTATGCAGATTTCGTGAATTATTTGGCCAAAAGCATAATTCCTTCAGATCTATCTTACCAACAAAGAAAATTTTTTTTGCTGATGTTAAGCACTACATTTGGGAAGATCCAATCATATACAAACGATGTTCAGATCAGACCATAAGAAGATGTGTACCAGAAGAGGAGATGGAAAGCATCCTGCAACATTGTCATTCATCCGGATATAGAGGTCACTTTGGTGGAATAAAAATAGCGGCAAAGATACTACAATCAGATTTTTACTGGCCTTTATTATTTCGGGATGCACATACATTTGTTGCTACTTGTGATCAATGCCAAAGAACGGGAAATATTTCAAGAAAGAATGAGATGCCACTGAATAATATTGTTGAAGTTGAATTGTTTGATGTATGGGGAATAGACTTCATTGGACTATTTCCTTCTTCATTTTCGAATAAATACATCTTAGTTGCTATTGACTATGTCTCCAAGTGGGTAGAGGCTGTGGTATTACCTACAAATGACAGTAAGGTTGTGGTAAACTTTCTGCGAAAATATATCTTTTCTCGGTATGGCACTCCAAGAGCAATCATTAGCGATCAAGGTACACATTTTTCTAATCATCAATTTAAATCTTTACTAAGGAAATATGATGTCACACATCGAGTAGCCACTGCCTATCATCCTCAAACCAGCAACCAAGTTGAAGTTTCAAACCGAGAATTGAAGCGCATACTTGAGAAAACAGTAAACACTTCAAGGAAAGATTGGTCAAAGAAATTAAACGATGCATTATGGGCTTACCGCACAGCATTCAAAACTCCAATTGGAATGTCTCCGTATCGCCTAGTGTTTGGGAAAGCTTGCCATTTACCTGTGGAACTAGAGCATCGAGCATATTGGGCAGTTAAGAAGTTGAATTTTGACATGCAAGCAGCAGGAGAGAAAAGACTATTGCAGCTAAATGAAATGGACGAATTTCGACACGAAGCTTATGAAAACGCTAGAATTTACAAGAAAAAAACCAAGGCCTGGCATGACAAGAACATATTAAGAAAAGAGTTCACCCCTGGACAGCAAGTTCTACTATACAACTCGCGATTACGTCTATTCCCTGGAAAGCTTAAATCAAGATGGTCGGGTCCATTCACTGTGGTAAGAATTTTCCCTTATGGAGCAGTCGAGGTTACTGATAAGAAGAAAAGTACATTCAAAGTTAATGGGCAACGATTGAAACCATATTTTGCTAGTTTTGACAACAACAAGACTGCCATCCTCCTTGAACCGGCATAGAGGGAAAGAAGTTAAGCTATAGACTATAAATAAAGCGCTTATTGGGAGGCAACCCAAGTTTTTTTTATCATTTAGTTTTTATTTATTTTGAATTTTTAATTAGTTTTCTGATTTGATCTGTATTTAATTCCAATAAGTTTCAAATAACAAGGAGAAACATGACAAGTGGACATAAGCATAAGGAATATTGAGTGAGCAAGCACAAAAATCAGGGACGCTTTCTAACCTCTCCTCTTCGCTTATATTTTTTGGTATACACATTGAATACAATATTAGTTCCAAGTGTGGGGGTAAAGAAATGTTTGTAATATTTATGTTGTTGTTGCTTGGTTGGTTGGAGTACACCACTTATTATAAAAATTTTCTGTCTTGAATCTTAATTCTTGGAGATGAACTAAACGCATAGCTATTGAAGTTAATTCTTATGTTAACTAGTGATGAATGTGGTATTTGTTAGCTAGAACTTGTGATCATGAGTAGCTTAGAGAATTAATTTGCTCCTGTTGCCATTTTGAGATCTGGAGCTACGTAATGTTGGATTGAGAAGTTATATTGAGCATTAACTATATACTAGAACTCTATTCCTAACTAGTGTCTCCGTAAAAACATTGCACTAGTCAGGCTTATCCAGTCAAAAAGAGCTACCTACACGAAAGTGTGAAAGCTAACCTTGAGTAATTTAGCCCTATGTACCACAAATATATAGGAGATAATCTACCAAGGAAGAGGGTTACCTTCGTGATAGCGTGAAAGCTATCGACTGTGAAAAATAAAATAAAATAAAAATAATAATAACGATATACCTGATTAAGTCCTGGACACGAAAGGGGAATTCAAATACTAGTTAGTTTGACTTGCTCAATTTAAATTTAAATACTGAGATTACAAGAGTCGAAAAGATCAAAATAGGCATTTGAGCTTGTTGACTATCTAAATACTTATATTTATATGTTTTGCTTTCTTACCTTAAATTATTCGCTTTCATCTGAACAAGTGTGTGTGTGATCGAGAAAATATAATTGGTTGTGTTTTGGAAAATTTTCATGAGTTATGCATTCAATGATAGATCTGAATATAATGGTGTTATGAAATCCAACCAAGCTACATTAACATTAATATTTATTTTATTGCTCGAGGGCGAGCAAAAATATAAGTGTGGGGGTATTTGATGTGCTCAAATATATACATAATATTATGCACTCTTGCATAGTATATGCTTATTTTTATATAGAGAAACTAATAAAAAAGAACCTTAATTCTTTGTTTTTCTTAATTTTCAGCAATTTTGCGCAGTCTGAGAGTTTTTTATGAAGATTTGACTTTTCTGTGGAGACTATACGAACGGCCATCTGGGATTAAAAGCCAAGACATTCAAGTTGGTACATGAATTATTTCAGAATTTTATGGACAATTATTTGATATGTACTCACAGAAGAAGTTGAGATACGATGCAGACCCAAAACATGTGCACAGTTTCTGAAACGAGTACACTTGATGGTCTTTCCGATTTTTAAATGATATGTGTGATATATGGAAGGCTTTGATCTTAATTTTAAATATTTTAATTTATTTTTCTGAAGCCAAATAGACCCCAAAACGGTGCAGACAATACGGGTGGACAGAGAGTTTGGATTAGCTTGGACTGCACCAATCTAATTATGGAAAGAAAAACCATATGGTTTTAAATACCCAATTTCGGATTTCCAAAGAGGGGGGGAGAGATAGCAGGAAGTGGCGGCTCATCTAGGGTTTATTTTCTGGGGTTCTTGCTGCTGGAACGGGGAGAAAGAAGGACGTAAGCACATAGCAAAGAAAAGAGACGGCAGTTCGCTCGTCACCACTCTTTGTTCAAGGTTCTTTTGTTCTATCTCTCATGTTTCTCTTTGTTTTGTTAGATCTGAAAACTATAAGCTAAATTTCTCCTTGCTGGGGCTATGATGTAGCATAACTATGATGATTTAATTCTTAACTTTATGCTATTCGAAGTTTTATAATTGTTTATTGAGTATTCATTACCGTGCTTAATACTTTTGAGTATCTGGCCAATATTCAATCGATTTGAGATTCGTATTGAAACAGAGATGTGATGTATGAATTAGTCTTTGTGATGAATGCCGTGAATTGCATAAGAGACAGAGATGTACTCTTATGGTTCATGCAGTTAATATAGGATGCCATAGAACTTAATAAGCTTTCTTGTATGTTGATTCATATAGAGATATAGTGAGTTATTGCATGAAAGTATTTTTGGTATAGCTTGAGAAAGTATATCAAAGAAATTAGGGTTTTCCAACTGTCAATAAAAATTATAAACTTCGATAGCACGAATATAGAGTTGAACTGGATTAGTTACGGTGAAATCAAATGCCCTAGCGCTTAAGTTATTGAAATCTTACGAGTGTTAGTTTTAACTTGTTTTATTTTTTCTAGTTTTAGCATTAAATTTTTTAGATCGATTATTCAAATAATCTTGGAATTAGTTATTTTCGGTACTTAATAAGTTAATCAATTCTCGTGGGAATGATACTTTTATCATCATTATATTACTTATGCGATTTGTACACTTGCGACAGCAACAAACAGCAGTTATATTCGGGTAGTCAACAATAGCAGCTCAGTGTCAAATGAAAGCTAAGCGGGAAGGCTACTTTAGTGAAGTAGCTCTTTTACTTTTTGGTCTAGACACCTCATCATTCCATAGTTTTGAGCTTTTTCAAACTGATGTGTCTTTTTGCAGCCGGATGTTGAGCTTGCTAGCTCCTTGCCAGCACCTTCTGAAGTTTCCCAAGCTTCGTGATGAATGGCTCATTCGAGAGACTGTGGTAAAGGCCTTTATTCAATCTTTAGGCACACAGTTCGCGGATTGGTCCCCTCTCTCGCCCTGGGCAGCACCATGATTCCCTAAATGAAAATTAGCGGAATCGTAATTGAGGAGGCTTAACAAAGCAAGTTCTCAATCCATTTTGTAAATCCACAAGACCAATTCTTTCGTTGTCTCTTTTTTGTATATAATGATCAGACCGGTGGTGCTTGGTCGAAGCTCCAGTGGGTAGCCACTCCCTTCTCAGGGAACCGTACGTGAGACTTCCGCATCATACGGCTCCGTCCCGAGCTTCCGTCGTCGGCCCTGGTCATTAGACCACTATGCTATGCTTGTATTTTCCGCCTTGACTCTCGAATCTTTTGCTTCTCGGGTGGTGGCGAAACAATGCTGCTTGCGTAGCGGGAGATGCCCGCCCGTCGGGCCCGGCCTGCTTCCCGCCCGAAAGAACCGCTCACTAGCTAGCCGGACTAGTGGTAGGGTCCGTCAAAAACCCTGCCTTTCGAACCCCCCCCCCTGTCTTCCAAATCAAGAAAAAAGGGGAAGAAAGATGGAATGCGGCCTGTAGAGCACATGTAACGCACAGTCGGGTTGCTCACACAGCAGATCTATCTCTCTAGATATCCATATAACGAGAGAGATCTGTGAAAGTGCAAGCACCTTATGGTCGCCCCCGACTGACGGCCTTTAGGCAACTACGACTGCTGTGATGTGAGCGGTTCCAATTGGTTTGATCTTTCCGGCCTCCACTTGTACGGAGATGCATGCATAAAGGGACCCGCCCCTTTTTTTATCTTCATCTGACGGACAGGACCTTATAACCTGTCTCGAACCATCTGCCGACCTGCATTTATTTTTTTTTGAAGGCCTGCTGCCAACAGTCTTTCTTCGGAATTCTACTGAACGGGCTCCCCTCCCTTTGTTTTAGCAACTTATCCTACGGTCTCCTCGCCAAGAGCTCCCCGGCGACGACAGAGGAAGCAACCTGCCTGCTGTGGCGGGGCGGCTTTGATTTTTACAAAAAGACCTGGACGATTATCCCTACCCTCGGTAGCTTACGAGTTTACGTCCATCCCCGGTCGGGTACAGTTTCCTTTCTTTTTCTCCCTTGTAGCCGTTACCCGAATTCGCGCAAGTGTGTCCACACCCCCCTAACTTTACGAGGAATCCATTCTCGCGAACTAACACACCCCCTACACACACCTAGGAGCACCCCTTCCTGCATATCCATACAAAACCCGAGTAGGCGGGTCGAGGTCCTACGAGGTACCCACTACTCGGAGTACCCTCCCACCAAAAAAAGATGTGTGGTTCGGTGGTTCGACCAGAAATGCTATGCTTACGCACAAGACTACCCCTCTTCCCGAAAGCTTCGCGGGGACGACTTGACTCTTTACAACTTTACGACGACGGAGGACCGCCCGTAGGGGGTTTACTGCACAAGGCCCCTGCAGAGGAAAAGCTTTATCCCAGCGAATAGAAGATGCTCAGCTCCGCACAACATAGGGATTGGCACGCTTTCGGGAAGAACATAGAATAGTAGAGGATCCAGCATGCAGGACACGGCGATCATTAAAAATTCACGAATTAGAGATGCTGTAATATACTCTTTCCCATAACTTCTCATACCAGACCAACCCACTAAAATGCAAATAGGGATCAGAAATGTGGTCAATATCACGAAGAATAATGAGAGACCGTCTATACCCATATACAAATGGATGTTTTCATAAGGAAGCCATCGAAGGCTTTCCACAAATTGAGATTTGGCCGTAGAAGGATCGAATTGTATCCGAGGAACAGGGGGATACAAAAAAGTAATAAGAGAAGCGCACAGACCAATCAATCGTATCGGTCGTATTCTTGAATTTGGAATGAAAAGAGGAGTAATGCTTCCTAGCACGGGACAGAGAATAAGACCACTTAGATCGGAATAGCATTCACAGAAATGTTCTAACATAGAGTAGAATCGAAGATGGAAAAGATTTGTTGACAACAATCAAAGGGACGCCTAATTACAATACATTAGGGCTCTATCTGTGCAAGTCAGCTGAACACCGTGATTGATGAGTGGGTAGGTGGGTTAGGTGCACCTCTCGCCCAGTGGGAAGTCATGAGGCTAGTCCCCCCTGAATGAAGAAGTAGTGGGGCCCCCTTCCCGCCCACGTATGCGCCTTTATCTTTATTTAGATTCTAAATATTAGACTTTATCCTGCCTTATAAATAATCCTTCTTTCTGGCAAAACGCAATTCGTCTCAATCCAAGGTGCACCTTGCCCTTTTTCAGTTTGTTACGCCTATTCAGCTAAGTGGGTGGGGAGCCGAAATTCTTCGAAAAAAAAGGTAATGAGATGGACAAGAAGTTTTCTACGAACGTAGTAGCAATCAACTTCGATATGTTTGGCCTCAAATGAAACTCTTGCATGAAAGACCGAGGCGCGAAAAATAAATGGCCTTGGGGTCTTCAAATGAAACCTGCGATCAGAAAGTCACCAACGGAGCCATACAATCTCTCCAGTAGTGTGTGCCCTGGCACGATACTCCGCTTCGGCACTGGATCGACGTCTGTACTGCGTCGGATCAGAGTTTGGTGAGCCATCAGTCGGACGGAGTTTCACGTTAAGCTCCTTTGGAGTGTCAACAGTCTTCTCATCATTGAGTTGAGCTCATGTGATCAAGTCATGACCTTATTTGATCTGAGATAGCATCATCACCAACTATGCTTCAGCGATGTTCATACATGTTGTCATTTTCATTATTTTGAGCTTAATGACTGCATATAAGGTAAATGTAATTCCTGTAGTGTACTACACGTACAAACAAGCCATATATAACAATTTGAATTTCTTATCCTGTAATATCTATAGTTCTGTGGGCTAATGATAGCTGGAAATGGAGGCCTTACTATGCAATGTTATCTTTTGTTTAATTTTCTTCTCTCTTCTTCTATGTTTTGCTGACAACCTCCTTACCTCCTCCCGACAGCAACTATCTGCTGCCCTCGGCTTGCGATCAGCTCCCTCCGGCGGCGAACATCACTTCTCCTCCTTCAGGTCTTCATCTTCCTCCTTGTCTGTCATCGCCATCCCACCTCCGTCAAGCTTCACCGTCCGATTAGGAATTAGAGTTTTCGCCGGACCTCTTCGCCAGCCATTCGACCACGGTAAGCAGTCAAAATCCATCTCCTTAACCTGGTAAACCGTTTCTCTTTATCAATTGGATTAAATTTTTGCCTTGAGGGTGAAATTGCTTCACCGGACATGAAATTGATTTCTTTTTAATTTTCGACTGCCGACGTGCATTTAACTCAATGGCCTTTTTCCTTTGAGCTTAGTGTTGCTATTATCCTCGCAGCGGCTTGATTTTTCTTCTCCGACGATTTATTGCTAGATCGAGAGCGTACGGAGGATATATCATAAGTTAGCTCTATAATCCTCGAAAGGTATTGACTTTTTTTGTACTCTATTATATGTAGTATTGTGATAATATTCGTTTTGGATTGTAATAGATGTTATGGCTACCGGTAGTCAGTTGTGATATTTGTGTATAAATGGGTTTCATATTGATCGTTTTTTTTGTTTCGGATTTTTGGTGATGAATATGGTTTTTGTTGTTTGCATAGGTTATTCCTATTAAATTTTTAGGAAAAATCATATCAAAATTTTCTTAAATATTGACAAATTATTAGATTTATTGAATTTTAGGTCAAACTTATTGAATTTGATCAAATTTAAACTTTGCCTGAACTCGATTTAGTGCAGTGTGAGTCCGAATTTAATTTTGGGTCTTTGACATATCCCTCCATTGTTGCGTAGCAGCTGTGGTCACTCAATAATGTAGCCATTATAGGCTTATAGCCTGGCAGCATTATCACAGAATTTCCGATATTTCCCTAAGAAAATCCCGAATTGGATCCAAAATTTACGTGTTGGTGTGAGCTTTTGTCGCTCTCTATTAAGAGTACAACATTGGCGTGTATGAAAAATCTTGTAGCTCCAACAAGAGTACAAACCAGAATCCTCCGTACATTAATAAATAGGACATCAACTAATATCATTCTTACTGATCATGATAACCGCATCGCTTCGTGGTTTTGGTTCATACATTTTTTAATACATCATATACATGAGAACAGGCAGAAAGCATAAACTTATAATCAAAGGACTCTGACTAATGTACCTGACTTTTAGCATGAGGAAAAACTCATAAATTGAAAAAACACACCAATTAAGACTGGAAGAAATATACCAAGTGCTGGATACCATCAAACATGGTTTCAAAATCACCTACAACAACGCTCTGATGAATCACTGTCGATTCTAGATGCTATCGTCACAACTAAAGCAATTACAAGAGGCTCAGTCTAAGCTTTTTGGGTACCATTGCTAGTATGGAAATCAAGATACATGAATACATGTTTTTCTGCAGCTGAAATGTTAAACCAGTATGGACTGAAGAGAATGCACCTTGATAAACATACATCAGCTCCATGTATAACAAATGTATAACTGAGCCCCTAAATGAAAAACAAACTTGTGACTAGATAAACCATCAGTTTCAATCTCAAACAAATTGAGGGGGAATCATATATCACAGCATAAAAGCGCATATGAGCTTCAATGTATGCACTTCTGCTGCTATTAGCCCCATCTGCTCATGAATAACTTCACGTCTTAGTCTTAGTCCCTAGGTAAGCTGTTCCTTGATGATGACTTTTTCCCTCCGTATTTCTGTCAAGAAAATCAAAATAATCTTGTAAAAACAACCAATAAATGAAGTGGCACAAATGCTTAAAACCATATTTCAAATTATTATATAATCTACACACACATCCATCAATTGAGTCCAGTTTTTGGACAGGAATCAGCAAGAGTTCAGAATCCCAGGTACTTATTATAACTGCACACTGTCCAAATGTGATGAATCAGGTTTTTTCCCAAGCTTAAGTGAAAGGATTAAGAAGGTTGAAGGCTCAACTAAAAAGGGGAAAAATACAATTAACTCTATGGTTCAGAGAATCCAAGTCCTTAACCTCCAGAGGAGGGCATCCCATGTTGCTTCAATAGCAGTATACTTAAAATGTTTAGCTAATTGGGGAAACATATTGAAAGGTAAACACTTATTTCCATTTAATTAATTATAATTAAAGCTTCCTCATTTTCTTAGAGACCTCCCAAGGGAAAAAGATAGAACCACAAACCTGCTTCCCAATGTTGATTGGGACATACTTGTATTTGATCATATGGAGAATTTGACGCTTCATTGTCAAGACAAAAAGCACAATCCAATAGAACAGAAGTATCGGCCAAAACACTGGAACATCGAATACTGAGAAAAACGTCATCACAAATGCTATGATGAAGGCCTTTGTTATGGAGTACCTGAGAAATAGTGAAATTGAAGTAAGTTGAGCAACCAGATAAAACAACACCAAGGAGTCTCAACGGTGAAAATGTAGATGTATCTTTTTTTTAATACAAATCTCAACTACACAATTTGCAAAACCCTTGTGCTAGAAGAAACTGCATGAAACTGTTCCATGACCAAAACTTTCTTGATATTCAAGAAAATTTTGACTATTCACCTGCTTATGCAGAATGATTTTCTGATCACGAAATGCCCCTAACAGTTTAGTGCTATGTCAAGCAGAATAACGAAGTATCCAAGTCAAACGTAGATTCATAATTTAACTGACAGATTGTACAGAATAATTCTCTGCTCCATTACTAAGCACTGCCACCAGAAAATAGTCGTTATACAACTAACAAACTTAGGAAAAATGAATGTTCCATAACATATTAATAACACTACTATCTGCCATTTGTCTAAACTGCCGTATTTAATTAGATTAGCTTGAAGAAATGATTGGAGACACTAGAGTTGTGGAACCAAACCGAAATTTCACACTCCCTCATGCTGACCTACAAAAAATCTTCCAATATGTGCAAGCTAAGGAGATATTATAATACAGAGTGACTAAAGCATCAATTCCAACAATGTCAAAAATGAAATACTCGTCAAACAAAATTCTGATAGGAAAGACACTCGTCAAATTATTTTCAATCTCCTCCGTTATAACATATTGTCTTTCTCGGGTGGGTTCATCATCCTCAATTTCCTTCTTTACGACATACTATCTCATCAAATTTCCTCATTACCCTTAACCAAAGGGGAAAATATGCAAAATCATAAACAACATCAAATACTACCATTCTCATCTGACAAGCTTTATCAATATTTCTAATTCCAAACAGGAAAACTGCACAACAAGCAAAAAACAATGGAAAACTTCACAAAAAGCAGCTACCCCATACTCAAAGTACTACCAAACAAACAACATAGACAACTTCAAATCAAACGCCCAAGCATAATTTGCAAGCATAAACAACAACTTCCTTTATATCATAACCACTAGAATCTTTCACTAAAGAATTAAAAAGGGAAAAAAATCATTACCAGAACTTGAACTCCGGGAGACGGCGGATGAACGGCTTGAACTCATCAGAACCCCTTGTTGGCAACGCTGGCCCGTCAACTGCCTCAAGCTCAGGGTCCACCATCGGCGACAAGAACCCGATCAACAGATTGAGCAAGTAGATCCCCAATCCATACGAGACAACATAGAACCCTTGGACGAAGTACACCCGTAGCACGTACACGATAGCGACCGCAAGCGTTCCCATCCAACGGCCGAGCGGATGCGGCGTTGAACGATCGAGATAGTACTGGAACGCCCTTGAGAAATCGTTTCTCCACTTCGCCGCCGCCGCAGTTGCAGCAGCTCCGCCTCCCCCACCGCCATCTCCCCCAGTCCCTTCCATTACCAGATCTGAAACTAAAACAAAAACCTAGATCCAATATTACGGAAACAAAAGCAAGTTGAATGGAGAAAGAGAGAAAATCTGTAGATTGATTGTTTGATATAGCTTACCAGGAAATTAATTGAAGCTTCAGAGAAGAAAGGAATCGATGGAGAGAAGAAAGGGTTTGTCAGATTTGGAGAAGTTGTTGGTTCGGTCTCAATTTTGAAGGAACTTTGACGGAGATTGAAATTAAAATTAAAATTAATTTGACAGATTTGGTTTTCTCAGGGAGGAAGAAGCAAGTGAAGGCGGAAAACAAAACACGGGAGGAGGAAGACAAAACGAAAGAAGGCAAGGAGGCGTGCAATTGGGTGAATCGTGGGACCCACCGGCAATGGCCCACGCTATTATTAGTTGATAGAAAAGATTAATTTGATTAACTTATAACTAAAAACTGAACGATCAGTAGTTATTACTGCCCTATTTAAAAATTTTATTTGTTGTACAATGAACTCTTTTGCTTCTTAATTTTTTGATTATTTTAGAGCGACCAAGATGTCTGTTTCTTTAAGTGGGCTATCTTTGAGCCTCACTGAAGAATCACTTAGGCCAACTAGAGCGCGTGTGCGGTATCTTTGTTTGTTACTGAAAGAGCCTATCCAGCCCAATGGAGCATGTGATTAAATAATAAAATCAATTAAAAAACCACTTAAGTAATTGATGTTACTATATATTGCGACTCATCCATTCTTTGCCCTAGTTTCTCCACGCTCTGAATTCCTGTTGTTCTCAAGCTAATGATGCGTTTGGTTAAGTTTTAAATATACGGTTATTATTCAATAAGTAGCTTGTTTTCCATTTTTTTCTAAAAAAGCAGGTTTAAGCCTCTTGTTAAGAAAGAGCTTTTTTTAAGTATTTTTGATAAAATTGGTTTTTTTACAAAATATGTTGAAGGATATGTTTTAAAAAAAATACTTATAATACTGAAAGAAAATATAAATAATTTAAATATTCTTTAATATATAATAAATCATATACTATTAAATTTTTGTAATTTTTTGTGTATATTATTAGAATTTTTGATATATTTTGTAACACAATGACTTTGTAAATTTCTTTTATATAATTATAAATATTGATGTGTGCTGCATGTTTGAGAGATGAATGAATGATCTATAAACTTACGTACTGTAATGCTTTTTGATCAGAAAGACACAAACAGAAACGTTATTAATGAAATGAGTTGTAAATTAGCATAAATGAAAAATGAATAATACACGATGTAGAAACCATTATCACATTACAATAAGTCGTTACACAAAACCTGTTTCCCGCAAAAGTTTCACTAAGTCTCAAACATCATTAGGTACGATATAACAATAAATCTTTCACTGGCAATAACAAATGTGTATCACCTCCAAGTTGCCTGTATTGCACAAGTCTTCAACTTTTATCTCAACCAAGGGGAACTCAGATATCATAGCTCGTAGTGTTAGCTAATTTAACTGCAAGTCAAATTCCAACTCATACACCAAACAAGAAGTGTATGACCTTAGAGACAGTATCTTGTAAGGTAGCAATTGCTGAGGTACGGCGTGCCTTCTGTTGTGGTAGCAACACCATTTTGCACATAGCTGGGTCGTACAGAAGCTCCCAGTTGTGACCATAGGGGCAAAGAAACCCAAGAAGAAGCCAGCATGATTGTTTTTAAGCCTCTCATTCAGATATTGGATCAACATTGTTGACCCTAATACTAAGTCCAATGTTTTCCCCACTGCCTTTCCGAGCATATAATTGATTTTGCAAGAAATATAAAAGAAATCAATCCGACCAGAACAAGGTGCACTAACATTTATGGGGATACAGACAAGGACAGCTTACACAGTCAAGAAAAAAAAAGAAAAAGAAAAACATATGTGGTCAACAGCAAAGAAAAGAAAAGAAAAACAAAAGCATGAAGGTTTCGAAGAATTTGAAGCACCTAGAAAGGAACCCTCATATGACTAAAAAGTTCAGCAGCAGTAACCCCAACTATCCACGACATTTTGGTGAACCACATGAAAAGATTTGGGACTAAGAAAGACTGTATGATTGAGGAATTTAATGAAGGATGACATTGTATGATTGCCTACTAGAAACTACAGAAAGCATTTTTGAAGTAAGGTATAATTGTCCAACACTGGAGTTTCTTAGGAGTCTTCCTCAAGTTTGGCTGTTTCACATGAAGACCAATATACAGGTACACATTGAGAGAGAGAACAGTAAATGTTTCCCCTTGCTTTATCTGAACATAGTAGTGCACAAAAAACAACAGGAACCTTCAAATACCAACCACATTGACATTCTAGAGGGAATATCAGGAAGAGACCAAGTTGCTTTGTGAATTTAATGTATGCATATCATGTTAAAGTCATCTGTTTAGCCAAAGGTAACTTGAAACAACAGCAATCTCAACGGTTGAAACATAGAATGTTAATTCAAACAACACATATAGGTGAAACAACAAGCAGTTGAAATTTGCAAATTTTAGAACAGGAATATGATAAAATCAATGCTGCTAACACAACTAATAATCAGGTTGAGATAGAACATGGAGCAGACAACTATTTAAAATAAATTCTCTTATAAAGATTCAAACTTGGATCATTTAAATAAGAGACCACTATCCTTATCAATCGGATTACAATATATCCTTAAAAGATTTCACAATGACTATTATTAATTAAAATTGTGCGACAATTAAGACCTTGTGTGATCCTATGCAATTCTTTAAGTGCGTATTTTCTTAATTTTTTGTGTGTATTTTTACCGACTATTTCCAGTAAAATTTTACTATATGTGAGTTGTGTTTAGTATTGATATTTATTTATAAATATAGAGAAACATCCATACTATTCTTTTCTTTTAAATCAAAGCTTGTTCAAAATCTTGTACAAATGCACTGAGAATTACGCCATAAGATTGAATAAAAATTAAGTTTGAATATTAGAGAGACTTCACCTTAAAATTAAAAACTGAAGGAAAGATATTGGATTTGTCTTTCATTTAAATGTGACTAGAAAAACAAATTTTGAAAAAATGTCGTTTCACAGACATAGTTAGCAGACCCAAACCGAACGTCCACCCAAATTGCATTTAAATGGGTCCCAACCTATTGAGTAGTGTTCTACCAACTGCCACTATTCTAAGCTTCCAGCAAGTGCTATTACAACAACTACAAACAAATAATAAAATAAACCATCCAACAGCATAACACAACACAAGTTACAAGACAACAACTGAACAACAACCATGAACCATTCTCTGAAATTCTGGATCTGACACTAGTGTCTCTCCATCAAGCTTGCTTCCAAGAAAAATATAAATGACTATTAACAACATGCTATATGCTGCTTACTTTCCTTAACCAGGCGTCCAGCAGCAAGTATTTTAAAAAGCACAACATCTGAACAACAACCATAAACCATCAACAAATAAAGGCTATAAAACTTTCCACTCTTCCAGATAATGCCACAACTCAACACAAGTTACAACACAACAACAACCATAATTTCAGGATTCAGATTTCAAGTATATAGAAACATTGTAACACAGGTTTAACAATGGTAATATTAAAATAGAACACTGATCTATTCAAGTCCTAGAAATTCAAGCTTGGTACCAAGTACCTACCACATATTAGGACCTAAACAGTCCTTTGTATCTAGGCATCCAGCAGCCCTTTGCAATTTGCATCCATGCATCCAGCAGTCCCTAGCATCCAGCACTAGGCATATGGCATCCAGAACTAGGCATACAGCATCCAGGCATCTAGACATATGAAGAATGAGTGGCATATCAGTTGAAAGATCTATGGTAAACCAGATTCTTATAGAAGATAGATTTCAGCACAATGAGTTAAGTAGCAAGATCAACAAGATTGTTTAACAAATATTACCAAATTAAAGAATACAGCACTTGTATTAGTATAGAGAAACACTACGCAGAGTTCCTCGCTCCTCATCTTCCTCATCATCCACACCAAGATCATCAAGATTCAATTCATTTTCAGTATTTACAAAGCAATATATTTCAGAAGTTAGACTCTTAAATCCACCATTCAACATTATTAATCGAAAACAAAAGAAAAAAACATACTAGCTATCGATCCAGCTATCGATCTAGCAACTGTCAGTAAATGGATCAAGCAAACAGTCCAACTAATCGAAGTGGCAGAGCAGCAAGCGTCAATAGAAGCGGCGGAGTAGCAGAGCATCGCAGTGCTGGAGCCAATCGCCGGCGGAGAGAATCTCAACGAGCAGAGTGATCGAGTGCAGAGAGCAGCGCCCAGAGAGTCAAAAACGACATGCGCAGAGCAGTGGAAGCGAGAATCGAATAGGGGTAGAGTGATCTAATAAGGGGATCGGTAGGTGACGCTGCAGCTAAAATCCAAGCAGTGACTTGGGGGTGGTATACTAATATTTTTAAATAAAATTTTTTTCAAATAGTTAATATTTTTATATTTTTTAAAAATTGAATTTTATTTTTATTTTAAAAATATAATATAAATAAGTAATATAAAAATATATAGAATTTTTTATTTTTAATTTTTTAAAATAAATTTTAAAAATTTTATAAAAAATATATTAAAAAATATGAAATAAAATTTTGAATTTTTTTTAAAAGCTTTATCAAACGCCCTTTTCTAGTCTTGAAAACGAATAAATAAAAACTTAATCTTTTTAATTCATATTCGAATTGATCTATTTGGACCGTTCAATAGTTCTTTTCAAACCTCGTACGAGTCAATTATGGTCAATTGGGTCGATGCAAGACTGCATTGCTTTGTAAATTTAGACTAATTTGTACTTTTTGTTGATAATTTTTAGATTTGATCCAGATGATTCAGTCAGAACCAATAATGTTAAAAAAAATGGACGTGACCTGCTTAATCCAAACTCCGAGCAAAATAGTGAAAGAGAGAGCGAGGTCAGTAAAAACAATATAATTAATATAATTTTGTGAACTAATCATATACAAGATTGTTTTTCACCGTCCTAATGGGGAGACACACGACGGAAAGTACAAAATTATTATTTCGTTACAACTTTACACTACAATCATTAGTAGTGAAACTACTATTGATGTGTTTAGCTTTGCGTTTCAAACGTTTTTCATTCCTCTATATTATTTCATATTTTTAAATAATTTTTTTATAATATTTTATAAAATTTATTTAAAAATTTAAAAATTATAAAAAATTTATATCGTAAGATGTTATTATTACTTAGTGTTATTACTTTTTGGTAAAAAAATAAAATTTATTTTTCGAAATAGAATAAAAATAACTCTATTTTAAAAAAGATTTGTTCCATAAGCACTCCCAAACATACTCCATGTCATTACATTTTTTTATAAATATAATGCAAAATAAAATTTTCATATTCACCAAGATATACAAAAAATTTTATTTTAAAAAAAGAATACTACTAACAATTTCATATTTGTAACCATCACTTTTGGGCTTGTTTGGTTATGTGGTGGTTTAGGCGGTTTTTTTTTTTTTTTTTTTTTTTGAAAAAGGCAAACTTAAAAATGCGTTTTGGCAAAGTTTTCAACTTTTGGTTTTCAACCTTTAATTGGCTTCCAAAACTTGTTCAAATAAAAATTTGTAGTTTCATAAGTTTTCAAAATTTATATTGAAAATGGTTTTTCAAAACTACCTAACAATATGTTTCTGTAGATGCTTATATGACTAGAATTTGCCTTATTAATTTTATGTTTCAAATAATAGAAACTAGAAAATATAACCATTTACGATAATAATAAAACTTAAAAACTGCATCGCAGGGATTCTTCTAACTAGAAAGCAAATCAATGACAATACGGAGACGAGTTTAGGTGAAAAAAATGTTTTTTATTGGTTTTTTAGTATTACTTAAAAAATGAAAGTTTTGATAATTTTTATAAATTTAATGGAAACCGAATTTTTATTTTCTAATTAAATAATTATATATACAAAATACTTTATGACATCAGTTTATTCACAATTTTAAATATTTACAAAATTGAAGTTTTTATAAAAATATTTAAAAATAAAAATTTTAAAAGAAAGTCAAATAAAAAACATAAGCAATGGCTGTTTGTTTTTGGTTAGTTTGGAATACTTTTCTTCTATGCCCGCTTACTTCCTTCGTTTTCAGCGGCACCAAAAGGCACGAAATATTATTAGTTTCTACTTTTTTAATTTATATTTGATTAATTAAAAATTTATTTTTTATTTTCTATTTGGTTCTCTTTTTTACTGGTTATGACATATTTAATCAGGGTTTTTCTTCTGTTTTCCTTTCTGAAATTGAATTGATTCTTTGGTCTTACAAGTTTTCGAAACTTCCTACACAAAATTTGCACAAATGGTTACAAGAATATATTTGTCTTCATCAATTATATAATTTCAATAGTAGAAATGAAGCAAAATAACCATATATATTGGATTCGGTGATTTCTGTTAGGTTCTTACTCGTGGTTTATTCTTCTCAATTGCTGCTTTATTTTTTTCTTATGGTGGTGGTGATTGTATCGTATTGCTGTCCTGATCATTCTGCTATATGTGATAGGAACACTCTAAAATTGCTGAGGGAGCCATGCGAGTAATTTTGTATCCGTGTTTTATTGCATAATTAAAAAATAAAAAATAAAATTTTTTAGAAAATAGATTGAAAGTAGAGTTAAATTTTTATATTTTAATTATTTTTAGAAGTGAGTTAAAAATTAAAAAATAGTACTATATTGGAAGGTTAGCAACTAAAAAAATTGAAATTCTGTGTGTGAAACTATTCTCAATTTTTTGTGTAAATAAAATATATAAACTTTCAGAAACTCTAATTTTAGTAGGAGAAACTAAAGTTTTGGATGACTGAAACACACCCTAAATATGTTCTTTTTTTATTGACCATAACTCTCAGCAGGAAAGATCATTTTAACAGTGAAATCTTTTACCTGAGAATGGAAAATGAAGTCAATTCGAAAACTGCTAAGGAGTCGTTTGGCGTTGTTTATAGGGTATGTTTCACATTTTCATTTTATTTCATATTCAATAAATCTTGTACAACATCTTACAAATTTTATTTAAAGATTTAGAAAGTATAAAAATATTTTATAATGTAAGATCTTGTTATTACTTATTTTTATTATATTTTTAGGTAAAAGAATAGAACTCATTTTTCGAAATAGAATAAAAATATCTTCCGTTTTAGAAAATCTTCATTTCATAATGACTTTTTTCATTTGTTATAAGGCTAAGACATGATGATTTTCCTCAAATTTTGTAAGTTATGCATAATACTTAGTTTCGATTGAGGATAATCTTGGTTGGTTGACCTGATATTCTTTTCATAGCACTGATAAATGCCTTGATATACACTTTATGTGTACATGCTGCTCTTGTGACGGTTAACGCATTTGGATGTGGCAGCATCATATTTTCTCTTACGGTGTAGTTTGGGAGCGTTTCTAGTGCATTCTCTCAATGCACTCCTTTGGTAGAGAAAAAATATATTTTCTTTTTTATAATTTTTTAATCTAAACTATATAAATAAAGTATACACCATATGTATAAATTTTATTATGTTTTAAGATGAAAAAAGTTAAACTCATTTTTTGAAAATTTCAAAATTAACTTTTATTTTTAGAAAAGCTTCTCGTGTTAAGCACTTCCAATACATAATTTGCATTTGAATGAAGCAATAATTTTGATTGATTTTTCCTTTCATTCTACTGATATCATTTGGCAGTTTCGAGGTAAATGGCACAAGGTTTACAAATTGCATATGCTTTACTTAAAGTCCTTCATGTTACTTGGAAAAAAATAAAACTTACGTTGAGTATAAAATTTAGTTAGAAGTTACATATAGATAAAAAGAAAAGATGAAAGACAAATCTATAGTAGAAAATTTTTTGACATGTTGGTTTAACCTCTTGGATTACATTAGGCTTTCTATTATATCGGGTGACTCTTAGAGTGAACTCTTATCTTGGTTGGCTTCCTTGGTACTGTATCTTTTCATCAGTGGTATCGGAGGTAGCTTCGATTGGGATCTCGAGCGACCAGCATATGTTGAGTAGTGATTCAAAGTAAATTAAGCTTTCAAGGCTTTTGGTATGCAGTCATAATGCTTGTATAAGGAGAAATGATGTGGGTGATCCATTCTTAAGGGAGAAACTATTGAGTGTAAAAGGTAGTTGGATGAGCCCTATATAGATAGACAAAATAAAAAGTGGTTCATAGAATAGAAGTTTTCTAAATCGATTGGTTTAAACTTTTGGATTTGATTGAACTTGTTAGTGTATAGGTTGGACTTTGAAGTAAAGTTCTTAGTTTGGTTAGGTCCTCCAATATTATATGATTATATCTCCCGTACATTGGTGTTAGAATCAATACTTGGGCTGTTTTTCCAAGTGACTGGTGCAAGTTGTGACTTCTATTGGTGGCGTGGAGAGTTGGTTAAAGCTAATGTAACTCCATAAGCTTCCACATGATAAGTGAGATTTAGAATAAGTTAGGCTATGAAGGCTTCCAAGTAAGAACAATGTGACTCCCAAGATGCCATATATTGAGTGGTGATTCGGAGCAAGTTAGATCTCTCAAGGTTTCCTTTTAAGAGCAGTATGACTTCATGAGATTCTAAATAGTGAGTGATGATATAGAGCAAATTAGGATTTAAAGGCTCATAGTTAAAAGCAGTATGGTTCTTATGAGCTTCCACATGATGAAAGATGATTCAAGCGTAACTTAAGCTCTGAAGGCTCTTGATGTGTTTGGAAAAGAAAGAATGATGTGAATGACTTATTAAGTGAGAGATTGCTATATATATAAGGATGGGTTAGAATAGTCCAATATAAATAGAAAGGTAAGATGAAAAACAGTTCACATATTAAAAAGTTTTTTATACCCTTTGGTTTAAACTTTTGGTGTCTAACTATAATTTCTAATACATGTGCTGAACTTTGGAGTGAAGTTGTTGTCTTGGATTAGATTCTCATCAACAATTGTATCAGAACTGATGGCTCTGTTGCTATATTTAGTGATCAACGTATATTGTAGCTTTCATTACTTGATTAGTGAGCTAGTTAAGAGCAACAATTGACTCCATTGGAAGCTCTATATATTGAGTGATGATATAAAACAAGTTGGACTCTAAAGGATTTTGGTGTATGATAGTGGTGCTTGGATGGGAAAAAAATATATATATAACTCATTCTTAAGAGAAAAATAATTGGGTATAAAAATGAGTAATATTATCTCACATGGATAAAAAAAAGATGAAATGTGGTTCATATACTAAGTAATTTATATTGCTACACTTAAAGTTTTGGATTTGATTGGGCTCTCTAATATATCAATGAATCTTATAGTAAATTTTTTATCTTAGTTCACTCATCCGGTATTACATGTCCTCAACAAGGATTGTATTTGGTTGAGGTTAATCTTGGTTCATTGACCTAATCACAACCTTAAATGGTTGCAATGTTTGCTTTATATACATGGCTACTCTTGTAATGGTTGGTGCACTTGGACGACCAAGCAATATTTCTCCATCAAACTTGGTCATAACTCTTATTAAGAAGTTTGAACTTGAATAAAGGGGTAATTTTTGTTACTTTTCTCTTTTACTCGGTCTGATATGCTAGGTATTACTGGCACAAGGTTTACAATTTCATAAAGCTAAAAATAATGATTAAACTAACCAGTCCATCATTTCATTGGCATCTTCAACCTAATAATAGTGAAAATGAATACGATTTAAAACATAACAAACAGTCTTGACTGTATCTTCAAAAGAGTTTGGTAAATATGTCCTTTTTAAGCATAGCTCTTACTCAGTCAAGTAATGTCCTAGTGAACCACTTAGCAACTCCATTTGACTATGGAGTATGAAATACTGTAGACTAATGCTTGCTTTCTTATTTGGCTAAGAAAATAAGAAAGTTACGCTAATGTATTCTCTCGTTCTTTGTCCAACCTTAAGCACTTGATCTCATTGCTGGAATAATTTTCACCCATGCCTTGAAGTACTTGAACATACTAAAGACTTCTGACATCTTTTGAATTGGATATACCTAGTTTCTTCTTGAAACATTATTCATAAATACTACTAAATGTTTGACATCTTTAAGTGAAATTTGCGGTGACTCCCACACACTCTAGTGAACCAAGTGAAGAATGGTTTTAACCCTAAAGAATGATCTTCCAAACATTGTACGATACTATTTTATGGTGACACGCACTTCAGAAAATGGCAACTTAACTTCAGATCGCCCAAGTAAGTTTTTGATCACAAAGGTTTTTAAGGTCACACTCTAAATGTGTCCCAACTTAAAGTACCACATGCGAGTTACCTCCTCTACACTATTACAAGATCGCACACCTACATCTAAATATGAAAGTGTCATCCCAAGCATTTGATATATATTGGAACCAATTCTTTTCTACCCTTAAGACTTCTTGTATATCTAGAATGATAGTCATAAATCTGGTCTCAATTTGAGTCCTATAGATAATTGGATTATATAAGAGATAATAATTGTTATTAGGCCAAATATGTGATGTATCTTATTTATGAAGCGAATTCTTCCATCTTCTCCCTTGAACATTATAGAACTATGTTCATCAAATTTCAAAATGTGGCCACTACTCATACATACATTTCTTTATAAATGGCTTCATACTCATGAAACCAATCCGTGTTAGGAATCATGTGCTAAGATGTTTCTGATCTAAAATCTAGACATTTGGAAATTTAGTCTTGTCTTTAGTAGCAACAACCTCACCAATTAGAGCCTCAACTTCATCATAATTGCATTCCACGTATGCTTGAGTCGTAGAGGTTTTTGTATCTCCCCTTTTGGCCAAAGACTTGCACACACGCTTGTGGTAACCAAGGTTCCTACAAGCAAAATACTGTACTTGTTTATTTTTATTTTGCTACTCCATGCCACTACTTTAAGAATTATTCTTCGGTATCTTATTATGTGCCAACAATAAGGCCTCCGCTTACTATCCATAGAAGCAACATCAAGTGTGTCCTTATGATGACTTCCTTATTATAGAATAACAGCTGCAACATCTTAATAGACAAGTGACTTCAAAGCCCAGTTACTTGTCTGATTTATGATAACTTGACCATAACAAGTTGGAAGACGTTAAAGTAAAATCAATGCGCGTTATCAGTCTCATCCTCTTCTCTAGTGCTATCAAAAGAGAGAAAAGAAACTCTATTATGCTAAGATGATCAGCTATAGAAAACTAAACCAACCATTACATTAATTGTTAAAAATGTGTTTCTCATAGTGGCACCAACAAATAAGTATATAAATTTTTCACTAGGATATGATGTACCTTCTTGGTCTAGAGTCATGTGTAGACTACAGAAAGCATTACATACAATGGAACAGTCTCGTGCATGCTTTGGATGATTCAGCATGAAAAAGTGGGTTCAAGTAGAGTAACTCATACCATACACTATCTTTAAAACATCAGCATTGAAGTAGCAACCTTAATAATTTATGTTGAAATATAATAATAACAGAGGATGATGTGGAGGAGGTTCTTAACTATAGAAATATTTAGCCTCTGAGTTAGATGAAGGATCTAAGAGGATTAAAATATTTCTTTAGTATTGAAGTGGCTTAATAAAAAAAAGGTACATATTTATCTCAAAGAAAATATCTATTGAGTTTACTGTCTAAAATATAGATGCTTGATTGTAAACTATCTAACATTTCAATCATTCAGAATCATGGTTTGGAATAGTATCCTAATTCTATACACCAACAAAGAGAGATATCAAATGTTAGTTTGAAAATTAATTTATGTATCACAAATGGGACTTGATATTGCCCATACGGTGAGTGTGGTAAGTAAGTTCATACATTATTCTAGAAAAAACTATATAAATGTTGTAGCTAGAATCCTTATCTAAACAATGCATGAGTTTGTACTAGTGTAGTCTAGTGGAAGGTTGTAGAAAGCATATACATATATCGATCATTATTTAATAATATATATTTTCACCTTCTGTATGATAATATGCATGTGTTTCATCCTCGACAGCATGCATATAACCAACTGCTATTTTTGAGATCCTTAATTCAAAATACTTGGAGATACTTGTGAATGTGATGCATTGATCATTTTGTGACAAAGACGTTAGGTAATATTATCTGTAGGAACCAGCAATAATAGAGTTCGTGGTATACTTCAATTTAGAATGATTTGTTACTAATGAGGGCCACTTCACTCGTGATGATATAGCATCCAGCATATCGTCAGAAAACACATACCATTCCAACCTGTAAGACTGACTTTTACAGCAGAAACCATATTTTAAAATTTAAAGCAGATCAATTGTTTTCAACTTCAGCTTAAAGTAATGCATCTAGTATTAGCCCATACAATTCTCGAGTTCAGAAGAAAGGGTAAATGTATAAAGCCATCTAGAAATTTCATGTATGGAACCAAAGGCAAAGCAGCAGAATCGAGAAAGCATCTATGGAATGTAAAAACAAGTTGTAACATGTTTCGGATGACATTCACCATAAGAAATTCCTATTTGATTCAAATGTCCATCGGTGCAGCATCTGCCCCTTGCTCCTCTTCCGTTTGTTCTCCCAGCTCTGCTGCAGGAGCTTCGTCCTTGATCTCCATTGCATCAATCATCTCCTGAATAGTCTGCTGATCTATTGTGTGAAATGGTTCGTCGACACCAACAACAGCAACAGTGCAGATGGAACTTGTCAACTTCTCTCCTTGCAGAGTCTCCCTAATGGCAAATAGTGCATCCTTGATGAGCTCCTCCCTTGAATATTTGTTGAAGTTGTCAAACCTCCTTTCCAAGTAAGTCTTGGCAGCCTGTGAGCGAGATCCTATTGCAAAAGCCTGGTATTCAAAGTAGTTACCACTGGGGCAGTTGTAGTAGAGGTGGGCGCCGGACTCATCTAGTCCAGCTAAAAGAAGGCCCACTCCATAAGGTCTCTTCCAAGAACGCTGTGTGCACACCTTATAGAGGAGAAAGTGAAAGGTAAACTTTAGGAAGAGTCATTCAGAAACTCTATCATCCCAACTTAAATGTGGATGGTGACATACAAAATTCAGAAAGTTGTATATGTAGCCATAAAGTTAATTGAAGAGAAGTAGAGAGAATGTAAATGTCAGACAACCTAAGTCCTTCCACAATCTGAAGAACCTTGGCAAATGACAATTCCAAAGACACAAGCTGATTGCTGTATCAGGGACTCTTATCATCCCAACTTTAATTCTGATGCCTCAGAATTTGGAATGCGAAGACTTCTTATTCAGTAATAGTTCAAGCCTAAAGCTAATGAGCAGCTTAAGTTTCACAAGATTATTGTAGCAAATGCTAAGACTTCTTATTTCAGCACAACTCTCTTTACGTAATATTTCAAGCCATTCATTTGGTAGTGCTTAAAATAAGGAGTTTTTCTTAAAGGAAGCTTATTTTGAGGTTTTTTTTGAGGTTTTTATATATAAACATATATATATATTTATATATATATATCAAATATATATATATATATATATATATATATATATATATAGGGAGGGATAGGGGCACTCTCTCCTTAAGGGCATTCTCGGACACTCCCTCCCTGATTTATGATCGGAATGACCTCCAAATCTAATCTCCACCGTTGGATATGAAGAACTATGAGTTAGAAATATATATATAAAATTTCAACTCAATCGGACTACGAATTCACGTCCATCCGGACACTTGATCAAGATGACAGAAATGATACAATATATATATTTTTAAGTTTTTTTACTTTCTGTCATCTTGATCAAGTGACCGGATGAATGTGAATTCGTAATCCGATTGAGCTGAAATTTTATGAATATATTTCTAACTCATACTTTTTCATATCCAACGGTGAAGATTGAATTTGGAGATCACCCCTGACCATAAACCGGGGAGGAAGTTCTCCTAAAAAAGGAGTGCCCCTATCCCTCCCCTATATATATATATATATATAAAGATTTTACGACGTAAATTCACCTGTACTTTTTAAATTCTTTAAAACGTTTACTTTAAGTTTATTGAAACGAAAAATTGAAATGAAATGGAGTGCCAAACGTGCCCTAAATCTTATGAGAATTATTTTAGCAAATTATGTATCGATAAGCTCCAGTCTTTTTACAATGCTAGTACAAGAAAATGTATAGAAGGAAATCCCAAGAAAGGGAAGATTATCAGTAAATGTTTGTCCAAGAAACTAGGTTGGCAACAGCAGAATCTTAAGAAAGCCACATAAGATGTTTTGGCATACAATTTCTATCCTTACTATGCAACTTATTATATGCACGTCTACTTGACTAAGAATATGCCACCTTTAATTTTCATTTGAACCTCATCTTTTAACTGGTTTGAATGATTACAACTTGCAGAAACTAAAGCAAACACCACAAATATTTCAGATCTTGTGCTAAGGAAAAAAAATCAACTCCAGTTACTGTCTTACAATTTTTATTAAATCTATTTTCCATCTTTTAGTACCCACGCCGAGGCAGTCTATGTCAACCCTTCCCTATTTTACAATAAAAAAAATGAATAAATAAGGGAGTACGTAAAAGGAGTACCTATAGTATTAATTGAAACAAAAATTCAAAACATTCTTCCTTATTGAGTATTCATTACGGACAAAGTTCCTGAATAGTTGATGAACTTTCAACAATCAATAATTTTGGTCCCTGAACGTTCAAAAGACGACCTGACTTTTGGGTTTCCTCTAGGTGGTCTATGTCAACCCTTCTCTACGTTACAATTAATAAGACAAAAAATGAATAAACAAGCAAGTACGTAAAAGGAGTACCTATAGTATTAACTGGAACAAAAATTCAAAATCCTACTTGAGCACAATTCATTATGGCCAAAGTTATTATATGGTTGATGAACTTTCAATAATCAATAACTTTAGTCCCTGAATGTTCAAACAACCTCCTGCTTTTTGGGTTTCCCTAGTCCCTGAACTTAATAATGTAACTTCTCATTGTTAGTATGCTAACATTGTAATAATTGTGGAATCCAGCCTCTTAAGAGTTCAAAGTTCTACTGACCTTACAACCCCAGCTCTGTCAACCTATCTACTACTGAACTCTGCAAATCAGCATGTAAATGTAGCTAAGTAACATAATGACTGCCAAGTGAGCACAAACTAAACTAAAAAGAAAATAGATGAATGACATTAGGTTTAAGAACCAAAAACTTCAATAAGACCTGATAGCAAACTAAAAAATCTCCAAACTTCAGACATGATTATTCTAACATATCTTGATAATTAGAGATGAATTCTATATGGAATCTACCACAACATAAACTCAAATGATAAACATGAAGGAGACTATCATGCATATGCTTACTTAAAACTTCAGAAGGACCATCTAGTAGAAATTAACATTCTTAAAATATTCTTCTAAGCGAATTTTGCGCTAAATTTGACTTTGCTAGCAATTGTAGCTGAATAATGAAGTTCCAGAAAAGAAGCATGCAGGTAATCATACTCAAATACATTTGAAGTTCCAGAAAACCAGGCCACAGAACCATAACAAACAATTCCAGAATATTACATAATGTAAACCATATGTTTTGATCAATTTTCAAAGTTGCAATTCCTTCGCTAGATAATTTATTCCCTAGATTGAAATAACAACAACACTCAACGACTCAATTCCGAAAATTTCCTTTAGGTAAGAACATAAAATCATCCTACCCCATTCCTATTCAGTAATAGTCATTTAGAGTTGTCAAGTTTGGGGGTAGCAAGGGGCCACTGAATACTACTCAATGATAGAATTATTCATGACTCCTACGATCTTAGAGTAGATGCATCCTCACACTAAACAAAAAAGTGGTGTTGAGTTATTCAGTGGTATGAGCATAGCTATTAATAAATTCTTCCCATATTTGCTTCATCAAAAAATTTCAGAAAACTCACACGCTTAAACAGTTCAAACCATGGAGAAACACTTGCCCATACCTGCAAATTGACTTCTATCCAAAAGTGACCAAATAACTTATTTTTGGTGCTCGATTACTTTCCTAAGTCCACTAGCATAAAGTAGTTATTGTCCAGTTACACTCTGACACTACTTAATTTCCATGAGTTGACCAGACACCATGAGATTTATCCAAAGACATTCACTAGAATACAAGTTCCACCTTCACTGTCACATCAGCACCAACCAACTGACGAGACAGTCCCAACTTAAAATGCACATTTACAAAAATATAAATTGTCAGGATAAGATAAAGTGCAACTGAAAAATAATAGAATCTCAAGTCACATATTCCATTGATAGCAGGAATCACATGTTAACAAGCTTTCCACAAAATCACAAGACGTCATATATATGAAGTGCTATAACAGGAATGCATAATCCAGCATAGAGTAAAATGTTGCAAAAAATAGCTCAACTTATGAGCAAATCACACACATATAGAGCACAAAAAGAATCTTCCAAAACTCTAACCTAGAACAAATTTTCAATTTGATTACAAAGAGGAGAGATATAGAAAGGTCCAAGCTTGAGTTATTCTTTTACCAATCATCCAATACCACACCTAACTCAGTATATTCTGCTCTAAATTACCTAAGAAGAAGCTCAACAAATACAGTACAATTTCAAATTTCAATAACCTCAGCTCCAACCCTAATCCAAATGTGAATTGCTTACTTAAGTCAAAGTAAACCCATTCTCTTTTCAACCAATTTAATAAATTCCTTAACCAAGCCAGCAGATTCCACAATGAATTACTCAAAGAACAAAACGCGACCAAATTCCAGTATGAAATCAAGAGGAAAAAAACAAAATCGATCGTAAACAACAAACCTGAGCCTTGTCGGCTAGATGCAGAACAAGTCTCGACACAGGCAGCGGAGAATCATAGACAAACGAGTGATTGATGCACTCGTTCCTTAGAAACCTCGATAGAACACGTCCGTCAGCAGTCAATCCAGCGATTGCCGCACCGACATGATCATCAATCTTGAAGATCTTGCGCTGGTGAGAGGAAAGCTCCGAAGCAGCCTTGTTCACAGAAGCCAACACAGCGTGCGTCAGCGATCGGAGACCGATCGCGGCAGAACCTTGCTTGACTGCTTCCATCGCGTACTCAACTTGGAACAATCTCCCAGCCGGCGACCATGTTGTGACATCAGTGTCATACTGGTTCCGGAACATCTCTGATTCTGATACTGATGATCTTCTTCTTCGATGGATTTGGTTTTTCTTTTTTCCTTTTTGTGCTTTTCAAGGGTTCAGAGGGACTCAAGAGGAGTTCGATTTAGCTGTTTGGTAGCTCCCTTGCTTGGTGTGCAAGATCAGTAAAACTGGCAGTACTAGTATATAGACCGAACATGTAAATGTACCGAGTTTGATCCCAAAAGCTACCCCTGCATAAGGGTATTATTTGGAATTGTAGTATCGTTGTATTAAGTGGGCTATTCTGTCGGCCTGTCCAAGATAAAATTAGAATTTTTTGGGATTTTTCAAAATATTGAATTTTATTTTTAGTGTAAGAAAATCTTATAAGTTTCTTTAGAAATAAGTTTACTTTTTAGCTTAAAAAACTAATAAAATTAATAAATATATTTATATACATAAAGTTATTATTTCATATATTTTAATAATAAAATATATAATTTAATTATTTTCACTTTTAAAAAACAATTAAAATATGTAGAAATTTTTTAAAATTAAAAAAATAACAAAAATATAGAAGTAAGTTTTTTATAAATAATACAAAACTGGCCCTTAATGGGACTCCAACTACGTTGACCATTCAACGCCCGTCAAATGCTATCACTATTTCTAGCTAACGGATTGAATTGCTTGAGCCTGAAACGGCACATGGCTATTCGTAGGGGCGTTCGAAAATTTTTTTTTAAAATAAAATTTTTTAAAATAAGTTGTGTTTTTAATTAAAAAACTAATAAAAAATTTTATGACTTACATTCTTTTTATATTATTTAAAAATTTAAATAAATTTTTTAAAACTTATAAAAAATATATTAAAAATATAAAACTAAAAATTAAAAAATTCAAAAGTAGTGTCAAACGAATCTTAATTGATTGAATATAAAAATTAATAAAACGTTTTTCGAGGTAATAGAAGTAAAAAAAATTATTTTTATTATTTTATAATAAAAAATATAAAATTATTTTAAAATATGATAAAAATATTTTTTTATTAAAACAATATTTTAAAATCACTTCTAAATGCTCGTAAATTGAAATTAAAACAAGAACTAAATTTTACAATAAAAATTATAAATTACATTTTCAGCAATTTAGAATGATAGCTGAAATAAAAACTTTTGAAAATATAAATTTTTTTAAAAATAATTTCTAATTTTTAAAATTTATATATATAATTATTTACAACATATAAATTATTATATTTTAGATTTTTTGAAATGCTATGCGTAGCTCTTTGGACCTGAAAAGTCCAAAGACTATGGACCTGTTTGGCGACTTTTTCTAAGCTTTAAGTTCGAAAAAAGCACAGCACAATATTAGAAGTGTTTGGCAAAAAATGCTTTAAACCGTAAGCAGCGGCTTTTAACAGTTAAAAATAAAAAGCATCGATTCGGTGCTTTTCAAATAAAGCCGCACGCGGCTTTTTGCTTTAGGTACAAAAAATAATTATTTTATCCATATTAGTTTTATAAAATTACAAACTAATATATATTTTCTACTATTTGTCCTAATTCCTTATTTTTTCATTTCGAGGCCTCCTCCCTCCCGATCACTTCGCTGCCTCCTCCTCCCAATCGTTTTTTTCGATCTCTCCGTCTACAACGCCTATCAATTTTCCGTCCAATCTCTCCATCCCTATAGATCGTTTCCAGTCCGATCTCGGTCTCTATAGGATTTTCATTTCGACGGCAACGGAATTGAAGCGCTGTCTTGAGTAAACGATAAAATTCTTTTTTCTTATTTAGATTTAATTATTTAGTTTTTTATTTATGTATTAATTTTGTGTTGATTAGTTATTTTTTTGTTGATTTCATTCATATGGATGGACGGATGAATTTGTGCGATTTTAAAAAATTTTTGACAGTGTTAGTGACTGTGATCGTTATTTATGTTTATTTTTTGTTACGTTGATTATTTTTGTCAAAATCTATTGATTTATTCATTCTATAAATTTTTTTTCTTCTTTGTTTGCATCTGAATTGATCAAAATGTTCACAAATTATAGTTTTCTTTCTTCAATCGATTGCTTCTAAGGATTTTCGAAAGATTGTCGGTGTTTTTGTCTCCGTGCAGGTATTAAGAATTAATTCGGATCTTTGCAAAACTAAATACGTTAAAATTTTGACAGGTATTAAGAATAATTGATCATTTAAAAGATTTTATGGTTATTTTCTGTTGAAAAGAGTTGCTTGGTGAAGTTATTTGTAAATTTTAGATTTACTTGTAGTTTTCAACTCTGTGTGTATTGTTGTATGTAAATGATTGAACTTATTGCTGTTTATTTTTTTACTCAGTTTTGGCGTTTTAGTGGCTGATAGAATTGTTTGGTACTTACTGGTCTTTTGATGAAATTTGAGGGATTTTTGTGTATTCTTACTGGTTGCCTTATTACTTTACAGCCCTTTTTGGACGACATAGCAGAGATTGTTACCTTGAACGAGATATTTGGCTAACTTGATGGTTATTGATATCATGATAGTAAAATAGATGCTACACTTATCTTAACCAAATATATATGGTTGCTGCCTATACTTACCCTAACTGGCCCAATGATAAATTTTGAGGGATTATTGGTTATCCTTACTGGCAATTAATGAATTTTGAGGTATATTTGCCTATGCTTGTCTTTGCTTACCTGTTGATGATTTTTTATGGATAGTTGGTTATCGTTGCTAGTTTGGCTTAATTTTTAAAGTGGTGTTGTCTATAAACACTCTTACTGGCTCTGTGATGATTATTGAGAGATTGTTGGTTATCTTTACTATCAAGTAAATACTTTTTGAGATATGTTGCCTATACTTGTCCTTACTGGCCGGTTGATGATTTTTGAGGAATTGTTGGCTATCCTTACTGGTTTGGTTTAGTTTTTGAAGTGGTGTTGCATATAAAAACACTTGCGGCCCTATGATGAATTTTGAGAGATCGTTGGCTATCCTTGCTGGCAAGTAATGAATATTGATGTATATTTGCCTAAACTTGCGCTACTTGGCTCTATCGGGATTTTTGAGGATTGTTGCATAACCTTGCTGCCCCTATAATATTTTATGAGGATTTGTTGTCTTATACATTGCTAAAATGAGATGTTTGGTAGCCTTATTATCTTGCAGCACATTTTGGATGGCATGTCAGGATTTGTTACTTTGAATTAAATGTTTGGCTAGCTTGATAGTTAATAATATCACGATAGTGGAATGGATGCTACACTTATCTTAGCGAAATATATTTGGTTGTTGCCTATACTTATCCTTGCTGCCCATATGATGATTTCTAAGGGTTTTGTTGTCTTATACATTACTAAAATGAGATGTTTGGTTGCCTTATAATCTTACAGTCCCTTTTGGATGGCATAGCAGGAATTGTTATTTTGAATTAGATGTTTAGCTAGATTGATAGTTAATAATATCATAATAGTAGAATGGATGCTACACTTATCTTAGCCAAATATATTGGTTGTTGCCTATACTTATTTTTGCTAACTCTATGATGATTTTTTTAGCGAATGTTGGGTATTCTTGTTGGTCTGTTTTTAGTTATTGTGGTAGTATTGCCTTATTAGCTATTCTTGTTGACTCTATGATGACTTTTGAATGGATTTTTGCCTTATACAATTCTCAACTTAGATGCTTTTCTTACTGGCCTATTTTTTTGAATTGTTGTGGTGGTACTGCCTATGCTCAGCCTTGCTGCCCTATGATGAATTTTGAGAGTTTTTTGCCTTATAATGTGGTTCTTTTCTTACTGGCATGTTTCTTGAGTTGTTGTGGTGGTGCTGTCTAGACTCAGCCTTACTGTCCTATGATGAATTTTGAGGATTTTTTGCCTTATAATGTGGTTCTTTCCTTACTAGCCTGTTTTTTGAGTTGTTGTGGTGTGCTGCCTAGGCTCAGCCTTACTGCCCTATGATAAATTTTGAGGGTTTGTGATAGTGTTGCCTATGCTATCCTTGCTGCCATATGATTTTTTTGAGAGATTTTTGCCTGGTGGTGCTGTCTATGCTCAGCCTTGCTGCCCTATGATGATTATTGAGGAATTGTTGGTTATTCTTATTAACAATTAATGAATTTTGAGGTATATTTTTGTATGTTTGTCCTTACTGGGCTATATAATAATTTTTTAGGGATATTGTGAACAAGAGATATCTAAGAGGAATAGGCCATGAACCCATTTTAATGTGCAAGGCTAGGCAAATATCAAAACATTATTTGAAGAATTTTATGGCCAGGAGGTTGGGCGAAAACAATTAAAAAATTATTGGGATGATATGAAGAGTGATTACAATAATTATAAATCATTGGTTCGTGTAGAGTCTGGTTTGGGATGGGATTAAATTCACAACACAATTGCTTCAGATGACGAGTGGTGGGAAGAAAAAAATAAGATATTTTTGTCTAATCGTATAGATGTATTATGATTATTTAATTAATTGTTGAATTAATGAACTCTTTCTTTCTTTAGGCATACCCTAAGTTCAAAAAATTTAATGGTAAAGATTTATCTATATATCGCAATGGTACCCGGTGTTGTTTGATGACCTTGTTGCCAATGGTTTGCGGGCTTGGGCACCATCACAAGTCCAACAGAAGACTGCATCTTCAAACCCATCGGATTTGGAAGGCAGCGGAGATAGCGACGACGTTCGATCTAATGAAGAACTTCAACCTGCATTTCAGGTTCCCTCTCCTATAGTAACTGATAGTGATCTCTTTCAACAGTTTTCTCTATATCTCAAAATCCTCTAAGATCAGGAAGTAGTGGTAGGAAGCGAAAGTGTTCCGGATCATCTGGAAAGGAGCATATCGGTAACACGACAGAGATAATGCGTCAAAGACACGTAATGACGTTATCGATACCCACCATCCGTCAATATTTGGCGATATTGGACACTATTCCGGAAATAGAGGCCGATAGCCCCCTAGCCCATTATGCAGCATGTGTATTGATTAAAAAGAAAATCCTGAAGTCTTTATGAGTTATTCTAATGCTGCAGCTCGCTATAATTGGCTGAATTTTCACTTTAACTATTTTAGACCGGGCAAATCCTAAATTAGTTATTGTTTATTGTAATTTGAAAATTGTGGAATATTATTGTGCTAGTAGTATTATAAAATTAGTATGTTGTAAATATTATTGGAATGTTGTTATGGTTGTAAAATGATATTACTGTATGATGTTGATGGTAGTTATTGTATGTTGTTATGATTGTTATGTAGTATTATTGTAAACATTATTGGAATATTACTGTTGTGGTAATATGATGTTCGTTAAATAATATTATAAATATTTTGGAATAATTTTGTGGTGGGTATATGATGTTGGTACGTTGTTACTGTGATTTAATTAAACGTTTAAAATATTATTTTGATAGTATGATGTTAGTATATTGTATTATGGTGGTAGTATATAATATGATCAAAATTGTATTATTAGAAAAAATTTTGATACCAATTATAATATTATTGTTTTTGAAAATTGTGAGTTTATACGTATTTTTGTAGTTAATATTGTCACTTAAAATTAATTTTTATATTTGTAGTTAAATGGATCCATGGGCTAGTGATAGTGAAGAAGAATGGACAGACTTATCTGAACAAGCAAATTATGCAGCAATTCAGTACTACGATCGACATCTATGTAAACGTCCGTGTGGTATATCTATACGCACGGGTAACGTTTTCATAAATAAGATATTGGAAGGAGACGAAGTTCGTTGCTATCAAAATTTTCGATTGAAGGTACCTGTTTTTTTACAACTATGTGATGAGTTGGCAGGATTGTACGACTTAGATGCAATACATGGAATGTCTGTTCATGAAAAAATTGCTATCTTTCTCGTAACGTGTGCATATAGTATAGAAAATAGAGTAAATCAGAAAATATTTAATCATTCGGGTGAGACGATTCATCGACATTTTCATAGAGTGCCAATACACCATAAATGCGGGCACCTAGAGGGAGAAAAGAAAAGTTCAATTTTCTACATTCTTCATGCAGAACTATCATTGAACGTACATTTGGCGTATGGAAGGCGCTTTTTGCAATTTTAAGAGATATGCTGCCATACTCAAAAGAGATACAACGTAATATTATTATTGCGACAATGGCGATACTTTAATTATATCAGAATTAAAGCAGCAGATGAAGCATTTACAAATGCAGAGCTTAAAACTTATCTACCGTCAACATTTGAAGCATCTTCTAGTATATCAAACGTTCAACCCGAGGATGAATTCGATCATAATGATAGGTGAGATGCATGTCGTGATGCAATTGCAAATGAAATATATAGACATTTATGAATGTTGTGTTTCTGTTTGATCTTATGATTATATTTTATTTTGTTACAATATGTATGACCGTATAATATCTATATTAAAGTTTATTTGATATTGTTAACAATTGACTATATTAGTTATTTAATATTTATTTAACAATTTTATACTATAAAAATAAATCTATAATTTCTATACAGATTTAAATACATATCAAAATTATTTACTAATTTTATCGTAATAATCTAAATTTACAAAATAATATAAAATTTTTTTATAATTATTTAAATATATTTTTCAAATTTAATAATAATAATTATATAATTAATATTATTCATATTAATTGTTGATTGATATCAATAATATAATTTGTTAATAAATTGATAAATATTAATATAATTATTATTTATATAATTTTTATATAATAAAATTATTAAATTTTATAAAAATAAATACTATATTAAAAAAAATTAAAATTTTCATAATATATCAATTACTATATATTTAGAGGCATTTCAGTTATTATATATCTCATATAGAAATAATCATAAGCTTAGCCAAACACTTTATTTAGCTTTCAATATTAAAAAGCACGATACAGTAAAAATTTATCGAAATACTTTTCAGCATAAAGCTGCTTTTATAGCAAAAATTATATAGCCGCTTACAATATTTTAAAACAGCTTTATTTTAAAAATATAAAAATTTCAGCACGTCCAAACAGGTCTATATCAAACGGGGCTTATATCAAACGTCATATCAAACGTCATGTAAAACATGGCTACAGTGGTTAAGGGGTTATTGTCAATTGTTAGAAAAAAAAAAGTTTTTGATAAAAAAGGCTTCTTCTGATGTTTTTTAAAACTGAGGTTTTCTATTTAGTAATATTACAAATATAATAATTCTACAGCATAGAATTTACTCATAATTTGAAAGAATTGATTCATTTTTAGTTGCTGAATCTCTATTTTATTTGATCATTAAATGTGTAATATTCTATATTCTTATTTCTAATGGAATTAAAATAATTTCTTAACAGATAATTTTTTTAATTGGTTAGAATTCGTTACTTTGAAGGAAAAAAGATCTCGTAGAATCATATGAAATATTTGACAATATATTCTGCACCTTGCTAACAAAATCGATCCTTGTTTACCAACTATGACTATTTCGTCTTTTAGTTATCGAACATGCTAAATTGATTTATCTTGGGCATAATTGCAAAATAAAATTAAAAGATGCTTTGTTAAAATAAAAATAAGAAAAGCTTGGCTGACTGCAGCTGTGGAGCTGCCTGCTAAACTCCACACTTCATTTTTCTCTCGTCTCTCTCTCCCTGCTATGTATAGAGTGAGAGAGACGGAACGGAGAAACCCAGCAATGGAGAGAACGACAACAAAGAAGCCGGTGAGTCGTGGAAGTGGAACAGCAGCGCGGTATACTGACGTGTTCGGTGGCCCACCGAAGCCCTCAGATGAATTCTACGGGGAGATATTTGGGGGACTCTCCACTACTTGCTATATTCCGTTTCTCAATGTACCTCCGGCACCTGCGGTCATCGATATCACTGCCGACGGAGAAGTCACTGATTGTGATGAAATTTTTGGAGGTTTTAGTGCTGATAGTGGTGTGTCTTACGAGGAGCTCGCTGCGATTGGTCACGTAGAGCAGGAAGAAGAGCAACGGGTTTCGAAGCAGGAGCACCCCAAGTGAGTTTAATTTTTCTTTTAAAGAATAATTAAATCTTTTGGTTTAATTTCTTGATGGAAAACGGAATTTTGTTAGGGGAGGATGTAAAAGGTAAATCCATATAGCTCTTAAGCTGTAGAGAAGTTCTGGTTTTATTTGTTGATTAATTGTTGGAAATGAGATTCCTACAGGTGAAGCAAAAGGACGCATCCCTGTTTGAATGTAACAGATTTACTTTATCAATTTTGCAAAAAACATGACTCATTTTGGTGATACCTGTTGGTTGTTCATTTGATTAGATTCTGAAAATTTTGATTGTTACTATGTCAAGTTAATATAAATTCTTGGCCAGGTAAAATAATTTTCTTTTGTCCCTTTTGAGGGTATTAGTTTTAGGTTTTTGTGAGAATATTAGGTAAAGATTCATTGAGGTGAATTTTTTCTGTTTATCTCTTTATATGTAGCTTAAAATGAGGGGGTTTCTATGAGAAGTTCTCACTCTGTTGTTCAGAATTTCAAGACGTTTCTAGACTTCATGAATACACATGACTGTTTGTTTTGTTTTGTTTAATTATTTGATAGTTAGATGGTGTTGGATTTACCATCCAAAATAAAGAAATACTTTACCAGGTCAGCTGCTAAAATGATTTTTTTAGGAAGCAATTAACTGTTGCTAAGTTCGTAGATGGTGATTCGTGCCATCTTCTGCAGTTACTAGCTTGTTTGAGCTTGTTTGCAATTTCTGATATGATAATGACCTTTTTGAAATTAATGTAGTACTTCAATCGTGGTCTAAACTTTAGGATCTACAAAATGATCCAAATTTTGACTCATTTTGAAGTTTGTATCATATATGTTTTTGAATTCTTGAACTGTTAAAACGGGAGCAAATTTTGAGATACATGAGTTATATGTGGAATTGAGTTCAATTGCAGTCTTTATAGCTAAAGTGATGATTAGGTCATGATTCAAGTTTGGGATTTTAAAAAGTTAAAACTCTCTAGATGGTATCTCATAGGGAGTTTGTAGGGGGAGTATACTATTACTCTTAGGAATTTAGTGATGCAAACATGTACGTTATAAGTATAATATTTATACTAGAAAAGAGAAGATGCTGTTATGGATACCACGTAGTGTGAGAAATAAAAAATCATGTAATAAATAATTGGCTTTAAAAATGCTAATCTTGGACGAGAAACCTATGCTAACTCTTTTGTACCTCATTTAGTTTTTTCTTGGTTGCATGATTGGATATGGAGAGATAAACCACCCCCAAATTTGTGTTTGAAGGTGGACGGCTTATTTAAGGTGTATGTGAAAAGGTATATAATGGATTATCAATAGGTTTATTAATACTTGGTTTTGACATATGCATACACCAAGAAGAACAGCTACTATAGGCGTTGTCCCACTAAGTGGGGTCTGCTTGTGTATAAGCATCTGTTACCCAAATAGTGCTTGGAGCATTCTCTTGAACTTGATGCAAAGCTAAGTCTTACCCGCTCCATTGTTTGCAACATTGATAGATAGAGATGTACCTACATTGTCTAGAGCAGCGAAGTTTGGCTTTAAAAATAAAGAACTAGGCTATGGTTAGAGCATCATTAAATGACCTAATATGCGATAGCAGTGGCTGCATGGTCGTTGAAAAATCTTAAAACAGCTGCATGATCATGATGGATGTTCCACTTAATAGTAGTACAAACATCTCTTTGTGCAACTACTATATTATACCGCTATTACTCGCTTCTATGGACCACAAAAGCTTGTGCCTCCATCCTTTTGTCAAGCATCTTGATGTGGTAAATCGTTAGATGGCTTATAAGGCTGCGTTTGGTAGTGCATACCAAAAACAGCTCTTTAACTTTTCTCCATTTTATGTTTTTCAATGCATATTTAAAAAAATAAGTGTTTAGAAAATTTATTTAAAAATTTAGATAATGTAAAAAAATTTTACGAAGAGATCTTTTTATTGCATATTTTTATTATTTTTTTGGAAGTAAAAAAAAAAGAGCTCGTTTTTTAAAAAAGACAAAAATATCCCTCATTTCAGAAAAACTCTATTTCATAAGCAATCCAAAACGCACCCTAAACCTATCAATAATTTTTGATGATGCACGGTAAAGTAGATAATCAACATAAATCCGTGCACATGAAGAGAAGAGCGATAGATACATAGGGAATTTACATGGAAAACCATGGATGGGAAAAACTGCTGTTGGAGGAAACATGAGAGTTTCAGGTCCTATTGCTTGGATAGGCTTTTTACAAGGTCTGTAGGAGCTTGTGCTGTAAATCATCTGTGACCTATTTTTTCCAAGATGCCATGTACCATATGCCTGCTAAAACTCCTTCCATGTTTGCACCCTGTTCCAAATACTCTTAAAATTCCTTCCATGTTTGACTGTGTTGCGCAAATTCTTGACCTGTTTATTTTATTCCAAAATATTTGGTTTTGGTGTAAGCTATGTGCAGTATGGCACATTTCATGACTTGCTTTCTTCTTACTTCTTGCTGGGTTTTATGTTGTTTACTGCTTGGTTGTGATGCCATAGGTTCTTCATTAGAGTCAGTAATTGTTAATGCTTACCTCTTATTGTTTATTTATCTATTTTTTTTCACAGCAGGGATTCAGAAATTTTCTTTGACCACTATGCAAGAGAAGTAACTACTTCTACAGAAAGTGGCCCTTGCATGGAGAACTCTGTATCCTCTAATAAGCAACATTTTTCATTGAATTCTGACACTTCAGTTAATGGTCCACTTCTGAACAGTATCTCTCACAATATTGGATGGCGAAGGAAAGATAGCAGAAGTTTGGACAACTCCAAAAAATTGCCGATTCCTCAAGCTCATGACAATTCAGGATATACCTGTTTTGTTGATTCCTCTTGTAATTTACTTAGTGGAGATGCTGATGCTTCATTGAACATGGGTCTGAGCAACCTTGGTGGGAATGCAGGTTTTAATATTGGAAACAGTGATGTAAAGCAGGAAGAACTGGTCAAAGAAACATCTTCTGTTTCTAGTCACGAAGTTAAGTAGGTGAGCATAAAGATAAGACATCTGTAGCTACTAAATAATGTGAAACCGAGGATACTCCTGCCATCAAGTCTTATTCATACTCGTGTAGCCATTATTGTACTTCCAGTGGGATATTTGTTATACTGATACTTATGTAACAATCTCAGATGTAAATCTTCAGATTCGTCCCAAGCAAGTCCCACCACCATCAAGACTCCTCCCTGTTTAATCAAGAAGGAGGTTCTGCAACAGGAGTGCCATCAACTCAAAAGTTGGATTAGATGATCAGATTTTGTTTTCATCAGCTAAGAGAAATCATCATAAGCAGCCAAGAGATGGTGTAACAAAAGTTTGTTTGCATGCTGAGTATTCAAAAAAGGATTCCCCTAGCTTTCTTGATGTGCAGCAGGACGCTGCTACTGCTGCTGCAGCTTCTGGAGCTGCCAGAAGTAATGGAGCAGGCTCAAGCTAGGCTGACAACTGCCAAAAAGCCGATTGGGAAAAAAAAACAGAGAGAATGCTCAAAGGCAGAAGAAGCTTGGTGATAGTGATAGCTTGACAAACAATAACAACTGCAGCTCTGCGGTTTCTCTGGGAGGAAATGGAAGCAGTGGAAAAGAAGTTCCAGAAGCTGTGGCTCTTGGTGATTCAGGGATGGAGGTGCAAAGGAGCTAAAACCTGGTTACGAAAGTAGCAAAAAGACAAAGGGAATTGATGCAGACTCTAAGTTTAATGAGGAAGTTCGATTGAAGGATGTTAGATTGCCTCATACCTTGAACCCTGGAGCTGGAGAATGGATAAAAGATGAATGGTTTTAGGAATTAATCAGCAGTGAGAAAGAAGTCCAAAATAGTTACAGACGTCCCTGAGCAGGAAGTCACTGAAAGGAAAGCAGCACTGAGGCCGAGGAAAAAGCTGTCAATGTGCACATAAACATGGCTTAACCTGGATAAAGCTATTATGAACACCAAAACTTTGTAAGCTCTTTTGGACTACCAAGTTTTAAACAACAATGCCAAAGTAATGTCTTAATTTATTTCCTTAGTCCTGGTATTCTAAGAGGTTGGCGGCTCATTCTAGAGAGGTCGTCCAACAATCTGCTATTATATGTGTCAGATGGTGTCATTTACATTGAAATTCAGGCGTTCAGCAAGTTTATGTGTCCAGATACTTGGGCATGATAGTGGTTGGCAGCCAACACCATTGACTGAGATCATAACAGCTGTTGCTGTAAAGAACGCATACAGGAAGGCAACTCTGTGTGTCCATCCAGATAAGCTGCAGCAGAGGGGTGCTACTATCCAAGAGGAGTACATTTGTGAGAAAGTTTTTTTTATCTCCTTTAAGGTTTGATCTTGGTTGATTGCGCTGCTAGACACACTTAATTTTAGTATTCTAAGCAGTATCATTGCTAAAGTGAATATTCATATATTCGTGCTTATGTGTTCAAACATGGAAATACTAACTCTTCGAAGCATGGAACTCAGCTGGAGTGAGACAATTAGGTTGATGAGAAATTTTAAATCACATTATTATGGTTGGGGTGCATTGTAATTCACAAGTAACTTTTTGCACTGCACTTGGTTATGCAATTCCCTAGGAATAGTTCACATTTGCTGAAGAAGCTCATCCTAATAGTATACTGAATGTATTCTCTATGGAAAATGCCACCACTAGTGTTTAGGAAAGGCTTAATCCATAAAGAGAAGACAGTTTGATGATCTCAGCTTTTTGGCAGTTTTAGCTTATGAATTTGCTCTATTATAATGCTCTGGCATAAACTTGAGCGCTGAGACTGCTGCTGAGAGCAAGTGCTTTTGCAATTAAGCTAGGCAAAAATTAAAGAGTTCCATGAATTTGAAGTCTATATTCTACCCCCTTGTCCTCACCATACTGAGGCATTTACTGCTTTTTTGGGAATATTCAGGCATAAGAATCCAGATATACTGCAATTATGATGTTCACACTTTTTCTCACAGGAAGCTTGGAACAGATTTAATTCCAAAGAAAGATAGCAGCTGTAGCATCGAACTCCTCTCAAGACTCTTTCGTGCTTTGAGAAATGGACAAATTGTAAGTTATTGAACAGCTATTAGCTAGCATGTAGTTTACCTGTATCTACTGGTATGCAGATATCCTATAGGATGTAGGAAGTTTCCGATTATACAAACTGAAGAAAAGTCATCTGGAAAGATGCATAGAGATGACCTACTACTCATAATTTAATAGCCAGGGTCAAAATTTTACTCTTGAAGTCTCAGGAATTTAGAGATGTGACTTATGTTTTTTACCAACTATTGAGCTAGCAAGTCCTGACTTGATTTTGTGCATCAGTGCCTTGTTCTGGGATTTCTGATGCTTCTAAGCAGGGAAGAAGAGGTCTTGTTTTTATTACATTTGCTCTGAATTTATTTAAGAAGAATCATCTACGATGAGCAATATGTGATTCTAGCCGTCATAATGTTGATAACGGAAGGAACTTGTGTGTGGTAATTTGTACCGGGTCTTCGGACCTAAGTTCTATGAGCCATTTCTCCTAGCTGTCTGCAGTTCTCGTAAGGGTTATTTGATCAAGTAGATTACATCCACTTCGAATTTGTTTTCTTTCAAAGTTACGTTTTTAAAGTCACGTTTGGATGATAAAAAATAACAATATCTTCTATTTAGTTTTAGCTCAGAGATTAACGCTTTTTAAAACTTAAAGCTGATTTTTATTAACTATATAGTCAAATTTTAAATGCATAAGTAAACAAGTTCGAATAAATATCGATTCAAAAAAATACTATGTCTTTTACATGTATAAAAAAATGAACAAAATAAAAGTATAGTAAAACTTTATTGAAGAAAATAAAATTGTATAAAATTTTAAAAAAACACGTTCACGTAGGATCACATAAGGACGCAAAGGCAACTTCGACATATTTATGTTGCAATTTAATTGGTAAAATAGCGATCTCTCGTTTAAGAGATTTGAACTTGAGTTCCAAAGAAAGATTTTTTTAAAATTTATTCCAAAAAGAGACTTACTGAGAATTTGTATTGCTAGTCTATACATTCATGTGTCGATCGCATTAGTGGCACGATCACAGACGATCGTACTCGGATACAATAGTTCGCAAAACATATGGTCACTAATATGAGCCAAGTGCGACAATGCCACACCTGCAAATAAAATAAGATCGTACGGGTCACATTCGATTACAATAGAGTTCACATGGATCGCATTAGGCCGTATTTACTGTAGGATAAATTTATTTTTTTAAAAATAAGTTTAAAAAATAAAATTAAAAATTAAAAATATTTAATAAAAAATAATAATTTATAATTATTTTATATTATACGTAAGTTTTAACATTAAATTTTAAAAAATAAATTTTTAATAAAAATAATTTATTTTAATTTTATAATATATTTTATGATAAAAGTGAGTTTAAAAAAAATGAGTTTGAAAGAGTATGTAAACACGCCTTTAGATTCAATCGCACATATTCACATTAGATCATCACTTAAAAACAAAATTTAAAAGTTTGTAAGATAAATTCACCTAGTAGGACTCTAACATGTTTTTTAAATAAAAAAGCACTATTCTTACCGGTTCAGCTACAAAAATATATTTGAAAGATTTTCAAATCTATATTAATAAAATTAAAATTTTGTGAGCTTTTGTACGGCCCCCTTGATTTTATGTGGGCATATTTTCAAATTTTTATTATATATTTATAACTTTTTTTAATAAATTTTTATTATATATGAATTCCATTTTCTGAGAATATTTGTTATCTATATAGAGAGACTGTCCTAGTAGTTTCTAAATAAATATTTATTTGAAGTTTTTTACCAACGCACTCATTATCAAATTTAGGCGTTGTTTGGATAGATTTTTTTCAATTTATAAATTAAAAAAAATTTTAAACAGTAATATTCAAATATTTGAATGAATAATTTATAAATAATTTTTTTGATTTATAAGTGAAAATAAAAAAATTACTCTGAGTAATTTTTCTGAAAACTTCTCGCGTGACTTTTTTCTGGGTGTCAAAAATGTCTTTCGTGACCCTGCTAAGTTCATAAATTATACAGATATATATATCTGTGTCCAGCCATTTCTTTCATTCTCTCACGCAGACCCGATGCCTAGGATTTTCTTCTCCGCTCGGCTCCGCCCCACCCCGCCAGCTATCCCTTGTTTTGGCGAGCGTGTTTCTTCTCCGATGCCAATTTTCGCACCCTCCACTCCTTCTCTTCACCACTACTAAAACGGAGTTAGTTGTTCGCCACCTTATCCGCAATTCGTTTCGCTTCATAAAATGGGTGCTCTCTCAATCTCATTCGCCGCTGCTCTAGCTTGTGAGTATTTCGTTTCCCTTCACTTTCTTTCGATCATTGACACTTCTTCTCTCTTAATCCGTTTCAAATTCTATTGCTATTGATGAAAGACCGAATCAGTGATGTAAATCCTTCTCTAATAATCTGAGATTTTGATGCTCCTTAAACTAAATCAATTGCAGTGCTACTATCCTTTCAATTTTGATAGATTTTTGTGATCATTTTAAAGTTTTTTTAGTGTAGTACCGAAAGATATCCTTATATTTTAGAATTGAAGAAATATACGACTCTAAACAGGTTCTAATTCTCTTTCTCACCACTTTCTCCTTATTTTGCTCTTCTCTCCACATTCTTAAGGTTCGAGATTTCCACTGAGATATTCATCTAGATTTCTCTAGGTTTAAGATTTCTGTACATAATTGATTTGTTATAGTTTCTCACTGGTATGCATCAAGTCAGATTGTTCTTATGGTTATTTCTTAAACTTCATTCTTATGATTAACGTGCAGGTGAAAATTCTGCTATGGAGCAGCGCAGTCAGGATATCCATCACCTGCAGGGTGGAAATCTATAACGTTGACTAGAAGCACATAAAAAAGGTGAGTAGTTCTTGACATTTCCTACAACTAATATTGATTTGCCTCAGTACTTGTGACGGAGGGTTTATAGCCTTTCTCCAATATAAAATTTTTTAAAGCATGGATTAATCATATTGTACCAGTAGGCTTGCTGATAAGTAGGCACATTTTCTTTTATTACTTTCTTATAGGTTATCAAGATGATTGTTCTAAGGCATTTTGATAGAATGAATGGAGAATTTTGTTTCAATTAGATTCTACCCTTTTCTGAAGCATTTCTTAATTTTTTTATGATTAATAGATTTTTCTGTTTGTGTTCTTCATGTCTCTAGTTTCTTATGGTACCCTTGTCCTATATAATTTCTGCAATCTTATTTCACTTCACAGCTTTTTGCTTTATGTTGTCTTTATCTAGTGCCTATCCCAATGTTTTAAATTTACTTCCACATCTTTTAATAGTAACTCTTCTGCTTTCAATATTATGCATTCCTTCAGATTTTGCCTTTCCATTTCACCTTGTTTTCTTATTGTTGTTTTCTTTTCTATTCAATTGCTTTCTGTCTTGTTTACCGAAATATATATTGATTTGTTGTTGCCTAGCTTTGGTTTGATTTTGTATCTACTTTTATTTGTCCTCTTTGAGTTGCTTTTCTGAAAAACAAAGGTCATGCTTTTGTTATTATAAAGAAAATTATGGGCTCGGTGTAGGTAGAAATGCTAGATTCTTTATTTTTTTTTACTAGTTTGCATGCATTTCTAGCTAAGTCATCCCACCAAAGTCATGCTGTTTGTTAAGCTTGTGTAAGTCATTGTTGAGTTTCTTGCTTTCACGCCTCTTAAATAATTTTTCTTTCTTGGTTTCTTGCAGCTTCATGAAGCTGAGACTTGATAGACTTTTAACGGCTGAGTTTGATGCAGACAGTCTTGAAGAAGCTCTGGCATCAAATCTAGTGTAGTTGTAGTTTGAGAAGCCAAAAAAGTGGGTTGCTCCATATCAAAAATATGAATTTGGATGGTAGGGGATCTTTTTCCCTCAAGCATCCAGCCAAATGAAGGATTAGTTTTATTTTTTGTCCATAACATATCCATATACTAGATTCTGTATTTATATAGCTAACACAATATACTCCTTTCTGTGCAGAATGTGTGATTAAGATATGTCAGCATTATATACCTCAGATGTTAATGAATTTGTTGGGGTCTTATATTTTTCCTTTAGAAGACTGAAATTGTCTAGTGAATAGATCTTGAATAATTCCAAATTTCATTCATTTTTATGTTTGTTTGGCTTGTGAGTGTGGGTTTATATATTTCTTATTCATTTAGCATGTGAAGGTGTTGGTAGTCCAAGTGAACAGTACCTATTAGTTTCGGATTCATTATTTGTTGGTTGTTCTTCTTGCTTTCTTTGCAAATCCACTAGATGGTGCCCTTAAGAATGAAATGTCCAATGGATTTATGTGATTTCAACATGTTGCAGGAGATTTTTGTTTTAATTCTTTTTTTGTGAGCTTTGAGTAGATTAAGTTTCTGTTATCATAATGCTTTTATGCTATGCCTTTAATGTTAGATGTTCCAACATTTCAAACTTCTAGTGAGGCTCACCAAAAAAAATAAAAACAAAAAAATATTCTAATAAATGATGACGTAGACGTTCATAAACTTTTGCAAGTATTTAGTAGCAAAGCATATTTTACATTTTACAACTTACTAGTTCATTACTTTTCATAACAAATAAATAATAATAAATATATCTATAAATTAATTTAGTTACATGTTTATAACTAATTATTAATTTATAATATTAATTATTACAAAATATTCATGAATTTGTTATTAGTGTTAGGAAATATTAAAAAAATAAATAATACATAAAAAGGATTTATAAATTATATATAACTTATTATATAGTTAAGGATATTTTAATTATTTATATATTTTTATTTAACTTTTCAGCTCTTTTTTACCAAACATTTTATTTAATTTTTTCAAAAAAAGTTAAATTTATCCAAATACACCGCGCTTTTTTTTTTTAAAAAAAATTTATAGCTATTTTTTTTAAAAAAATTAAAAAAGTAATTTTTGTCAAATAAGTTTCAACTTTTAAGTTGAAACTTTTGTCATCTTTCGGAGCTAAAAACTGAATCGAAAGTGTTTTTATTTTTTCTCACCTAATTGTGAGTAGAAAAATATTCTTTTTTAAAAATGTGATTAGAAAAACAAATTCAATACGGATGTAGCCTAGTTACTTCAATAAACTCTGGTTGTCTGATCTTTTCTCATTACAGGAGAAAGATAATAGTTTAAGGAAGCCCTAAATTCTTTTTTCTTTTATTTTTTAAATCTTTCATTTTTTTGGGGGGAGTAATAAGGAAGCCCTGAATTAAGTATGCAAAAATCAAATCGAAATTGTTGTCTAATATCCAACTGGAGTGCAACACATCAACGTTAAGGTGTGCGTTCCAGCCAAACTATTTGTAGCGTATTAAGGGAACATCTTGAAATTGCTTATGATAATAGTTTTTAAAATAAAATATATTTTAGAGATTTTTTTAAAATGAGTTTGATTCTTTTATTTAAAAAATAATAAAAATTGTACAATATAATTTCATATGTACTTTTTAATTTTTAAAAAGTTTAATAAAATATTATAAAAAAATTATTGAAAAAAGTGAGAGTTTTTGGAGAATAAAAAGTATACCCATAAGCACCGTCAAGTATTGCATAAAGCGATGGAACTGGCTTTCCAACGTTTTCATGTTCAACCCACACATGCTTCAAAGCTCATAAGCTTTTCCGTCCAAACTATAAGAAATTTAAAAGTGAGAATATATGATTCGACCCTCAAATCTGATCTAAAATCGATTCGAAAAGTCGAGTTAGGAAAAATCGAGTTAGGGTCTAACATTAACCGGATCGGATCACTCTTTGGTCAATTGGAATTGGACACGAAAATTTAAACAGATTTGGCTCAAATTCGGGTTGACTCGAATAACTCTTTTAACCATATAATTATTTATATAGCATATATTACTTAATAATTAAAAATACTTAAAATAATAATATTAAACTTTAATTATATATATATATATATAGTTTATTTATTTTAATTAATTTTTTACTTATTTTTAATTATTAAATAGGTCGATTCGAATTTAGTTTGATTTTTAAATAGATTGAGTTAGGATTGACAATTTTGATCTATATAAATATATGGATTGGATTAGTATTGATTAATTTTAACTCGATTACTATATTGGTTGATCTAAACTCAGTCTGTTAATTCGTTTGCCACATAATAAGGTGTATAGGAGTGCTTTTGAGATGAAACTTTTTAGAAAGGAAAGTATTTTTATCTTTTTTGACAAATAAATTTTACTTTTTTACCTAAAAAATAATAAAAATAAATAATAAAAAAATTTTACTACATAAATTTTTTTATATTTTCTAAATTTTAAATAAACTCTCTAAATACTTATAAAAGGTGTATTAAAAAATATAAAATTAAAAATTAAAAAGTTAATTTCTGAAAAAGCAATGTCAAAGGCACCAGAAATTATTGCTTGCCACCGACTTAAATGACGTAAGGATGGGTATCAATATGGTAATTCGGCATGTAAACAGCTAGTTAAGTGTTTTGAACGGTTTGACATAAAAAATTCAGTACTTGGATCTGAGAAGTCCTGTTAATAGTGGAAAACATCTTTCTATTTCATGTAAATGGGAAGGAAAGGGATTAACAGTATCGAAGTAAATTAGCAACAATCTTGTAATATACTAGTTAAGCAGCAACCTCTTCCAGTTCTCTTCCACCCAATTCATTGTCCCTTTAGTTGCCATAGAAGTTGGTTCTTTCGCCTCAAGACGATCATCTTTGTTCTTAGAAGTCTTGGTCTTCTGATCAGTTGTCTGATTTGGTATCATCTTGTTCTCCCTGCAACACTCGATTGCTCCATCAAACATGCCTTCTAAACTGTACCTATACTTGAAGCCTAGATCATTCAATTTCTTCGATGAGAAGTGAACCCGCTTAATGCTCCTGTCAATTCCTTCAAACCTACATATCACAACATAGTGAAATTGGTAAAACAAGTAAAGCTGAACTAAAATAAGAACAACATTGACTTTATAATTTTTGAAACATCTTCACTTACTTCTGGGGAATATTGTATTCAGGGTATCTGGCTTTGATCATCTTGGCTAAGTCATAGATAGTAGCATCATATGAAGAGCATATGTATCTTCCATTAGCTTCAGGATGTTCCAAGAGAAAAATATGGGCCTCACATAAATCATCCAAGTGAACAAATTGAATCCGCTTCAGTATTGAGTAATGTGCTTCATTTCCTGTACGACAAACGATATCAATAAGTAATTCACAAGTCATACCAATAATTTCATTTTGTACAAAGAAATGAAAGAACAACTCAATATAAAAGCTGAAGTTAAACAAATTCGAACCTGTTATGAGAGCCAATGCTGTGATTGGACTTGGAGGCATTCCTGTTGAAATGAAGGGGCCAACAACAAGTGTAGGGATGATTGTGATCAAATCCAAGTTGTACTCTCTTGCATACTGCCACGCTGCTTTCTCTGTCAGTGTTTTCGATACGAAATACATCTGCAATTAAGCAAGAAAAAATATAGATCCAAACTATAAACAGTTTTACGGACACTACTAATTTGAGTATATATCTTATTATAATTTTTACCCATCCGGTCATCTTGACTCTGCGGATGAATTCCAAGTCACTCCAGTTGCTCTCATCGTATTCGTCTTGCTGGTGTTCTTCGACGTTCACTGTTCCGGCAGAGGAAGTATAAATGATGCGCTTGACTGTGCCTGACCTCTTGCAAGCTCTCATTATACTCAACATACCTTCAATTGTGGGCTTGATCACTTCATTCTGTATATTATGAATAAACAAATTTTGTCATACATATAACCACAGACATTTAGTTTCCAATGCTTTTATTGATTTTTTATTTTATTTATTCTTTTGATTTCTGCGAAGTACACCTCTGGGTCTTTTGATTCGAAGTCCATAGGAGTGGCAACATGGAAAACAGCAGTGCAACCGTGTATGGCTTCATCAAAGCTGCCTTCCTCACTGAGATCCCCTCTTCAAAAGCTCAGCAGGTTCTCTGCACCAGGCAGCTCTCTCAAAGGCTTCGTCTTCTTCACATCACCTGCAAGTGCGCATTTATTCATTTTACGTTAGAAGATGCATAGTTTCAGCCATATTATGCATCAGAATATAGATCAATTAATCAATTCCTCGCAAGAACATATATGGACCTTTTTCCTTCTTCTGTGAACGAAACTTAATGATCATATACGCAAAATATTGACTCGCTAGGATCTCTTGCAGTAGCTCTAACAGCGTACATTTCGGGCCGGAGAAGCTTCATGACAAGCCATGAAACAATGAATCCACTAACTCAGTACTAACCACAGGACCCTTGATCTCTACATCCCGTCATCTCTCCTCACTACAATCTCCATTGATTGATTTCTAGCTTGCTAGTTCTCCCTACTCAAGAACTCTTTATCTAGACGTAACTGCTTTCTTAGATCTTTTGAGTGTTTGCATATATAGTACAAGCTAACGACAAGAAAAACTGGTAGGTAGCTGAAGGAAAATGGTAGACTGATTGCTGTATACCTTTGTACATGTTGATGCTAATGAAATAACGGTTTGGTGGTACCGGTACGTGAACATTCTAACATTCATCTAAAACTTATCCATGCATGCAACTTAATTGACTTATAAATTACAGTCTTGTTTGCTAGTTGTATTAGATTAAGATTATACATGTAGAGATGTAAGGTATTGAAGAGTTGACAGGACTACATATATACCGACAGTTATACATGCATGTGTAGCGTGGTTTCCCTTTGTTTTGCTCTAAAGTTCGGAAATGTTTGGCGCAGCTTTTACCAACTCATTCCATCTCTTTTTCAGGCTTACATTTTTTTTAAGAAGCTTTTATAGAGCTCTAGATTTTTTTCTTAAAATTGAAAGATATAAATAATTATACGTTATAGGTCATCATATGTATATTTTTTTAATTTGAAAAATAGCAAGTTTATTTTAAAAATTCGTCAAATTTTATTTTCTCTAAAAACTTATTTTTTAAGAAATCCCAAACGACCACGAAGTTGCGATTGACAAGTTGTATTTCAAGTAAATGTTCATTGTTTTTCTTCTTGTGGCGGATGGAGGGAATCTATAATGAGTGAGATATGGATATATAGAAGTCTTTGACCAGCTGGGCAGCACGGTCGCTATTAACAAAGGCAACTGCGACCAAATAGAACAGGTCACTGTTAACTACAGCAACTAAGTCAAACTGGCCACTGTTGTATACAACAGCGACTAGCAAAGTGTAGGTCGCTACTGCTTAAGTCAAATTGGTCGGATGAATGCATTTTCCTTATTATCATGTTACTATTAATTAAGACTTGTATTCAAAATGATGGAGAAATATATATATATATATATATATATGGGAGAGATAGAGATATTTTTTTTTTATGAGCACTCTCTTCCGGTTTATGGCCGGGATAATTTTCAAATTTAATCTCCACTGTTAGATATAAAGAATTATGAGTTAAAAATATATTCATAAAATTTTGGCTCAATCGGATCACGAATTCACCTTCATTTGATCAAGATGACAGAAATGATACAATATATATATATATATATATATATATATTGTATCATTTCTGTTATCTTGATCAAGTGACCAGATGAAGGTGAATTCGTGGTCCAATCGAGCTGAAATTTTATGCGAATGTTTCTAACTCATAGTTCTTCATATTTAACTGTGGAGATTGAATTTGGAAGTCATTCCAACCATAAATCGGAAAGAAAATATTCCTAAAAAGAGAGTGCCCTTATCCCTCCATATATATGTATATATATATATATATATATATATATATATATATATGGTTTGACTTAGGAGATGCTTAGGAGTATCTATAAAATATAATTTTTTGAATTTTTTTTTATAAATGAGGTTTATTTTTTTATTTAAAAAAATAAAAATAAATATGAACAAAAACTTACGACGTGAAATTTTGTAGTACTTTTTAAATTTTAAAAAAATATGTATAATATTATAAAATTAATTGAGAAACGTGAAATAAAAAATTAGAATAAAATATAGTTGAAAAGTACTCTAAACGCTACCTTAATCGATGTCTCACATAATTTTGATCTTGATGAATAGCACGCTAATTTTGATCGTGATCACACTTGGCTATTTGAAACCAAATTAGACTAATTTAAGTATACATGCTTTAGACTAAACATATGGAGATGTACGTTAAACTTACTAGGATTTCTTGCAGTAGCTCTAACAGTGTACCCCTTCTGGAGAAGTTTCATGACAAGCCATGAACCGATGAATCCACTAGCTCCGGTCACAACCACAGGACCTTTCATCTGTACCTCATGATCATCATCTCTCTGCATTACTCCCATTATTTCCAATTAATACTTCAAAATAAACTGATCAAATTTGTTTTCCTTTGCTAATTAAGTGTATACTCTTCAATCAGTTGCATTCGTCTATTTAACTTGGATTCTTATATATAAAGGTGTTTATATAACAGAAAATTGATAGCTTTTTACTTTTTGCTTGTGTTCATGTTATAAGTGGTAGGTGACATGTGAGCATACCAAACGTTATTAACCCCCACACAACCCCAAGTTCATTGTTGTTTTTTGGTTTTATTGTTGACTCATTTTGTCACTAAACTCTTATAGTCTAGATTACAATCAACGCAGGTCGTCCATTCTAGTAATCCACGCGTCTAAGCAAGAGTCACACTATGGTTATATTATTTTGAGATCGAGACAATAGTAATTGAAAAATACAATTCTACATATAAGTACATATTGGAAGGGGAAGTTACCAAGTTTGCAGCATCCCTTTCTCTGTGAATGAATGGTAGAAAAATTGGCTAGTCAATCATATAAGTACAACCAAATAAATTATTTAACTGCTACACCTGTATTAATCATTAAAAAAGACATCGTCAATTGTAAACACAGAGATTATTGATGAGAATACTATTTAAACCTATTCTATTTGGTTTAATTTGATCTGGTCTAGTCGGATCTAATATTAAACCCAATCTCGTTCAACCCGTTAGATTTAATCTGATCTAGTTCAGTCCTAATAAATCTAAATTGAACCAAATCGACTGCGTTAAGTCTGGATCGGTTGTGATCTAATTTAAACCAAATTTGGTTTGGTCTGGTGTAGTTAAGATTGGACTGAATCAAATCTGCTTGGTCTGGTTGGATTTGGATCGAATTTGAACAGCAGGACTGGTTCGGTTCGGCTGGGTTGGTAGAGTCTAATTGGAGCAACTTCAAGTAGGGCCTAGGTTGGTTGAAGTCTAGCAAGCAGGTTGGTTCCTGTGCAATCTGAGTTGGATCAGACAATGAGCGGTGATTGATTGAGCATAGATCAAATGGTAAGAAAATCAGATCGAGTAGCGATATGATTTAATCCAACGAGAAAAACTCCAGCAATCGAACTGCGACGATAGGAAATCTCTTGACTAGCACGGCAATGACAGTGAGCGGTAAAGGCACGGCAGTCAAGGTTATCAAAATCCCGATTTAAATCTTAAAATCTTACGATTTTACAAAACCTAAACGATTCCGATCTCAAGTAAAATCTTTTTTGAGTAAAACCTCATATAAATCCTGATTTAAATCTTAAAATCGGTAAGATCCCGATCTTTTTACGATCTTATACGATTTTACTTTTGAAGAATTTTTTATAATTAACTATATGTGAAAGAGTTTTTTTATAAAATCTTAGAGAGTTTTTTATTAAAATTTTGAAGGTTTTCTGAAAAATTATAATTTTGAGAAATTTTCTATAAAATAGAGTAATTTTTTATGAAATTTAAACAAAATTTAAATTTTTTAAAAATGTACTAAAAATTTTTTTAGAAAAAATATTAGAAAAACTTTTATAAAAGATTTTTAATGGTGTTAAAAAAATTTCATAAAATTTATCGGTATGTAAAATCTTACGATATTACTTTAAGATCCCGATTTTACGATCATACTCAAGTGAAACGATCCTACCTAAGATTTCGATTTTGACAACCTTGAAGGCAGCGGTGTTGGATCTAGGATCGAGAAGACGGTGGCGATGACGACGGCGATAGTAGTGGTGACGAGGTCAAATTTGTCAGCTAAGAGCAGCGGTGAGGAGAAAGTAGCGGCAAGAAAGCGGCGGCGAGGAGGAATCGGCGGGCACGGTTTGCTGTCCTTTTTATGGTAAATCTCAAATTCGATAACTGAATTTAATGGTCGGAGTTTTTAATTATTATAACTGTATCTTTACAATAGCAGACGAATAGATTTGTAGAAGTCTAACCGTCAAAGTCGTCATCTTACACGACGACGATAGATAGATATGGTTAGAGATCTGGTCGAAATTAAACAGTCGGAGTCGTTATCTTCCACGATGACGGCAGATAGATCTGTTTGAAGTTTTTAATCGTCGGAGTGTGTTATTTTCTACGATAATGATAGATAGATTTAAAGTTTTGCTCTGATACTATGATCAAAAAATTATTTTAATTTATTCATCAATCCTTCAATACAATACAAGTACCAATATATGAACTCTTTGTATAACTAAATAGGGAGAGTTATAAACCGGAAAAGATATTAAATGCTATGAGAGTTTTAAATGAAAAAAAAATCTAATTTTCGGATAGGATATTCTAACATTCCTTCAACATAGATAACATCAAACAAGCAATCTCATTTCATTTCATTTTTGATAGTTGCTGGGTTAGTTGTTTCATTTTCGGCGGTACCTCCGGTGAACAGAAGAGCCAAAGCCGAAGAAAGGCTACAGTCTGCTTAATTTATCATATCAATTATATATCTTTCAGTCAATCTTTGAAAATGGAGAAGAGAACGCAGCAGCAAAGGCGAAGAAAAAGAAGAGGAGAGAAGATTCCAACTGTTGAAAATAGCGAGTGTGTTCTGTTGTTGATAGACGCAGCGGAAATATAAACACACTCAAGGATCTTGCTTAAGCAATACGATAATTGAGACAAGAGCAAGACAACCACAAAGACAAAAGATTTACGTGGGGAAAAATGAGAAAAACCCCACGGGAAGACAAACTAGCCTTCAAGGAAATCACTAAACTAAAGCAATTACAAATTTTTGTGTTACACTTTAAGTAGGAACTTTCATTAGAATGCTTTGTTTCTTTCTCACACTTGATGTGAGAATGGTCCTTTCTCATTGCCTTTTTTTTTCTTATTATCCCAAGCAAATGCCTCTTATTCATATATATAATGCCTCAAGAAGACTTTTAAACTTCCAAACGGTTGTCCATTCATCTCCCCACTACTATTCAAGTCCTTTAGCTTTCCATCTTCCAAAAGATGTTTCAAAGTCCTTAGCCGTTGGCTTTCCAACTTCTTGGGTGATGGTTCATCTTCCTTGATCTTTGGCATTCCAATATGAATACATATTTAACTTGTTGCATTCTAATGAACCACTAATTTACATAGTGGCTTTACAATTTCTAACAATCTTCCACTTAAAGACACTTTGTAAATTGCAATCCAAGAATAACAAGAAACCGATACGTAAGCGTCAAAATTCGATGACACTGAAAATAGGTACGATTGAGAGGAGCAGGGCTAGCACGTATGCTAGCTGACTTCCATTTACCTCATATCGTTGCCTATCTTCGTCCGGTTCCATTGCTATCTTGAAGTGATTCCTTTCGGCTTCCAATGCTGTTCTCCATTGTGATTCCATACAGAGATCTACAACACAAAAAATATGTCAAGAGTTACCGCCTCAGTTAAGGCATCCGCAGGGTTACCTTTGGTAGAAATTTTGAGCATATCAATGCTCCCACTAAAAACAACCTCCTATCCAAATCACCTGCATAGACTATCAACAAACTCTTTGACAATAAATCCAGATCCTCTGTAACACAATGAAGCATTCAAGGTTCATTTCACATACCAAGGACCTTTTTACCGCCTTCCAAGGCTCAATGCCAGGACATGCCATGAATCTACTTACCACTTCCACTGCATTTGTAATGTCAGGCTGAGTGCAAATCATGATATACATTAGGCATACCACTACTGATGCATATGGTATCCGAGATATCCCTATCTTCTCTTTCTCTTGGCTAGGGGATAATAAAAAGAATAGTTTAAGACTAATAGAGAGTGGGGTAGATATCGACTTACCACCATACATGTTGAACCGTTTCAACATCCTCAGATAACTAATCTGAGATAGCCGAATCTCTCTATTGTCTCTATCTCGCCATATCTGCATCCATAGGATTCTCTGTTTGTCGGCCCCAAGTTCTTGGTATCGAATTCACTAGCCATTTGAGCCTTCAATTATTGGATGCGACCCATGCTTGAACCTGCCACAAACATATCATCCACATACAGCAGCAAGATGACAAATTCACCTCCCTCAAATCTCTTGATGTACACATAAGAGTTTAAGACCAGCTTGCTGTATTCAAAGCTCCCGATACAAGAATCAAATCTCTTATAGCAACATCATAGTGCTTGCTTAAGCTCAAAAAGAGATTTGGCCAACCGACAAACCAGATCCTCCCTGCCTTCACAGCAAAGCCTTCTGGCTGGACCATATATTTCTCATTTTCAAGCTCCCCGTGCAAAAATATCGTTTTGACATTGAGCTGTTCAAGATGGAGAACCGACGATGTACACAGCGCTAAGACCACATTAAAACGTAGCACTGGAGAGAAGATCTCATCAAAATCGATCTCTTCCATCTGGGCGTAGCCACTCACCACCAGCTGAGCACAATACCATTCTACTTGATCATTCCTGCCTCACTTGATCTTGTAGATTCATTTATTCACAATAGTCTTACGACTTTGGAGTAGAGGGACCAATTCCCATGTCCTATTTTTATGAAGCGACTCAAGCTTTTCCTGCATAGCTTTCATCCACAGAGACGCATCTGGACTCTCTAGCACTTCCTTGAGAGAAAATGACTCTCCTTCTTCTGTGAATAAGCAATATACAGATTGAGATAACTTCATAAAATAGTCCTCATACCTCTCAGGTGTGTTTCTCTTGCGAGTGGAACGCCTAAGAGATGTAGGCCTGGGAACTCCATCCTCTTCCATGTGCTCATCAGTTGGTTCAGGCTCCAGATTAGGATCGTCTTTCCTATCATTCTCGTCCAGTACCGATGTGATCACCGCTAGGAGTGATGCCTTCCCCTCCCTTACATCATCGCCTTCAGTCACTCTTTGCAATTGGTTCTCCGCAAAGATGACATCCCTGCTGAAGATAACCGTATGGGTAGTGAGATCCCATAGGTGATACCCCAAACATCTTCAGCATACCATAGGCATCTTACGGACTTAATTCTACTGCTGAATCAAGTTCCGCCCGGGTTTTAAAGAATTTGAATACCTCAAAGACATCCGACTTCCTTCGGATTAGAAACATATAAGTTCCAATCCGAGTGAAACAAGTCGATCTTGTCTTTCAACTAAAAATGACTCCAAATCTTTCACAGTGCTGCTCACCGGTGACACACTCATCGCAGAATGACAACTTTATATCGGACAGTTCCGTTAGGAACTTTCGATCACTGAGGATCTTTAAATCACGTTCCGAGATGTGCCCAAATTTCAGGTGCCACACTCGTATGATATCCTCAATATTGCCCAATACAACACAAGCATCTACTGCATCCGTGTCACCCCACGCACTTTATAAAGATTTGAATCGATTATTTTAACCTTCAGTTTTTCTACCCGTTCTTGATAACCTCAATGATCTCGCCTCCACCGCAAGTCTTGCAGTCCAGGTCATCTAATTATCCTACAAATAACAAATTTTTCGTAAGACAAAAAACAAAACGTACCTTACTGATGATGCATTCCCTTCCATCATTTGCCATAAGCTTGATGGAACTGACTCCAGCAAGTTAACGACTTGTCACAAGCAGCAATTACTGTCTCTCCCACTAGAGCCTCACCATCATTAGTACACTACACAAGTAAGGGACATTCGAGGGATCCGCACCTCCAACCTTACTTGCCATAGTCATGCATTTCTTTTCAATCCTGTACTTGCTTATCATCGCAACAAACCTGGCTCTGATACCACTTGTTGGAAATAGCGAGTGTGTTCTGTTGTCGATAGACGCAGCGGAAATATAAACACACTCAAGGATCTTGCTTAAGCAATACGATAATTGAGACAAGAGCAAGACAACCACAAAGACAAAAGATTTACGTGAGGAAAAACGAGAAAAACCCACGGGAAGACAAACTAGCCTTCAAGGAAATCACTAAACTAAAGCAATTACAAACTTTTGTGTTACACTTTAAGTGGGAACTCTCATTAGAATGCTTTGTTTCTTTCTCACACTTGATGTAAGAATGATCCTTTCTCATTACCTCTTTTTTTCTTATTATCCCAAACAAATGCCTCTCATTCATATATATAATGCCTCAAGAAGACTCTTAAACTTCCAAACGGTTGTCCATTCATCTCCCCACTACTATTCAAGTCCTTTGGCTTTCCATCTTCCAAAAGATGTTTCAAAGTCTTTAACCGTTGGCTTTCCAACTTCTTGGGTATTGGTTCATCTTTCTTGATCTTTGGCATTCCAATATGAATACATATTTAACTTGTTGCATTCTAATGAACCACTAATTTACATAGTGGCTTTACAATTTCTAACACCAACTTCCAAGTTACATCTTGCACTTGCTGTTCTTGATGCACATACGTTATAAGGAGAAGGCTGCTACGAAGCCGGAGTTCTTGATTTGGAGTACCTGAAGGAGGCGGCCGGCGGGTGCCTGGGATTCGAACTCAGAAAGACCTACCATCTACTTCCATCTACAAGTAATTTGCATCTTCATGTGTATTAATTTGTATCCCAATTAAAATTGGAACTTACATCTCTCACGTTGTACGTACATTTGTTTTTATTATTTCTACTTTTTGAAAGATTTGTAATTGCAAATATATTATGGATACTTTCTGAAGTACTTTTTTATGTATGACTTTTTTTGCTTTTTAAAATCGTCCATATATGCAAATACCCATTCCAAAACCATTTTATCACACGAGCATACAGCTCAAAAGATGGTACAGAAGGAGGGAGGGACGTCCAAGAGGGGAGTATGTATAGCATTATTCATATTGATCTTAGGCATTGTTAATTGAAATATGCCGAAATATTTATGTATTTAGATTCTTTCTTTCCAAGAGAAAGAGAACAGCTCCTATTATGTTAGGCTAGATAGATTAAGGTAGTGCACCACCTAGAAAGCGGCCAACCAAAAAAAGAGTGTTAGCTCACTGTTATGAGCTATCTGAATTCATCAAAGGAGTTTAGCATGCACGTACTCCACAAACCATGCATAGCCAGATAGGCCTCCAACAAACTACAAAAGAGTTGATATTTGTGTGAATTAACTGTTCCTATTGGATTAGAATTTTAATATTATTAGAGTTTGATTAAATAAAAATATGAAGTTTTAACAATTCTAATATGGTATTAGAGTATAGATTAGATTCCTAACTTAATTATCAAAATCGTAACATAGAAAACTCGAGTCACATCGCCACTATTGCTGCTTCACCTTTATTACGCTCAGTGCTGCTACTATTTCCCATCATTGATACAGATCGTTTAAAGCGTGTTTATTTATAGTTTAAATCATAGCCGTAAAAAACAGATCGAACATTGAATCAAAAAATTGTCCGCGTCAACGGATCACGAGTTGACCCATTGGATGAATGGGTTGAACCGTTATGTCAAAAATATTAAAGCGACGGTAGTGGGAACGCTTATTATTTCAAAAGAAAAAATAATAAATTTTTTTTTTGTTAGAATGCATAAAATAAAAGAACTAACAAAAAATATATAAAAAACAAAAAAATATTTTAATAATAAATTTATAAAATTTTTTTTAAAAATAATTTTGTTATTTTTCTTACAATTTAACAAAATTAGTAATATAAAAACTTAAAAATCACTAATAATAAATATTTACAAATAAAATATAACAAATTTATTTTTTGCTTTATCAAATCTAAATATTAAATATAAGCTACATATTATATTTCAATATAAGACTACTAATAATTATTTTTGCATCAATATATCACAAATTTAAATTCTTTAATATTTAACTTAATCCGGTTCGACTCGGACGAGCGGGTCGAAATGGGTCAGAGCGGGTCGATTGCATAAACGGTTTTATTATAAATTCGGATTGACGGTTTCGGGCCGGTCCAGATTTTACAGCTATAGTTTAAACACATTTTTTTTTAAAGAATTTTTTTAAATTATTTTTAGAATAAAATAAACACAAAAATTAAACTCAAGTTGTAAAACTCTTATTTTAAAATTTAAAGCTAAAAGTTTTCCGTTTAAATTATTTAAATAAATAAAATTTTATATAAGTTTTATATTTAATAAAAAATTTCTAAATTTATTTTAAAAAATTGAAAATTAATTTTTTAAACTTTTTTATTTTAATTTCTAATCTTGTTACATTAAATCGATAAATTTTCAGTTGTGAATATGTTATCTTTAACTTCGAATAAAAGAAATTGCCACAAATTATTTTGTCCAATTTAAATTGGTTGGATTATGTGGGAGCGTTTGGAAGTATTTTTAAAATAATTTTTTTTAAAATAAAAACTATTTATGTTATATTTTAAAAAAGAAGTTTTATTTTTTATCTAAAAAACTAAATAATAATAAAATTTGTAATCTAAAATTTTCTATATTTTTTAAATTTAAATAAATTTTAATAAAAAAATATGTGTACTTAGGTTTGTTTTGATTTCATTAATGGAAGGAAAAGAGAATTGTTCCCCTTCCCTCACCATATTTTATGGTAAATTATGTATCTACCAAATCGGTGGGTATACATAGTGATAAATGGGGAAGCAAATTTGCTTCCCCTTTTATCCTTTTATTTGTTAAATATTTAATTTTTTTAATATTTATTTTAATAGATATTTTTTAATTAAATATTTATTTTAATTAATACTGTTATTTTTTATTATATAATTTATAAATTTTATATTTATTTAAGTTTAATTGATTTTAGTTGGTAGAGAAAATAATAAAATTATATGACCAAATTTTTTAATTTAAAATTTATTTAATTTTATTAAATTATATCAAACATTAATAAAAAATTAAATTAATATAAAAAATTAATCTAAATGTTATATTAATAAAGTTAGTTTAAGTTATATTACTTAAATTAATTTAAAATTATATTAATAAAAGTTAGATTAATATAAATAAAAAGAATGTTTAAGTCTTTTTATAAAAAGTTTACTTTTTTTGTTTATTCATTTATCTATCTATCCAAACATAGTTAGTTTGTTATTCTTACTATATATCCAAACATTGTAAGGTTAAATAGTTACCCTTTCATATCCGTCCTCTTATTATTTTTCTAATTAATCCTCTTAGTCTTATTTATTAACCATGTATCCAAACATACCCTAAAAACGCACATGCTCCGATCTCTACGTTGTTGTTGCTATATTATTTTTTAATAGTTCAAATTATAGAATATTAATTGCCCCCTAATTTTATTCTTCTTTTCTAAATTATATATTATATTTTAAATATTGTTTAATATTATTCTTTCATTTTTATATTAAATTTTATTTCTATCATAATTTATAAAAAAGTTATATATTTTAATTATTATTATAATTTATTTTTGAATTCTAATTTTATCAAATTTTAAGTTTATAAATTTATATTAACATAAATCATATAATTGACACGCTGCTTTCAGATTTGTGTTTTTTTTTTGTGCAAGTTTTACTAAACTTAAAATAATTAATTTTCTTGGACTTGTGCTGACCTATAAATATATTATTTTGCACTAAACTATGATTAGTGGCAAGGTTATCAAAATTTTGATTTAAATCTTTAAAATTTTATGATTTTACTTTATCCAAAGATCCCGATCTTAGGTAAAATTCTTTTTGAGTAAAATCCCACATGGATCCCGATTTAAATCTTAAAATCGGTAAGATCCCGATCTTTTTACGATCTTATACGATTTTACTTTCGAAGAAAATTTTGTAATTAACTATATTTGAAAGAGTTTTTATAAACTCTTAGAGAGTTTTCTATAAAATTTTGAAGATTTTCTGAAAAAGTATAATTTTGAGAAATTTTCTATAAAATATAGAGGATTTTTTTAATAAAATTTTAAAAAATTTTAAATGTACTCAAATTTTTTTTAGAAAAAATATTAGAAAAACTTTTATAAAATATCCTTAATGGTATTGAAAAAAATTTATAAAATTTATCGGTATGTAAAATCTTACGATCTTACTTTAAGATTCCGATTTTACGATCATACTCAAGCGAAACGATCCTACCTAAGATCCCGATTTTAACAACCTTGATTAGTGGTAGAGAAAACATTTGGACTGAGAATTGCACCGCTGCCTTCTCTTAAAAGTGGTAATTTTGGATTTGTAGATCGGTTTTGGGTCAACTAATTAATAATTAGGTCAAATTTGTTCAACCCTAATCCAACTCATAAATTTATACTGGTCAAAATTATCGTGAACCAATCTGGGCCATAACCGGCACTAGACTAAACCAAGCCTAAGTAGAACCTAAGTTTGACCAAGTTTAGTAAGCCTAACACAAAATCGACTCAAAACATCACAATCCAAATTTTTAGAAAATTTTGACAGACCTTCCCTTAAAATTTAAAGAGATGAACCTAACAATAAAACCACAACAACAATATCACAAATTCGTATCAATAACACGAATAAATAAAACACAAGAATGACTTAATAACATATACAACCGCGACATGCGGTAATACATTCCAACAAAGGAGAAAACAAATAAATAAACAAACTGGCTATCAAGCCGATAAGTTACAAAGAATAATAAAAACAAAACAGTCCATCGAGTGTTACAGAGCCAACTAAATGAATTATAAAACACAAAAACGTACCCTTATAGCGCCACTCTGATCCACGGTAGCGAGAATTCATTAATCTTCAGCTAAATCCCGTATTATCTTAGGGAGGCCAAAGAAGAAAAGGCTGAGCCCAGTCTCAGTGAAGTAATAAATCAGGGATGCACCGTTTAAAGTGTCTAATGCATTACCCTATTATTATTTCTCTCTATATGAAGGAAATACAACGATAGATTAGATCGTGCCTTATCTAATTCTAGGCCATCCCTTATCGCCCTAGTTCTAATAAGGACAAATACGGAAAGCATGACAGGCAACACAAACCCTTTCCTCGTAACAAATAATTATGTTATAGGAGTTCTAAATTCTTACATATTCATATTCATACACGCATAATAAATATACAAGCATAAATCCTGATGTTATCCAAATGTATGCATATGTCTATCAATACGAATAATATACATGTAGTTCATCCACTCGAGTATACCACATGCAATGTGCGTCATGAACCGAGGAGTTAAAGTCATATAATCAAATGATAAGGCGAGACCATGTCTCCGACTTGCATTATAATGCTATCAACATACACACATGCAAGCAAGCTGAGAATGTAAGCTAGATATATGTATGCCTCAATTAAAGTCTTATGCATTTGCCTTTACGTTTCTCGTGTAGCAAGTTGTCCAAAAACAGGGATACATAATTACATGTAATATATATCAAGCATGACAATATTATCTGTACGTATGATTATGCATGCATAAGTATCGATATCTATAATCTATTATTTGTCAACAATTGAGATAGAGTAAAAAATCAATGCATGTCTATAACATCTACATATGTCATCGTGTATGCACATGTATCTATCTACATGACGTGACACTGATTAGGGAATTAGGATAATAATCATAAAACAAAGACCGAGACCAAGTCTCCAGCTCAACCTACCAACCAAGCTACTCCTGCCTCGGTGAGATATAACCATTCCGGGTGATCGAACCGGATGAGCCTAACAATACTATGGCCATAGGTGGGTGCCCACCCTACACCCATTGGGTTTCTGATCTCAGCCCCTGACTCGCCTATCCTCGTGCAGCGCGAGTGTCCATGTATAAGGTCAATCGAACTCGAGCCTCTACATGCATTAGTTGTAGGTCATATGCGTATGCATCATGATCCACCAGGCATAAAGCCTCTATTAGGTTCATTCACAACCATATGTCCATATACATGTGCGTATACTATGTGGTATAATCTATGCTTCAAAATCACATGCAAGCAATAGAAGAATAATATTTACACATAATGTTAGCATGTATCCTGTTGCAAGGATTCATCAGTCCCTATATGCATGCTCCACAAGAGAATTATGCATGTTTTCTAGAAACCCATACTGCATCATACAATTTATTTCTATCATACTCTTACAAGTCACTCGATTCAAAATCCTGTTTAAGCATGCTAGACCATTCATCATTGGAAACAACAGGTTTAAGCATGCTAGACCATTCATCATTAGAAACAACAGATATAATTTGGATCAAAATTCTTATATCTATAACTCATATTTAGAATGCTAATATGTTAGGCCTAAGATTTCTTATGGCATTTAGCATAAATCATAACTGATATAAACTTAACATGTCTGTTGAACATACACACACTAGCAACTACAAGAGCCTACTATCAATGCTATGTTTGCCTGCCATGCATTATGTAAAAGAACATCTTATGCATATCATGCATTCGTATATCTCAAAATTTAACTTATATAACATATAAAAATGAGATTCTCACCAATAACAAAACTTACTCAAATTCTAACATATTATCATAATTACTGTTACTATCCTGATCTTATGCAAGCACGCACATAGGCATTTTGTGGCAAATCATGCCGGAGTTTCCAAAACAGATGTTACTTGCGTTGAAAACCTAACGATAAGCTAAGAAGAAAAAAACGAAAGTAACCCTCACCTGAACGTCCACGCAATTCACCTAAATCCGTAAGTTATCACCAAGCCACACTAAAAGGTTCCAAAGCTACGTCCAATTCTGAAGTAGATAAATACCACCATACTTAATTTGGTAATCGAAACCATTCACATTCACATCTATATTCAAACATAGCCCAATCTGATGTAAGGCACTATTAATCCAAAAATCTAATAATTACATATTTAAGTCCACAATCATCAACACAATAATTCTTGATTAGTACTAGCACTAGCGAATTTAGAAAGCTTACCCGAATCAATAATCAATCATACTTCCAAATCGACATCGTAGCACGCCAACGACCTTGCCGATTTTCAATCCAAGAACACCTATGACAAAACGGGTTACCTATAGGCTCAAAGACAAGATCAAACGACACAAGAGAGTACTACAACTTACCTTGGCCGCCGGTCTTGCCGGATCCCGACGAACTTTCCGACAAGAGAGAAATTAACAATGAAACGGTCCTCAAGAGTAGTAGAGTTTAATAGAATCGATGGTTAAACTAAAAACCATTATCGGCACCGGAATCGGTCATTTACACGACGGCTCGGAAGAAATCGTGCTCATTCTCTCCTAAGCAAAAATCGAGCTCAATTGAGAGAGAGAAAACCTTCAGTGGGGTGAGGAGATGATTTTTAGCAGCTCGGTGCAGTCCAATTGCCGGCGAAAAACTTCGGCGAAGGTTGGGGTTTTTGGCTTGGTGATTTTTTAGCTAAATCCGGCAAAATTGATGTAGGAAGACAAAGAAGAGGGTGATGAGATGCACGCCGGATTAAAAAAGAAGAGAAATGGGCATCGAACGGGACTGATCGGACGCCGAGAAGGAGACCGAGAAGGGTGGCTGTCAGGTGAAGAAAGAGAAAAATAGAAGAGGAGAAGGAAACATTGCATGTTAGGGCCTCTATCTTCAAGTATGGCTTAGCTTAGCCCACAACAAGTCAAACTATTACAATAACTGTCTAACCCTAACCTAACCTATTAATAACCGAATCAAATTCAGGTCAACTTATTTAATAATTAAATTATTAATTTTTAGTTCTATATTTTCAAAATGAAAGTGAATGCCTGTCAAAATGTGCACTCTTTAATATCTTCTTCGGTCCTTAAAATATCCAAAAAAAATTTATTTTTTGAAAATATGTGTTGACAGCTGAAATTTTATAATTATAAATAGATACTAATAATTTCGATAAATATTTTGATAAACATAGCTGTCTAACAAAATTTTGTTAAAAATTTTTATACAAAATCCAAATTCGTCATTACAGAAACACCTACATAGTAATATTTTCGATAATATTATAATTCTTATCCTACACTATTTTATTAAGATATAAAAATAATGATTAATTATAAATACCATATAATTTAATAATTTATAAATTATTATTATCAATTATTTTTTTGCCGATATTTTAATATACGGAAAGAAAAAATCAAATATTGTTCCTTCAAGATATGATAATTCGAGTTAATGGGTCAATTTCGGGTTAACCATAGTTGACCTATTTAATAATCGGGTCAAATTTTTTTAATTCTAATCCAATTCATATATTTATACGAGTCAAATTTTTTAACCTAACCCTGATTATATGGGTCGATTTCAGGTCGCTTTTTTAGATCGGGTAATATATTACCACACCTATCTTCTCTCATCAGCTAAACTTGTTTATTACTGACTCCCGCCTACAAAAATATAATAACTTTTTTATTCCTATTTATTAGAAAAGTATATAGAACTTTTGAGTAGCTACTATTCCGTACTTTTCATCCTCTTCTCTAAAAATTTTTCTAAAATTTTTCATTTGGTTAGGTTTCTTTATCTACTATTTTCTTTCTTTCTGAGTACTCTTTTCGAGCTTTGTAGGTGTCTAATCATATACGATAAGAACGTATTTTAAATATATATAATCGAGCTTTGCAAAATTAAATTTATGAAAATAAAATTTAGTGAGAAATATAAAGTTCAATAGAAGCAGAATTTGGAGTGATATTTGAAACACGTGAAGTAAATTTTAAATTTTAAATTTAATAGAAATGAAATTCGGTGTGAAAGTAAAAGTGAAGTTTAAAGTGACAATTAAAATACGTAAAGTGACCGAAATTAAAATCTGAAGAGAATAAATGAAATTCGATATATTTGAAACAAGTCCTAAACCTCTGCTTTGTTTCTTCTATTTCTAATATTTTAGTCAGTTTAGGGCGTGTTTACCAAGGGGTGTAAAGTGGAGTTTTTAGGTGAAGTAGAGTTTTTAGGAAGTAAATTTAAAAAATAAAATAAAAAATAAAAATATTTAATAAAAAATAAAATTTTATATTAATTGTATATTTTTAGTAAGTTTTAAATTTGAATTTTTAAAAAAATTTTATTGATAAAAAAATTTATTTTAATTTTTATATGTATTTATGTGAAACTTGAGTTTAAGGGAAGTGGAGTTTAGGGGTGTTGGTAAACACGTCCTTAACATCCCAAGTTTTCTTTTTGCTTCTTTTGGTTTTTGGCGTGCTGTCTACAGATTTTGCAGCAGAGGATCGATGAATCTTTGAATTTGTTTCTAACTGTAATAGAGCTATTTGAGTTAGGAATCCGTTTCTGCAGGTAGTATAAGGTTGGTTCAGGACTAGATTTAAAAAGGTCAGGGGCATGCGAATCATAAAGTTCTTTGCTCATGCATTTGCAGATAAGAATATCAAGGTTCTCTGTGGTTGAAGTTTGAAACTTGAAGTCACTTTCATAGAGAAACATTTGACCTTATGAATTGGAATTTTTGAGGGTAGGAATAGTTGTGTTGCATTTCTATGTTGTTGCATTTTAGGTCATGCATCTTCGTCGATTAATCTCACTTTCTTTTGATTTTAGTCGACGAGATTTCTTTACGTTAAGAATTCTTTATATTTTTGTTGAGATCGCAATCGTTACTGATACTATTGCCGAAAGAGTTATACGATTTTTAGTTAAAGAGTTGACAGGATTTTTAGTAGTAGAGGTGTTAGGAGGAAGTTTTTGTATATAAGTAAAGAACAATTTTTGATTACTTAAAAAACTACAAGGTCTTTTCTTAAAATAAAAATTCAGAAAAAAAATGAAAACAAAAGAAAAATACATGAAAAGAATTATTACCTATTGTTTTATTTTTTGAATTTCAAGATCGCAGAAACTGTCCCAGTTCAAACTAAGTGCCTGTTTAGCATTGTTTATAAATTCCATTTATTCTAATTTTATTTTATATTTTAAAATATTTTTTAAATACTTTTACAAAGTTTTAAAAATTCTTCATCATAATATAATATTTATTATTATTATTATTTTTTAAAATAAAAATAAAAATTATTTTTAAAATTATAAAAATATTATTTTGTTTCAAAAAAATTTGTTTTTAAAGTACTCCGGAACCTAACTAAAAACCCAAGTGAAGCATAAATAACCAAAGTGTTCTGGTAGTATTGAAGCGATATTGGAATACATGTGCACGTAAGTTGGGATTTAGCTTCTCTGCTAAGTGCAAATTTGTCTGTTTTGTGATTGTCGATATCCAGTTATTACAAAATTCACTCGAGTTTTGTGTATCTTTTTTCTAATGAAAAAGAAAAACAGTGACAATATTTTTATATCAGTAGACTGAGCTTTCCATTAGCATATGATTTTCCTATAGATGAGGCTTACACAACTGCTGAAGAGCCACTGCGTTGAATGTTACCATGTACTATTGATACAATGGTGAGACCCTACACTTTGGGCTACATATGAAGTAGCTATTCGATAGCTTCTGGGCTAGAATCTCGAGAACTTGAGTATGATCAGCAGAGCAGTAAGCTTGTTGGCATGGCAAACATTAGGCCTTTTGGATAATCTTACCACTTTCTACATGACTGCCAACCTGTTCAAGAACTGACACAAAGAAGCTACCTCCATTGAAGCTTGCATCCATAGCAGGTGGCGCAAACTGTGAGATAATCTCTCTAAGCGTGAGAACGCCCTTCAGTTGTCCGGATTCATTGACTAGGTAGCTGCAGCTACTCTTAGTTTCCATCAATTTCTCCATTGCTTCTTTTAGAGTGTCTGATAACAGGCTAGTAGTTGGAGCATCCATCCTAGGAAGATAGCTACTCTTTAGACGAAGATCAACAGACAGTGCCTCTGCTTCTATATCCTCATTGTCTGGTCTACTGTACAGATCAGCTTTATCGTTCTCTAATTTGAGAAACTCCCCCACTCTGGTGGACCTATATCGATCATAAACATAGGTGATTGATTCTTTCAAATGAATATGCTAGGCTTTGCACCAAGGATAATATCAAGGAATCTGCACTCCAAACAAGCATCTTGCAATAACAATTTTCCTAAAGAAATTATACAGGGAATCCCAAACATCTAAGGACTATAGGAGCTACACCTCATGCCCACACACAGGCAATCTGTAGTTGATATAAAAAGCAAAAACACAAGAATTCTTGTAGCAAGTGCTAGATATTTGACATGTTCTGGTCTGACATATAGTTCAGGGGCTATTAGTGTTAACCATTGCCTAAATTAGAAAAATTCCCAACATCACACCCATTTTGACTTGTCTTGAATCATAAGGCTACAAACTATCATCCTTTAAGTTCAAAGTTGTATAGTTTATCCATTACTATGAGACATGACACTGGAAAACCATTAAGATGTAACTACAAGTGCAGCATACGCATAGTTTGCTAGCTAAATTCAAGAAAGATCAAGGAGGAACTCACTTTCGATTTTTGAAAAGGTTGGCATCATCAATGAGAAGACATGTTGAGCTGCATCTAAAACTACCAATCAAAGATCCAGATTCTCTATCAACTACAGGAAGTTCACTGATTTGTTTATCCCAGAGTACATACAAAGCATCTACTAAACTTTCATCTGCATAAACAAAATGCAGGCCGCCATCTTTAGGAAACCTGATCAGAGAAGACAAATTAATCAGAATCACCTCTTGAATTGAAAGTATATTTCTTATACACAGAAGAATTACAAACTGATCAAAATAATGTTTAATTTTAAACTTTGCAGTTCAAGGGAACTGACGACTGGCCCTTTATTTGGATTCTGGAAGGCCAAAACTTCTGATCATTTCACCTAAAGTTTAATTCCTGTAATATTAGAAATAACATATTCCATATACTTCGATTTAAAAAATCCCACTGTTATACAACTTCAAGGGAATTTATGATGTATAGGTAAAACTCTAACAGAAATCATCCTGGTACAATTAATTCTATCTTAGATGAATCATACCTGTATTCATAAAGGGCCTTATCTGCAATTTGATCAAACCAATTGAGTCCACTAGACTGGAGTAGCACATTAACCACTGCACTCTAGACAGATAGAACACCTTATTTTCTCAATAAGAGGCCAGTAATCATCTGTAGCAACGAAAGTATACAAAGTCTGTGGAGCAAATTACCTTAGTAATGAAGCCAACTATGGAATTTCCAGGGGACTCCATGACAGGTACAACCTCCAGTCTAGGGTGCTTTGAAAAGAGAAGTAGTACATGAAAGAGTGAGGCATCTGAGCGAACAGGGAAGAAAGGTTCCCACATGCAAGAGTTGGCAAGGTCAATAATCTGCCAGAAATTTAGGATGAGTTACCACTGGAATGCACTGACTTGATTTTCAAGCTGATCTCTGATCTAAAGAGACCAATATCAATGTTCTACAAAGTATTTCATAAAGGGTTAAAGTTATTAGCGGTTTTCAAGTTAAACGGGAAGATAATCTACTAGCCTATATCAAGTTATGTAGCCATTTCATGAGGATGTATACGTCAAATATTTGTCAAATTGTGGATGAAAAACTTGTAAACAGAAATTTCACCAACCTTAGTTTGCTGTATTTGAGGAAGCTGCTCAAGGGTGGGTCGAAGTCCCTTGCTACTCTCCTTTGAACTAAATTTTCTATTGTCAAGCTCCTGATGAACAAGAAGATAATTGAAAGATAATGAAATTAGGAGTTTAAGTTAAATCTCTAAGTTAGCTTTTCAAGCTAGAAGTGGAGTTATAAATAATACTAAATACATTTTTAGCTGACATGACTCAAGAATTAAGTTTGTTCCGTGAGAAGACAACATTTAGTGTAAGGATTTGTCATTTCTCAATTTGCTTATGTTCAGCATGAAGATTGGAATTTATAAAGAAACGACAACTTTGTTACCTTCAGAGACCACAAGATCATATTGGAAAATTTGATGAAACCAATATCACGATCGATAAATTCGCCAAAATCAGATTTCACATTGTCTACAATTGGTGCACGAGAGATATTTCGATCATATAGCAGATTGATTGCATCTAGAATGCAGTCATTGAGTTTAATCTCCACAATATTGCCTGAACACAAGATCATGAATTTCCTTAATTAGATATAGCCAAGGTGCTTCTACAGTAATGATATAGCAGCATAAAAGATCTTAAGAAAAAGGTAAACAAATTGCTCACTTTCATAATATCATTTCTTAGTTACACTTATCTATAACCACCAATTTGCATTAAAGATAAACATACGTTACCTTTTTATACAAAAACCATTTAAACAGACATTTGTGCAATTTGGAACTACTCTACTCATGCACACAGTTCCTTTAGAAAATAGTTAGACAATCATTCACAATGAAGATTCTGGATGGATGAATATGCAGATAGCTTTCTGATTGATAACCAAAGGCAAACATCGACAAAGACATTGATGTGAACCTTCTGCATAAAATATTTGCATGAGATTGACTACAAGATCAAGTATATGCCAATAATATATGTGTTAATTCACATCCTTCCTGGCATCATGATGTTGGGGTCAGTTCAACCTTCATCCAGCTACAAAACACATTTGTACCTAACAACACACAGTTTTCACAATTAAAGCTCACTGCATTGATCGTTTGTTTATCCAAAAGCTATACCATATCAAATATGGCCGCCTAAAATCCATTATATTTGAAAGCAGAACATATTTCTTTCTGGAAAAAAAAACGACAAAAAATAAAATAAAAAAGAAAGCAAACTCTTTCGCTAAGTTCTTTTTGCAAGATTAAAACCTTAACTTAGAAACCAATATTTTTAATTCGAAACACAGACCAAACACTTGGCAACAAAGCTTTATTCTTCACGCTGAACGCCACACTGTTTTAACCATTTTTCGACCGATTTCTTGGTCAACATGATCAATTTTTGGTTTAGAAATCAATCGAAGTTCTCCAGAAACCTGCTTGTTCTCCAAAACCTGATTCTTATGAAGGAAGCACTTCTACATCAAAGAATGATCACTTACTGGAAGAGCAACGAGAGCCAGGGATAGAGGTGACAGGAATGCGATCGAGAAGAGACTGAAGCGCATAACCATGGTCAGAGTGCGGCTGCCGCATATCTCCACCTTTTTCTGCGACAGCAGCCCTGCCTTGTTCCGGAGACTCATTGTTTACGGCGGGGGACGATTTGTCGTCTTCTTCGTTGGCGATCACCTCAACTTGCCTTAGGTCCATTGTGATCTTCAATTCCTTATTTCGATCAATAGAGGGACTGGAAATTTTACAATTCTTCTGAATTACGACGATGTGTTTATTTTGTTAGAGTGGAAGGAAAGCAAGACATGGTTACGAACTTCGAGAAAGGAGAAAATGCATAGACGTGGCGTGTCCACAGCAGTTCAGAATCTGATTTGCTTCCAACTCACCGCATGCGGCTTTTAGTAGTATTTTTTAAATTAAATTTTTTTGTAACGAAAGTTTTGTGAATAAAAAGTAGCTATTAAAAAGTGAAGTTAAAAATAACTTTACTAAACAAATATTTAAAGGTATTTTTAGATAAAATATTTTTCAATAGAGAAAGATATGTAAATAATTGAATTATTTTGTAGTGTGTAGTTATTTATGTAAGTATTATTATGACATATTTTTAATTAAATATTTATTTTAAAAAATAGTATATTTAATAGAATGACTTTCTATTTTTTTATTAAAAATTAAAACACTCAAATTAAATTATTTTATATAAATACTTGATTAAGTTCAAATTATTTAATATAAGATTTTTCATCATATTTTTTTAGTATAATTTATTTACTAAACACTCATAATTTTAAAAATATCTAAATAGTAAAGCATATAGAATTTTGTATTTACTAGAAGAATATTTTTTTCTCGTTAAATATTTACAAGAATATGAACAAGTAGTCACAAATTCGTTGAAAGTAATCATACACTTGATATTCTCATAACAATATCATTGCAATATAAATTGTATCATCAGCATCTATCTTTATCGGCATAGTACGGCACGATACTTCTACGATTGATGGAACAAAACTTTCACGTTCTGCTACTAAGAATGCATCATCATACCTATCTTACTTTATGATGAAATTATGAATTATCAATGTAGCAATGATAATATCTCGTTAAATATCAAAGTGATATGGTGGCATATTTTCTAAAATTTTAAAATAAGCTTTTCATACGCCAAAAGTACCTTCAATTATAATACTTCTGTAAGAAGAAGGGAGTCTGCTGAAAATTTTTTTTGGACCCATTAGTTTCAACAGCTGAGCTGTACCTGTGCATCGAAAGTCGATCAGATGAAATCTTATGCCTTCACTTGTATAGAGCGCCATATAAACTGATCTGTGTCCATAACAGGCATCACTAGATAATACTTTGTGTCTAAAGAACGAGGAAATTCATGCCCTGTGTTACATAATGCTTCGTTAAAATTTGTATCGTGAGCACTTCCTTTTCATCTAGCCAATACAAATGTGAAGCAAATACTAAAATCACAGACATCGAGAATGTTCTAAATAACATATTCTTTACGGTCAATATAAGATATCTGCTTTACAAGCTGTAGTATAGTCTTTATATTAGTCTCGTCGATTACTACAATACAGTCTTGCAATAAAATATTCAATATTCAAATTAACAAAAATAAATTACTCGCATCATAAGAAATAGTCGTTGATATCATGGCAAAATAAAATATTTACTTGACACCACAGAAGATATTGTGTATTATCTAGTTTGTGATAAATCTTTTCATTATATCAGGGAGGTGCTCTAAATAAATCTTTTGATAATTGTAATATAGTTTCCAACACATTACAAAAATGCTAGAAATTATTTCTTTTAAATGATTAAACATCTATTGAAGTAATATATTTGCAAAGGTATGGCACAAGTCAAAGAAATATTGCAACGGTTTTCTCGGTGTTGATCTAGTTGGTTGTAAACCATAGTCATCTCTCAAGCATTGGTAGAATGCTTGAAAAAGGGCTTTCCTCATCCAAAAATGTTTCTGAAATAAATCAATGATCTATGCATATGAATGTATAGTACCGATTTTTCATCTTTCTGTCAACACATATAGTCACTGCATGACAACTTACCTCATTCATGAGTTGTGTCCATCAATATTTCGCTTTAGTTATTCTCATCATTTTCAGAAATTGAATATGAAGCCATGCAAATATCCATTTCATCCACAAAGGCATGGAAATATCCATCGCATCATCTGAACGATTCATTTAACAACAAATATAAATACATTAATCAGTATTAAGAAATAATCGCAAAACAAACAATAAAATTACCACAAACTCTTCATTAATTAAACAAACATTCGTTTTAAATAATATTATTATAAGGACAAATTCTAATTCAACAAGCAAACATAAAACTTAGTTCATTAAGGTAAAAAAAAATAATTAGTATGCTGACAGCTAAACAATCATAAAGATACAAACAAATTAAACTTCTCATAATATGTCAACACAAATAACACCGTCTCACGATGTTCTTCTCAAATACTCCTTATAAGTAAACTCTAACAATGCGAAATGACTTGCGTCATCTGGCTCATCTGAAAAGGGATAATGATTAGTTTGTTTAATTAGAAGATTTGTGATGTAACTTCAGAATCGCGTGCCCGAATCGATTCTATTTCCAACCATTTCGTTATGTATACGCATGCGTTTTTTATAATTTTTTGGAGGTCCTCCTTCTTCTCCCGTATGCGTTGTCCGCTCGGTCGAGCTTATGACAACCACAAAAGTATCCAAACTTTTATGTAGAGACCGCCTTCTCTTTGTTGCATTGGAAACATACCTCAAGCTCAAAGGAAACAAGGCTTTCTCAGTAGCAACAACTGGTGACTATTGATCACCAAAAGCATCATAACTATTACTATTGTCTTCTTGGTTGAGAGTAACTTCACCTGCAACATCTTTCTCAACTTGTGTTGTTGATCTTTCTCTACGACCCGAAACAATAATTTCCTGAAATAGGCTTCTGTACCGATCACAAATTAAGAAAAAATTCTTACCTTTAAACTTCTTCAACTTATAGTTACTATTCAAATAACAAAAGATCAGCAAGATACTAATATTAGAAAAAATAATAAACTAGTTTATAGATAACAAGCAACTGATGTACCTTAATCTTTGCATCCTACCACTCATCAGCAACGATCGTATTGTTTGCAGCATCCCATCCCAAATGTGACTCACGAAAATTAATTTCTTATAAAGGAACCGGTCAGTCTTCATACTATCCCAATGGTTTTTTGAATAGTTGTTTGTCATATGTCATCATAAAGTATTCAATGAATGCACGACGGATATTATTCAAACCCTCTATATTGAAATATATTATGGGCATTTTATTCTTTCGTATTTCTTCTTCGCAAAGTTCAACAAACTTCTTATAATAACTTTCTGACAAATGCGGAACCTCACTAGGACACTTCTTTTTTGGTGTAGGTATTATAACATATATCCAATCAAAAAGTCTTATCTCTCAGATATCGTAAATAAGTTATCACAACAACAATTAGAAAAATTCTAATACACAGCTGTAGAGTTATATTTAACTATTTACTTATGAATCAAGCAAACTCTTTGACCCTAGTTATGTTGAGCTACTTATCTTTATATAACTTCAAGCATGAAACTCAATAGACTACTATGGTAACAAAATACTCAACACAAAAAAAAAAAAGAGAAGAAAATTAATGGACTATTACAAACTGCACACTGTTACAGATCACGAAAATATTACTTCAAAAATATAACATCTAAGCACAATATTTCTTCAATCATAATTTTAAGAAAAAATATTTTCATTAGAATAGTTGTTAGCTCCAACTGAAAATAGATTTTTTCGTAAAAATAAATTCACACCATCTACAACCAGAATAACTATCTTCAAAACAATTTTCAAGTTCAAAACCAGACCTTGTTAAAGAAAAAAAAAAACTTCTACATAGAGTTATTCTTAAAGTCGACTCATAAACAGCTTCAAGAACAACATAAGACACTCCTTCTGTCGTAGGCATGAAATCACAAGTATTATGAAAGACAAATTTTCAAGCACAAACCAAAAATAAATTAACAATACTGACAGCGCAAATAATATAGTATTAGCAACACATTTAACCATAATTACAAATTAAACCACACTCATCGACATAACAATAGCAACAACACACTCTATCACACCAATAACATAGAAAGAAATCAATGCAATAGCACATACTGCCAAAAGCTTTCACACTCATCAATGCAATAAAAAGTAAATAATCACACAAAACACCCTCATTCACTCAATGCATCCCACCAAGAGCTTTCAACTTCTACCACAGCAAGAAGAAAAACTGCTAGTACAACTCGTGAGTGATAATGAAAACATGTGACATATGATTAAAATTAGATTTTGATAAAAATAAATTTTAGTGTAATAATAAAACAAAACGCCAGTGATAACTGAAACACTAAATAGCGAAACTCAAAATTGTGAATTTTCTTTCAATTAAAACATACCCAAGATAGAACAAATTCTAGGCATTTAACCAAAAAAGTTATGCTCAAAAAGTGTAGAATATGATTTAAACATAGTTACAGAAAAAAATCTAATGCGAATGCGAAAATTGTAAACTTGGACCCAGAAACAATATATAATCAGGCAATGGGTAGACACTCTACAGCAGCATAACTTGTTTCATTGCTAGAAAATCAATTCATTAAAAACAACAGCATAACAAAAAGGTTGAAAGCAGCGACTACTGGAAGCCCTAAATCCATCTTTCAGCCACGATTTCACCTACCAGCGCAAATCCATCTCTCACTATATTTCATCAGAAAATGAAATCATCGGCACATGTATTTCAATTCAATTTGAATTCTTTTTTTTCATTTTCTTTTTTTTTCGAAAGAAATCTAAAGAGTTGATGGATGGAGGATTCTTTCCTGATTTAGGGGGATTTTGGAGAGAGTAAATTAGAATTATAAAAAGAATAGAGAGTAAATTGGAGAGAGGGCATCAAGTAGAGACGGAATAAAAGTAAAACAGAGAAAGACAGAACAGAAGCCAGATAGAGAGACTAAGCCAGAGACGGAGACGGCGAACTGCAGCATTGCTGATTCCAGATTTTATTTCTTCTTCTCTAATGCTTAGTTTATTTGATTTTACTACTTGTATTATGAATATGAGTAGCTAAACATATTGATTGGAATTTTGGATGAAACCTTAGTTAAATTATTTGGATTCTTGAACTTTGTTGTGATTAATAATTTTTAAATATTTTATGAGTTGTTAATTTTTGTATTAATTAAAATTTAGACTTTGAATTTAAATGTTTGATTAATATTTAGTTTGAAGTTTGAATTATTTGTCCAATTGTATTTGCGAGGATCAATCGTAACATGATAAAAGAGTCTAAAATTAATAACTGTGATTAGTGTTTTCTAGACCAAGGATAACATGATTGCATGATTTTTGATTTCGCAATTCTTAATGCATTTCTTGTTTAATTGTAGACTGGATCAAAGTTAGAATAAATTAGAGATAGGTGATTCTAAACTGGATCAAGATTAGATCATAATTGAAATATGACATAAGGATTAGACCAAGATATTAGATACGAAATTTATACATTAGTCAATAATAAAACTCAAACTTGTTTAAGGATTCAAATAATGAAAACTAGTGGTGGATTCTAGAATTTTAGTTATTATTCTCCTCTTTTTTCTAAAAATTTTGCTGTTTGATTATTTACTTTTCATAGATATTTGTAGTTTAATTAAAAATCTCAATTCTATTACATATTTTTTTGAGATTGGTTTTGAATTAGAGTTAGTATCAGCTCCTGTAGATCGAACCTGTTATTTGCTATACGGTAGACGATAATCGTGCACTTGCTGAATAAACTACGTTAGAATCCCTAGGTTTTCTTAGGTGATTTAGCCACATCAAACTTATGAATTTATACGGATCAATTGTCAATCCTAACACAGCATAACTAATAAACGGATCAAAGTCAGATCAACTCATTTAATATCAAAATCATTTATCTATTTTACACATTCAACGTGAGTGAAATCATAAAATTAGTTGAAACAAATATTTTACTGTACTTTTAAGTGATCCCAAAAAACGTTGATTGAAAGTATGAAATGTTTTTATTATGATTCTCAAAAATTCAGATATAACTAAAACAATGATATATTGAAGCCAAATATTCTCTTATTTCTTTTGCTTTCTAAATTTTTTCCATGAATTCTCCATCTAGCCGTATGAAAATTCTTTTGAATAGCAGCTATAATAAAAGCTCTAATATTTTTTCATGGAAAACATGGCACTATTAGATTTACTTATGCCTAACTTTGTGTAACCAGATTAATTTTGAGATATCCCAACTGAAAAGACCATAGAGAATCGCCGACAATGTACACTATCAGGACTTCTCACCCATTGATCACTTTAAAGGGCTTCATATATATGAAGCTACTTCATCACAAATAAAATGAAACTAATAAAACCAAAGTAACAACTCATTTATTAGCTTGATCAAATTAATCCATCCATCTCTCCCACTGTTAAGGATTGTTAAGCAAGTGGTGGAGGTTTGTGAAAGGCCGTCAAATCGAAAACCTTAGAAAAGTCTCGCTGCACGCAAATTTTGATGCAGATTGGTAGAGGTGTGAGCTTTTACCGGTCTCTCCTCTACTTAAGCCTGAGTTTGGGAGAGCATCAAGACCCATAAGCCTGTCTATAACACCTCTAAAAATTACTTGCAGGGACAAACGGGTCTGGCCGAATCAAATAAATTACGTGCAGGTCGGGCCGACTAGGCCCAGCTCTACGACCCGAGTTGATTTAGTTCGGCTTAGTTTGTTCATTTAGTCCAGCCAAATTGGACCGATACGGCTGGCCTGTATTTACACCTGTAATATTAAATAGCTCTTTACTAACGCAAAAATGCTTCCTCCACCATTTTTTATTATCATAACTTCTCTATTTTCTATTCTTCATACCTTGGATAGCTAGAGGTGGCAAATTTAGATGTGAACCATAAATCTCCGAACCCAATCCATTCAAAATCTTGCACCACCAATGGATGTTCATTCTCAAATTGTAGGTTGCGTGAAGTTCCAAAAGAAATAAGGCTTTGTAAAGATTGAGCCAAGTTACTTCAGACATTGATTCAGATCCACACTGGATGAATTTTTGGGGCAAATGCTTGACTCATATACAATTCAAAATATGCAAATACAGATAGAAAGATGAAAGCTTCTTATGATGTAGTTAATGAAGTTATAAAAAGAAGAATTTTATAAATTTATATGAGTTTGAGAATGAAAAATGGAAGATGAAAGATTATTGAGTGAAATTTGAATGAAAATATAATATATTTATAGGTGAAATGGTGAAATTAAATTTAAATAATTTTTTTTAAAGAAAAGGTAGCCAATAAGTATGTTACCATTGGTTGCAAATGGTAACACACGATAATGATCATATTGACGTCAGCATGACCACTTTATTTTTAAATTTTAAATTTTGTAATTATATGTTGACTTGGTCAACTATCAATATTAAGTATGTCAACGTTGACAGGTTAATGTGTATAGTGACTAGGCGGGTCGCCCACGGTTCGTCTGCGCTAAATTGTCTAAACGGATTGTACCGACCATTGTTGATAGACCAAGCGGGCTGTATCTAGAGTCGCAGACCAACCTATATTTTCATCTCTATTTAGGATACCGAAAATAAATGCTTGAGAAGTTTATTTTTTTTGTAGGAAGGAGTTTAGATATATTTTTAAAGATACAGAGTTTATATTCTAAGTGAGTTTAGATCAAAAATTATTTTTAACATAAACTAAAGGAGAATAAAAATGATTCAAAGGACCTTGAATATATATATAATAAGTGAGATATCTAAATTGTAAATCCTTTCATATATAGTTTAATTTTGTTAACTTTAACATTTAAAATCTAAATACTTATTCTAATAAAAAATTTTATTATAATATTACTTTCTAATTTTAATTTTTTAATTTATTTTATTGGTCGGAGCACGAACGAAATTTTTCAGTTCAAAATGAGGAAATGAAGCAAGCATCAATTTATAATTGTCAAGACTAATAAAAATCATTTAGATCACTATGCATTTTATAAGTAAGCAGCTATAAGTACTTTATGAAATACCTTCATTTAATATTGGAGGTTTATTTGAGATTATTAGCAAAATAAGTAACCCCTAACACCACCTTTGTGGTCATAGTTTTGCTGCATATTAAAACCAATTTGATGTGTAGCTATTCTGATTTACCTCTTAGAGGATCCCACTCACCACAATATAGGGGTAAGTTATCTTAAATTTATCACTTTAGGACTAAATGTTGCTTGATCAGTAGGCAAGTTGGAGCCATTATCCCTAATAAAGAAAAAACAATAGTTACTAAGTTTAGTTCTTAAAATCTATCGACATTGGTGAGGTAAAAGAACAGTTGAACACCAGACTGGGAGCTCTCCAGAGCTCAAGGAGAGAAGCTGCACATTTTATAGCCTTATTATAATTAGGCATAAGCCTAAAGAGGTAAATTTATGATCTTAAATTATTCGTAATTTTCTATCTCTAAGCAGACTAGTAGTACAGTATTTTTCTTCCTAGCTTATATTATTTTCAATTGATGAACAAAATATATCCATAAATTTAGAGGATTGTAAATTACACATTTTCGGCAAAACGAGGAGCTAATTTTATACAAAAATGATTTCATTAAACCATCATATTGAAAATCATGATTGAATTTGAATCACAATTAACGAACTTTCATTTCAAAAAAATCCAAATATATATTTGTCATTTCAAACAAAATTTACATGATCATGCTTATCATAGTCTCTTTGAGCATCAATGATCTTTAAAGCAAAGTTGTAAGCCGTTCATCGTCCTGAAAATCTTACCAAGTTGGCAGATCGCAGTACGACCGACCGGATCAGCAGGTCGAATTGCTGGTTAATCTTTTCTTTTTATTTAAAACTTTGGCACATATTTCTATGGCTGCTTAATAAACGTGTATACAAAAGTTTGGCACACTCCCAAGCAAAAGCGTCTACCCCTTCCACCATCTTTTCTCTTGTTCTCTTTTCTCACTACATTATCAATTTATTAAATATCGAATACTTCTGCCAAACACCATTCCCCACCCATTAAGCTCTCAAGCTCACACTGACTACTAGCGTAGCTGCTCTTCTTCTTCTTCTTTACTTCTCTTATACTACTGCTCTTACCCTCATGGTATACAAAACAGATTGATTGATATGTTGTTGTTGTTCTTTTTGTTTGGCAGGGTTTATTTTGCTAGAGCTTAAGGTAGGATTCAATGACAGTACTAGAATCTTGAGGAGCTAGAGAGAGATCGATCCAAACCCTTGTGGTTGCACAAGCATTGGTTGCCATTTATCGAATCTACGTGTAGATCTATACTAGTGATCGTCCTCTTTTGCTTTGTTTAATGAGTGATTTATGGTTGTTGGTAGGTTTCTAATTTCAATATGTTTGATCGTCCTCTCTCCAAGCATCGGCAAGCTTCAAGGGATCCACAACAATCATCATTACTCCATCATCATTTTCACAAAAATCATCGAAGCAAATGAGAACACTGCAGTGACACGCGTTCAGTGATATTTTCGTCTTTATTTAGATCGAGAACACTAAAGAGCTCAAAAGTCAAACTTTCATTAGCGGATGAAGAGAAGGAGTAGAATTCATCAGATATGGTGTAGTGAGGAGGTGGGTGATGAGGGAGGACGTATATCGGTGTGGTTGGTCCTAGGGGCACAAATTCATCTAATGTGGAGCTCGTTGAATGTAATGAAGTTGCTATTTCACTTTGTGATCGTGCGAGTTATCGTGGCTTCTTGTTCTTATTCTTCTTCTCCGCTGCTGCTGAAGATTTTGGAGAAGAAGAAGAGGAAAGCTTGATGTTAGATAACAATGATCTTATGCTTAGCTTTATAGCTATGATTTTTTAAGCTATCTTCGTCGTTGTTTAGAGGAGTTAGGTTTAGGAATTTTTCGGCCACTGTCTAAAGCGGTCAGATTTATTTTTTCGTTATTAATTTTTTAACAATCTCGGGTTAATCCGAACAGACCGGTCATACCAGATCGAAGCGGATTGAGATGGGTCGAAACAGGTCGATTACATATACAGTTTATTTGCAGACCTGGACCAATTTTTTGTACGGGTCGATTGTTTCCTATTCGATCTAGACGGTTCAGTCCAAATCTGACAACTATATTTTAAAGTATCAAGTTGTTAGAGTTTTAGTTACTAATGTCATGATGCCCGTGCTATGTAGGGAAGATGTGACATAAATATTTAAGGATGTATATCAATCACACGAAAGTGAGTTTTGTAAAAGTAAATTTTGTAAAAATATTGTCGGTGAAAAATAGAGTTCGAAATGATAATTTGAACAAATGAAGTGGAGTTCACTATAAATTTTGGTAAAAATAAAATTTGGTTTGGAAGCGGAAGTGATGTTCGGAGTGGCAATTAAAACATGTGAAGTGCCGAACTCAAAATTTGAATAGAAGAAGTAGAATTCAGGGTAATTGAAACATTCCCTAAATATGTTTATGTATTCAAAATACACATTATATATTTAAATTATAGTTAGGCTAGTTGTTTATCATATCAAAATAACACAATTATAAATTAAGTACTACCACTTTAAAATTTTGAGATATATAAACAATAGAACTACAATTACATTAATGCTCATATCGATCTAGAGATTTCTCTATTTAAAAAAAAAATAGTCTGCATCTATTTAAAAAAGATATCTTGATTTCGTCTATGCAATCATCTTTACATGTTTATAATTATAATATTATAAATCTAGTTGATAGAGAATGCGTGTCATACATACTACAAAAATAATTTTTGCAAATAAAAAAACTATAGCAGTCAATAAAGTTTCTAAATTTTTCCAACTAGGAACTGAAATAATTGGTAAATATGACCACTTTTTCGACTGAAGGAACAGAAAGCCACTAATCCCCGTCATTTACCGACACGTATTTTCTAGTCATAACTTTGTCGACCATAATTTTGTGCAGTCGATAAACTTACTAAAGACTTGCAATCATTTTAGATTACCGCTGTCATGGTAATGCAATCGATAATTGATGCAGTATATCAACAATAAGTTTGTTAGCTAGTGATCATCATAAACAGTTAAATAAATTATTTATTGAAATTAATTATTTGAAGATTCAAATATTAAAATTTAAATTGTTGAATATGATTTACCGCATCTATAAATCATACTAGTGAAACAACCCATAATTTGCATCTGATTTTGTACTCTATCATAATAGAAAATCAATGAAACGATATTATTTGATAATCTTTTGCATCAAATAGGATGGCTAAATTACACCTAATTGATGCAAATTTTCATGTATATAACAAATTACAGTGTGAAATATAGTTAAAATTAGGGGTGACAATTTGGATTGGTGGATCGGTTTCGGATCGATCTATTTATTAATCAGGTCAAATTTGCTCAATCCTAACCCAACTCATAAATCTATACGGATCAAAATTGTAAATACTAATTCAATATATTTAATAACCGGATCTATTTCGGATCGACCCATTTAATAATTAAAATTACTAATTTTTAATTCTACACTTTTAAGCTTGAGTGAAATTATAAAATCAGTTGGAATGAATATGCACGATGTTCTTGGTGAAGAGATATGGTGAGTGTTCATTAGAATGCGCATTCGTTATTATCTTCATTAATACTAAGAATATTTCAAGAACTTTTTTTTTATTTTTAAAAAATATATAGTGACAGTTAAAAATTTATGATTATAAGGACATAATAATAATTTCGAATAATTTTGATAATCATAGCTTTCTAACAAAATTTTAATAAAAATTTTTATACAAAATCCAAATTCGTCATTAAAGAAACACCTATTTAGTAATTCTTTCGATAATATTATACTTCTCATCTTATACTATTTTACTAAATTATCAAACTAAATGGTTAACTATAAATACATATAATTTAATAATTTATAAATTATGATTATTAATTTTTTTATTGTGAAAATTTTTTTATACGGTAACAAAAATTAGAAAATTGTTGTTCCTTTAAAAGGTGGCAATTCGAGTTCGTGGGTCAACTTCGGGTCGATCTGAATCAACCCATCTAATATCAGATCAAATTAGTTAAACTCTAACCTAATTAAATAGGTCAGTTTCGAATTAAATTTTTGGATCGGTTTATATATTGCCACCCTTAGTTAAAATTCTTCATTTTCACATATAAAATTACGTGTGTTGAATAGTATATTTATTTCACAATAGGAAGAGTAGTAAATGTACTAAATCTACTAACTCATCCTATATCGATTAGCTTATTATTCAACACACGCAATTCGCAGCGGTAAAACAAGATCTAAAACGTTAATTGTAGTTCACATAATCAAATTATTATTCCAACAATCATGTGATTTAGCCCATTAAAACTTGTTAGAGATATTGTTAAACAAAATCAAACCATTAAATTTCCATTTGATAGACTCCAAAATAAGACGAAAATTATCTAAACATTTTCGATGTGATATATAAATATTTTAGATCATATTGAAAAGTTAATATTTTATATAAGAATTAAGAATAATTAATTAAAATATATGATAGTGACAATCTTTTGTGTACAGAAGCAAAGTGGTATGGCAGGTATGCAGTCAATAATTGGTAGGCATTATCGACTCTAATTCATCTTAGTCAAAAAGTTTTCGATTGAATTTTGCGTCCAATTATCGACTGCATACCACACTCCGTGAGTAATTGTCAGAAAATTACCGCCATCATATATTTAAATAATTGTTTGTAAATTTCTATAATAAACTTTCAACTGTTAGATATGATCTAAATGATTTGTTATCATACTTCAAAAATTTTAGATCATTTTCATCTTATTCTATCAAAATAGAAAACTAATTGAGCGGATCTTATTTAATCTCTTGAATTTAATGGGCTAAATTACATCTAATTCTATAAAATTTTATATGTATAACAATTGATTATGTGAATACTTAAATCCTTTTTATTTTTACCAACGGTGAATGTGCGTCTTAAATAATAGAGCTAGCATATATAGGAAGTGTGTACTGAAGCTACTAACTCTATTGTGGCTATCTCTGTTGTTCAACGCATGCAATTTTAAGTTTAAAAATTTAGGCAGTTAATTATCTCATGGTTTAGATCTATTATTATACTAACCAAATTTTCATAAAAGAAAGAAAATAATTCAGTACTTTAATTTAGTTCCTAGAGATTAGATAAGATATGTCCATTCATTATTTGCATTGATGGAGTACAAAGTACGATGCAAACTTTCTGAAACTTTTTGTATATAATATATTAACATTTTAGAACACATCCAACTATTCACATTTTATTATACAGACTTACAAATAGTTAACTTAAAATTATTAATTTTGAAAATTTAGTGATAGTTACCTACTGATGTGAGTCCCAGTCGGTTAATAGTTATCATGCACAAGAACTTTACAATTGGTAATTCTAACTTTAATGATGGAATTTTTCCAAAAGTAAAAGTATGATACTCAACTAAGGGAGGCAGCTCCAGTGGAAAGTAGCAAAGAGCTAGGACAAGATGCTGCCGGGGAACACTTAGAAGAACGACAAGCATTTCCACTAGGGGCAGCTACTGCTGGTCAACCTCATCAGAGTCAACGCCAGAGACGGCGTTCATCAACTGATGTGCTGGATCTATCCGAGCTGTAGGCCCTAGTTAGCCCAATATCGAAGTTGTCATCATTGAAATTTAAGTTGAATCATTCCATGCAAGTAGGTCATAGTTAGCCCAATCGTCAAAGTTTTTGTTTTGATTGAAATTTTAAGTAGGATTATTTTATATAGAATCGTAAAATTAAAATTTCAGTAACATTGGTAAGATTTTATTTATTAATAAATTTGTTGTAAAACTTTTTTTTAATATCTTTAAATTTGTAGATAAGATTTGTTCAAATTGTAACTTAGAAAATTATAGTGTTTTTACATTGTGTGCAAGGACTATTTGGAGAAATGATGATCATGAAGCTACCTGTCCGATGATGTTGCTTTCATTGTTTGTCTTCATTCCATCAGAAGCAGCGTACAAAGTGTTTTATATTTGAGTTTGAATGATAGAGGCTTCCAATCTGTTTAGAGATAACACAAGTATTGGAAGAACATGATTGAATGAACTTACGAACATAATAGAAGTAACATGTTGTGGAACTACTGAGAAACTAGAGAGCTTCGAGTTGAACTAGCAAGTCTGCAAGACATTTTCTACTGAAAACTATGCTTGCAACACCCGTAACATTGAGAAACATGTACTTTTTTTCCTACAATTATTTCATGTTTTCATGTAACATGTTGAAGTTAAACAAGTAAACAACACAAGCATTTCACCAGAATTGAACAGAGAGCTGAATGAAGAATGTTAAATATCCTACATTACATAACCTACAACATCCAGCAAAGAGCGAAGAAAAAAAAGCATTAACACAACCCGATTAGAGTAGGTAGATAGGTAGTACATTACATAAATAAAATTAACAATAGTAAAATGTTAAGTAACATAAACAATCCTCACAGAGCAGAATACTGTATAACATACATTACATACCTACTACTATGATCTGTCAGTGTCACACAACATTTAAAAATTTCAAATAAATACCTAATAGAAATTATTAATGGAAATGTCAAATAAAAACCTAATACAACATTTAAAAACATTCAAATAAAAGTGCTGAATCATAGTGAAATTTTTGCGAATGGAATATGACACAAGGTGACGAAAACGTGTGACAAATACCTATAGATCAAATCTACTCTTTTTGTGCAATCAAATTATATATCAACTATAAAATTATAATTCAACCACAGTAGCCACACAAAAGAACAATCTTCTACTATCTCAATATAAAGAGGTACATTCATCTCTAGTACATAGTTAGAGCATAATCTCATCTCTAACAATAATATTAGAGAATACACATAATCAAGCCAAAATAAAAAAGGAGTTTAGAACAAAGGGACCATTTGGGATTGCATTCTCGAATAGCGCTTTTCAGCTTTTCTAGTTCACACTTTCTAATAAATTTTCTATAATTTTTTTTAAAATTTATTATTTAAAAGTTTAAAAAATATTAAAAAATCTACATAGTAAAATTTTATTTATATTTATTTTTATTATTTTTTTAAGGTCAAAATATTAGAACTTGTTTATCCAAAAAGATGAGCTCGTTTTTTGAGGTCAGAAAATTATTTTTCAAAAGCACTCTCAAACATTCCCAAAATCACCTAAAGTTTGAGGAGGATAAAATTGAGCCAATAGGTGAAGGATTCCACAACAACAAAGATTAATAAGAGATTTTTCTATCCCTTTCTTCTTCACCTTCTTTCTATCACTCTCCTATTCACTCCCTCTTTATTCTCCCTATTTTCTCTTTTCTCTTGCTGCCGGCTGTTGTCACGCTGCCAAAAAACCCTCATCCCAATCCTTTTTTCATCTTTTCATATTTTTTTTATGAAATTGCAACACAGGGCCACGTAGATAAAAGATAGTATATTTAGATTCTCGCATAGGAGGGAACCCAACAAATCCTCCTTTTCGACTATGTGGAGGAGGATGAGGGCTCCATCAAGCCTGCCTTCACAATGTATGTGACATGCTTCTCCAAGGTCAACTTCTTGGTTAACATATCGGCGCCGTTCTCGTCGGTGTGAACTATCTCAAGATGTAGAATTTTCTTCTCAAGTTCATCTCAAATTCATTAGTACCTCACATCAATATGTTTGGACTTTGAGTGGAAACTTGGATTTTTGTTTAGATAAATAGCACTTTGACTATCACAAAAAACAACAAACTTGTTTTGCTTAATGCCCAACTCACCTAAGAACCTTTGCATCCACAATATTTTCTTGCAAGTTTCAGTAGTGGCTATGTACTCGCCTCGGTGGTAGATAAAGCAACATACTTTTGTAATTTAGATTTCCAAAAGATTGCTCCCCTACAAAAGTAAATAAGTAGCCAAAAGTTGATTTTCTAAAATCAATATCACCTATCATGTCTACATCGGTAAAACTTTTCAACTTTCGGCTCACCACCTCCAAAACATGTACATATCTTAGAAGTGCCTCTAAAATAACGGAGTATCTACTTTACGGCATTCCAATGCTCTTTTCTGAATTTGCAACTAACCTACTAACCACGCTAACTGCATATATTATGTCGGGCCTTGTACACATCATGACATACTTTAAACTTTCTATGGCTGACCCATAGAAAATCTTTTTCATTTCCTTCTTTTTTGTCACACGAAGGACTATGTTTAGAGCTTAGTTTGAAGTTGCCACCAAGAGGAGTTCCAATTAGCTTTGCCTTCTCTATATAAACATTTTGAGCACCTTCTCAATATAGGATTCTAGATTCTTGAGATAACCACAACTTTTCACGTTTTTTGTCACGAAAAATCTTACATATAAAAAAATTGGCTTTGCTGATCCCAAGTCTTCATATGAAAGGACTTAGATAGCTATTTTTTCAATTTGCCAATTTTGGTAGTGTCTTGCCCAACAGTTAATATATCGTCCACACAAAATAAGAGGATCACAAAAGCACTATCATCAAAAATTTTCACATAAACACAATGGTCCAAGATGGTTCTTACATACCTGTGGTATGCCATAAAAAAGTCAAACTTCTTATACCATTTACCTTTGGGCTTTCTTCAAATCATATAAACTTTTCTTCAACTTGCAAACTATATCCTCTTTGTCTTTAACTTTGAACTTTTATGGTTGCTTCATATAAATCTCCTCCTCTAAATTACCATATAGAAATGCGGTCTTCATATCAAGTTGTTCCACTTTTAAGGTCATGCTTGCGAAAGGTCTAAAAAACTCGGATTGAGGACATCTTCGCAACTGGAGAAATTTTTTTTTTCAAAATCAATAACTTTCTTTTGACCAAAATCCTTCACAACCAATCTTGTCTGGTACCTTGATTGTGAGTTATATTCTTCAGCTTTCAATTGGAAGACCCACTTGTTCTTAAGTGCCTTCTTATCGTTTGGTATCTTCACCACTCAAATGTGTCATTCTTATGCAAGGATTGCATCTCCTCTTGCATAGCTCTTAACCATTCACCTTTGCATTAATGTGACATTGCTTCTCATAATTTTCAGGCTCTCCCTTATCTGCAATCAAAACATACTAATTAGGAGGATATCTAGTAGGAGGCTGAGGGTCTATATTGAATCTTCTCACTTGAGTCTGAATTGGTGGATAGACGTTTTCGTCTTGCTCATGCAAAGCTTCTTTATGGGATGCATTATGGTCACCACCAATATCATTGCCACTATCATACATAACTCCCCCTTCATGTTGTGTCATAGGTGTAGAGGTGCTTGGGACCAAATCAACGTAAGCTTTTGGAGTATACTTTGACTTCTTGCTCTTCTCAAAGTTTGTAATGGTTTGGTTTAAAAAAATATCTCTGCTTCTGACAAATCTTCATGTCAACAGGATCCCAAAGTCTATAGCTAAATTCTTCATGACAATAACCAGAAAATATATAGTGTTTGGATTTCGCATCGAGCTTGAACCTCTCATCTTTTGGGATATGCACAAAATTTTTACTACCAAATACCTTCAAATGATCATAAGAGACTTCTTTACTTGTCTACACATGTTGAGACACATCAAAGTTAAGTGGAACTGAACGGAAAAGATTGATCACATCCACCGTTGTGCGCATTGCTTCACTCCAAAATGACTTTGAAAGTTTGGCATGTGCGAGCATGACCAAATTCTCTCGCAAATAGTGCGATTTATCCTCTCGGCAACTCCATTATGTTGAGGTGTGTTAAGAATAGTCTTTTCAATCTGGATTCCATGCTATTGATAGTATCGTTGAAATGATCCTCTGTACTCTACACCATTACCTGCCCGAACTCATTTGACCCTTCTTTCTTGTTTCTCTTTCAACACTTGAATAAAAATTTTTAAACACCTCGAATACTTGGTGTTTAGGCTTCAAACAGAAGATCAGACTTTTCTGCAGTGGTCATTAATGAAAGAAACATAATATATAGCACCGCTAAGAGAAGTAGCATTTATAGAGCATACATCCATGTGTACTAAGTTTAGAATGTATGACCTTCTAGATGAAAGTCATTTCTGAAATGCTACTCTATGTTGCTTATTATTAAACAATGAGTGCAACTTCCAAGAGATATACTATCTAAAAGTAGAAGATTCTTTTTTTAGAAAATCTGAAATCCCTTTTCTCCAATGTGGCCTAGACGCATATGCCAAAGATTAGTACATGAGTTATCAACTGTGCTCACTTCTTCCGTACACAACTTTGCTTGAGTAAAATAGAAAGAGCCAATCCTCTAACCTCTTGCCACCACAATGGTGTTTTTACTGAGCTTTCATTTTCCTTCACCATGTCTATGCATATATCCTTCATCATCAAGTATTTTAGTATAGATCAAATTGAGACGCAAATTAGAAAAATGTCTCATATTTTTCATAAATAATTTGCATCCAAGGTCGGTCTCTAACAATACATCCATATGTCGATGAGTTTGGACACATCTTGATTTGTCATTCTTAGTCTACATAAATCGCCACAAGTATAAAATGTGAAAAGATATTTTTTACAAGAGATGTGGGAAAAAGTATCCGAATCAATCACCCATGAAGAATCCTTCAATAGTGAGATTAACATATGCTTCATTATAGACAACGGTGATATCGCCATTGAATGCAACTGTTGTGGCATTCTTTTTTTCATTATTCTCAACATATCCTTTGCTAGTTATGTTATGTTTTTTCTTTCTACACTATCTCCATATAGCCTAGTTTCTTGTAATAGTAGCACTCAATATTCTTTTGAGACTTGAACTTTTCTCTTAACTTGCTTTTGCTACCGTAATGATATGTGTGTCTTAATTTATTTCTCCCTCTACTCTCAATTGCCAGTAGATCATATTTGTGAGTAATGCCTAAGTCTTTCATTCTACTCTCTTCATTCAATATACTGTCCATCGCCATTTGCATTGTTACCTTGTCATTTGGAGCTGATTGTTAAGTGAGACAATTAGAGTTTTCCAAATGTCCGATAAGGAACTAAGTAATAGGAGAGCTTGTACATCAAAATCAATCACTATTCCCATGCCTGTGACTCGGTTCATTACATTCTAGAAGCTACTAAAATGCTCGGCTATGGAGCCTCCGTCTTTGTACTTCATGTTCACAATTTTTCGAATAAGAAACACCTTATTCTGATCTATCTTTCTCTCGTAGAGACTCTCTAATTTTGCCCACAATTTTTGAGCATCTGTCATTAACCACACATGATGGAAGACACTATCATCAATCCACTGTCTGATCAATCCAAAATAAAAAAAGTTCAGAACAAAATCACCTAGAGTTTGAGGAAGATAAAATTGAGCCAAATGGTGAAGGATTCTACAACAACAAAGATTAACAAGGGTTCTTCCCTTCCATTTTTCTTCACCTTCTTTCTCTCGCTCTCCTATTCAATCTCTCTTTCTTCTCCTTCTTTTCTCTTTTCTCTTGCGGTTGGCAGTTATCTCGCTGCCAAAAAACCCTCTCCCTAATCTTTCTTTCATCTTTTCTTATTTTATTTTTAAATTACAACATACCATCAGTAGGATACGAGATAATATATTTGGATCCTCACATAGGAGGGAACCCAACAGACAAGTGGATTCACTTTGCCGCTGCCGTTCTTTGAAGCACCACTAGTCTCCTCTAACGCTTCTTATGCTGCCTCTCACCAATCTAGTACGGTCAAACACCCACATCAAATCAGTTTCTTCTTCTTCTTTTTCAGAACTTTTAGAAATTTTTTTTGTTAGTGTTGCTAAAGTTACTTTTTTTTTTGTTTATTAGATCCTTATTTTCAGTCTGAACGGATAAATGGTGCTGGTGAGAGAATTATTGAAGAGTGAGTCATAATGCACGTTCTGCTTGAAAGATTTTGATATTAATCACCAAAATAGCAAAACCTAAAACAAATATAACAAAATCATGTACTTGAGTCTAAAAGAACGGAAGAAGAGCTTGAATTAAAGAAGAACTCCGAAGACTAGCGTAGATTTGACGAATCATAAGAGCTAGAAGCGGTCGACCTCGAATCAAAGAAACAAAGCATGAAAGTTAGCAAAATTCTTATGGTAATGGTGCATGAAAGAAATCGTGAAAGATTTGGACCCGAGTGCAGCAATGGTGACATACATGCCACTAAAACAATTCCGAATTGCATACATTTCATTTATCTTGCATCAATTAAGGTAGAACTCTTTAAATAAATAAATAATAGTGTAAGTTGTACTTGCTTCAAAAGCAGCTAGTGTAGATTGTCGATAAGGCGTGGGTCATTTACACGAGATGGGAGGCAATAACTGGTATACAAAGTTAGGTGCTTCGGATGGACATAACCACATAGTTTATTAAAGGCTATATCCAACTCTCAAGGGGGTTCAGGTAGGGAATACAACTCTCTCCACTGATGTTTATCATAGTTGCAAATATGTATAACGAAATGATGAAGAATGAAACAAATTAAGGCATGATAGATAAAATCACATGTAGAATTTACTTTTATTATTTCTCAATAGAAGAGTACAATATATATGGGACACAACTATCTAAAATAGGAAGAATATTTTATATCTAAAGTAGGAAAGATATCTTATATCTTATATTTTATATCTAAATTAGGAAAGATATCTAATATCTTAATATAAAGTATGAAATACATCTAATTAAATATGTCAACACTCTTACTCAAATTAGTGCATAATATCACACATACCCAATTTGTCTAAAAATTTTAAAAATATATACTTTAAAACTGTTTCGGTGAAATGTTGCCAAACTGATCTTATGATGAAATTCTGAGACAACTCTTGAACTTTTCTATCTAATTTCTCTTTAATGAAGAACATGTCTACCTCAATATTATTTGTGCGATCATGTTGGAATGGATTATATATGCTATAACACAAGCTATCTTTTTATCACAATATAATCGAATCGATTGCTTAGATGTAAATCCCAAATCTTACAGAAGATCTCTCAACCATAATACCTCACAAAGCTCAAGTGATAAACCTCTGAATTCAGCTTCTCCACTTGAGCGTGCTACGATATTTTATTTTTTACTTCTCTATGTAATTAGATTATCTCACACAAATATAAAGTAACCTGAGATGGACCTTCTATTATCAATTGCTCCAACCCAGTCAGCATCTATATATACATCATTAGAAATTTCAAGTGTTTTAATGCTAACACATATTTGAGAATCATTGTTTAGCTTTGGACAAGATTATTTGGTAGATGGACAAAATAAGGATAAAAGTTTTACTAAGTGTTCTAAATCTATCGCAAGCTATTTATTATGCTGAATAACTTTTAACTTAGTCAATAAATTTGGGATTTCTTTATTCCAGTTGAAAGAGGATATGTCAAAGAGTAAATAAAGTCAAAACTGAAGAAATTTCATCAAGTATCAACGACAAAAAAATTTTCTAATGTTGATGATCGCATAAACACTTTACAAATTAGCTTCTAGCTCTCCGGACAGCAATCTTTCAAATGCAATATATCTCTGGTCAAGCAATACTTTCATGATCAAACTTTTCTTTAATTAGAAGACACCTTTAATATTGTCCAAAATTCAGGTCATTGCATGAAAAAATGATTTTTACAAAAAACGGAAAATCTCGCTGTTTTGCACCTATCAACTCCGGATACACCCTAGTGAACCTCTTCTGGACAGCGGCGTGCAAACGCAATATCTCTCAGCTCGAATCACATTTTAAAGATCTGAATTTGGTACTAGTAGCTAATTCAAAAGTCTATCCACAGTTAAAATTTGAGGCAAAATCATCCACTAAAGAAGTCTTGAAAAATCCTTAAAGTGACAGGATAAAATACATTCCAGACTAGACAGTACCATGCTATCTATGAGTGCGCCTGAGTTATTTTTAATTTCCTACTCATGCAAATTACTTGCAGCTGATTTCGAAAGAGGCTAGATCAATAATAGATATATTCAGAATATTTATTTTCAGATTTTATGGAAAGGATATTGGAAGATATCAAGAATACCTATAAAAATGGAAAGAATCCGGCATGCATACATCTCCTACTAGATCTACTTTAAACACTCATATCTTGGTCATCCATTTAAATTTTAATATCATCTTTACATACAGATTTTGGACGACATCCCTGAGATTAATTCTACGAAAAAAAATCATATTGGTTCCTAGATGAAATCTATCACAATATTCGGATGACATGTCAGCAAAAATCATTGGAAGCATTTGAACCGTTGGATTGTTTTGAAACATGATATGACGTCCAATTCACTTTAGATTTGAAAGACGTCTTCCTGAGGAGGCATAATAGAAGAGATCCACATCAGAAATAAAACAGCTAGCCAAGTTAATAAATCAAAGAAAATTTTATAGAAGGAGTTGCAGCTGAAATAACACATAAACTAGCCGTTGGAATTAGATCTTGACCTCGTATTTATTCTAACCGTTGCAATGTTTGATCAATTCAAACACAAGATTTTACATAGCATCTTCATTGTGTAAAAATCTATTATATTACATCTATTTGTTAAGAACTGTATTGGTATGGGACAATGCAGAATCTAATAAGTATTGTTTTAACCTATACTATGAATACTTACACGTACACTAGGTCCCAGGACATACTAGACAGCTAGATATATGAATAGCCGGTAGGTTTCAGTACATACTGGGCATCGAGCTATGAGATGTGGATTTTCGGTGGGTCTCATGATGTACTGCGCAATGAGATATATAGATAGCCAATGGGTCTTAGGACATACTCGACATCGAACTATGAGATATGAATAGCCAGTAGGTTCCAGAGCATACAGGGCACCGAGTTTGTTTGACTTTGATATATAAAGGTATTATGTATGTATGCTTGTGTGATATGTATAGCGGCATGATGCGAGTTGAAGATGGCCTTACTCGCTCAGTTAAGCTATATGGCCTCTTCTGATACATTGCATACATTATTATCATACACTAGCTTATATAGATAATATATATATATATATATATCGAGTGCAATGTGAGCACACATGTTACTGTGCATGAACATCGCGCACATCAAATATGGACCGTCCGATCTTACTTAACACCATACATAAATACTGTGTAACGACATGTTTGTAATTTCGCGTGCTCTTACACAGTATAACAGGTGTTTTTTTTTTTTTCCTTCAAATCTCCCCTCTCCTTCCCCCGACTTCTTTGTCCCGCTCCCAACCCGATTTCTCCGTCGCCGCTACAAGCCGGCGACCGGAGGGATCCTAGTCTAAACTTAACTCAATGGAGCCTACTCTCTTCTCCTTAATTCAATTTTAGGTTTTTAATCTCCTTTCTCGCAGCCGATTAAAAAACCCGACGGCGGCGAAAATCCTCCTGTGCCGGCCGACGAGCGTCAAATCGGTAAGAAGTTGTCTTCTATTCTTCTCCTCATTCTTCTTTTCCTATTCTTCACATCAATTTTATCAATTGCAAGCTCAAGCATCGTCGAAGACGATTTTTTCGAAATCGTGCCTTCCCGAGTTCATCGGACTTCTTTTCGAATTCGGTCATTACTGAGATTGCTGGTATTGTCCTTACTTTCAATATTTACCAATATTTATTTCTTTTTATGATGTTTTGTTTTTTTCTATGTAGGTGTAGTCCGGTATCGGAGCCGGTGCAAGAGCAGATTCATTTGCAATTGCAATCTTTTAATTGAAGGTATCTTTTATTCTGTAATTAATTTTCATTGTTACTTCTACTTTCTTTTATCTTCTTTCTGTTTGAAGGACAATCGCACATATAGAAGAGGTCATCGATGTTTTTGCTGCTCTGGAGCTCACTAGATGCAGCTGAATGGCTTTGGAGCTCACTGCTAATAATTTCTTGTGTCTTTCGTGCTTTTATCCTTTTTCATGAATGCCGATTCTTCGGTAATTAATGAATGTTTGTAAGTGTAGTGTGTATGTAGACTATGAAGGCAATGCAGATTGCAAATTATGTCTGCTGTATATGTATAAATGTAACTCTAAGTGTTGTAAACTTGTGAACAAGGTTGTAGCTTTTGTCGTAAATGCAATGTAAATTTTTTTTACAAACTTGTGTTATGAATGAAATGTGATTAAAATTCTCTGGTTGGTATCTAATGTGTCATGTGTGGATGTAAATGTGAAGTGAATGAGAATGTATGAATGTAATGAGAATATTGTCAATATTTAAATGTGAAGTTTAAGAACAGCAGTGAGCTATGTATATGAATGTGGAGTGAGTATATAACACTGAGTTATGTTCTAGCAGATAAATGCTTGCTTGTAAGTGGCAGATGCATATGTCACTAGTAAGGAAATACATGACAGTGAGCTATGCTCATGGCTTGCAACGGGATACAACGCTTACTGCCAGAACCAGCGAGCTCTGTTAGCTCACTGGTCAGCTGCCAGTGGCTCACTCGTTTCCGGCCAGTGAGCTCACTAATCTCCAGCGAGTGAGCTCACCGGACTCGCTCCAACCAAAATAAATTTTAATTTTAAAAATATTTTTTAGTCGGAGTTGTACGATGTTGTTTAAATAGATCAAACATAACAAAATTATTATTTTTTACAATGCAACTTAACAAAACTATTTTTTTTCTAACATTGAGCTAGCATAGCATAACTCGCTATCAAGTGAGCTAGAAAATCTCACTGTCAGTGAGATCACTCGTTTTCGGCCATTGAGCTCACTGGTCTCTCGTGAGTGAGCTCACTGGCCAGTCCAACCAAAATAATTTTTATTTTTATTTTTTTTAGTCGGAGTTGTAAGATGTTTAAATAGATTGAACGTAATAAAATTATTATATTTTTTTACAATGCAACTTAACAAAACCTTTTTTTCCTAATATTGAACTATGCAAGCTCACTCGCAAGTGAGCTAGCATAATATAGCTCACTATCTAGCGAGCTGCTCATTGGTTTCTCGTTGATTTTTCTGCCATTGTACACATGTTTGTATTTGAAGAAGAAAAAAATTGAGCACAGAACAACACCAAGTAGAGAAAATTTTATAACAAGCTTAGCAGAGGTCATTTTTTTCATTGCCCATTTAGGTGCATCTGTTTTGAGTGGAAGAGAGCTATAACGCGGGAAACAGAGAAGGCTCTCTGTTCTGTTGTTCTGCTATGTTGTTCTTAGGTGTTCTGTTTCGACAACAAATAAGAAATAAACTGGATTGCTCTTTTTGTTTTTATTCTTCCTCTTACATCTAAACTCCTACACCATGTCTAACCAGTTCAACGGCATTATATGAAACTTTTTGGCACTTCTGTTACATTCAATAACATTTGTAATTTTTGTTGTCTTGTATTATTTTCTTTGAAAATTTGTAGGTCTCGGGCCGGACCTTCTTCTCAACCAACTCCAAACATAGTAAATGATAATCTCAAGTCACCATGCTTAGGGATGACATTTGTAAGCCTCGAAGATGCGAAGCAATTTTATATAAATTATGAAAAAGCCGAAAGGTTTAGCGCAGTGACTCGATCTACGCAAAAGATCCGTGCTCTTTTAGACAAAGTCATTATTTGTCAAATGACTTGTGACCACTTTGGAAATCATAAAAGACATCGACCTCAAAAAATGGACGAGGAACCTGAAAAATCAGTACAAAACAAGAGAAGCACGAGCACGGCCAAATACGGGTGTCTTGCAATAATGAGGGTGAGAAAGCAACTTAGTAGATTGTGAAAAGTGGTGAGTTATGAAGGCCAATACAATCACAATCTAATTAGTCCGGCAAAAAGAATGCGTATGTCTGTCTGCAAAAATATGCCCACTGCAATTAAGAATTTGATTGATTCATTTTACGATGAAGGTATACCTGTGGCTAAGGTTGCCGATATTCTTGACGAATCTCAATATGGTTTTGATAACAGAGATTGTTGGAACAATTTGTGTTGTTCGAAAGAGTACAAAAAGTCTATCAATGGTGATGCCACCGCAACGTTTAACTTTTTTAAAAGGAAGAGTATAGAAGATCCAAACTTTCTTTATGCGATACAGATGGATGAATACTCAAGAGCAATCAATTTTTTCTGAGTGGATAGAAGGTCACGTAGTCAATATCATTATTTTGGTGACGTTGTGTTTTTTTGACACCACCTACCACAAGAATGTCTATGAGATGCCATTTGCTTCATTCGTTGGAGTTAACCATCACAATATATCAATTCAATTTGTCTGCGCACTACTTTTGGATGAGACTGAAGAAATTTTTTGGTGAAACGTGCTCTATTTTCAATCATCACAGATCAAAATAGAGTTATGACTGTAGTCATTGCTAAGGTATTCCCAAATACACGACATAGATTTTGTTTATGGTATATTATGAAAAAATTTGTCGAAAAGCTTTCGCATATTTATTTTAAGAAGTCAAATTTTAAAAAAGATACCAAGTCGTGTTTTCGAAAAACTTTTAATCCTAGCACATGTGAAGGTGGGAGGAATTGATGTTTACATATGAGTTGCAAAAAATGAATGGCTATTAATAATATACGAGAATCTACAAAAGTGGGCACCTGTCTATCATTTGAATAGTTTTTATACCGGCACTAATACTACTGAGCGTTCCGAAGGTATGAATGGAATTTATAAAAAGATTTTCATCCCACGATAACTTTTCAAGAGTTTGTGTTGAAGAATGAGAAATGTTAGAGTAAAATTATTGAGAAAGCAAAAAAAAAGATTATGTGTCTGAACACTTATATCACATTGTGGAAGGCAACTCCGATATCTTGAAAAGTGCAGTAAAATTGTATATGAGAAATGTGTATAATAAGTTCAAACAGGAATATGAGAAAGCTCAATCTCAGTATATCTTGCATGATAATGAAAAGGATAGTGATGGATACACGATTTATATTTATAAGTTTCGTGTTGAAGATGATCGACAGGAATGGAAGGTGAAGTTTAATGCAGCCATAAAAGAAGGTAGCTGCGAATGCAAACTTTTTGAGTTTATGGAGATTTTTTGTGGACATCTTGTGAAAGTCTTTCAAATTCGAGATATAGAAATACCTGATCATTTTATTCTGCAACGATGGAGAAAATGTGCCAATAAATACAGAGATAAGTATGATGGAGGTTCAGTAAGTGGCTATGACAATGCTGAACTATTGAGAACTATCCAATCCTAGAAGGTTTTCAACGATTTATGAGGCTGCTGAAACCGATGAAGTACACAAAATTTTATTGCAAACATTGGAATAAACAAACGGTGCGGCTCAAGAAAGTAAGGAAGACTAATGATCATGATAAGATTCCAATCATCCATTTATTTATACACAATAAAAATTTACAAGACTCAGTTGATGCCTCCCAAGTTGCTTTTAAATCCTAACATATCACAAACAAAGAAAAGAAGTAAAGAAGGAAGGCTTGCAATGGCAACACTAGAATAAAAGGAGAGTTGAAGAAAGCCATTTTAAAAGCCAAAACGAAGGCAGGCCGAAAATATGCGTATGTAACAAATCTGGTGTCAAACATGATAAACAAAATTGTCCTGATAATCCAAATAGAAATAATAAGACAAGTAAATTTACTCATTTGCTTAGTTTTAATTCCAAAAGAGTAAAATTTTTTATTAAGATTTTGATATTTATCATGATGTTTGTACTTGCTAGCTACTGGTAGAGATGATTTTGAAAATAAAAATACAAGTGAAGATGAAGATACTGAAGATGAAGACTTAGCTATTCGACTAGAGTAGAATGATGAATGTATTTTCGGATTTTTTGGGACTACAGTGAGCTATAGAGCTCAATAGAAGGAGGCTAGTGAGCTCTTTAGTTAGCTCTGGAGCTCACTGAAATTACTTAAGTTGCATTTTATTAAAAAAAATAAAATAATTTGTTATATTCAATTTGTTCAAGCTATATTGCTCAGTGTTGTTTAAGTTGCATTGTAAAATAAAAATAATTTTGTTACGTTCATTTCTATTTAAACAACATCGTACAACTCTTACTAAAAAAAATTTAAAATTAAAATTTTTTTTTGTTGGACTGGCCAGTGAGCTCACTCGCAGGAGACTAGTGAGTAGCGAGCTCACTGTCTAGTGAGCTTGCATAGTTCAATATTAGAAAAAAAAGGTTTTGTTAGGTTGCATTGTTAAAGAAAATAATTTTGTTATGTTTAATCGATTTAAACAACATCGTACAACTTCGACTAAAAAAAATTAACATTAAAATTTATTTTGGTTGGTCTGGCTAGTGAGGTCACTCGCTGGAAATGAGTGAGCTCACTGTCCAGTGAGGCTCACTGGACAATGAGCTATGCTAGCTCAATGTTAGAAAAAAACAGGTTTTGTTAAGTTGCATTGTAAAAAAAATAATTTTGTTATGTTTAATCTATTTAAACAACATGGTATAACTCCGACTAAAAAAGTTTTAAAATTAAAATTTATTTTGATTTGAGCGAGTCCAGTGAGCTCATTCGCCGGAGACCAGTGAGCTCGCTGGATGGAAACGAGCGAGCTCACTGACAGCTGACCAATGAGCTAACAGTGAGCTCACTGGCCAGCTGCCAGAGAGCTCTGGAGTTCACTGGTCCTGCCAGTGAGTTATGTGTCCCACTGCAAGCCATGAGCATAGCTCACTATCATGTATTCCCTTACTAGTGATATATACATCTACCACTGGCAAGCATTCATCTGCCAGAACATAGCTCACTGGTCTATACTCACTCCATATTCATATACACAGCTCACTGTTGTTTGTATACTTCACATTTAAACATTGACAACATTCTCATCACATTCATACATTCTCATTCACTTCACATTCACATTCACATTCACACATGATTAGATACCAACTAGAGAATTATAATCACATTTCATTCATAACATAAATTTGTAAAAAATTTTTACATTGCATTCACAACAAAAGCTACAATCTTGTTCACAAGTTTACAACACTTACAGTTACATTCATACATATACAGCAAACACAATTTGCAGTATGCATTGTCTTCATAGTCTAAATACACACTACATTTACAAACATTCATTTATTGCCCAAGAATCAGCATTCATGAAACTCAAAAAAAAAATGAAAGACACAAGAAATCATTACCAGTGGGCTCAAAGACACTCCAGTGAGCTCTAGAGCCACTCCAGCGAGCTCCAGAGCCATTCAGTTGCATCCGGTGAGCTCCAGAGCAGCAAAAATATTGATGATCTCTTCTATATGTGCGATTGTCCTGCAAAACAGAGAGCAGATAAAAGAAAGTAAAAACAATAACGAAATTAATCACAGAATAAAAGATATCTTTAATTAAAAGATTGCAACTGCAAATGAATCTCCTCTTACCCCGGCTCCAATACCGGATTGCACCTACACAAAAAAAAATGCAAAACATCATAAAAAACTAAATATTGGTAAACGTTGAAAGTAAGGATAATATCAGCAATCTCGGTAATGATCGAATTCGAAAAAGAAGTCCGGTGAGCTCGGGTGCGCACGAATTTGAAAAAATCGTCTTCCACGATGTTCGAGCTTGCAATTGATGAAATTGATGTGAAGAATAGGAAAAGAAAAATGAGGAGAAGAAAAAAAGACAACTTCTTACCGATTTGACGCTCGTCGGTCGGCACAGGAGGGTTACTTGATCGGCTGCGAGAAAGGAGATTAAAAATCTAAAATTGAAGGAAGGAGAAGAGAGTAGGCTCCACTGAGTTAAATTTCGACCAGGATCTCTCTAATCACGAGAGCGGCGACGGTGACATCGGTCGGGAGCGGGACGAAGAAGTCTGAGGGAGTGAAGGGGAGAAATGAAGGAAAAAAAAACAATATTTATGTAAGGTGTTAAGTATGGACCGTCCAATCTTAATCGGACGGAGCATATTTGATGTGTGTGATGTGCGCGCACAGTAACCTGTGTGCTCATATCGCACTCGTGCAAATATATATATATATATATATATATATATGGAGGGATATGGGCACTCTTTCTCCTTTAGACACTCCCTTATGACTGTAGGCACTCTATACATCAACGGTTGAGATGCAATCACGTCCGATCAGATCTAGTGCTTTATGTATTCTCTCTCCGTGTTTTCTCATCGTTTTTTTTCTGCTCTTCTTCTTCCTCCGTGCTCCTGACTTCCCTCCTGCTCCCGATCTTCTTCAACATTTTTCGTATGGCTTTCTTCTTCTTTCTGTCTCTCTCATTCTCTTTCTTCCTTTTCTTTTCTTCTTCCTCTCCCGCGAGCTTTCAAGATCAGTCCGTTTCCACCGCTGAGCAGAAATTGGATTTCCAATTTCGCCGCTACGGGGAGAGGTTTTGAGGTTGAGTCTTCGTTTTCCAGCCGTGGGAAGAGATTCGTCCCTGTCGGCCAAAGTTCGTACCAAGACGACCGTGAAATGGGTCTCGATTTCGAGCATCGACGGAGAAATTCGAATTCGACCTCGAGCGACTATGCTACAATTTTATCTGTTCTGTCTTGATTTTCTTTGATGATTTTGCTTAATGTTTTTTCAAAAATATGATATTCCCACTGTTGTGCTTGTTCGAAATTAGTGGGAAAGATAACAAGTTAGTTTCGAAATTTTGTATTTTTATTCCGATGTTTAGCTTTTTAATACTTATTGATGTTTCTTCACTGCAAAAGCTCATTGATGCTCTGTAGTTTTTATTTCTATTAAAAGAGAAGCAAAAAACTTCAAAACATCAACAAGCTTTTTTTTTTAATTTAATAGATTGTTATTTCATTTGTGAATCTGCTTGCATGGAACTTTTAGCTTGCTGATATGTGGCTTTTCTTACAGTTCTTTCTTAATCTAATTGTGTCCAGTTGATTTGGGTTTATCATTAGATTCTTACAACTTGTTTTGAATGGATTGATTAGCTTATGATACTCTGGTAGCTTTCAAATTTTTGGTTGCGATGATGGTTAATATGTTTGGAAGATTTGGTTGAAGTGTTTATTTGTGTATTGACAGATTTGGTTAATTTGTTTTATATTGTATTGCTTGATTTTTTCTGCTTTGCTTTTAATTTAATGGTAATGAAATCGGATCTGGCAGGTGCTGACTGCTGATGAATGTTGTAATCAATACATGGATAGATGCTTGTTGATAGTTGACTGCAGCGCATGAGCAGTAATGAAGTTGATGTGCTTTTGTAATAGAGTGTTGTTGATTGTTATGCTGGATGCGTGTGCTGAGGGTTGTGCTTGCTGTTGTAAGTAGCTATAGATAGACCCAATACATCAACCAGGTGTGCTTGCTGTAACATGTTTGTTGATAGTTTGAAAGAATGCTTGAAGTATTGCTAAGGGCTGTGCTTGAAAATGATATAATTTATAAATGATGTATGAAAATGTTTGTATAAATTGGAAAGAATGTAGAAAATGTTTGTCTAGAGATGTACAATGAGAACATTGTATGAAATTGTGATCAATCTTATTGACTAGATCCATCCAGTTACCTTTCAATAGCTGATGAATAAATATATTCTTAATCTCAGTGGTTGTTGAATGGTTATCCATAAGTGAGCAATGTTATCTATAAAGAAAGTTAATGAATGAACATAAAATAAATTTTGCATTAGAAAATAAATTGTTGTTACATTGAATTGAACACACAAACATTGAAAGAGGAACTATTTTAATTTAAACTAGATTACACATATATAAAGAACACTTCAAAAATAAATAGTGTAATATTTCTCTTCCGCAAAAATTTTCATACAAAATTCAGTTGTACATTTCTTATTAACATCACATTGATAGCATTTTTCAGTGTAGACTTCTTGATCACATTGATAAATTTTACTTTGATATTCCATTGTGCTTTGATCTAGCAGCACCTACAACACTCATTACAACACAATAATCAACAGCACTCTGTTACAAGCACACTAATTTCATTAATGTCAATATGCTGCTATCAACAATCAAGTATCGACAAGCATTCTGTCCATATGCTGATTACAACATCCACCTACACTTGTGGATCTGATTTCATTACCACAGAATTAAAAAAAAGCAGAACAAAGCAGAAGCAAAGCAAAGCACATTAGAACGAATAAGTAAAGCAGAATTAAAAGCAAAACAGAGTTGCGAACAAACAGATCCACAAAGGAAACAACAATACATTAAAAAAATTCAAAAACAAAAAAAACTACAGAAAATGGAATACAAGCAAATCAAAGTTGGACAAAAACAAAGAAAAGCTGGGAAACGAAGATTCAATCTCAAAATCTCTCGTAGCGGTAAAAAATCGAGATCCAATTTACACTCGGTGGTGGAAAAGGACTGATCTTGAAAGCTCGCGGGAGAGGAAGAAGAAAAGAAAAGAAAGAAAGAGAATGAGAGGGACTGAAAGAAGAAGAAAGCCGTAGGAAAAATGCCGAAGAAGGTCGGGAGCACGGAGGAGGAAGAAGAAGAGCAGAAAAAGAACGATAAGAAAACACGGAGAGAGAATACGTAAAGCACTAGATCTGATCGGACGTGATTGCATCTCAACCGTTGGATGTATGGAGTGCCTACCGTCATAAGGGAGTGTCTACAGGGGAAGGAGTGCCCATATTCCTCCCCTATATATATATATAGCATATAAGCACACACGCGCCACTATACGTGCACATCCTGTACATCCAATTTGGATCGTCCGATTGTAATCGAACGATTCAGATTTTACCCGCATTTTATTTTTTTACGTAAACACTGTGTAAGGGCATGCTTACACAGTGTTACATGGGTATAAGTGTTTTTTTTTTTCTTTAAGTTTTTCTTCCCTCATTTCTTCTCCTCCCTATTTTTCTCTTCTTCGCTGGCGCCGGATCCATCGTCTCTCCAAACCGGCGATCGTCGAGTTTCGACGAAAATCTTAACACAATGCTGTCTCTTGCTTTCTCCTTCCCTCATTTTGTCATTCGGTCGTTCCATTATTGCACTCGATCGAAAACCGGACGACGGGCCAAACCTCGCGAGCCGGCCGACGAGCATCAATCCGGTAAGCAAATCGTGTTTTTTTTATTCCCCTCCTTCTTCTATTCCTATTCCCCACACTAATTTCATCAATTCCAGCCTTGAGCACCGTCGAAGCCGTCGATGACAAAGTCGATCGCTACGACTAAGAGAGATCCCCTGCCAGTGAGCTTCCACCCTGCCTAAATAATCTTAATTACTGGTATTCGATGTCTTTTGAGTTTTTTTATTAATATCTGCTTTTTTATTTTTTGAATTTTTTTTCTATTTTTGCAGTGTGTTTCTAGTGAGGCACTCGAGCACCCGTAGGAAGACATAGTGAGCAGGTTAGTATTCAAATTCCAAATTCATTTGTTTGTTTTGATTTCAATTTTTTATGCAGTTTCGATTGTGGGACTGATTCGATTATAAGATTAATTCATTTTTCTGTTTTTCTTTGTTGTATGCAAATGTATAAACAAAAGATTCAAGAGACCACTAAAGAAGGAGACCAGTGAAGACGCCAATTTAATTTCTTCTTCTTCTTTGCTCTACTTTTTTGTTTTTTTGTTTTTTTTTTTGAATGTGAATGTATATCCATTGCTGGGAATTAAATTGTTTGATGGTGTAAGATATTGAACTTGTGAATGAGTTGTTTAATGAAAAGAATGTTTTGTTCAAAAAGGAATATTTTGTGAAAACTTGTGATTGTAATGCTGAGATTTTGAATGGAATGTGAATGACTCTCATCAAACTGAGGTTGTGAGTTGTGAATTTGAATGTAATGCTGGCTGGTAGCGACGTGTGAATGTTTTGTATTCATAAATATTCAAACTAGTCTCTAGAATGTAATTGTTGTAATGTTGGTTGGTATTTGGTGAATGTGAATTTGATTGGAATGGAATGGACAAGCGAAAGCTGGTTGGTAAAACTGGGTAGTAATGTTGGTTGATAATTTCAAAATTAACATGTGAAAGCTGGTTGGTAAAGCTGGTTGGTTTTACTAATTGCAAAAACAAGTGAATATTTCAAAATTAACATGCTAGTGAGTTATACTGATTGGAATGGAGTGGACAAATGTGAATGTTTCATAAATGTTAATGTATTATTCAGCTCACTAACATAGCTCACTGGTGGTAGGGGAGACCTTACTGGCTTTGCTAGCTCACTAGTTAGCTACCAGTGTGCTAGAAAAGCTCATTGGTCAGGAGCTAATAGTGAGCTCTGTTGACTAGTGAGCTCATTGGTAGCTCACTAGCAGTAGTGAGCAATGGAGCTCACTGGCATGAGACTGCCAGCTCACTGGTAGTAGACCAGTGAGCTCTGCTGCTAATAGTGAGCTAGCATAGCTTACTGTCAGGTATTCACCTGTTAGGATACCAGTGAGCTATGCTTACCACTGCTAGATATTGAAAAATTTACAAGTTTTCAACCATCATTGCAAACATTCACTCCACATTCATGTACATATAGCTCACTGTATAGGTTCACTACTCCTTCACTGCATAAATTAACCACTCCACATTGACTACTCATTCACATAGGCTTTATTTCAACTATCATTCATTACAAGCCTCCATGGCAACTTGCACAAAACATTCACAACACAATTCATTAGAAACTCATCATAGAATTCAAAAACTGTAACATTACATTCACAACAATAACATTACACTATACCAAATTACATTCACAAGTTTAACACCACTTAAGCATAACATTCACTTATATTCACTTCGTTGAAGCACTTTAGAGTTGCATACACTGCTGGAAAGCAATACATTCACTTATACTCACTTCCATTATACCTGTCTTCATACATTGCTGAAGTAGTCATAAGGGAACTAAATTACGAAGGCGAAAAAAAAAAGAAAACAAAGAAGAATAAAGCAATGTTGTATTCCATCTCATCACTGGAAAATAATAGTTGCTCCATCTTCGGCACTCGTATGCTTTGATCTCATCATTGGAAAGCAAGTCCTCCTCCGTCACTTGAAAGCTAAACAAAAAAGGTCATAGGAAAGCAAAACCAAAGAAAAGACTTTTCATGAAATTTGTGCGCACATCACCAACTACAATGCTAAGGAAAAAAATTTAATGAAATTGCATCCGTCGCTTGAATCAGTCCCACAATCAAAACTGCATAAGAAATGAAATACAAACAAACAAATGAATTTGGAATTTGAATACTAACATGTTCACTATGTGTTCCTACGAGTGCTCTAGCACCTCACTGGAAACACAATGCAAAGCAGAAAAAAAAAAGAATTTATTCAAAAAATAAAATAGCAGATATTAATAATAAACTCTAAAGACATCGAATACCAGTAATCGGAATTATTTAGGCAGGGTTGAGGCTCACTGGCAGGGGATCTCTCCTACCCGCGGAGATCGACTTCATTATTGACGGTTTTGACGGTGCTCAAGGCTGGAATTGATGTAATTAGTGTAGGAAATAGGAATAGAAGAAGGAGGCGAAGAAAAAAACACGATTTGCTTGCCAAATTGATGCTCGTCGGCAGGCACGCGAGATTTGACCCGCCGTCGGATTTTCGATCGAATGCGATAATGGAACGACTGAATGACAAATTAAGGGAAGAAGAAAGTAGGAGGCAACATTGTGTTAAGATTTTTGCCCAAATCCGACGATCGCCGGCTCAGAGAGGCTATGGAGCTGGCTCCAGTGAAGAAAAGAAGAAATAGGGAGGAGAAGAAATGAGGGAAAAAAAATTTAAAGAAAAAAAAAACACTTATACCCATGTAACACTATGTACGAGCGTGCTCTTCCACAGTATTTATGTAAAAAATAAAACGCGAGTGTCAATCAAACGGTCTAAATTTGATGTGTGCGCATATCTGCTACCATATATATATATATATATATGAGTGAATGGGTATGTTGACATACATAAAAATGTATATGACCTTGAAATAGTATACAGTGAATTGCCTGGCATAAGCATATGCAAACTTTCATTAAGTTGAGACATTAACTGCATATGTATGGCTGTGTAACAAAAAAATAGGGAATCTATATAGCATAATAACTTCATTAAAAGAAATGAATTGTTATGTGTTGTATCTCATTCTTATCGTATCCTCTCGTACTGAGGAATGAATCAGTATGAGACGATTTAGGAGTTGGTAGCAATGATCTTGATCAATCCCTTGTATTTTTGTACATTATAAATATATGAATTAAACATTAGGTAATGCATTATAAATGTTAAAATGGTGCATCTGCTATTTCACCTCACTGAGACTGGGCTTGCTCTCTTTGTTTTCTTTGGCCTCTCTCAGTCTTTATAGGATTTTTAAATTAAGTTTAGTGGACGCCGCAGTTGTGGATTAAAGACACATCATGGTATGTTAGTTGTTTCATATTTCATTTACTTAGCTCTGCAACACTCAAAGGACTGTATTGTTCTTATTATTATTTGTAAATTATCGGCTTTGTACCCTATTGTTGGTTTATTTGTTCTCTTATTGTTGAAATTTATTACCGCGTGTAGTGGTTGTATAAGCTGTTAAGTCTTTTGCGTGTTTTTACTTCGTCTTGTTGTTATTTATAAGAAATTGTGGTATTGTGGTTTTAGTTTATTTCAATTAAGTTTTTCCTTAATTTTTCAAAAAAAGTTCTGCTGAAATTTTTTTGAAAATTCTTACACGCATTGTTTTGAAGTCAATTTTTATAGGCTTATTAGGCTAGACTTTGCTTGGGCTTGGTTTAGTCCAATACCGATCGTGGCTTTTGGGTTGGGTCGTGATAATAAGATACCAAAACTAATGTATGATTATGTTCACAAAAACTAAAACACACATTTTCAAATTTAAAGGGGTATTCATTTGTCATAGTTAACAAAGATTTTAAATTGCAAAAAGTAGAAGTTATATAGTGTTTGATACAAGTCCAACTTATATCCAATATGGCTTCAATGGAAACTTTCACTCGATTTCAATGAAAATAAACTTCTCGTTTGAATTTATGTTTTGGATCAAATCCTTTTTTCATATTTAAAATATGAGTGGTATAATTAGAATCAATCCACCAAATGTTGTAAGTAATTTCAACTAAATTTGATTTAGAGCATACAAAAGTGTAATACTTGGTTTTCTCTTCGTACTAACTCCTTACATTTTAGACAATCTTTCAGATAGCGCACATGTTTCCTATAGAATCGACATTTACTATCATTATTTTGTTTTTATGGATTGAAGTAGAATACTTATTTATCTTAAATGCTCTTTTACTTTCCTTTCGGCTTTCTCTCCAACATCTTGATGATTAAAAAGATGAACGGATGAGATTTTAAACTCTTTAGTTTTGTCTCCTCCTACACAAGCATGGTGTGCACTTCACTCTCATTCTATTTATCCTTAATGGTATTATAATTTATTGGAATTGACCGTATTAAGAAAGTAAGGATTTAATAATAAATCGTAGAAAATTCTCATCTATGTTCATTTATAAAGATTTAATTTTATGACAATGATTGTCATTTCAGTTAAATGCTTATATCTAACATGAAAATCATCAAACTTCATAGTGATCAGGGTACCCGTAGTCATAGGTTTAAAACTCGGCCCGGACCGGCCGGGTCGGACTGAAAATCGACGATCCGGCACCGATTCCGGACCGAGTTAATATAAAATTGGGTCGCGCAAGCGACCCGGTAAGACCCGGTTAAAATTGACTTCGATGATCCTATTGGGTGGTCGTCGACCCGATTTTATTATTTAAAAAATATATATATATATATATATATATATATATATATATTAATTTAAAATAAAAAAATATTTTTATTAGCACTCTAAAATGTGCACTTTATCGGATACTCTTTCATTACTAATTTATTTTCTCATTTTTTATATTTTATTAGAAATTAATAAATAAATACAATATAGTGTAGATAATTTGTTTTTTGTAATGCATAAAATATAGAGATTTTACTATATGTTAGGTTTTTTGACTATTGTTTTAAGTATTGTAGCTGAAAAAAATAAAAAATATAATTTTAAAAATATATTCAATATTTTTCGTATGTAATTATTTTTGTAATTTTTTCATAGTTGCTATCGAAAATACTATATAATACATATAATTATATTTATATATCAATATTTATTTAATAAATTTAATTTGACCAAGTGGGTCGACCCGATGACCCGTCCGGTTAACCGGTGACCCGGTAACTTTTTCGAGTCATATCCCGGGTTGGTTTTAAATTATGCCCGTAGTGTCCCAATGACTTATGAATAGTTTAGGAATACTCTTGCATAAATTAATATAAATTTTTTAGCACTTCTGCTAGAAAGAATTAATTTAATGTTATTTACAACACTCATTCCCATAAATATTAAATTTAGTATGTTTGATCTTTTCCAAACTATATGCAAAAATCTTTTTCATTGTTATTGTTATCAGTATGGTTAGCAAACTTTTCTATTGAGATTGCTACATTAAGATCCGATGCACCTAAGTAAAACTAAACTTATTCACACCAATAAAATATATTATGTCCATTAAACAGTAATATATACGAAGAATACTAATAGAAAGAAATAGAAATAGATGCAAAATCAATAAATGTTCGTACATTAAGACATTTGATTTTTGAATTTAAATACATAACACAAATTCAAACAATTCATATCAATAGTAAATGTCTATGGAAGTTCTCATTTAGGTGAATTAATGACATACAAGCATAAAATATAATGATGATAAAAAAAATCTTAATTTGATAAATAAATATATTCGAATTAGACTAAATTGTTGGAACCCTAAGATTTATTTTGACGATAATAATAATTAAGAATTATAGTTTATGACTTAAATTGAGCTAATCAACTACAATCAAGTTCTGCAAGATCTTAGAAAGATTTATCCTACACCTAGCAGACAACATGCCAACGATGCTACAAGAAGATTTTTTACCTATAGACAGCCACCTAACAGCTAGCTACTTGGTTGCTACCTGAATGCGAAATTTCTTTAGATATGCATGAACAGCATCCAGATAATAGAGCACACGCAGATAGATGAGCAGTCAGCTGTCTAGATGCTAAATCCTTATTCCTAAGTCAGAAAACGAATAGAGAATTATTATCTCAAGATTCATAATATTTACATCACTGGAGAAGAATACATAAGTCAAGCTATGAAAACTAAGATGATCAGCAACAAATTCACAAAGGAGATTCATCATCCAACTCAGCTCCAAGGTAGAAAATAAGAAATAAGTTGTTGAGGTCCACATCAAGGAAAAAAAGCCAACCCAGTTGAAGCAAGTGACAGCAGCCAGGTGCGAGTTTTGAATTTCTCTACTGGTGCATTTGATGCTGATGGAAAAGCTTGCACTAGACTAGCTAAATGAAATCATGAACCAACTGGAGAACTACTGGATATTTTTCATCAACAGCCATAAAAAAAAAACGGGAGCTTCAAGGCAGCAATGAAAATATCTTGAGACTTGCTGTTGATATGGAGACTTCAACTTGAAGATTTTCAACGGAAAGAAGAAGCTCTCTCATGCAAGTAGAAACAGTATAAGAAGAAGAAGAGTTGCAGAAGAGAAGAGAAGGGGAAAACACTGAGAAATTTAGAGAAGAAAAAACAAGCATTACACAGACTAAAATCTTTCAAACAGAGACAATCTTCATTATTGTTGATCAACTTCAAAACACACCTTCTGGCAGCCTTTTGATCATCTCACTTGAATAGTTTAAGTTTATTTCTGCTTTGAGATTGATCATGTGCATAACTTGTGTTAATTTCTGTAATTCAGAGGCCAAGTGCTTGAAGCTCTTGAGGGAGAGGCTTGGTAGGAGCTTGTTGGAAATTCATTAATTTTGTAGCAATGCTAGCTGTTCAGTCAAGGAGATATGTGTGTTCAGTAGGTTGTGAATGATTACTTGGTGTAAGAAAATCCTTAAGAACAAGTATGCTTGGTGAATCACTTTGCTCTTGTTAAGTGTAGTTTATTAAAAGTTTATTGAATATTTAGCTCTTTTGATAGAGCATCCATATATGTAGACAAAAAGGTCTATTGAACCACATAAATCTCCTGAGTTACTTTGATTTACTGTTAAATTTGCTTGCCATAAAATCTGTTGTGCTAACAACTCTCTACATGACCTATCATAAAAATAGCTGGCTGGGTAACCGCTACCTATAGGAACTTCTGTTAATCAAAAAAATTTTAATTATCAACTCAATTTATCCCTCCTCTTTGAGTTGATTTTACAAGTTTATCTAACAAATTTGCTGTCATAAATTATAAAACTAATTAGCCTTTGAACACTTCAAAAACATCCATAATCATGACTTCAATTATCAATAATAAAATAAAACATACAATATAATGTCATCTCAATCATAAGCATCACATACTTTGAATGATTAAATTTATAAGTCATATAATTTAAATTTAAGAGCTCGTCACTTTAGTGACAAACAATTATGACGTATGAGTTCAAGTTGATTTACAAAATTTACATTTAAAATTTACAAAAATTTAATGCTTTGCCATTTTGTGATTAACAAACTTTGGTCGGGTAAAATCAAACTAAAAAGAGTAAAAATCTTAATTCCTTTCGTTTTTGAAGGAAGCACAATTGAGGCATTTGTCTTCGTCATTCAGTCTAGTTAGATTCATCTAACTAGCCACCTTAGTGACTAGTCCATGCTACTGAACTTGTGCTTGTAAGTCGGTCTTAATAATGGGCTCACTTCACTTGCAAACACGCATTGCATAGCTTGCCCGAATGATTCACTATCAATATGGCATTTCTAGTGGGTATATCTTACTTGTAAACTCACATTATAAAACTCAAATCCAATGATTCACCACTGGTTAGAAAGTAGGATTGTATCTTTACCAATATTGGCTCTTGTGGTGGCAGAAAGAGATCCGTGGAAGAAACTGCGACCAACATAAATTTCTTAATTATTCTTAGCATATTAAATTAAACCCTCATTAACTCTAATGATAATAGAAAACGTAATAATTTTTAAGTTTTCAAAGGCTATACTAATGATAATAGAAAATGTAAATCTCTAAATAAATAATTTTAAAGTTTTCATAAATAAGCTAGAAATAATAATATTTAATAAATATAATAAACTCTTACTCTATTTTAATTGTCAAAATTTATTAATAGTATATTACAATCAATTTAGAAACATAAAAAATTCCAGATCTAAAAATTTAATATTTTTTCTAAACTTAAATTAAGAAATAAATTCAAATATAACTTTTTCTATTTTATTTTAGAAAACCTGATTTTTTTTTAATTTTTTGTCAATTCTGAATAAAAAATTTTATGTTATAAAATTGAAAAAATCTAGATGTCAATATGTACTAAGAGATGACCAGATTTTTTAAAGATTTAATTAGTTAGTTTTTATCATAATAAATAATTTAACAACAAATGTTTAATAAATAATTAATATATTAAATTAATTAAAATATATCATATTGTTTATATTTAAAGAGACTTATGATTTTATAACGTATTCATATACGGCACCTTATCAAGGATAAAAAAAATATTATAACGAACATTCTCCAATATAATTTAGGGCGTATTTATTTTGAAATAAATTTAATTTTTTAAGATGATTTTAAAAAATTAAATTAAAATAATTTAATAAAGATAAGTTTGTATAGTAATTTTGTATTAATAGTAAGTTTTAAAATTAAATTTTAAAAAAAATGATAAAAAATTTATTTATTTATTTTATATTAAAAATAAATTTTGAAAAAAAAAAAAAAAATTTAAATAGCAGTTAAACGCGCTCTTAGATGAACTAACATCACCTTTACAAATTTGTCTATTCAATCAATACTAGCCAATGATTCTGTGTCAATTTCTTACTTGTCCTATTATGTGTTTCATGTTCACTTATTTCTCATCTTTCTTTTAAGATGAAACCCAAGCTGAAACTTATCTCGTGCTCGCTTGTGTTCTTCTCTACTAATGAAAGATGGAACTCGCTCTCCCTCTCCGGCTCGTTTCTATCCGTTCTTCTTCTTTTCCTCTCTCAGCTCGTCGTCAGCGAAAATTTGCAGGTACCCTCTGCGGTATTACTCTAATGGCTTCTGTTCGGCCCGCTGCTGTGCTCGCTCGGGCCTCAGCGCGTCGCCGAAGAAACAGGAGCAAAATTGAGTCCGAATATGAAGAAGAAGAAGAGGAGTTGTCTTCATTTCTTTCTTTAAGTGAGAAACCGGACCGAAATCTCACTCTTCTCGACGAGTACGAACTCGAGGAGCTCGATTCTAATCCATCCAGCAATCCCAACCACCGCAGTGGTCAGTGGTTTCATTTTTGTGTGATGATTTGTTTATGTATATATTTATTTATTTATTTATTTATATTTATTATTATTATTATTATTATTATTATTTAAAATCCAATCGGCTATGTGCCGTAGTTAACGTGTCATACTGAAACTATAACAAAATCAACTTTGAGAGTGCAACATCATACAGGAATGTTCATAAATTCATGAAGGTGACATCGTCAGCAGGACTTGCTACTTGGCATAGCTTTCGCCTGTTTATAAGCTAGATGTTTTCATAAATGAAATGTTTTATTTGGGATTGAGTCTGGATTTCTACTCTTCAGATAAGCAACTTTGGAAGTTCTTCATCAATAGAACTTTGAAAATTAGCTAAATATGTAATTGAATACATAACGCAGTCAACAGTTTGATTTTGGTCCTTGTGATTAGCAATAGTAATATGCTTATGTAGTCATAATTTTTGCACCTATGTTTTAGGTTGTTTACTTAAATGTAGCCATTATGTAGGTTATGTAGCTGTTTTGGGTAAACCAAATGTTGGAAAGAGCACTCTCTCCAACCAAATGATTGGCCAGAAGCTTTCAATTGTGACGGATAAGCCTCAGACCACACGTCATCGAATTCTCGGTATATGTTCTGGTCCAGAGTACCAGGTATCATATATTTGATGATCACTCATGCCTTATGAAGTTGTTTTCTTGACAGTGTTTACCAAATTGATATTGAGTTGTTCATTCCTTTGAGTGGTTAGTTTGCAGATGATACTTTTTGACACACCTGGTGTTATCGAAAAGAAGATGCACAAATTAGATTCCATGATGATGAAAAATGTCCGAATTGCTGCTATAAATGCAGATTGTGTGTTGGTGGTTGTTGATGCATGCAAAATGCCCGAGAAGGTATTCTTTAATCTTAGTTGTGTTTGTTTGGCTATTTATGTATCCTATCTGACTTCTTGCGAAAGCTTTAGGTTGATGAAGTTCTTGAAGAAGGGCTTGGTGGCCTCAACACCAAGCTTCCAACTCTACTTGTCTTAAATAAGAAGGATCTGGTTAAGCCTGGCGAAATAAAAAAGAAACTTGAGGTAAACGGAAGCCTGTCACTGGTGTTGTTCTTTCATATACCCTTACAATTTTCTGGAATTTGAATTAGTAATACAGTAGGTCACTTCATGGGTTATTACCATTCATGCTAATGGAAGTATTTCTTGTTTTTCATGCTATTGATATCCTAAATATATCTGCAGTGGTATGAAAAGTTCACTGAAATCGATGATGTTATTCCTGTAAGTGCAAAATATGGTCATGGAGTAGATGATGTAAAGGATTGGATACTTTCAAAGCTTCCCTATGGACCACCATATTACCCAAAGGTATCTGATTTCAACTGTTTGGCAGCAATAGTATTTGCCTCATAAGTACTCTTTTTAAGCACTATAACTGCCCGTACATGCAAATGTTTTCTGTTGATCAAGTATATAAAGCTTAGAAGTTAAGGCTAAAAAGTTTGTGTTCAACCTTGTGATTTGACTTTGTTTGAAGGTATAAAATGCATGTATAGGACATATGTATGAGTAAATCTGCAGTAGTTAATTCAATTCTAAGATTGTTGTAACGAGGGGTGACAAGTCGATTTATGAGCCGGTTTTAGGACGACTTATTTAATAATTAGATCAAATTCTTTCAACTCTAATCCAACTCATGAATTTATATAGGTCAAAATTGTCAATTCTAACCCTACCTATCTAATAACGAGTCAAATTCAGTTCAACCCATTTAATAGTTAAAATTATTAATTTTATTTCTATATTTTTAAGCTTGAGTGAAATTATAAAATCAATTGGAATGAATATTGTACGATGTTCTTGGTGAAGGGATCTGGTGTGTGTTTGTCAAATGTGCATTCTTTAGTATCTTTATCGATCTTTAAATTGTTTCAAGAAATTTTTATTTTTATTTTATTTTTTGAAAATATGTAATGACAGCTGAAATTTTATTATTATAAATACATAGTAATATTTTCGATAATATTATAATTTCTATATTGCACTATTTATTAAGACATAAAAGTAAACGATTAATTATAAATACAATAAATTATAATAATTTATAAATTACTATTATTGTTTTTTTTTTTTTTGCCAAAATTTTATTATACGTAAAGGAAAATCGAAAAAGAGTTGTTCCTTCTAGTAGTGACATTCGGATTGGTGGGTCGGTTTCGGATCAAACTATCTAATAACCGGATTAAATTCGTTCAATCCTAACCCGATCCATGAATTTACACGAGTCAAAATTGTCAATCCTAATCTGAATTAAATGAGTCACTTTCGGATTGAATTTTTGGATCAAATGATATATTGCTACTCCTAGTTGTAACTTTAATGATCTATAGGAAAACTGAATCAAGTTGAGTGCATATACGTAAAAGTTTGAGAGACTTAGCAAATTGTTTTTCATGAAAGCAAATTCTTGGTTAGAATTGTTTGAACACATGTTGCTGAGATTTTTTCCTCCCTTTTCATTATGTTAATCTCACCACAGTGAGGTCCTTATGCAGACTAATTGTAGATGCATGGATATTGATATCTTTGCACAATGGATTATTTGTATGTAGTATGATATTCCTTATTCTTTTCTGCAGGATATAACAAGTGAACATCCTGAGAGGTTCTTTGTAGCAGAAATTGTGAGGGAGAAAATCTTTATGCAATACCGCAATGAAGTACCATATGCATGTCAGGTGAATGCTGTCATTTGAGGTCTTTTTAGTCCTATAACTGACCTTTGTCATCACCTCATAATGTGCAAAGCATCTCCTGAAATTACTGCAGGTTAATGTTGTAAACTACATTAGCAGGTCTACATCAAAGGATTTTATACAAGTTGAAATTGTTGTTGAGAAGGAGTCCCAAAAACTCATTCTCATTGGCAAGGTATCTCTCAAGATCACTGTGTGATGTTTCTTTCTTTTCTTTTGTTGTTTCTTTTTTGTAGAGAATCTTTAAATAGCATGCTTTTTTTTAATAATAATTTTGGTGCTGAAGGTATGTTTTGCTTTACTACCTTTAAGACAAATTAACCTCACTTCATATGTGTTTGAGTGTGACAAGACTTACTAACAATTTTTTCGGTGTGCTCTTGATTGTCATGGTGTGCTATTTATTACACAGTGTTCCATATGTTCAGCCCCATATACAACTCCTTTCGCATTGCCATTCTTCATTTTCTTCAGAATCTATCAAGACAATCACTACTGTTTCTATTTCATCCTGTGGCTTGGAAGTTGAGTATTATTTTGATGATCTTACTTGAAAGGCCATTAAAAGTTTATTGACTGAGGACATTTTATTGCAATCCTAAAAGCGAAACTTCTTCAAACAGACTTTTGCTTACTGGTAGTCATGGTAACCAGTGTATTTTATGGATCAATTTAGAAACATTAATTCCAGTGGAAGTAATTCAGAATCTCTTAGGGCGCTATATCTCTCTAACATTTGTATATGTTACATATATGGGTTTTCTTGTGTATTGTAGTGTTTGAAGAACAAGAAGACTAATGCAGCATCTTTATTCTGAATTGTAGTCCTTCTCTCTCTGGGCCAGTCTTTGTGGTTCTGGGCAATGAAAATCTATGTATAGCCAAGCGCAAATTGTTACCATACTAGAACCTTCTTTCCTTGATGAGAATATAGTGGCTCTGAATTTCTTTGTAGCACAAATCTATATATTCATGGACACATCAGTTAGCTGCTTAAGTAGGGCCATTTGTTTTTTGTGGAGTCTGCTTTCTTTGGCTACTTCTCTCCTATGTTGAGTTTGGAGTTTATCCCTTAACTTCTATTGATTCCCCAGGTGATGCTCTAGTGTCCTACTGAAAACATGTTCTTTGTTGATCAAGCATTTAGCATTCTTTTATCTAAAAGTTCTTTGGCTACTTCTCTCCTATGTTGAGTTTGGAGTTTATCCCTTAACTTCTATTGATTCCCCAGGTGATGCTCTAGTGTCCTACTGCAAACATGTTCTTTGTTGATCAAGCATTTAGCATTCTTTTATCTAAAAGCTTCACCATTTTTGTGATAGAGCATTTAGCATTCTTTTATTCACAAGTTTCTCTATCTGCATAATTGGGTTGCAAGCTTAGTTTATGGGTTGGCAGACACATTGTCTCAGGTGTACATGTATCTTCTTAGGTAGAGACATTGTACAGGTACTTCTGTAAGAGTTACTGTCATAGGCTTTTGATATCAAAATTATTCAGGACAGGACACTTTGTCTAACTTCAGATTCAATCTTTCCCTTTATGCTATAGCAATGATTTTTGCCTACTGTCACCTCGTTAAGTTAGTTTCTATTGTTCAATAGTCCCCCCCCCTGCATTGGCTTATGGTTTATTTTGTTTGAATTTCAGGAAGGTAAGGCTTTGAAAGTGTTGGCAACGGCTGCTAGGCTAGATATTGAAGACTTTTTGCAGAAGAGAGTATATCTAGAGGTGCTCTTTTACTTGTTCCCATCACCAATTAAATAAATTGTAAATGATGTCTGATTTTGTTTCTATGGATGAAATCAGGTTGAAGTAAAAGTCAAGTCCAACTGGAGGCAGAATGAAGACCTTTTAAAGCATTATGGTTATGGAGGTCAAATTCGTGTCCTATGACATGGTTTGATTTCCTGCTTAAGTTTGTGATCAGTTTTGCTATTATAGTAGGCCCACCAAAATTTTGTATGCATATAATGTGACGTGAATTAAGTTAAGCTTAGTATTCATAGTTGAATATCTCTAGATATTGAAATCTTCAAAAAGAATTCTACATTAAGACTTGCAGTCATAATTTTGAATTTCTAGGGTAGCCTTCTACAGTCTGGGGTTATATCATCCCATGAAATTCTATGTAGCTCATTCATATATTCCGCATGTAGTTTGTTAGTTTGTTCATTGGGAAAGGTCAATGTTCTGAAATGGCAATGTGGATACAGCAATGTCGTACTTGCATATTCTCTTGATACGGTCCATACGGTAGCCGTATTCTTCTTTACCTCTTTGACATTTATATTGTGACGCTAGGTCTTACTAGCAAATAGCAGTATTAGCCCAGTCCAAAGTCCACAATTTCGGACTTCGAAAAAATGTTCGGTAGGTTTTGCATCAGTGAAAATTACATGATATTAACTCCGTTGATTCCGTAGAAGCTAATTACCTGTAATCCTTTTGAATTTCTGTTCCTTCTCCCGTTGGCTTGAATCTTCCAGTATCGGTTTCTTGCAGTCGTTACATTCTTTTTAGGCGTTAACCAGAACCATTACGAGTACAGTCAAACAATCAACTGAATTCCAATAAACAATTAATTAAAGCCGACTTTGAAGTTGAACATAATTTTTAAGTCAATGAATTCATTGTTTATTTTCCCACAAAATTTGCCTACTCAAAACACTTTTGTCTGCTTTGGGGTGTCCGTGATTTGCTCCGTAGATTTTGCTGATCACCGTCTAATCTCCACAAATTCTTCTTGGAACACTTCTATTCATTTTTTCATAACGATATCCTTATTGGTGGATAAATTAAACTTTATCTTGCATTTTATTGGATAAAAGATAATAAGGAACAAAATATAGTTATTATAAAGGATATCTATAAACTCTTTTATGGTCCATGAGTTTCCGAGCTTTCCAGACTTCGCGGGTATCCAATAAAATTCTGAGTTAAATCAAAAATTGAAGTTTACAACATTGCTGTATACCAGACTGAATAGAACTTGATAACCTTCTTCTCATTAAACTTTTTTTTTATCCGTGCCACACCTGCTCTGGAAGATAAAAAGGAAAAACAGAAAGAAAAGCGCACATCTTTTGGACCGTTGTCTTACAATGCAAAATCCTAGTGATAAAACTTGCCTAGATGGGTGTTCTAATCCAATCCAATATCCACACTTCCCAAATATTTGGATTCTTCCCTGTGTCCATGACATCAAAATAGGCTAAAATAGACAGCTTTTATTCAGTTACAAACAACATCGCTATTGTTTCTATGAGTCGTCATCAGTTCGTTAGCATGGAGAACAAACGAAAGCGTGGGGATTGATTGGAGGTGGCCTACAAACCACATGCCATCAATCAAAACGCAAATGCAATATAGAAACTGCTACTCATTTATGCTTGTAACTTTGAAGTGGTGCGTTTGCTGCGGTTCCTGAGGAGATGTTGATATGCAAATGACATTACATTACATACATTGAAGTTTGATGATCGCCGGAATGAATGATGGGAGTGTTGCACATGGTTTGAGATGGCTGCAATGCGATGGATTTGCGACAAATGTTTTACATATATAATTATCGATTCCAAAATGATTCTTATGTACTCTTGACTTGACTACGGTGGTATTTTCATTTAATTTTTATTTATATTTTTTAATTTTTTATAATATTTATAAGTTTTTAGAAATTAAAAAATATTAAAAAATATTATGCAGTAAAAATTTTATTATTTTTTTATGTTAAAAATATATATATTTTTTTGTTTTAAAAAATTTTATTATAGATATTTCTGAACATTTTCTTTATCGGAGAACAATGAAGAAATAATTGCTTGGGGTCCCAAAGTTCGTATTAATAATATCGTTCTTAATGTATGTAATATGTTTTGTTGATTACTGTTAAAGGTTTGCTCTTGTGCGACTACAAAGCAAAGAACGAATCAGAGTGTAACTTTCTTGTATTCTTTTTTTTTCTTTTTATAATCTTTGTGGCTTGCTACGACAGACGATGAGAGTTAAAAGGTTCGTTCGGTGGTTACTTACTTAAAAATATTTTTTTATTTTACATTATTGAATATATTTTCTATAAATTTATTTAAAATTTAAGAAATATAAAAAAATTTATATAATTATTTATTTTATTTTTTTAAATAAAAAATTAAAATTAAAATATAAAAATATTTTTTATTTTAAAAATATTATTTTAAAAATATTTTCAAATGCTTCCTATATAGAGTAGCCGGCTACTTGTCCAATATGCTTATTTGTATAGATCATTACTATTTTGTGCTATGTCGTTTTTATTTATTTGCAAGTTCTGTTCTTTTAAGAACTGATATGTATTCATAATATGTTGGAGGTAATAATAGTTGCATGCCTTTTTTTGTTATAAAAAATAATTTAAAAAAGTAATTTGTGCCAGTTTCCATTAGAAATTCAATTTATTGAAAACTTCAACCTTTGAATAAAGAATTAGTTAGTATGGGCACAAGCCAAGATCAATTCTCACTATCCCCAAAGTCGTTTAACAAAAGAACAGGCTGCAATAAGCCAGATCCATAATGTCTTCAATTCAAGTTTTTTAATTTTATCAAATTTTCTGATCTCTATTCTGATGTTCTAATTAATAGTAAGCAAATTTATAAAATTAAATTTAAATTTAAATAAAATATAATAAATTTTATATAATTAAAATATACTCTTAACTTCTTTAATCACAGCTTGCAATTTTTGAAGTGCTTTCTCCCGTTTGGTTACGTTTCTTCAGCAGCAGTTGCATGACGTTAACTCATCTTTGAGTTAGTTTGCCATATATCTGTTTTTCAAATTTCATGAAATCATACAATGCGATTGAAATTAAAGGTACCCGATGCAAAGATTCTTCGACGCCATTAACATTAAGAATACATTTCTTTTGTCAGTCGAATTTATTATTCTTGAAGAACTGTTGAATGTTGATCGTGACTTTTTCTATTTTTTTTAACTTTTGAAACTTTTCCTTCCACTGTCAACAACAAACCTCTTTAACTGCGCCTAAACAATGCGACCTCCAACACCCTCACATGAACACCTTTAAAAGCTTCCCATCCCCTATATAAGACCAGAAACAGCACCAGGCCAGAGACACAACATAAATTCATTTTCTTCCCATTCCAAACATGAAGAAGATGAGAACCTTAGCAGTCTTGTTAGTGGTTTTCTTGGCAACATATCGTAGTGTTGAGGGCAGAGAGGTTAGAGAAGACTTTGTCAGAACCAGAGGGTTAAACTTTGAGTTGCATGGGAACCCATTCTTTGCAAATGGGTTCAATGCTTATTGGCTCATGGCCATTGCTTCAGACCAATCACAAAGGAGTAAAGTTTCCACTGCATTCCAACAAGCTACAACCCATGGCCTCACTGTTGCAAGAACTTGGGCTTTCAGTGATGGTGGAAGCAATGCCCTTCAGTTATCCCCTGGTTCTTACAATGAGCAAATGTTCAAGGTACAACAACCGAAGTCTCTACCATTTTCAAGATTTTTTTCCCCTGAAAATTTATGAACTTTTCTATTTATATTTTTTTCATCTTGTTTCAGGGTTTGGACTTTGTGGTGGCAGAGGCAAGGAGGTATGGGATCAAGTTGATACTTAGCATGGTGAATAACTATGAAAACTTTGGAGGGAAGAAGCAGTACGTGGATTGGGCAAGGAATCAAGGGCAGAACATTGGATCAGATGATGAGTTCTTCACTAACCCTGTTGTTAAGGGATTCTACAAGAACCATGTCAAGGTATAACAACAAACAAATGAATAGTTTTCCTCTTTAGTTTCTTTTTTCTTTGTGTACCTGTTCTATTTGTAGTAATCCAAGGTGAAGATTTGGTTGAAGATCTAGTTTCATAACCAAGTTCTATGCCGATTTACCAATCCATCGTTAGAGAATTCCTAGAATTTTTCAGTTCAATCCTGCAAGTCGTAATGAGTTGAAGTTTTAGCTTAAAATTTTAATTATATATTGACTTTGCCTTGAAGAAGTCCTAGTCCCTTGTTGTTCTCCTCGTTTGACCTTATGCAGAGTCAACCTTTGAGATGCAGTTTATTTACAATCACAATTCAAAGCTGAAAGAAAACGAAGATGCGATAACACGTTTAGATTTCTACCACACAATATGAATTGCAAGGAGCAGAAAGACAAAATGCTCATGTCAGGAAACTGCTACGGTTATTCTTGTAAATTTGAATACAATAGCAAGTAAATTTTCATTGCAGAGGAGAGAGTTTATAACAAACTTATTAATTAGAATAATTGATATTCTTATAAGAGAACCAATTTCTATTCGCTGATCAATGTGAGAATACTCACAAAATTTTCGTTATCCTGATTCTACAATTTGCTGTTTCACTTTTGAATTAATTGATTTCTTGGAATATATGCAATTCTGTACAACTTTTAATTTCTAGTATTTTTGCTTTCATATGTTTTGGCTGTAAAGCTTTGCTGTAGGGTATTTTATATTGAAGTTGTGAAGGTTATTGGATGCCGTTTAACTGTATAATTCTGTAGAACTTGTTGTCATGTTAATGTTCTTCTTTTCGGTAATTCTTGTCTATATGTAATAAATAATTTTGTCTTTTATTTTCATGTGAAAGACTGTGCTCACAAGGATCAACACCATTACGGGAGTTGCCTACAAAGATGACCCTGCAATCTTGGCTTGGGAGCTTATGAATGAACCTAGATGCCAGTCAGATCCATCTGGACAAAGTATTCATGTGAGAACAAAATTAAAATATATTCAAATTTCAAATATCTAAGATTATTGTTTTGTTTTTATCTTGTCAATTAAAAAATTCTACAGATTCTAATTCTGATAAACATACTTTGATATTACTTAATTTACAGGCATGGATAACAGAAATGGCTGCACATGTGAAATCAGTTGACAGTAATCACTTGCTTGAAGCTGGTTTGGAAGGATTTTACTCAGGATTATCCCAGAAGAATCCAGGTTTTCAAGTTGGAACTGATTTCATATCAAACAATCAGATCCCTGCCATTGATTTTGCAACAGTTCATTCATATCCAGATCAATGGTAAGAAACACTTCTTGAAGAGAATAATAATGAATGGAACTTGCTGTAGACACTTAACCTTGAATCAGTGAATAGACTTTAGTCCTGAGACAAGAATCAGCTAATTAGTTACTATGATTTAGTAGGACCTTAAATATACTTTACTACTCTGAAAAGTTGTCCATGGAAACAATCAACGAGTGATTTTTCTTGAACAACCGGCTTGACATCATTGCCTCCATGTGATTTCCTAGTGATAGAAATAGTTTTAGCTATCCTTATATTCTTAGTAATTTTTCATAGAAGTTCCAAAATTTTCCTTCTATGCCCCGATTTAAGTTTGACTACGAGAGCAGGTTGTACAATTCGAATGATCAGACACAGATGGCCTTCTTGAACAACTGGCTAGACACCCACACCAATGATGCAAAAAACATTCTGAAAAAACCTCTAGTCTTTGCTGAATTTGGCAAGTCATGGAAGGACCCCGGGTTTAGCACTTCTCAGAGGGACGCCATGTTCAGCACCGTCTATTCAAAGATATATTGGTCAGCCAGACATGGAGGTGCAGCAGCTGGTGGCTTATTTTGGCAATTACTCACTCCAGGCATGGACTCATTAAGAGACGGGTATGAAATTGTAATGAACGAAATGCCATCAACAACTGGGGTGATCACTAATCAATCTCTCAAGCTCCGGTACCTCGCCAAGTTGTATTCCAGAGAGAGGAACATCCAGTGGCAGAATGCAAATTTAGGTAGAGGAAATCAAGGAAATTGAGTTTTACAGAGTAAATTTCTAGTGGCCCATAGAGGAAAAGGTACTCGTGATGTGTTTATCAGAATCCAGGAGAAGGAATAGATGATCTTAACTTAGAATACTTAAAATTTTGTATGAAACATTAATGCATTCAGATGTAACGTGAAAATTTTCTTTTTTTTTCCCTTTTCCTTTCATGCACTTAGCATATGTAGTAGTCCAAAAGCAAAGCTGTTACTTTCTGTGACAGGACCAAAATTGTAACTCCTGAAATGAGTTAGATAAGTATCGTACCTTTAATAATGAAACCCATGGAACTTTCATGTCAAGCATTCTTGTCTAATAATGAAACTCATTGAACTTTAATAATGAAACCTTGCAGGAGGTACCATACGTAAAAGTATCAGTTTGAAGCTAATTCTTACTGCCAAAGTTATTTACAGACTCATAGCAGCGTGCTACTCAACAGCTTAATCATCCTTACAAAACTTTTCCATAAGACGCTAACTATAAATATATATGCACCAAGATTCTACAGTACGTCACTAAGCCATCTACCATCAACAGTTCTTGTGTAGTTCGCAATCTTCATGTCCCATCTCTGATACCAGCTTCACGTTACCTCAACTTCACTAAGTTTAAGCTGCATCTCTAAAGAAATTTGTTTCTTTTGATAGTGAGAGGTGTTCTATATGACAGTTCCATCCTTGATAGTAGCATTCTTCAAAACTACTGTTATTCCGGACCTTATACAGAAACCTTCTTCTGGTCGATCTGCTTCTTCAACACCCTGTATAGAGATGAGACATGTTTGCTTGTTAAATCCCATCCAACACATAAATCACCAATTAGTTATGGAGGATAGAGGAAACCTACATCTTTGTTAGCAATGACCACATCTTTCCCAATCCTGGCATTCATATCAATGATGCAATTCCTGAAAGAAAATATAGATGGGTTCATGTCGTGTTGTTGCATTCTTCTTTAATGCATTTAACTAGTAAGAAATGAACCATCTCACCTGATCTTTGAATTTTGTCCAACACCAATAGGAACCTTCCCCTCCGCCAGCATAGCTGCAATTTCAGATTCTGTCTCGTAGAAGTCAGCGCCCATCATCATGGTATCCTGCTCAACATGCAAAGTAACTTGTAAGGCAGAAGATACTGTCAGTTCAAGTATCTCTTATCGACTAATGCGCACTAGACGCTAGACGCTTCGACATGTATGGGCAAAGAAGCAAAGGATTTTATAACCAATGTACGCACAGTGAAAGGGAGCCAATTATACTGATCTAAAGTTGTCTATTATTCAAGCTATGTCATGCTTTCCAAATTTTTTGCATAAAACTGTAAAATCCATTATCGCATTGTGCTCAAATATAAAATATAAAACATGCATACAAATTTCGCACACGGGCACACACTTGCGTACATGTGAAAGGGATATTCAAATGTGAAAGGGAGTAACAAAGACCTAATAACTATCCCTAGGTCAGTTGTTTCATTTCCCAATTTACATTCCTAGACAAACTGCTCAAGGTTTTCTACATAATGTCTCAGAGCAGAATATCACAGCAAATATATGCTTTTTGTAGACTTTTGGAATAGGTAAAGGCATCAGCTAGTACTATCTTCAAAAATTTTTCATCAAATCTGGGTTTCCAACAACCACTTTTTTCTTCAAGGGCAATTGAACAAATTGTATCTGTTACTCCGTATTTAACAAATCTAAGCCATGCAAGGTGAAACTATTACATGGTGTTAATGTTGAAATGAATACGAGTTACACAAACTCACCATCAATTCTACTCCACTCTCCAAACGTGAACGCACCCCAACAATAGAATGCTGGACTGAACATTCTCGCAAAAAGCAACCATGTGAGATTATAGCATCCTTGATCTGCAGATGTTCACCAAACCGGCAAACCATTAAGATCACCTAGCTAACACCATGATAGAACGTACCTTCTTTTTCCTTGACGTACCTGACATCTGTCTACTTTGCTTGGAGGCAAGAAACGTGGTGACGTATAGAATGGTGTCTTGGGATCATAGAACTGAAACTTTGGTGGCTGCATAAAACATTTGTATATGCCAGCAACTTCAAATTTCAGGGCATGAGAAGGAAGATACTACAACAATAGCATGGTATACAATATTTACAGAAATAGAAAAAGCTAGAAGATATAACGATCTTCTATAAAAGAGAATGCATCCAAGTACAAACTCTGATATATGTATACGTGCCACAATGTGGAACCAAATAAATTAAATAAGATGAGGTTAACCCATTTTTCATTTCAAGTCCTCATTTTGTAACATAATAACAATTATTTTATTAATAGATGATGATGACCTGATCTGCTAAAGCCAAATTTGCATCAAAAAATGCTCTGATGGTTCCAATGTCCTCCCAATAATCACTAAATAAGTAAGCCTGCCCACAAACCAAGTGTATAGTAGTTAGTAAAATATAGGAACCATAGAAGACCAGGCAGGAAAGAATATCTGATTACAAATTTAAAAATAAAGGAGCATATTCATTTTGAGTTCCATTCCACCTGAACATTGAATTCCTTCACAGCTGAAGGAATGATTTCTGATCCAAAATCGTTTGATGTTGGGTACCTCCACCTGCAAAAGATTGTCAGAATACAGGCATGCAAATGAAACTGTATCAGAAGAGCTGGAACTTACGTAAGAAGCTTCAGAAGAAGGTCTCTTCTGAAAACATAAACCCCCATAGATGCAAGATACGGATACCGCATGGCTTCTTCACGAGACAGTCCAAAAACTGTTGTATCATCTTTCTGCATGAAAACAAAATATTTATTATCCATCAAGGTCCGTGACTACATAATGGTAACAATGTAGAGATAATACATAATCCAAGGAATCATTGAAAATTCAAATGCACAAGCAGATCCTACCATTGACTCCAACTCAGGACCCTTAGGTTTCTCTGAGAATTGAACAATCCGACCAGCTCTATCGATCTTTACCAGCCCACAATCCGATGCCCGACTTCATATAATTAAAGCAAAATCAATAATGAAGCACACTCTGTACTAAGCTATCCGCATAATAGTAAAAGCAAAAAAGGAGGCAACAAAATTACATGGCCAATAGCAATAGTTTATAGGCAATTGAAGAAAATATCTATAAAATAAAAAAAGTAAAAACAAATTTTTTTTAAATGGAAAAATTTACTTCTCCAGTTCAGTAAGAGATGGCAAATTCTTTATGTGGGCGTAATGTGTTAGCACAGACCATGAGATGCACAGCAAAATATTAAATAATGTAAATATCATTGAGTAGATATTCTCAGCCATTTCAATGCATCACATCATGCACCACATTAGAAAGTTAGAATTATTATCATACAAATATGACCAAGTAAGTCTTTTAGTACCTTTATTTCGTTACAATTGACACATGTGAAGATTTCCTTTGTGATGTATGATATGGTGTACTTAAAATGGAATAGGGGATTTTTCAACCCCATTTTAAGCCAAATGAATGAAAATTGGAGTAGTGGAACGAGTGCAGCCACAAGTATTTCTAATCTCCGCTGGCACAAAAGGACTCTAATATGAGTGTCTAAAAGATTTCCCTATCTGCAATGCAATAGTAAAGAACAAGCTAGATACAAGAGCTTTAGGGGAATTATAAACTCAATTAACCCATAAAACTTGAGAAAGTTCAATGACAAGCAGAAGAATATGAAACTGATTTCATAATGAGTGGTTGCTCTCTTACAATAGAAAAAGTCACCTAGATTTAGCCTCAGGCTGTAAAGATATTTACTTGTATTTCAGTTTGTGTTACCAATCTCAGCTGTCATTTCATAATGTGACTTGAGGTCAAAGCAAAACACTTCAGGAACCATGACTGTTTTGTTTCCTACATCCTAGAATTGCAAAAACTCCTAAACGGCACATGTCCATAAAGAGACCCACCAAGAAATATCAAAAATACCCTGTAAATGATCCAAATTCAAAGTCATAGATAGAAGATTTATTTTCCTAATCAAATGTATTTACTAACACAATTTAAGTGATAGACTAAATAGGCCCAATACCTATCATCCAAAGGTGTACACGAAATCGAAATATCAGCACCGGAGTAAATGTGCTTCTGCAATCATGCAATAGATCATGTGATGTTTGAACAAGGCATGACAACTTTTCAAGTAAAGTGAAAAGTTGGTCACCAGCTACTGCTAACTATAAAACAAATACATGCCTGCACAAAGTCCATGTAATCCATACGGTACAGTTGGTCACCAGATAAAATCAATATGTGCTCAATATGTTTGCTTTTTGTATCCTGCAACAATGAAACAATCTCTTTTTTAGAGATACAAGAAACTTCATGGAAGTAAGGAAGAACAAAACATAAGGTGTCATTATACAGCTATCTATCATCAACCAACGATCCCACCTCAAAAACCCAAGTGAACTTTCTTACTGCATCAGCTGTTCCCTGGAACCACTTCATCCCAGCTTCACCAGGTGTCTGAGTAGCTGCCAGAACCTGCTTATTCAGATAAATACCTTAATATTGCCGTAACAAAATCAGTTTCAAATAGTCAGTAGTAACATTAAAAGAAACATTGTAAAATAGGTAAGTAAAATCAACTTAATTGTGTATTTTGAGATTGTGACTTGAATATGCATCCAACTATAAAAGAAAGAGTTCTCTATAAATATAGCAGAGCTTGGTCTAGATAGCTTTATTAACAAATTATCTGACAATTTTTCATATTATAGAACTCAAATATTTCGTCACGGCAGACAAAACAAAATGCCTAATCAAAAGAACCTCCTCCAAAATAAGTTACCCTAAGATGGTGGTCATAATTAGTATGTACCATTCACTTAGCCTTATACCGGTGTCCTAAGTAAGTTAAATCAAGCATCTTTGGAAGTGTCAAACGAGATGATGTCCAGATAAACGCAGATTGTGAAACAATAAGAATTAGAACTCTACTAACAATGCAGCAGCACTAGGCAACAAGACATTTCACACGTTAGACTGACAGCAAAAGTTGGTTTACTTTGCAAGAAACACACAAATACATATCCATGCCAACATATTCAACAAAGGCTAGAAGCATCAAATCTAAACACAATTAAGGGTTATGAGACAAGCCAATGCAATTCCTCTTACTTTCCACAGTGAACTAATAGAGTGTCTAACTTTACCTCCACAAATCCATCTCCAAAGCTGATGCCGTTCCCAAAGTTATAAGTTCGAGAAATATGGCGATTGAGAGACTGTGAATTGAACTGTGTCATGATGAATATCTTGTTTATCCCACTGTTAATGCAATTGCTCATAGGAATATCAATAAGCCTATAGCACCCTGCAATCGGAACCTGAATAACAGAGAAGCACATTAGTGCATGTCACGTGTTCGACTCTAATAATTTTTAAGACCAAGCTGTCACTAAATCTATTTTGGAGAAGAATTATTAAATAACAGTAAAAAGGTCTGAACTGTGCTCTCCAAACTACTCTAATGATGGAGTGCCTGAATCGGTGTCAGAAGTGGAAAAAAGTGTACTTAGCAGAACACTTCGTGTGATAAATACCAAGGGCAACTTTTTCACTGAAGATATATCTACAAGCTTCAATAACTTTTTCTGTTACAACGAAAAGCCATAGTTGTATATCAAAAGGGCACCTTTAAATTTTGGTACGCTGAGGTTTGCATAGCTCAAGTTTAAGATAAATTGGCTCACGCTATGCATACCCATAATTTCCCAATGCATGTATTAAAACATGAAGTTACGCTAAGACCAAGTCTCATAATAGAAATCAAAGTTTTCCACTTGAGAACCACTATTAAATCTTGGAAATTTAAAAATATTGCAAAACTTGGAGATAATTTCCTTCTTGATTCTTTTACTAAAACAAAAGATTGAAGAGTCAGATTCAACAGCACTATTTACAACTAAAATGATCTAAACTCTACAAATTACAAATTATTAGCTATATATAACTGGTAATGCAAATTTTCAGATGCTTACTGCAGGTGTAGCTCTAGTGCTAGTGAGAGGGACAAGTTGAGTTCCAGCTCCTCCTCCCAATATGACAGCTGCTATATTCTTTGGATCTGCCCGCTTTCCTCCAAATCTTGGTGCCTGGAAATACTGATCAATGATTTGTGGTTAATCAAATTTCACATGCTACAAGAAAAAAAATGAGAATGGTTTTCAAAAGCGAACGCATCAAAGTTAAGTATTTGGTCCCTTTCAGTTTACTAGAAAGTTTTCAAGATCAGATTTCAAAACTTCCATGTGAAGCACACCAAACAAAACAAAATTGCCAAAATCAGTAAACAACAATAACTTATAGACTTTTGTTTAGCTAAAATTTATAGGCAAATTATAAATCATGAAAGAAACTCTGATTGATAGTATTTCACTCATTACTTAAATCCAATCCAGTGGTTGTTTTACTTTGCTAAACCTATCAATGAGTTTTAACAAAAGGTTTTAACAAGAAAAACCCAAACTTTATCATAAAGAATTAGACATGATCCAAAATTACGAGCACCATGATCACCCAAGGAAGCATTTCCTAACTTCAAATAGTGAAAAAAGCATTCCAATAAATAGATCAATTAAACTCTTTCTGTGTTCTGTTGGTTAACAACAAATTCAACAAAGCCATGATAGAGATTTTCTTATGGTGGTTTAGTCACCACAGTCTCCTTGTTGACATCTGAAGTGAGAACAGAGAATGCAACGCTAGCTTTCCCCTTTCCATTTAAACTCTTTATTTTCTCATTCTTTCTCATGTAGCTGTTCAAATTCTTCCCAGCCAAACCCTTTCCCCATAATCCGCTCTCCACACTACTGAGACCACCTCTTTTAGCTTGGCTCACACATTCGCTAGGCTTCATCGCCAAACTGCTGAACTCCATCACAGTACCCATCATTGTGCCTTGGGACTTAAATTCTTCTTAAACAATCCTGCAAATCCATGGATCAGCTAATTAGTACTACTAAAATAAAAATGCATACAAGTCTAGATCAGAGTGGTTGAATCCTGAAAACAATAAATTGGAATACTGAGAAAACACAGACATGATTAAGAAACCATCGATATCCAACAACCCATGATCGTTGCCTCCTCTCTTGTGCGGCATAGGGAGGCTAGAACACAATTTTTTCCCTAAACAAGAATGCATTTAAAAGATGCCATTAACTATCAAAACTATGAGAAAACCATTCAATTAAGTTCAAGAAAACAAAACTTCAATCTAGAGAAAGATTTGAACAAGGTCCCAAATTGCAAACCTTGATGAACAATTGAAAAGAGAACAGAGTTCAAGAACCAATCCAAGGTTTGATCTCAAGGGAGTGTCAATTAATTAACACAACTTACTAGATCATGATCACAAGGAAAAGCAGAATTAAACTAGCTCTTGGGGGAAAATAGACAGTGATCAACAAAACCCAGATGAGAGACCTTGTAAACTTGATGAAACTGTGGCAAAAATGGAGAGAAAACCCCAATAAGAAAGTAATAAAAGGTGATACAGTAATTGGTATGAATAAAGTCGTAAATGAATGAGAGATTTTTGAAAGTAACCGCAACAACTAGAGATCAACGACACCCAATATCAAACAGAACAATCAAAATAACAGATCATCAAGAACCCAGATCAGAACGCAAACCTTGATGAGCAAGTAGTTTGATCAAAGTGTGAAATACAGAAGCTTGAAATGGGGTGAGAAATCAAGAATGCAAAGGTGGGATTTTAATGGGTTATGAGGGGAGAGATTTTTTTGGTTTGGTGTACGACTGGGAAGCAATGGTGAGGCAAAGAGGGCTATATGAACGGTGGGAGTGTAGAAAGAGCCAAAAGAGACTACTGTGAATGGTGACACAGGCCATGGCATGCCATGTGAGCAACTCACGTTAATTCCCCTTCTTGTGTCTACTTCTACTTTAATCGAACGATTTTTTAGTTCCACTTTTCAAAGTCTTTTTCTTGACAAAAGCGTTAGTTTGTGTTTCTGATTCAAGTGCAAGCAGAGATCCCAACATGCAACTTCACTGATTGGGAAATCAAACTTTACATGATTTCTCTCTTCTTTTTCCCCTTCATTTTATTTCTATTCTTCATTTTTCATTCTGTTTCTTGGATTGAATATGAAGATTTGATTTTCTGGAGAGTAATGCTCTTCATTCGAGGCGGTTTTTAGACCTATAAATTACATTTGATATGAAAACTTGTTAACTTAAATGTTGACTTCTCTAAATACATCAGTTAATTAATTTATTATAAGTTAATTTTGAATCGAACAAAGACTTTAGAGCGCGTTTGGTTTATCTTTTAAAAAATTATTTTTAATTTTTTAATTATATATTTTTTAATATATATTTTATAAATATTTAAAAATTTAGAAAGTGTAAAAAAATTCTACAAAGTGAGATCTTTTTATTATATATTTTTATTATTTTTTAAAAGTAAAAAAAAACTTGTTTTTCAATAAAATAAAAATATCTTTCATTTCAAAAAATTTTATTTTATAAGAACTTCCAAACGATCTTGATAAATAATTGAATACTACACACATTTAAACATGTTTTGGTTAAAATGTTTTCTCATGCATAATAAGTATATGATAAAATTTTGTTTAAGGTTACACATTTAAATCGAACTTCAACTCAATGATTCTTTAAATGATTATATTACTTAAACAGATAAGGTGCTCATATAGGTGTCAACATGAAAAATCAAAAAAATCAGCAAAAAAATTATTGATTGAGGTATTTAAATTTATATTTATGGCCAAATAATAAGGAAAAAATATTTATTTAAACTCTTTTTGTTTAATAAAATGATGAATTCATGTAGAATAAAAATAATATAATTATTTAGTACTAGAACATGTGACATAAATGAACAAGTAGAAAAATCAAATAATTTCAGTCCAGGAGAATAAACCCTAACAGAAAATTCCTTACATCGCTTCTCTCCATTGTTGTCTTCTTTCATTTCACTTTAATAATTCACTCGTTTTTCATAAACCAAATAAACAGAAAAGAAAATTTTTCTCAAATAGAAGGAATACCAAACACAAAATACGAAGAGATTTACGGAACAAAAGTCATGTGCAAAACACGTGAAATTGTCGAGTCAGAGAATAACGGGTCCATCAAGAGGCGTGTAGAATATTAGGACTCTTGGTATTTCTTCCTAATTTAATTTATGACGCATGTCATATGGTGGGGCAATCTTTGTCCAGCTCTGCTTTTGGTCCGAAATATCAACGTGGTCTTTAGTCTAAGGCTGTGTTTGGTTCAAAAAAAATAAAAATGCTTTTAAAATTGCTTATGAAATAAAATTTTTCTAAAATAAAAGATATTTTTATTTTTTTAAAAAATAAGTTTTATTTTTTTTATTTTCAAAAAAATAATAAAAAGAGACAATAAAAAGATCTCACTCTGTAGAATTTTTTTACACATTTTCTAAATTTTTAAATAAATTTTTTATATATTTATAAAATATGTATTGGAAAATGTGAAATGAAGAAAAATTGATAAGCAGTTTACGGTAAGCTGTGCCAAACACCCCCAAAGGAGATGGGGAGAAGGAGAATCAATTTTTCTTGGTTGTGTGTTTGGTTTAAGAGTCGCTTTTTAGAGGAGAAGGAGAATGGGGGAGAGAAGGGAGAAAAAATGTACACCTAGTAGCATAATTTACAAGCCTATTTTTTCATTTATGCCCTTCTTATTTCTTCATCTCTCTACTCGTTTTCACACACAGCAACCTGATTATTCCTTCCGGCGTGTCTCACTTTTCTCTCCGACGTTTAGCTCCTCTCCTCGTCCTCCTTGTTTTCGTGTGTCTTTTCTTCCTCCGACATTTTTATCTTTTTTTTTCAATTATTATAAAAAAATACATGTACAAGAGCATTTTTGTCTTTTTTTATAATTCTTCTTCTAATTTAAACACAATTTATCCTTCTACTTCTTTCCCTTTATTAATTTATCCAAACACCATCAAACTTTTCTTCTTTCCTTCTTTCTTTTTCTTTTCTTATCTCTTTTTTTCTTTCTACTTCTATTTTTTTATGAACTCTTCATCCAAACACGGCGTTAATTTTCGCCGAGAGTTTAGAAGAGTATATTTTCAAATCAAATTAATTAAAGATAAAAACTTTATAATGTTTCTACCACCATAATTTTATTTTCTTAAATTATAACAACTTTATGCTCATAGGAAAAATCTAATAGTGTAATAAGAGATAAGCCCAACTATATCGGTACCTCAGTCTTATAACCTAAATGTATTTAATTAATTAACTCGTGATCCTCCTTTCTTTGAAATAAATATCAATTTATTCAATTGATGCATGCTCTGATCAATTAATTTAGAAGCAGCATCTTGACAAAGAGATTATTAATTTAAGTTAATTTTAAAGTAACGAGTCAAAACAAAAGTAATATACCAGACTGCAAATTAGAAACAGGCGCATTCAAGTGTTTTTGATTTGTGCATAAAATCTCAGCCGCCCAGGTGTTCTACTTAATTTCTCCCACCAAGAAAAATAGGCTGGGTGATAGAGTCGTGGAAACAATTGTTTATTCCATATTTCGGACTTTAGCTCTATGGAACAATATGCTACTGCTGAAACATGGAAGAATTGAAATCTTAGATCAAAATATTATGTATGGATGATATGAACTGCCTAAACAAGAATTCTTGAAGGGCGAACAACCAAAGCCTATTACTCACTACATCAAACAATTTCCATTAATGAAACCATAGAAATCCATCGGAAAATCAAAAATACGCATGTCCGATGAAATGGTTGTTGCTATCTGCTCCAATAACGAATCATTGGTTTAACTGAATAACTAAAGAAAATAGATAGACCTTTCTCTTCGTCTCAGGTCGATAGATCTTCTTAATTGGAAGATCTCCCATATGGATAATACACATTCTAGTTTCCCAAGCCTAATTCTAATTGTTTTGTTCCGAAGCAAAGATATCTACGGAGGCCGGTTCGTCCTATTCAGATATTCACAACCAAAGGGTACTGGATTCTCTTTCGGATAGGGCCTGAAAGGAGAAGGAAGGCTGGAATGCCAACGCCAACAGACGTCTGTCTATTCTCTAATTCACTCGACCCGATAGTACCCACTTTGGGGGCGTTCAGTGCCAAAGTCACTGAAGGGGGTAAGTCGCCAATCCCTAAAACGGACTAGGTAATGTACTTTATCTGCTGAGTTACGGGTACTGGTGGGTATTTTACCAGATTTCTATCAATCTATCCTTGTGTGATTCCTATTGAATCATATACTCGGGGGGTGGGTGCAGGCCGGACGATTTCAAAACAAACTCCTCATTCACTAGATAGAGAAGATCGCCAAGATTTCGTGATCCGCTGCCAAACCTATTCCAATTCGCAAGTTGTGTAGCTATAAGAATTCACATAAGATAGTTTGTTTTGATTTTAACATGCTGCATTTGCTTTCTATTAGACCACAAATCTGGCGATAACTTGTTTGCTCGCATAAGTGTATACCTATTTAATGGTATTTGCATGCATGATGAGGTTTGGAGTTATGGTACAGTGGGCAAGAATTATACAAGATTATTCAATTAACTAGTTATTATTCGTGTCATAGGCTAGCTTTGGTAGGCTAATGTGCATGTTTCTTTTCTTTTTCTTTTTCTTGGTGTGAGTAAGCGTGACCTACTCGAATACCATACAGACAAGTATCGTGCGCATAATTGTAAGAACCGGACCAGACATCGAACCGAAAAACTGTCCGGGTCACGGTTCTCGGGTTGAACCGTCGGGTCAATAATATTAAAGCATTTTTAACTAATAATAATAATTATAGTAAAAAATTTACTGCTAATGACACTATCAATAATAATAGCTATAGCAATCATAATAAAAAATTAGAGTATTTTTATTATGTCATTACTATCAACAACAGTAATAATAATCACAGTAAAAATTAAAATATTGCCACCATAATTGCCACCACCAACAATAATAATAACAACTAAAATTTATAAATAGAAATTTTTAAATAAATTAGGAGATTAGAAAAAAATAAAACCATAAAATAGATAAATCATAAAAGAGATATAACTAATTTTTTTAGGTATACATATTTGAGTCTAAATATTTTACAATATTAAAAATTAAAAAATCACTAATAATTGATATTTATAAATAAGAAATAATTAATTATATTTTTTGCATTATCACATCCAAATGCTAAATCTAAACTACATATCATTTTTCAACATAGAGCTATTAATAATTATTTTTATATTAAATATATCATCAATTTAAAATTTTTTAAAAATTATTTCAACCCGGTTTGACCTGGACGGGCAGGTCGACCGGATTGAAGCGGGTCAAAACGGATCAAATTAGGTCGAAATGAGTTGATTGTATAAACGGTCTTTTTGCAAACCCGGACCGATTTACCGTCCGGGTCTGAGAACTATGATCGTGCGTTACAAATAACCAACCCTAATAGAGTGAGCCCCTAGGATACAAGATTTTCATTGTGCTTATAAGATTTTTATGTCAATTAGATGTAAAGCTAAAGCTAGCTCGAGAGTATTTAATCTCTTTTTCAACAGCATAAGTCGCGTCATCTTAATAAATCATACGTTATAAATAACTATCACAGATATGACACGATTAGAATTCTATTCTAATATTATATCTTACAAGTATAACTATCGTCTATCAGTAATGATTAATTTTTAATTATTATTTTCTTCATAATTATAATTATTTCATAATATCAAAGCAATTCCAATCTTAGATATTACTATTATTATATTTATTAATTACAAATGTTATTATTATTTACTAATGATTATTATTTTGATTTTTGTTGTATTTGGCGCATCCAAATAGCACCAAATTCTCTCCCTTGATTTTGAGAATGGTTTTTCACCGTTAGATTCATTATCAATTCTCAAAGTCAATCCTCATTGTGAGTTCTTACTATTATCTCCGCGTGCTCTTTTTGAGAATGCTTCTCACTATCAGCTCTCAGCATCAATTCACTATTATATTCTTATGTCAGTTCCTCATGCTCTGTTTGAGAATGGCTTCTCACTATTATTCTCACAACAAATTCCTTGCTTCCGTTTTGAGGGTGACTTCAGATCAGTTTCACTGTCAATTTCTTCTTACACCACTTAGGAGGTTATTCATAACCTGAGAATTTTTTCAATATGTGCATTTCATTTGCAAAACCTATATTACTAGAGATATTGTAGATAAACTTTACACAATCAATTCAAAAATGAAGAGGTGAATTGAATTGATATTTTAAAATTTTGATTAACAAATTATCCTACGGATGGCAGTAAAAAAGTCAGTTATGATAGATCTGATTAGCTAAAAGTTGAACAAAGAGATATTATTATGAGATAGCATGAATTTAGTTGGTTATGTTTGGGATAATTCCTGTAATGACAAATGTTAGTAATTTTAAAAAGATTCAAAAGCATACAAAAAATTATATAGCTTATACAACAGACTTCACAAGAGGATTTACATAGTTCAACAAATTTTTTTTGCTTATATCCACTGTCACTCTTTGATAAGAGTGAAAAATTCACTAGTCTTTTCAAAAAGCTATATTTATCAAAGCAAAATATTTCACTAAGCACACTTGTCTTAATACTTTTCTTGTACTACACAAACCGCTCCATCATCCTAAAAACTTGTCTTCCCGGCTGGACAATAAAAACCATTATAAGATTAATGATTTTGCTCTGGACTCTACGAAACCCTATCACAATAAGCACTAACCTTACTTTGTTGTGTAGGTTAGAATATTCTTATTAGAGCACAGAGTCTATCTCACATTTAAATATATCACCAGAGAGCAATATGAGAAGATAAAAATATAAGACTGCTTATAGAGTTAGTTTATTGGTTGGTTCAATAGCTTTGTTTGGTAAAATTGTATTGGCTTTTTAAACTTCTCAGTATGTATATACTTTTTATTCTCCTTTCATTATTTTCTACTTCTCACTCCCTCTTTACTGGACTTGTGCTTTTGCTTATATATTTTTTTATTGCAGCTCCCACTAGTGCTTACTCGCATGTTGCAATGGTATTCTTTTCGTTTTGCTCCGCGTCTCACTTCAGAGCTCTCTAGACTTAGGTGATGACTTACTTCATGAAATATTTTATAGGTCTTTAGTTAGCCCATCTCATGCATTTACTCTTTTCAATTGGGCTGTGCTTTTGTTTCCATTAGCATTGAATACAGTTGGTGTTAATTTGAGTTTTCTGCTTATTCATACATCGACTTACTTCGACTATAGAACTTCTTTCTTGGTGTAGATTGTAGTGACTTAATCCAAATTTCAAACTTGAGGTTGGATTTAATTCGAATTTCTCGCTTTGAAAATTGTTGATTGGCATGAAGTTTTCCTACGAGCCAATGATGCTTTTGTTCTGCTTCGGATCAACTAGGTCTTATTTGCAACTTCAACACCTTCTCTGGCTCTTGAGCAATGTTTGCCAATGAATGGAATCAGTAGTTATTTGTTGCAAGTGTGTGAATCGGATGTTTGACTCCTGTGTCTTTTTCTATTTATTTTTGATGTTGTAGAACATGACTTCTATCAGTTGATGTATTGTTTCATTGTGTAGCTGAATACTTGACCTAGAGGTAGTGAATGATTGTCTCCTACAAATAGCTAGCTATTCTGTGGCTATTTGTAGGTAAACTTTTCTTCTTATAATATATTTTGCTTCTTGTCTGTTACGTATAATATGATACGTTTCTACAAATTTTTGTAGAACTTGAATTAGCTGATTAGCCCATCCTAAATAATAAATTTTTAACTTTTAATAATAATAATTATTATTAAACTTAACCGTAGGTTCAAATAAATATTATTCATGTACGAAAAAATGCTCTCCAATATAATCATGTATTTAGGACTATAGTTTTTTACTATAACAATTGGGCTGCTATACAATAGCAAACAATCAAATTTGTTATGAGTAGATGAAGCATATTGAGATCGATTGTTATTTTGTTTGTGATAATTTTTTAAGAAGTAATTATACGGATCAATGATAAGTGTCTTGTATACATTTTTTAATATCTTTGCTACAAATTAAATATGGTTTTTCATAACTATGAGCTAATTTTTTTTAGTTGTGTATATGCTAGGTAAATAAAGAAGAGTTAAAAAAAGATAACCATAGAGATGAGTTCAGAACATAAGAGAAATGAAAAAACCATAAAGAAGAAAATAAAGTAGAGAAAAAAAGGATGGCTGCGATGGATTATTTCTTCCCGGTTAGATTTCATCTTTTCTATTTTCTGATTTTCCTCCGTGTATAGCCAAACCCCTCACTTGAACGTGAGCAGAAGCACGATATTCGCTCAGCCTTGAAGAATCCTCATCGCAACTGAATTCTTCTGCGTCTGCGATTCTCTCTTCACTAGATCTGAGCAGAAGAAGATCAGTAATGTTTCTGGAGTTCTGTTTTTGGTGAAATTCCTTCCTGTTAAAAAGAGAAAAGGAATTTGAAATATAAATAAGACTGGAATCCAATTTGAAAAAAAGAAAAATCATCCAGAGAGCTACCACAGATGAGCAAAAGACTCTACAAACTGGATCATTGAACTATTAAGGAGAACAGAATGAAAGACAAGCAGCAATATCGGAATAATTCGAAAAAGTTAGTAATGATACAATAAATGACATACTAATATATCAACCATGGTAGTGGATCTTAACAGTTAGAATAAAATGAAAAGTGAATCTAGTGATTTCATAAAATGCAGCTTTTGTTGTCATATGCGTCTCATCTTTTAATTATGTTTATTGTCAAAAAATAAACATTAAAAAACATGATTAGGTTGTTAACAATTTTTAAATATACGAGAATATGTATGATAGAAGCATTTCTTCTAATGAGATGATCTTTACTGGGAACAATACTCCCTTCAGTTTGTTTAAATAAACTACAAAATAATAATAAGTAAATACAATAAGAAAGTAAGACATATAATCCCAGTTAATAGTAGTGTTGCTAGCAGTAACCAAAGCTGATAATCTATGTTGTATCATCTTAGAAATATGTTTTGATGATCACAAATATGAAGAATTATTGTATATAAAATGCGAATGGTTTAATCTCAGTTATTGAAATGAGCATTACAGGATTCTGTCAGTACCACCAAAATTTAGTCACAACACAGCCAGCTATTATATAGGAAAAGACTCACGGACGAATGAAGAAATAAAAATCACATAGCCTGATCAGAAGAAACAAACAGAAAACAGCATTCAACTACACTGATGCTTAATACAAGGAACTGCTACAACAACGTTTCAAAATCTAACCAGACCCACTTACACCGAGACACAACAATGCGTCCATAAAATCAAATTTTCAGATAAAGAGAAGAAGAGGCGCGCACTGCCACCGGCGAGCATTAATTACAACAATACACATCAAATCATTTTCAAGGGTGGCGAATTGAATGTTGATGCACGATCCGGCAAGGATCCCATCACTCCAAATCTGTCATCACCCAGAGTAGTTCAACGGGCAAATTTTATCACCTTGAAGATCGGGAAGAAGGAAGGCAACGGGAATTTTAAAACGGCAGCCACCCTGTAAAGAAGAAAGATATAAAAAATGTAAAACCAGAGCTGAAAGAGTAGAGAGCAACAAGCCAAATATTTTCTCTAAAAAACCAAGATATCTCTGCTCCTACTGAAGCCAACAATCTAAGAAATTTCATTTTCATCTCAGGCTTCCAATTTGATCATCTCACTTCACTCACTGGTGTGGCTAAAATTACCTAAGAAAACTTAGAGATTCTATCCTAATTTATCCCGCAAGTGCACGGTTGTCGCCTACCGTATAGCAAATAATAGGTTCGATCCACAGGGACTGATGCTAACTCTAACTCAAAACTTATCTCATAAAATATGTAATAGGATGGAGATTTTTAATTAAATTACAAATATGTATAAAAATCAAATAATAATAATAAAAATAAAATTTTTAGAAACAGAGGAAATAAGATAATTGAAATTTTAGAATCCACCACTAGTGTCTATTGTTTGAATCCTTAATCAAGTGTGAGTTTTATTATTGACTAATGTGAAGATTTCGTACCTAATACTTTGGTCCAGTCCTTAGGTCATATTTCAATTATGATCCTAACTTTGGTCCAGTTTAGAATCACTTATCTCTTATTTATTCTAATTTTGGTCCAGTACAGAATTAAACAAGAGATGCATTAAAAATTGCGAAATCAGAAATCATGCAATCATGTTCTCTTTAGTCCAGAAAATACTAATCACAGTTATTAATCCTAAGCTCTTTTGTTATGTTCTGATTGATCCTCGCAAACATGATTAGACAAATAATTCAAACTTCAAACTCAATGTTGATCACACATTTAAATTCAAAATCTAAAATTTAATTAATACAAAGATTAACAAATCACAAAATATTCAACAATTATTAATCACAATAATGTTTAATAATGCAAACAATTTCACTAAGGTTTCATCCAAAATTTCAGTCAAGATGTTTAGCTACTCATATAAATAATACAAGCAATAAAATTCATTGAGATAAATATGAAAAAAAAGAACATCAAATCTGGTTGGTTGTTGCTTTGTCCGCCGTCAAGCTTTGCCCCCCTCCTCGGCCTCTAATTTGTTCTTTGTTTCTTCGTCTCTATTTCTTCGTCTCTCTCTCTTTCTGTGTGAAGATTTCAATTTTAAAGCCAAGCAAATTTCAGTTGAGATTTTCTCTCCCCCTTTTTAGCAAAGAATCTTGCCGAAGATCTAGCCAAAACCCCAAGAGAATCAAAGAAAAATAAAACAAACATATGATTCCCTTCCTTAACGGAAACGCGCCGCTCCCCCATTTTGGTGTCTGCAGCAGCCAATAAGAAAAAAGAAGTTTTCCTTCTCACGTGAGGAAGATTCTCCTAGGGCAGCATTACTTGTAAGCTTATAGCTCCTCTTTCTTTTACATTGGGCTCAATGAATTTAGTGAGCCCATGCACTCTTCTAACCATTGGTTTGTCTCAAATTTACTGCATTATTAGCTCTTCTACATTTGTCCAACTTGTCTTCATTATTTAACATTCACAAAATGTAAGAAAATTTTAGCTCATTAATAAATAAATCAATATATAATATGACCAAAATATTATTATAAAGCATATAATTATATCTTTATTAATACCCCCAAATTTAAACTTTTACTAGTGCTCGAGCAAAATAATTAAAATGCATACCAAACTTTCACAAACTATTCTCATAGAACTCATTTTTACGCAAAGCTTAATCAATCATAAATAATAAAGAATATTCCAAGCCTAATGCTCAAGTCAACACATTCTACAAACTCCCATAAATGCGTTGTACAACAAGCAAATCAACTTAATCCTCACATTCAAAGAACACGTGCAACATACTAGAAGGAAGTTTAAAGTTCAAAATCCATAAGTTCATTAAGAAATCATCTCCCCATTGCTCATACAGTTTTTAGAGAGTCAAAAAGTTATTTCAAAGGTTGTAATGAATACAATCAAACTTAGGAAGTAGTCAAAACACAAAGAAGTCAAGAGTATATATATATTTTTTTAACTTAAAAAAGAACAAGGTATACTCAAACATTGGCCCAATTTTACGGCTCCTTTATTTTTATTAAATTGCTCTTTCTTTACCCTTATACTTTTGAATGACTCTTTGACAGCTCTGTCTCTCAACTATCCCTAATAAATGAAAACAAACAATACAACACAAGAAAATACTAAGATCAACTCTAAGCCTCGTATTGCATGGTGATAAATATCGTCACTTGTTACGGATTATGAAATTAAAATGCTCTGTAAAGCGTATTCAATTGCACTGTCTAGAATAGCAAAAGAATTTTATCAATTCACACACAACACGATTTAAAAGAAGAAAATAGACTTAGCTGACAAGAACATTAGACAAACAAACTCAATATTAATTATGGTCTCAAAAGCTATGTTAGAAAAAGAGTTCAAATTCATCATTGAAAAAAAAGGAAAAAAAAAAAAATAGAAGAAAGACTAGCAATTAGAATATTTATCATTGCACAAGATTTGACTTTCTATCTCCCTAAGCTTCATCCAACATTGTCCTCAATGTTCAATGAATAGAATAATCAAGCATGAATGTAAAAATAAAAGAATGTAAGACTTAGGTTGTAAGAAAGACTCCCCTGATTGTGTTTGCATGATTTGTATCTTCTTGAGCTCACTCCTCTCTATAAACCTGCTACCTAGATGTTTGCTTTTGAATAGAATCTGCAGCTTCAGTCACCACCCACGCAGCAACAATATATATAGCTCTTTCTTTGTTGTCCAGCAGTCTGACAAATCATATTCCAAATAGACTTACCTGAGCTTTCCTCTGTTCCAATTTGATTTTAGATGTTGTTCTCGCTGCCAGAATTTTTGAGTCATCCTTAATTCCCGTAGCTATCATCTATAAGAATTATTTCCTTCTAAACACCTTCTTCTGGAAAGCCAGTCCTAAACAAAATAAGAATAAAACTACAACTGAATTCAAATTATTAAAAATTCTTGGGTTGCCTCCCAAATAGCGCTAAATTTAACGTCTTCAGCTAGACGGAAGCATTTTCTAGAAATAAATGGATCTAACAACTTAAAAGTTGCTTCATCATTTATATAGAAAGCAGTTTCTAGATATGGTCTCAAACGATGCCCATTAACTTTGAATTGCATTCCAGATTGTAAATCCCTAATTTTTACAGCTCCATGAGGAAAAACTTCAATAACCTCGTAAGGTCCATACCATCTAGATTTAAACTTTTCGGGAAAAAGCTTCAATCTTGAATTATATAACAAAACCTTTTGCCCACATTCAAAAGATTTTCTTAATAATGCTTTATCATGCAATGCCTTGGTTCTATCTTTATAAATCTTAGCATTCTCATATGCCTTGTTTCGAATTTCTTCTAGCTCACTTAATTGCAATTTTCTAACGTTTCTAGCTTCTTGAAGGTCAAAGTTGAGTTTTTTTATGGCCCAATAAGCTTTATGTTCTAACTCAACAGGGAGGTGACAAGCTTTTCCATACACCAAACAATAAAGAGACATTCCTATAGGAGTTTTGTAAGCTGTCCTATAAGCCCACAAAGCATCATTAAGTTTTAAATACTAGTCTTTCCTATTCGATTGTACAGTTTTTTCCAAGATATGCTTAATCTCCCTTTTTGACACTTTTACTTGACCACTAGTTTGAGGGTGATAAGGCGTAGCCACTTTATGAGTTATATTATATTTCTTCATGAAGGCTTCAAATGGCTTATTACAAAAATGACATCCCCCATCACTAATTATAGCTCTAGGTGTACCAAAACGTGAAAAGATAAAATCTTTCAAAAATTTTCAGCACTACCTTATGGTTATTAGATCTACAAGGTGTAGCTTCAATCCATTTGGAAACATAGTCAACTGCAACTAAGATATAAAGATAGCCAAAAGAAATAGGAAAAGGTCCCATGAAAATATATACCCCAAATATCAAATAATTCAATCACTAAAATATTAATAAGAGGCATTTGATTCCTAAAAGAAATATATCCCATTCTTTGACACCTATTACAAAAATTACAAAAATTATAAGCATCTTTAAACAAAGTTGGCCAAAAGAATCCACTCTGTAATACTTTTGCTGTAGTTTTCTTAGCTCCAAAATGTCCTCCACATGCATAAGAATGACAAAATTTGAGGATAGTTAGAAACTCACTCTCTGGAACACATTTCCTAATAATTTGATCAGAACAATGTTTGAACAAGTAAGGATCATCCCAGAAATAATAATTAGCATCAGCTTGCAACTTTTTCTACTCTTGTCTAGATTTGTCTTTAGGCAACATATTGGTGACCAAATAATTTACTATATCAGCATACCACGGTACAACTTCAATAGTGAATAATTGCTCATCAGAAAACCTCTCAGATAAAGGCATATGCATTCCTGAGTTATTACCTTCATAGGACAATCGAGACAAATGGTCAGCTACAACATTTTCTGCTCCTTTCTTATCTCTAATCTCTATATCAAACTCTTGCAACAATAGAATCCACCTGATTAATCTAGGCTTAGTATTTTTCTTAGTCATAAGATATCTAATTGCTGCATGATCTGAAAAAATTATTATCTTGGAGCCAATCAAGTACGACATAAACTTCTCTAAAGCAAATACCACTTGAGCTTCATTAAGTGTGCGGCTTGCATAATATATGGCATGCAGTCGTTTATTCACTCTTTGCCCTAAAACAGCTCCTATAGCATAATCAGAGGCATCACACATGATTTCAAAGGGCAAATTCCAATCAGGGGGCATTATAATGGGAGCTGTAGTGAGTTTAGTCTTAAGTAACTTGAAAGCATCCAAACAATCTTGATTAAAATCAAAGTCTGTGTCCTTTGCTAACAAATTACATAGAGATCTAGTGATTTTGGAAAAATCTTGAATAAATCTTCTATAAAAGCCAACATGTCCCAAAGAAAGACCTAACTTCTTTCACATTGGTAGGAGGTGAAAGATTTGAAATAATATCAATCTTAGCCTTATCCACCTCTATACCCTCTTGGGAGATAACATGTCCAAGAACAATGCCTCTCCGAACCATGAAGTGGCACTTCTCCCAATTCAAAACCAAATTAGTTTCTTGGCATTTTTTCAACACTAAAGAGAGGTTATCTAAACAATCATCAAAATCAGATCCAAAGACTGAAAAGATTGCCATCATGCAACGCTGAAAAGTAGCAGGTGCATTGCATAAAACAAATGGCATACGTCTATATGTATAAGTTTCATAAGGACAAGTGAATGTAGTTTTCTCTTGATCCTCAGGAGCTATAGGAATTTGGTTGTATCCAGAATATCCATCTAAGAAGCAATAGTAACTATGGCCAGCTAATCTCTCAAGCATTTGATCAATAAATGGTAAAGAAAAATGGTCTTTTCTTGTGACACTATTAAGCTTTCTATAATCAATACAAACCCGCCAGCCAATCACTAATCTCATGGGCACTAACTCATTACTATCATTTTTTACCACTGTAACCCTAGACTTCTTTGGCACCACATGTATAGGACTCACCCACTTCGAGTTTGAGATAGGATAAATAACTCCAACATCTAGAAGTTTCATCACCTCAGTTTTTACTACTTCTTTCATGTTGGGATTAAGTCTCCTTTGAGCATCACGATGAGGTTTAGCATCATCTTCCAATAAAATTCGATGCATACACCTAGTAGGGCTAATTTCCTTAATGTCAGCTATAGTCCAACCAATCGCAGTCTTATGCTCTCTCAATACTCGAACTAATTTTTCTTCTTCTATAGAGTCAAGGTCAGATGCAACAATCACAGGAAGAGTTTCATGATCTCCAAGATATGCATATTTCAGATGCTTAGGTAATCTTTTCAACTCAATCTTTGGGGCTTCTATAATAGATGGAACCAACTTATTACTTGAAAGTGGTAAAGATTCAAATTTTTGTAGCCCTCTAGAATAAACAAATACAGAATCACACATATCATAGATTTGAGTTGATGCATTATCAAGTTCTGAGTAAGGATCATGAATTTCTCCTACATTAACAAAATTATCCTGAAGAATGATATATGTTTTCAATTGGTCAACAACATCAATACTGAGACAATCACCTAAATCCTCAGGAAATTTCATTGAATTAAAAACCTTAAACTCAACAGTTTTACGTTGAATAGTCATAGTGAGTGTCCCTTCTTTAACATTTATCTTTGCACTAGCTGTAGCCATAAAAGGTCGACCTAAAATGATGGGTAATTCCTTTCCAGGTTGTGGTGTGTCTTCCATATCTAAGACAACAAAATCAGCTGGCAAGATGAATTCATCAACTTTCACTAATACATCCTTAAGAATGCCACTAGGAACCTTTACTGAATGATCAGCAAGTTGTAAAGTCATAGAAGTTGGAGAAAGTTCACGCAATCTCAGCTCAGTATAAACTGAATAAGGTATAAGATTTATGCTTGCTCCCAAATCCAATAATGCCTTCTCAAACTTCACACTTTCTATGCGGCAGGGTTCAGTGAAACTCTCTAGATCTTTGAGTTTTGGTGGTAGTTTTTTTTGAAGCACTGTACTTACCCCTTCAGAAAGAGCAACCTGCTCATGCTCTTTAAATCTCCTCTTATTAGTGCATAAGTCTTTTGAGAACTTAGCATACGCTGGGATTTGCTTATTGCATCTAATAGAGGGATATTAATTTCTACCTTTTTAAACATCTCCATAAAATCCTTTAGCTGATTCTTTCTTAAAAGACATGAGGCGCGAAGGAAAAGGAGCTTTAGGCACATAAGGTGGGGGTTCAGTATAGGTAATGTCAGAGGTGGATGTGGACCCTTTAAAATTTTTCTTTAAAGATTCAGTATTTATATCTCACACCTCATTGTCAACCTTTTTGCCATTTCTAAGTGTCATGATAGCTTTGGCATCTTCATAATTTTTAGGATTAAGTTCTGGTTGACTAGGAAATTTGCCTCTCTCACGTTTACAGACATGAGATGCAATCTGTCCAACTTGTGTCTCAAGCTTTGAGACAGCTTGTTGAGTCACGTGCTGGAAGGTCTCAAGTTGAGAAAGGGATTGTCTTGTGGAGTTTTGAAATTCAAGCTGATTTTGCATCAAAGATTTCATGAGTTGTTGCAATTCATCAATTGGTTCCTTTTTAGGCTCAGTTTGAATCGGTGGTTGTGCTTGCCAAGGTTTAGAAAATGAATTTTGTAAATTCTTATTATTTGACCACGACAAATTAGAATGATTTCTCCAACCAGGATTATAAGTATTAGAAAAAGGATCATTTCTAGACTTTTGGTAATTGCTAATTTTATTGGCTTGCTCTTGAACAAGTTCTGGATATGAGCCAGTCAAAGGACAATTACGGGTCGTATGATCAATATTAGCACAAATTTCACAACCTTCTCCTCTAGAACCTTTGGATACAAGATTGGTAATCATGTCAAACTTCTTCTCTAAAGCATCAAATCTCGCATCAATACTAGTGGAGGAACCTATCTCATACACTCTTTTCTTTCCTACTCTACGATCTCTCGTATAATCCCACTGTTGAGAATTAGCACTAAGTCGCTCAAACAACTCAAATGCTTCGTTCTCATTCTTATCCATCAGAGCACCACCACAAGCAGCATCTATAATTTGCCTGCTCTGATGTAAGACACCCTCATAAAAATGCTCTATAATTCTCCACTTCTCAAAACTATGGTGAGGACATTTTTGTAACAAATCTTTGAAGTGATCCCATGCCTCAAAAAATAACTCGCCATCTCTCTGCTGAAAATTCTGAACTTCCCTACGCAAGGCTTGGGTTTTCTGGGCAGGAAAGAATTTTTGTAGGAATTTCTGCAACAACTGATCCCAAGTATTAATAGATTGTGCCTCAAGAGTATTGAACCACACTTTCGCTTTCTCCTTTAATGAAAAAGAAAAAAGACAAAGTCGGATTCCTTCAACCGAGACTCCATTAATCTTTAAAGTTGCACAGATTTCATAAAAATTCTTAACATGAAGATAAGGATCCTCATTTGCTTGCCCATAGAAAGAAGGGAGCAGTTGAATCATGGAGGGTTTGATTTCAAAATATTGAGCAGTTATGTCAGGCAATATAATGCAAGAAGGTGTGGCATTGGTTTGGGGAAGGGAATAGGATCTCAAGGATCTAAGAGGCCGATCAATTTCTTGGTTTCGGTCCATGATGTTCAGCTGATATCTACACTCACGCCTAATTCTCCTAACAGTTCTCTCAAGCTCAGGATCAAATTCAAGAGATGATTCACCTCGAGAGCGGGTTATCATGCACTCATGCAAAACCTAAAAGTCTAAAAAAACTCTAAATGAAAACAAATCACCTAAGAGAGACTAGACTGAATAAAAGTTGAGCAAAATTAAATCCCCGGCAACGGCGCCAGAAACTTGATGGTTAAAATCACCTAAAAAACTTAGAGATTCTATCCTAATTTATCCCGCATAGCAAATAATAGGTTCGATCAACAGGGACTGATGCTAACTCTAACTCAAAACTAATCTCATAAAATATATAAGAGTATGGAGATTTTTAATTAAACTACAAATATGTATAAAAATCAAATAATAATAATAATAATAAAATTTTTAGAAGAGGAGATAAGATAACTAAAATGTTAGAATCCACCACTAGTGTCTATTGTTTGAATCCTTCATCAAGTGTGAGTTTTATTATTGACTAATGTGAAGATTTCGTACCTAATACCTTGGTCCAGTCCTTAGGTCAGATTTTAATTATGATCCTAACTTTGATCCAGTTTAGAATCACCTGTCTTATTTATTCTAACTTTGGTCCAGTACAGAATTAAACAAGAGATGCATTAAGAATTGCGAAATCAGAAATCATGCAATCATGTTCTCTTTGGTCAAGAAAACACTAATCACAGTTATTAATCCTAAACTCTTTTATTATGTTCCGATTAGTCCTCGCAAACATGATTAGACAAATAATTCAAACTCAATGTTGATCACACATTTAAATTCAAAATCTAAATTTTAATTAATACAAAGATTAACAACTCACAAAATATTCAATAATTATTAATCACAATAATGTTTAAGAATCCAAACAATTTCACTAAGGTTTCATCCAAAATTCCAGTCAAGATGTTTAGCTACTCATATAAATAATACAAGCAATAAAATTCATTGAGATAAATATGAAAAAGAAAGAAAATCAAATCTGATTGGTTGTTGCTGTGTCCGCCGTCAAGCTCTGTCCCCCTCCTCGGCTTCTAATTTGTTCTCTATTTCTTCGTCTCTGTTTCTTCCTCTCTCTTTTTCTGTGTGAAGATCTCAATTTTAAAGCCAAGCAAATTTCGGTTGAGATTTTCTCTCCCCCTTTTCAGCAAAGAATCTTGTCGAAGATCTAACTAAAACCCCAAGAGAATCAAAGAAAAATAAAACAAACATATGATTCCCTTCCTTTATGGAAACGCGCCGCTTCCCCATTTTGGTGTCTGCAGCAGCCAAAAAGAAAAAAAAAGGTTTTCCTTCTCACGTGAGGAAGATTCTCCTAGGGCAGCATTAGTTGTAAGCTTGTAGCTCGTCTTTCTTTTACATTGGGCTCAATGAATTTAGTGGGCCTATACACTCTTTTAACCATTGGTTTGTCTCAAATTTACTTCATCATTAACTCTTCTACATTTGTCCAACTTATCTTCATTATCTAACATCCACAAAATGTAAAAAAATTTTAGCTCATTAATAAATAAATCAATGTATAATCATGACCAAAATATTATTATAAGTATATAATTATATCTTTGTCATTCACTCTGTAAAATTGCAAGTGTGAGATAGATCTAGTGCTTCAACCTGTGTTTTAATTTTTATCAAATGTGTGCAAGTGCATTTTGCACTTGAAAGCAAGTAGCTTGAGGAAGCTTTTGCTGATAGGATAGGTTGAGTTATAACTGTAATCTCTGCAATAAGTAAAACCCAGGGTAACTGCTGTCGGTTCAGCTTAACAAGTGAGCTGACAGAGTTGTGCTTGTCATAGCACAGTGGTAAGATATTGTAGTTCTACACTTGTAATTAGTGAAGCTCACTCAGGTTGAGTGATCGTGGATGTAGGCAATTCACTTGTCGAACCACGTTAAGTATTTATTTAGTAGTATAGCCTTACTTTGATTGTCCTCTGTTTGATAATTTTTTAACAATCAGTCACTGCATAGTAAACACTCTGTTCTAACTCTTTGTCTGAGTACAGTCGACTAAACTTAAACTATTTTGTTGAAAAAATTCGTAAGTTTTCTTTTTATAACTTAATTCATCCTTTCCCTCCTGAGTTGTCTACGCAAGATTCAGCATCAATCTAGGATGAAGAAGGCCTGTTAATTTTGCAACAAGTAAAAGTTTCCTCAGCATATGCACGACTCTACTATCAGAGCAGGCCTCAAATTCAAAGGTTTAACCACCTGAGGTAAAGATGTCATAATGGCTAACTTAGTTCCCATTGCTTTTGAAGGCAGGTCATCAAACCGACCTCCTTTGTTTGATGGAACTAACTACGGATATTGGAAAATAAAGATGACAATCTTCATTCGAGTTCAAGACTACATGCTATGGAAAATTGTTCGATATGGACCAATCATACCCACCAAAACCAATACAGAAGGTAGAACCATTCTCAATCCTGAAAACAAAGTATACTGACGAAGACAACCGAGCAATGTCACTGAACGACAGGGCAATGAACTTGTTATACTGCTCACTTGACTCAAATGAGTTCAACCGCATTTGCTCATGCAGCACTGCTAAGGAAATTTGGAATCAATTGGAAGTGACACATGAAGACACCACTCAAGTTAAAGAGACCAGGATGAATCTACTCATGCATGATTATGAGAATTTTAAAATGAACAAAGGTGAGACAATTATTCAAATGTACACTAGATTCACTAACATTATAAACCCTTTGAAAAATTTAGGAAAAGTATTTAAGCCAGAAGAACTCAAGTGGAAAATACTCAGAGCTGTACTATCTACATTTGGATCCAAAGTTGATGCAATTGAAGAAAATCTCAGCTTCCCTCAGATCACACTAGATGAGCTCATAGGTAAGTTAATGGCTAAGGAACTCTCATTGAAAAATGCTGATGACCAACCTGAAAGAATTGCCTTGAAAAGCACTGAAAAACAGATAGGTGAATTATCCTCAAATGATACAAAAGGTATTGCATTGCTAACTAAAAGGCTCAGGAATCTACTACGGAAGAACAAATTCAAGAAAAGGAGAAACTATGCAAAACTCCAATGTGAAGATGACAATTCTGAAGGGAACTGCTATCACTGCAATAAACCAGGACATTTCAGAAATGAATGCCCTCTTTTAAGAAGAACCAGAGCAAATGACTCAAGGAAAAAGAAAGCCATGGCAGCTTGGAGTGATGAAGATGATACATCATCAGAAGAAATCGAGCAGACTGAAGCTAAAATTCGAGACGAGATCAATCTCTGTCTGATGACTGACAGCGAACATCCAAGTGAGGTAAATTCTTCTGACTGTGACACTGATGAAGATGTTCAAAATGTGTTTGATGAATTACATGCAAAATATCTTGATGTAAAAACTCATAGAAACACTATAAGAGTATGCATGCATGATCCAAAAGAAGAGAATAACAAATTAAACAAAGAGATACTCACACTAAAAATTGCCTTAGATGATAAGCTAATGCCATCAATGATACTTTACATGCTGAATATGACCAAATGAACTCTAGATTATGTACCCTACATATTGAGAACAATCGTTTGGTTCAAACTATTGAAAAACTTCGTGTTAAAATAAGTGAGCATGAAGCTGGTAACTCAAATCATGCTACTGTGAAGGATATGACAGAAAGAATCTCAGAACTTGAAGAACTAAATGAAGTTCTAAGCAGGAAAGTGGATAGATTATCATATCCAACCATACCAAACTTCAAACCCTTCATGGATGATTATAATAATATGCTCAGAAAAGAGATTGTATTGCAATAAGAAAATCAGAAACTTCACCAAGAAAACACGGCCTTGAAAGAAAATGTTCAAAATCTACTAGCTAAGAACAATGATTTACAAGCATCCCTGACAAGGTTTGTAAAAGGTAAAGATAAGCTAGATGTCATGCTAGGAGCACAGAGAGGAACATTTAGAAAGGAAGGCATTGGCTACATGCAGATCAACATGATTACACATATTGGCGACTTCAGTGGTAAACAACATTTTAGAATAAACAATGAGCCATCATACACAAATATGCATCAAGGCACTGTAAGTATTCCCTCCTCAAGTCAGCAAAATATAGCCATATATACTGCTGACGAATCTTACTCTTCAACTCCATTCATAAAGTGCTTTTCTGTGGTAGGAAGGGATATAACATAAATTCCTGCTGGTGTAAAAAGAATGCAAATAAAATTAGAATGATTTGGGTTCCAATAGGAACCAGTAGGACTAACTCTTTAGGACCCAAAATAATTTGGGTACCTAACATTAATTTTCTTGTTACAGAAAAAAGATATGGAAGGCAGCCATACAAAAAGCAGATGGTATCTCGATAATGGCTGCTCCATACACATGACAGGAAATATAAAATGCTTTAATCACCTGTAAGAGCAATCAGGTGGAAATGTAATCCTTGGTGACAACAGCAAATGTAGAGTGGTTGGAATTGGTAAAACTGGCAATGTCTCTTCACTATGCATTGAAAATGTTTTATATGTACAGGGTTTCAAACACAACTTGCTGAGTATTAGTCAACTTTATCATAATGGTTTTAAAGTTAACTTTACTAATCAATACTGTTCAATTGTCAACTCCAATTCTGAAAAAGAAATTCTATATGAAAAAAGAGAAGGTAATGTATATGTACTTTATATTAATGAATATCCTAATCACAAAATCTGTTTAGTGGCCAGTCAATAGGAAAACACTTTGCTATGGCACAGAAGATTTGGGAATTGCAGTACAAAAATCCTGTCCAAATTCCTGAAACTAAACTTAGTAAAAGGTCTTCCTGAAACAATCTTCAAACTAGAACATCTGTGATGCCTGCATGAAAGAAAAACAGGTTAGATCATCTTTCAAACCTAAACAAGTTGTCTCAACACAGAAGCCACTTCAGTTATTACATATGGATTTATTTGGACCATCCCGCATTGCAAGTCTGGGAGGTAAGTACTATTGCTTAGTCATTGTAGATGATTACTCACGTTTTTATTGCGTATATTTTTTACATATAAAAATGATGCATTAAAAATATTTTCAATATTTTTTAAAAGAATTCAAAATGAGCTAGATTTCAAAATCATTGCAGTACGTAGTGATCATGGTAAAGAATTTCAAAACTTCGATTTTGATGAATTCTGCAATACAAATAGTGTTGTCCATAATTTTTCTGCTCCTAGAACTCCTCAACAAAATGGTGTTGTTGAGAAAAAGAATAGGGTGCTAGTGGAAATGGCAAAAATTATGTTGATTGAACAAAATCTGCATAAATACTTCTGGGCAGAAGCTGTAAGCACTACATGCTACATCAGCAACCGTGCATTATCAGACCTATCCTTAAAAAGACTTCATACGAACTCCTAAAGGTAAGAAGCCTAATATCTCATATCTGAAGTGTTTTGGATGCAAATATTTTGTATTAAATAATGGAAACGAAAATCTTGGCAAATTCGATGACAAAAGTGATGATGGTATTTTTCTAGTATACTCTACTAACTCCAAGGCTTATAGAGTTTTTAACAAAAGAATCTTAAAGTTGAAGAATCCATTCATGTTGTTTTTTATGAATCTAACAGTGGGTCAAAAAAGAAATCAGTTGTGAATGCAGGATCAGTTACTGAGGAAGATATAACTTTTATTACAGTTGAGAAGCAATCCTCTGGTTTAGAACAAGATACAAATAATGAACAACCTAATGTAGTTGAAGCAGAAAATGAACACATCTCAGACGAAATGACTCATCAACTTGAAACTATGAAAAGAAAGCCAAGACCGTTCAAACATAGATCAAGCCATCCACAAGAAAACATAATAGGTAATGCAAGTGAAGGCATAAAAAGTCGATCTCAACTCAAAGGTAACTTCATTGAACATTCAGCATTTGTCTCTACTATTGAACCAAAATGTTTTCTTAAAGCACTTAAAAATTATTGTTGGATTATTGCTTTGCCCAATATGCGCTCTTAATGTGGAAATTCTCATATGACGATAAAAATGAGAAAAACAAGAAAAAAAGTTCTTTCCTAATTTTGGAACATGAGCGAAAAAGGTGACCTCTCCCTTTTCGAAACCCGAATATGTTAGGTTAGAAAGATGTCTTCAAAAACGATGTTCAAAGCATCCATGACAATGATGTCTGCCTTATGGGGCTGTGTAATGGGTCGTTTCCGGCTTATGTGATTTAGGAATCCATGATTGATACATCGAATAGAACTGAAAGGAAGAATTCCATAGTAACCTTTTAATCTCCTGCACTTGGGACTTGTCAAGAACTTAACTTTATATTATAAGACCATTTTTTTTTTTTACTCCGTGTGAAAAGAAAGAAGAGAAATTGGGCCATGTTTCCCGAGAGAGACTGCCTTCTCTCAGGCTAGTAGCCTTCTACTTCTAGTAGACTGCTCTATGACGGTCTAACTTTCTGGAGGCTCGCCGCTGCTCGTCTACGCCCACCAATTCAATGAACAAATGGTTTGAACACGATGTTTCCTTGATTGTTGTATAAGAAATCGTAAAAAGGCAATCAATTAGGCTGAATTAAAGTAGCAAAAAAAACCGAGAAACCTTCTTTTTCCTTTAGTTAACTATGGGGATCCTATCTTTATCTCTATCCACGGAGCTACCTATCTATATAGAGAGAGATCTATCTATGAATCGTGGATAGATATGTCCCTGACTAGGCCGATCTTTTCTTATATGTTTTGGCCACGTCCGTTTCCGCTCCGAAGAGGAAGGTTTGGATCTTTCAGTCTTATGTCGTGAGGGATGTGACCTATGTTAGGTCCATAAGATACCACAGCTTTTGGTGTTCTATGATTCACCTCCGAATAATGAGTAGGTAGTTCGATCCTTTTTATTCTTTTCTTCCTAGTAAACGGGGATCCGAAGCAATAGGTCGAATTACTATAAGAATTCGACTTGGAAACAAAAGGACTTATTGTTCGAGTAGGAAGATTTCGTTTTTTCTCCTTCCTTCTCTTCGATAAGAAGAAGTATTTGATAATGAAACAAATTCCTCTTCATTCTGTTGTGCTCAGCGAAGGAATCTGTTGTCGGTCAGGGTAGAACTCCACAACTTGTTACGAATAGAGGCTTTATTCAAGACTACTACTATTTGATTTGACACATACAAATTAAATCAATTTGAAAGAAACAATGCATGGCATCTAGTTAGAAGACCTTTGAATAAAACCATAATAGGAACTAAATAGGTATTTAGAAATAAAGCAGATGAAAATGGAAACATCATTAGAAATAAAACTAAATTAGTAGCAAAAGGATATAATCAAGAAGAAGGTATAGACTTTGATGAGACATATGCCTCTATAGCACGTCTTGAAGCCATTAGAATGTTACTAGCATTTGCATGTCATAAAAACTTTAAACTTTTCCAAATGGATGTCAAAAGTGCATTTTTTAATGGCTTGCTAAAAGAGGAAGTCTATGTTGAACAAACCTCCTGGTTTTAAAAACGAAGACTTTCCAGAACATGTCATCAAGCTAAACAAGGCTCTATATGGCCTCAAACAAGCCCCTAGAGTTTGGTATGAACATCTAAGTGCTTTTTTGACGGAAAAGGGCTTTTCTCAAGGTAAAATCGGCTTAACCTTGTTCATTATGCATGACTGTAATGACATTTTAATTGTACAAATATATGTTGATGATATAATATTTGGATCAACTAATGAAAAATTGTGCAAGATGTTTGTTGAGCTAATGCAGGGAGAGTTTGAGATGAGTCTAACGAGGGAGTTAAATTATTTCCTTGGACTTCAAATAAAGCAACTAGAACATGTAATCTTCATTAATCAAAGTATATCAAAGAATTGATTGCTAAGTACAAAATGGAAACTGAAAAAGAAGTCAACACACCAATGACAACCTCCTGCAAACTTGACTTGGATGAGACAGGTAAATCATTTGATCAAAAGACGTATAGAGGTATGATTGGCTCACTTCTCTATTTGACAGCAAGCAGGCCTGACATACAGTTTAATGTGTGCTTGTGTGCTTATGTGCTAGATTTCAAAATAATCCTAAAGAAACTCATTTGTGTGCTGTTAAAAGAATTCTTAGATACCTAAAGGGTACTACAAAATTGGGTCTATTCTATCTAAAAGCATGCAGCTTCAACCTCATTGCCTATGCGGATGCTGATTTTGGAGGATGAAAACTGGACAAATAAAGCACTAGTGGATCCTGTCAAATTCTTGGTGGCTGCCTGATATCTTGGTTTTCAAAAAAACAGTCCTCTGTGGCAATGCCTACTGCAAAGGCTGAATACATCGCTTCCGGCAGCTGTTGTGCACAGGTATTGTGGATTAAACACCAATTATTAGATCATGGTTTTGATTTAAAAGACGTGCCTATCTTTTGTGATAATACAAGTGTTATCAAATTAACAAAAAATCCTATTTTGCACTCTCGCACTAAACATATTGAGTTACGACACCATTTCATCCGTGAGCAAGTTGAATGCAACAATATAGCCTTGCGTTTTGTAAACACTGAAAATCAACTTGCTGATATTTTTACAAAATCGTTGGCCTTTAATCAGTTTTCAAAGATTTGTCATGAACTAGGTTTATGTTTCATGAAATGAATATTTCATGAAATAGAAAACTCTGTTCATATGTATATAGGTACTTTCAGTTTGGTTTTAGTCAACTATTTTTCGAAAACGGTTTCTTAAGTTTGCTTTTAAATATTGGCAATTCAGCACCCTCCTCTGCACCTAATGACTAACCTGACATACCTCACCGAAATCACTCCTTCTTCTATCTCTCCCGACCCATAACCAAAATCCCTAAAACCTCATCTCTACTCACCGGAAAGAATGCAGACCAAGGAACTTGCCCAAAAAATCAAGAAGAACAAACAAGATAATGACAAACACAGGCGGTTCAAGAGTCCAGCGGCGTACAAGAAATACCTGGATTGTCTTCGTTTGCCGGTCCTGCCGCAGACGACAATCCGTTTCCAAGATTTCGACTCTGCCGGACTAGAAATCAAGGAATTATTTGAATTTCAAGGATAGATGACTCTAATCTCTTTGCCGGAAATGTATTTTGAGGAAAGCGTCCGGGTCTTCTACGCAAATCTAAAGTTGGCCGGAACCTCCTCACTCAGCACCGAAGTTCATGAGGTAAGAATAAACCTAAAACCTAGATCCTTAGCAATATTACTAGATGTTCCTTACCATGAGAATGTGGCCACAATGAATTCAACCAAAAAGAATTAGCTAAAGTTGGCACTGGACACAGACACCATTTCAGAGAAGGAGTTGAAATCAATTGCTAATCTACCCCTTCTCCCACGGGCATTGTGTCATATCATCTCCAGAATCATCATGCTAGGACTGGAAGTAGAAATGACATGTCCACTATTCACTCCTACATTCTTTGGAGAATAATGAAAAAGCTTCCTATAAATATCAATGAGCTTATGATCAGTCACATGAGGAAAGCCTACAAATCTGAAGCCAAGCACTTGCCATGTCCTCATATCATCAGCAGCATATGCCGAACATTAAGTGTGGAGATGGATAAATTTGGAGATGCCGAAATACAGAACAGGATAGTCCTGGATGGAAAATTCATTACTAGATTAACCTCGACCGAGACTAGAGGAGCTCACTTTTCTGGACAGTAGCAGCAGACCAGGACTGATACTACACAGCAGTCTACATGTCCATAGGTACCAGCATGTGTTCTAGTTCCAGTAGAATAGCTAGAACAAATGAAACGCACCACCAAAAGCCTGCAAACTGAATTGAAAGGACAAATATAGAGATTACAAGACACAATTGCATTTCAAGCTGAACTCAGTGATTCCAGATTTTTGGAAGTTAGGAACACCATCATATCTGCCTTGGAAGAACTAAAGAAGCCTGATCATAAAAAGGACAGTAGAGAAGATGAGACAGAATCTCAACCAGAGCCACCAGAGCCGCAAGAATCAAGACCTAGACCACCTGTCTATGAGGATGAAGCTGAAATTCTTCCTCAATCATCTCCTGCTCCACCCAAACATAAAAGACCATGACCATCTGGATGCAGATCCTCTAGCAGAAGCAAAACCAAACCAACATCCTAAACCTTTCCTAGACCAAAACCTTTTCGCAATTTATTTTATATTTTGCTTAACTTTTCAAGAATGCTTTTGGTACAATGTATGTTTTGTCTATGTCTGAAATCCTCATAGATGCAGATCTTTCGTTTGTTTGTTTAATGTCTATGTATTCCAGGTACCGTACTGTCTTTTGATTAATTAATCAATATGGCTTTGTTTTTATGCATGATCAATATTTATCTATCTTTATCCCAATGGTTGCATTTTTTTTTGCTGCTGACAAAAAGGGGGAGAAGTATGCATTAGACTATCTGTAACATTACAAGCACAGGTTGAATAGAAAAAGGGGGAGAACAATTACAGCATTTAAGCTTTGAGCTTTGAGTATTCAAAGTATGAGACACACTATAATACTTATAGTTTATCTTAACATATATGTCATAGACTAAGGAGGAGCATTGTTCAAAAGAAATCATCAAGATAATACAAGGTAAAATAATTCTAAATATGTTTTGTCATCATCAAAAAGGGAGAAAATGTTGTATCATCTTAGAAATATGTTTTGATAATCACAAATATAAAGAATTATTATATATAAAATGCTAATGGTTTAATCTCAGCTATTGAAATGAGCATTACAGGATTCTGTTAGCACCAGCAAACTTTAGTCACAACACAGCCAGCTATTATATAGGAAAAGGCTCACAGACGAATGAAGAAATAAAAATTACCTAGCCTGATCAGAAGAAACAAACAGGAAACAGCAGTCGACTACATTGATGCTTAATATAAGAAACTGCTGCAACAACGTGTCAAAATCTAACCAAACCCACTTACACCGAGACACAACAATGCGTCCATAAAATCAAATTTTCAGATAAAGAGAAGAAGAGGCGCACACTGCCACCTGCGAGCATTAATTACAACAATACACATCAAATCATTTTCAAGGGTGGAGAATTGAATGTTGATGCATGATCCGGCAAGGATCCCATCACTCCAAATCTGTTATCACTCAGAGCAGCTCAACAGGCAAATTTCATCACCTTGAAGATCAGGAAGAAGAAAAGCGGAAATTTTGAAAACGGCAGCCAATCTGTGAAGAAGAGAAATATAAAAGATGTAAAATCAGAGCTGAAGGAGTAGAGAGCAACAAGCCAAATATTTTCTCTAAGAAATCAAGATATCTCTACTCCTACTGAAGCCAAGAACTTAAGAAATTTTATTTTCATCTCAGGCTTCTAATTTGATCATCTCACTTCACTCACTCTGTCAAATTGCAAGTGTGAAATAGATCCAGTGCTTCAACCTGTGTTTTAATTTTTATCAAATATGTGCAAGTGCATTTTGCACTTGAGAGCAAGTAGCTTGAGGAAGCTTTTGCTGATAAGATAGGTTGAGTTATAAGTGTAATCTCTGCAATAAGTAAAATCTAACGTAACTGCTGTCGGTTCAACTTGACAAGTGAGCTGACAGAGTTGTGCTTGTCATAGCACAGTGGTAAGATGTTGTAGTTCTACACTTGTAATTAGTGAAACTCACTCAGGTTGAGTGATCATGGATGTAGGCAATTCACTTGTCGAACCACGTTAAATATTTGTGTAGTAGTATAACCTTATTTTGATTGTCCTCTGTTTGAGATTTTTTAACAATCAGTCACTGGATAATAAACACTCTGTTCTAACTCTCTGTTTAAGTACAGTCGACTAAACTTAAACTATTTTGTTGGAAAAATTCGTAAGTTTTTTTTTTATAACTCAATTCATTATTTCCCTCTTGAGTTGTCTACGCAGGATTGAGCATCAATCTAGGATGAAGAAGGTCTGTTAATTTTGCAACAAGTAAAAGTTTCCTCAGCATATGCACGACTATGCTATCCTCTTCACTACAACCGTAGCACGTAGTTACATCACAACAATTTGCGAAACTGACAACCATGATTGATCAATGAGTTGCTTATTTATCTTTCTATAACTCTTTGCTAATTAACCTTGCTATCACATCATTGTTTTCTTTTTTTGCCAAATAACCTGTTACTGTTACGGGTTGTAATGAATGGCTTATTGTTTCCTGAAAAACCATTAGCGGTCCAACAACTTCAAGTGTAGCAGAAGAGATTCTCGCTCCTTAATTCCTTTCATGGGAACTCAACACTCGCCCAAAGCCCTTTCAATAAAAACAAGCTTTCGCAAGAAACGGAACATCTCATTTTGTACAAGTCGATAACTGATAACAAGCTGCCGTTCTTCTGCTCATCTGAAAAATCGTGAACTAGTAAGTAAAATATAACGGACTCAATAATTCTTTCACTGTGATGTCATATGATCAACATTGTAAGCGCTCATTACTTCAAAGGAAACCAAACTTCCCATGGAATAATCTTCAAATTGCCGGAGTCCAAATTTTCCGGGGTGCTTGCTGTTAAAATCTGCTAGCAAAGGTGAAAGTTATAAGCGGATTATAGTTGCTACCTCGCCGGTAGGGATGAAGACAAATTGTTAATTAAATACTTGAATTAGTTTTAGATTACGTAACAAAGTCATTACAGTAGTACAAAACTTGAAAAAATATACGAATTAATTAGAAGTATAACAATTAGAGTGAAGCTTCTTATACAATAGTAGAAACATCCTTTAGTATTTTAGACTAAAAAAAACTATTATACTTTGCTTCTTGTCGAGGTGAAGCTTACAATTAATTATTTTATTTAGCGCTTGGTAAACAAATATAGCTTAAAATTCGTGTTTTTATATACACAATCATGCATGTGAATATGCATGTTAGAATTTGAAGTAGCTATTACTGCACTTTGAAAATACTTAACATAAAAATTATTGGCATAATTCATCTAAAACAATATTTGATATTCTAAAATCTTAGTAGTTTTTAAGATAATAAATACAACTTTATGTTGATTTCCAAAAGTTAACATCATATAATTAAAGAAGAGTAACAAATTAAAGACGAAAAATCATCGAATGTTTTCCTTCACGCTCAAATATGCTAGTTATCTGAGTCTACTGAATTATCTCAATCTTCCATCTCTTTGTCCATCATCTTGACGTTTCAAATATTCCTCTTGAACAATAGTACCAATTTTGGTGATTTTCTTTTCTTTCTTCACAGTATTTATTAAAAGAAGGAGAGATGAACAGAAAGGGCAAAGAATGATGGGAGTTAAAAGGAAACGAAGGTTATCTGCTCTTATAATTCCTGGGCTGATGTATCCGGCCTTATCCTATTTGAGCTCAAGGCTAAGAGAATGTTTGGCATTGCTTCTCATTTTTTTTTATCCGAACTTAACTTTTTCGTTTCCAATAAACCCTACTATGTTAGAAATTTTATTTAAATTTTAGAAAGTATGGGTGAGTTGTACATCATAAAATCATTATGTGTTTAATACATAGTTGTAAAAATCGCACCGGACATTGAACCAAAAAGCTGTCCGAATTAACGGGTCAACGGATTGACCCGTTATATTAAAAAAATAAAAATATTGATGGTAGCACGAACACTTATTATTTTCTTTTATTAGAAAGCATAAAAGAAAAATAAACTAACAAAAAATATATAGAAAAATAAAAAAATATTTTTAATAATAAATTTTAAAAGAAATTCTTTGTTTTAAAATAATTTTATTATTTTTCTTACAATTTAATATAAATAGTAATATAATAACTTAAAAATCACTAATAATAAATATTTATAAATAAAATATAACAAATTTTATTTTTTGTATTATCACATCCAAATGTAAAATCTAAACTACATACTATATTTCAATATAATGCTACTAATAATTATTTTACATCAATATCTCACAAATTTAATTTTTTTAAAATTTAAATTTAATCCGGTTTGACCCGAGCGAGCGGGTCGGAACGGGTCGGAGTGGGTCGATTTTATAAACCCGGATCGGTTTATGTTCCGGATCGACGATTTTCGGATCAATCCGGACGGGCCGGTCCGGATTTTACAACTATAGTTTAATATTTTCTCTTTTTAAGCTTAAAAAAGATAAGTTCATTTTTCAAAAATCTTATCAAAAATAGGTTTCTCTAAAAGCATTACTTGTTGTTGGAACTTCAAGATTGATTTTGATGATAACAATAATTAAGAATTATAGTTTATGGATTAGGGTGAACTAATGATTGAAATCAAGTTCTGCAAAAATTCATAAAATAGATCTATCCCACACGTAGAGAATCCTCACCACCAAACGGCCCAAATTGTGTATAATTGCTGCTACATGGATATCGCGAACAGAGAAGAGCAGAGAATCCCTCAGCCACCAAACGACCAAATTGTCTAAATCTTTGCTACATGGATATCGCGAACAAAGAAGAGTAGAGAATCCCTCAGCCACCAAACAGCCAGCTGTCTAATTACTGCTACATGGATATTGCGAATAGAGAAGAGCAGAAAAAAGCAGTATCGCCAACATAGATGAATGAAAAACGAGGACTCAATAGCCGGTTATTTCGCGCTATTTCGCGCTGCTTCACGGGATGAGAGAAGAATCGAAAAATCGTGATAATCATTCACTCTTCGTATAATTTCAAGCATGATACCGATTCCAATTGAACTTCAACTTTCCATCGAGACAAAGCAACATGTACACTATAAGATTGATGAATAGCACATCAAATGATGATCAATATAAATTTTAGAAAAATCGTGGAATGATAGATGAAAATTCGGTGAACAGAGAGCGTAATCGGTCACCGATGAAACAACTTTTCGGATGTAATTCAATCAAGAATTCGTCATCCATTTGAAGCAAAAATCTTGAGGACTTATTGAGGAATATATCATTTACAAGTTCATATCAAGAATCATGAAAAATCACAACAAGAGAAGACAAAGAACATAGTGCAAAGCATCATCGTAATCATGTCTTCACGATAATGCGAAATGTTTCAACATGCGTAATCCGATTTTCCTCCGTAAGAAATCACGAATTTAATTACAAGAGGATAAAGACACGGGATGAGGATGCCACAGCCACATCACAATCACCAAGGATCGTCAAGAGGGACAGAGAATGAAACGATATCGGGATGAGGATGCCATAGCCATATAACGACCAAACCATAAGCTACTACCAAGCGGGGACGGAGGACAAAGATACGGGATGAGAGGATGCAATACCCACATTACGATCGAATTGTTTGGCTATCAAGTATAAGCAGACTTCTGCTTTTGGGACAGACCCATATGTTCAGCGGCAATGAAATTTCCCTTGCCTCTAAAAATCACATGCACTCACAACGGACTGAAGGACTTCAAATAGAAGATTTACAAGAGCTAAAATCATCTTCACTTTCACACAAAAGGAAAGCTCAAAAATCAAGGAAAGAAAGCAGTCAAAGTCATTGATCAAGTAAAGCGATCAACTCAGCATGCATTTTATTATGGACATGCTGTTGGCGGCTTTAGCTCACCGAGACTCAAATAGAAACTTAGCTGAATTAAGCTCTCAACCGTTGGCAGCAAATTCAAACCTCCTCAACGCATTTAATGCCATGAAGACTTTGCACAAATACAGCTAAAGAACCACTGGACAACACCACTTCTTCTCTGACATGAAGAACCGAGCGCCAACAGCAACGTTCCTCAACGGCTCTCATGAGAGAAAGATGTTCTATAAAAAGGAAGTCACAAAGAATGAAGAAACGTGGTGGAGAAATAGAGAAAAATAGGAGAGAATATAAAAAAAATGCAGTAGAGAGAACCCAAGCAAAAAAAAGAGATATACAAGAACTCTACCACTCTACACAAAAAACTCCCACCGCGGTCCACGAACTTGACTACTCCACACAAACAAATCTTGCTGCAAATCATACTCAAGAAATCTCTCAAGAATCTCTCCGATCATCTCATCTCAATCACTTGTTTAAACACTCAACATTCATGAGATAGATCCTACACTCAATACTTGTTTATTTTCTTGTAACTTGTCACCGATGATTTAAAGGTGGTCTTTGCGACTACCGGTAAAGGAAGCTTCGTGTATAGGTTGGTGTAAGCTCTTAGACCTTGTAATAGTGCTAGCAAATCAACCAGGGGGACAGACGTGTCCGTAAGCTGGTAGGGATTGTCTTGGCGAAGAAACCCAGAGAAATATGTATGCTTGGCGAAGCACTTCGCTCTATGTGTATTTGTAGCTTATTAAAGATCTAGTGAAGCTTTGGCTCTGATGATAGAGCGACTGTGGATGTAGGCAAAGAGATTTTGCCGAACCACGTTAAATACCCTGAGCACTACTCTTTGTTACTTCACAAGAAACACACTAACTCTTCATGCTGCAGGTTACAAAGATTGACACACAAACCGACTATTAGCTCTCTGCCAGTAGGATAATAAATTTAACGAAAATCTTTATAGACTAACTCAATTCATCCCTCCCCTATTGAATTAATCTTGCAGGAATATCTAACACTTGTTAAGCAATCCCAAACGACCACTAATGACCATGCACAAGTGATAATTGTCCTTTCTGTTGATGAGTCGTTATAACTCTTTAGAGGAAAAAATTATTCTTTAATTAATTTGAATGGGTTTTTCTTCACTAAAGATCTGCTTCGCTGACCCATTAAAATTTGTATTTCAAACTCTTCCTTCTAATCGTAAAATATTATTTCATAAAGGCGTATTGTTTTCGGTCATTCTTAATATATATGATGCATAAAGGGTGCTTGTTTCATTAGTTTGAAAAATGCGTCTTTTTCTTTGAAATTCTGCTACTAATGTTTTATCTGCTGTTAGTTTAATTGTAACTATACCTTTGATTGCTGAATAGATATATGATTGGAGATAGAAGCATTCTCATTTATAGAGATAAGGCACCATCTTAATTATAATATTCTAAACTCAATTTTTATCATTGAATATAAAAATTTTTAAGTTAGAATTTTTTTGATAAAATTTTATTTCAATCAAATAACGAATCAATCTTCATCTATTTTTTTATCAGAAAATAATATTTAAAAAACATATATATTATTTTTTGTCAACATTATTCTTCAGTGAACTATATACATTCTGTAACCGATTAGTTGTTGACAAGTGTGTCAAATGCATAGGGACCCGGACCTTGCGCGGAGGGTAGCTGATCAGATACTTGAGCAACGCCTTGAATGTGCAGGGTCACACATTAGCCTTGCTAATATCTATGCAGCAGAGAGTATATGGAAAAAAGTGGTTCGAGGCACGGAGGACGATGAGGTTAAAGGGAATGAGGAAAGAGACTAGGTGGTCAAGAGTTGATGCAGAAGATGGTGCTCGATGTTTGTTGTTAGTAATAGGACATATCAGGATGCTGATATGCATGGCATGCTTGAGTTCAGGTTGATATGCCATGATATAGAAGAGGTTGACTCCTTTCACCTTGAAGATGCAGAAGGGTAAAGCTGAAGATGCCTTGCAGCTGAATAAAGGTCAAAAAATGCGTCTGCCTAAACGCAATGATATTTGACTCGGTTAAGTGGCCGGGTCCGCCCAGCTTGTGAGCCGTAATAGGATTGGGCTCACTTTACAGTCATGCAGTCAATAATTTGCTCGTCGAGTGATTTTGCCGCTGAATGAATAGTAAAAATATTTGATGGTTGACCGAAATCAATGTTGACTTTTTGAACGATCAATAGTTGACCAACGCTCACAATCTGACTCGTGGTCAGATTTTTTTTATTACAACCCATTTCTATAAATACCTTCTTTTTTCAAGTTTCAAACACCAAAATTTTAACATTTTATTTTATAATTCTCAAATCCTAAGCTCACATTGTCATTTCTCATATTCTTAAAAATCACCTTTAGTGTTGTTAATCTTATTTTGAAAATGGAACCGATTATTCTTACTATTGATATTGATATAGATGAGTATGATATAGATGATCAAAATTTGGAAAAAAAAATTAGCAAAACATGGAGAAAGACAACGAAATGCAAACAAAAATTTTTCATCAAAGAGGTGACAAAGCTCCACTAATTATCAAGTATTGAAAGCAGTTCAATTCAGCGAGAACAACAAGACGTTCAAACTCCACAAGTTTTGTAGTCTGAAATTTCTTAATTGTTGAACATACAATGTAAATGATAGTACCAGATAAAAAATAGTGAGATATAATTTTTACAAAAAGTTTTAGCTATTTATCGTACCATTGGACTAGATATTTTAATAACTCATGGTAAAAGATGTGTTGCAAAAAAGAAGTAAAAAATAGGATGGATCTTAGAGAAACTTAACTTTAAATTTACGATGGTTCAGTAAGTATTTAGTCCTATACTCTAATTTGTTTGAATTATTCCTAATCGGCATGATTTGTACTATGAATTTATCTTAAATTTTTACAAATTATCTGATTATCAATAGTATATTAGAAAAATATATTGTCCAAATTAGTAGAGTAATTATTAGAATGATATTTTATTTATTGTTGTGGAATAACGGAGCCACAACGGAAGCATCTAATTACTTACAGCTAAAGCAAGATAGGCTTTAATAAATTAGATAATCAAGAGATCTACTTAAACAAGACATTTAGTGTTTACTTTTTCCAGATCAAACCCAAACGGTCACAATAATTATGAAGAAAATATCAAGAACAATAAGCACAATAATAATAAATGAGATAAGATTTACGTGGTTTGGTAAAAAATAAAAGATCTATATCCTTGGAGAGGAGAAAATATTTTCACTATGAAATGATGAAAATACAAAAGATTGAAGCAAAATGACAAATTTTGATAAAAAGCTCTAAAGAAAGCAATGTAGAACTCTTTCGAGAAAGAGATATGGAAAATAACCAAGTTTTAAGCAACTAAACACACTTCTCTCAAGAAAAATTCATACAGAAAAGAATACAAATAAATAATAGCAAAAATAATAACCAAAACAGAAAAGTAATAAATTTTTGCATTTGGTCAATAACAGATTATCAACTCTTTTTTATTATAAAGTGGTCTTACGGAATGGTCGCACTAGATCGCACAGGCCTAAAACATGGCCATCACAAAACCAAACTTGGTTACATAAGGTCAAAATTAAAGGCACAACATAATTTTTATATAAGAAAATACTCACTGCATTGAAATCCGAATTATGTTGGTTTTAAACTTACTGATTGTGCATGTAATGTTAAGACTATTTCTAAATGCATTGTAAGTATAGCACTAGATTTTGGCATAACTAACAGCTCATTTTAATCACACTAAATAATGTTTCAGTCAACACAAAGACGACTTGCTTTCTTGAAATGGAACTAAGCTCATATATACATAGGTGGAGTTTTACTACATCAAAGTTGTGATCGTCATATTATAAACTTAATTATGTAATCAGATTTGAATTTGGTAACTAAAAAATGATATTTGAATTGTTATGTTTTAGCTTAATAGTTTAAATCAACTGTTAGCTGAATTTAAAAAGCTACTGCAAAGCCAAAAATTTGAAGTCATAAAATTTCACCCTGTATATGGTGTAAGATGAAACATTATTGATTTAATGTACTTTACGTTGTATATATGTATACTTTTTTTATAACGTAAGAATGTACAATCCCAGTTTTACACTTTATTGGATTGTTGTTGAAAATTTGTAAACTTTTTAGAAATTTTTTATGATACTATTTTTATTATATGGTATTTACTATTCTACTTCTCAATTTTTACTATGTCTAACGTATTGCATTTGTATATAGTAGATGCATTATTTTGACCCATCATTGAAATTATGATAAATAAATAAATATTGGTATGGTTTTAATATTATTTCGTCTTTATATTAGACCCTAAAGATTCAAATTTCAATGTCTTAATACTCTTACTTATACTGGTATTTATTTGGGCGGATGCTTAATCATTTTACTACTGCCAAGAACAAGCTATACAAAGTGTATGACCTTAATGAATCTAAGTTTAGCAATTTAAGGAATTAACAACAACAAACCTTAACTTCGCAAGCCAATCAATTAAGAAGAAAAAAAATGATCAATTGATATTTGATCTTCATCAATTCTAGCTCACATCGACACCGACTTTGAGCAGCATATATTCTTCATCGGATCTAAGTGAATACTTTTAAGTAAATACTACATCATTGAGGATGACAATAATTATGAGAACTTTGAGAGTTTGAATTGATGGGAAAACACATTCAACAATATAGTCACTGCTTTTTCAATTAGCACGTGATATTTTGACCATTCATATCTCAATATTGTCTTCCAAATTAGTATTTAGTACATCAGAAAAGGATGATTGAAAATTGGACAATACAACTTACAATTGAAATAGTGGTGGTGTTAACTCAAATAGTGTGAACTTGCATTTAAACGGATGCAGTATATGACTTCTAATAAAAATATGATGCAATAATTTTTGAGTTTAAATGAAAATATTTTCTTTACAAGCTAAAATGTACAATTGTATAAATATTTGTAATAAAACTATTTCTCTTTTATCTTACAAGGTTTTTTATTTACTTTCTTTGTAAAAAAGTAAAAAGAGATAACAGGCTGGTGGATCGAGGCAAGCAACATTGTTTTTTTAGCCGACCCGACCCAACCCGAGTGTCCTAACTGGGCAGCGTTGTTGATAAGAATTAGCACCACGGGCTTCTTTGGTCCTGTTTATTATTGAGTTTTAAGATTTTCAAAGCTTATACACCCCTCGAGTGTGCTCGAGAGCACACATGCTCACTTGCTGTTAAAAGGAACACTATTTTATAAAAAAAAAATCAAGATGAAAAAGTGACCTTTACATCATTCTTTAGAAAAAGCCAAAGGTAACAAATTTCCTACTCCGAAGATATTCTACGCTTTGTGACAGCTATTATTCACTTGGTTTTTTTAGTATACTGCAACAGTACATGCATCAAATGGATTAAAGGGTTGAGAACAAATTTTGCTCCTGCATGCAATTTTGGGCAAAGGTTCTCTGATATAGTTTGTGCTCATCATTGTTTAAGAGTGAAAGAAAATTCTTTGGTCTATTGATTTTATCATACTCGTCAAGATGATAATATTGTTTCAGTTGGTATAAACCTACATGTAAAATAAATGAGATCCCTGCTGGTGAATATACAAGAAAATAAGGGCTGTGTGTCTTAAGTAAGGGTGACAATTTGGATTCGTGGGTTGGTTTCAGATCGATTTATGTAATAACCGGATTAAAATTATTCAATCTTAATCCAACACATTTGTTTATATTTCAAAATTGGCAAATCTAACCCAACCTATTTATAATCTGATCAAACTCGGATCGACTCATTTAATAATTAAAACTATTAAAATAAAAATTATAAATACTAATTTTTAATAATAATATATAAAAATTATTAATTATGAAATATTTAAAAAAAATATTAATTTTGATAAAATTTATAAATTAAATAAAAATTAGTTAAATTAAAATAAATTAAAATATATATACATACAAATTAAATTTAATTTTTTGCTATTATTTTCATATTATTAAGTAATATATACTATATCAATAATTATACGAATTAAACGGGTCAATTTCGAATCAATCCGATCCGAATCTGTTTAAATTTTTTAGATCATTTTCGGATCGACCCGAATCCGACTAAGGCTTGACCTGAACCCGATCTTTTCGAGTCAGTCTCGGGTCGAATTTTCGGATCGGGTCAAAATTTGCCACCCCTAACTCTTGAGCATGTTTTAGCTTGCGTTAGTGTTGAAACAGGTGAAAGATATTCACGCGCTTACATATGCAAGTGTTGCCGTATTCAAGTGAGAAGTTGATTTCTGATTGAGCATTACTTCGTGATAGTTCTTTTTCTTGTGTTTTCTGAATGATCAAAGTTTATTTTAGTGCTACCGCAGATGCTTGAGTTTCTGCATCTCACTCTTGAATACAGAATCCTGCAAGCTGGAAATCACAAATACACCGACAAAGTCACTTTATTCCTTGCGCTGCACTACAGGTTCCACAGTTGAAACACTAGTTAAACCAAACAGTAGTTGAATGTACATTTTGAATCTTCTGGAAATTCAAGTACATTGAACCAAGCAGTTTCTCTAAAGCCCTTCTCCAGCAGCACGCCTAAACAACATTTGAGCTCCATCTCTTGGCCTTGGATTAGGTTGAAAAGTAAATCCAGCATTCGGGTTCAAAAGCTCCCACCTTTTCGACATATATGTTGCAGTTTGAGAAAACCATTGATCTTACCTAGAATAAGGAGGATTACAAGTAAACATGAATTAGCTTTACCTGTACTTGAGACATGCATGATGCAGGAACATCACGATTTGGAGTCTTGCGAAGCTACTGCCTGGGCAATATCTTGGACCTCCACCAAAAGATAAAAATGTCCCTGGTTTTGGCTTGAAGTCCTAGAAAACAGAAAGGGTATTAGTCTCTTTTATTCACCTTCTTGATAAGCAACACTGAATAAACTATATAACTAATTGGAAATGAGAAGAATATTTCTGTCATAGTATAGATTGGCTCACTTTGGTTGAACAAAACAGTATCATAAATCACTCGTGGTTTGTGAGATAACAGCTTACATTCCATCTTTCAGGATTAAACGTCAGTGGATCTTCGAAGTACTTTTGGTCAACATGATTTGAGCGAATCCACACTAAAACCTTCCAATTCTTAGGAAAAGTGTACCCTGCTTGCAAGTTGGTCATGAGATACAGCAAGAATAATTTTTTTAAGCCCAGCTGATCGAATTTGTTAAGAAAAAAGATACAATTTTGTGCTCACCATTGATGACAACATTGTCTTTCACAACTCTTCTGAATATAAATGGTGAAACATTTGCCAGGCGTATTAGTTCATCAGCAACCTGGTTTAAGACACGGCTTCATCATGAGATATGAATCGCCTATCACATACTATTTGAAATAGAAAGGAAAATGCCTTCCAAAACCTAGGAACATGGCTTGTTGGCCAATCGGATGCAATCCTGAAGACCTATCTCTTGATATATTTAAAGCTCTTATAGCTGGCTATATATTCCAAAAACATTCAATGGCCAACAAGCAGTATGTTTGGTCTTGGGCAGTCGCACAGCAACTTTAGCAGGCCTTCAAATGGAGGTTGTTTCTTACCTTGAACGTATACTGCATCTTTTTTATATCATCAGTTGTGAGAAGTTCACTAGCGTCCTTCTGACTCTTTATCAATCGAGTTTCTTCCTACAGAACTGAAGACGTCAACTAAAACTCCATAAATAGATTTAAAAAAGTGTGGTCTTACCCTAAGCTTGTCAAGCACTACTGGATATTTAGCTAAATAGTAGAGACCCCAAGTCATGACGTTCGAGGTGGATTCATAACCTCCCAAAATCAGAGAGACGATATTCTCCAGCACTTCTGTTTCACTGAGCTGATTTCCATCATCATCTTTCGATTCAAGCAAGGTTTGCAAGAAATCATCTCTGTGTATGCCCTCCTTTAACCTTGTCCGGACTTCATCCCCTAATATTCTTGTCAATTTCTCCCTGCACTAGATTGATAGGAAGCAAAGACAAATTAATGATTGAAGTCTCTAACCACCTGCCTCTAACTACTGAAATTGCTGATGTTAAATATGAAAAGTAAGCCAGCATGACAAGCTATTAATAACTACACAATCTACCTTAATAGCATGATGATATGCTGTTCCTGGAATGTTGAGAGTCATCGATCTTAGTCCAGCCATAAGCCCTTGGTACATTGTTTCCATGGTCCTCAACTGTTCTTCAGATTTGTAGCTAACAAGAATCTCACATATGTAACGAAATGTTACCTGAAAGAAAGAGTGATACAATGAAGACCAATCTATCAATTTATCAGGGAAAAAAGAAGTTTGAAGTGCAGGAAACATTGATTAGAACTTTAAACTGTTCCTAGAGGATATGCAATGATCTAGCATTGTCTTAAGAAATTTTCTTAGGGCAAAGCTTTGATGTATTGTGCACCTGTTAAACCGTTTAGTGCTTCTCTTTAGTCATCTCTCATAGATTGACACGACAATGCCATCTCTATGTGGCGACAAAAAGAAGCACAGAACTCGTGCTTGACTTTCTAACGTAGAGGTATATACTCACAATTTTAGTTTCATTAAAGGCATTTATGCTTTTCTTGAAAGTCCATTCTTCAAAAGCTGAGATAAAAATAGGTTGTGCGGTCGTGAGTTGAGACTCATGTGCCCTTGAACTGCTGAAAATATCTGTTAAATGTCTCCTCAACCTCTTGTGCAATAGACCGTCAGCAAGAGGCACTGAGGACTCTCCCAAAAGCCGGCTGGAGGGCCAACCAGAAGCCAAAGGCCCATCCTGTAATGGAAATGTAAGGATTTGTTTGTTCATCTCAGGCGAGCATGTAATTATCACAGGATGTCCAAGCACGTGAGTCCTATATATGCCAGTATCTCCATACCTGCATGTTAATTATATTAAGAGCAAACCCCACCAACATAACCAATAAGCAGAAAGGAAATGCAACAGTAAATCTGTAGACAGAAAGATTTGAGCTACAACTGTTTACAATGCAATATGCCCTTCAAAGGATATCTTTATTTGCATAACACTAGCAAATTCTAAGTGTACGAACAGACCAATAGAGTGTCCTAAAGAAACTTGCCATAAGATTGCGTCTGCATAGAAAAAAGAAAATCACCTATTGAGCCAAAAGAAATTTCAAAGGTCTGCAGAAAAGTTTAATAGCATACTACCTATTGCAAGGAAAAGTTAAGTAAATTGTCCTATAAATCGTTCAAAAGATTCACCAATTATAACACCAAAATCCCCAAGCAACTTCACTACCTGTAGCAAATGATCTATTCTAGCAGCATCATTCAATCAATCACATTAAGACCTTAATTACCCTTTTTGCCTCGCTAGCTCAAAATCATGATGCAACCAAATGCATGCATATGAAAACCTTTCAAAAGTTCAAACAGGCGTGATTGTTAAAAATTTAATAAACCACTACATCTACTCTATAACTTTTCTGAAAGTTCTTCTTCACCTAATATAATAACAAATGCTACTCATGCAAAAAGTTAAATCAAGAACTATTTTTGAAGATAAAATGCTCAAGTAGGAATGTTCATGAGAGCTCCCTACTACTTCTCTCCTTACCAATTTCATTAGCTTGAAAAAAACCAGAATTAGAAAAACAGAGCAATACAAACATAATACTTCTACCAAAAAACAAATTGTCATGACAAATATTAAGCATTTCTAGTCATTCTAAAAAGTTAAAAACGTAAACAACTGTGTATATGTATGTATTTATAAACCAGACCTTGCTTTCCTTTTGCTTGACGAAATCATCAGGTCTTTTACAAAACTTGAAACACCACAAGAAATCCAACATCTCTCCGATCACCGGCCAACCCAAAGATCCCGGCGGCAGTCTTGCTCCGGCCACCGACAAACATCCAACAAACCTCCACTCGTTGAACCATCTCATAAACCACGCCAACAGTGAGACAAGAACAAGGATGATACCGAACGCCAGTTCTTTGTTGACGTCCATCACCAAGAGTAAAATGCTTTATTTTTGCTGATGCTCTCTTTCTCTGTTCACTCCACTCTGTTAGTGTCTGCTTTGTGTTTTGGTAGGGTCTGCTTTATTTTGCTCTGTTCTGTTTGTTTCTCACTTTCTTCAGCGCTCGTTTCTTTTGTAACGCTTGAATCTTTGTAATTTACTCAATAGAATTATTTTTTCTATTTAGACCATCTTTCACATTTTGGATCAATTCAAACTTCAACTATCTATCTCCCACAGGTGACAGGTGTATATAATTTCGCTCATACCCAAACAACATATAACTAAAACAAAAAGATTGTATTGATACGGACAGAGTACCCAAAGTTTTATTTTTGCAAGAAATTACTATCAAATTGACGAGCTGTTTAATGCAAATTTAATATTAATTTTTAAAAATTTGAAGTTAACATTTATTATATTTTAATTATTATTTTTATTTCTGTTTTACTTTTTTATTAAATTTTATTTTTATTAAAATTTTATTTTAAACACTATTTTACATATTTTAATTATTATATCAATTTTTCCTTTTGTAAATTTTATTTTTATTAAATTTTATTTTTATATTAAACTTTTTTTCAAATGACGATTGAAACAAGGTGTAAACCACAGTCATCGCTGGACGAAACCAACACCTGTGAGGGTGAAGTTGTGATTTTGGTCTTATTAGTGCAGGTTAGTTTAGAGATTTCTTAATAATTTTATCCCAAACAAAACTGTAAAACCTCTTTCTAAAACAAATCCTCCACGAAGGCTCCGGCTTCGCGGCGGACAAGGAGACGGTCTTATCGCCGGGTTTCTGTTGGTCTCCATCTCTCTCTATATTTCTCTCTCTATTATCCCTGTTGTTCTTGATGATGATTTGCTCTTTTGATTGATTGATCGATTGATTGGTTAACAGAGAGGCAAGAAGAGTTTCGATCAAGTTGGATTGGACAGAATTCGGTTTTGGTTTCTACAAACAAGAGAGAAAGAGAGCTCTCGGCTAGTTGCTTCTTCTTTATGAATGGTCGAAGTACCAACGGTGGTTTCGCCAGCAATCGCCATTATCCATTGATGCCTTGACTGTGTGGTGTTGGTCACGGTGATGGATAGACGTATAGATAACTAGAGTTCAGTGAAGGTTCTGTGTGCTGGAGAGATACAATAATATAAGATAACAGAAAAATCCGATTAACTAACTATTTGGAAGTTCAATTTAATTCAAAATTTTAATTTATTAATTTATATTTATAATATATATTTTATAATTTTTTGAAAATTTTTTTAAATTTTAAAAATATAAAAAAATTTATATAATAGATTTATTATTACTTCAATTTATAAAGTTAGAAAACAAATTTTATTTTAAAAAACTTATTTTTTAATAATATCGTCAAACATTTTCTCGTCCGTGCTCACTGCTTTTGGGCTTGTTTTTTGTTTTTAAAGAAAGATTGAGTTCCCGTAAATTAATATTTGAAAATAAATTATTTAAAAGTAGAGTTTGAAATTTGAGTGTTAATTTTGTATTATTTTTTATTAAAAATGAACTGAAAATAAAATTTTTAGTTTTAAATTTTAATATAAGAAGTGAAAATTTTTAGAAAAATTGAGTTTAATTTTGTATTTATATTATTTTGAAAGTAAGAAAAGTGAAATTTTTGATGAGAAATAACAAGTTCAAATGGTAGGTAAATGCGTCATTGATAAAAATTATTGAAACTGAAAATTCAGATAATATTTAATAAATGAAATATCAGTACATTAATCCGTAAAGTGTCTTAAGCTTGGAAGTTAGATGCCACCGGCTTCTACTTATGTAAGTCAAATTCCTTTAGCGTGAAGGTGTTACGCGGAAATTGGATCAACGGCAACTTTACTCTCTTCTTTGGTATCTGTTCTTAACTTCGTGAGAAAATAGAAGTTTTATTTCGCAATTGCAAATGAAGGCATTGATACGCCCAATTAAGACCATATTATACGTATAGGAATTATATTACATGTAAACAGAGTTTGATATATAAGTTCATACAGATGATCTTTCTGCAGAAATTTAGGATATTAACTTTCCATAGTTTATAGCTCATCAACTTTAAGAGAATCGTCTTCAGGCAGTGTGTCCTTAAGTCGAAATATTATTGACGGTGAACATTTCTTTGTTTCTAGTCAAGGTTATACTTATCTACCTTAATATGAATTAACAGAGTTCGCATTTAACTCTTTCAAAAATTTTAATACGACCTTATGATAGTAATCATCATGGACTTTTTTAGTTAAAGTTTTACCTTTCTTTGGTGCTTGTAGCCTCAGGAATGGTTAATTTCGTCATTGTTGCGTTGGCATATGAGAGATAGAAGTCGCTCATAAGTGAACCACTTAACTCTGAGACGTTAGCAAGATTAGGATTATACGATTTTAATCGATTAGGATTTAAAATCCCACAACAGTTGGCTACGCACGGTAAGGATTGAAATAGTTGCATGTGGATATAATCGTGCTAAGGCTGGCATTCAATTACAAAGTGAACTACTTTCCGCTTCGGGCTTTCAAGAAGTCTTAATATTAGAAAAATACTTCACCCAATCATTAGACGTACGAGAGAACAAAATATCCGAAAACAGTGGCAGCAGCATTATGAATAAAACCATTGCACTAGAGAGTGTTTAAAATACTTATAAAAAATATTTTTTTAAATAAAAAATATTTTTATTTTATTTATAAAACGATTCTATTTTTATTTTAAAAAAGTAATAAAATGGTAAAATTTTTTCATACTTTTTAAATTTTAAATAAATTTAAAAATATTATAAAAAATTTATTAAAAATGTAAAATTGAAAAATACTTTTTCTAAAACCAAAGCCAAACGCACCCTACATCCTCAACTGAAAAGTAATCAACGGTAACAAAATAATTGGGAATACTCAAGAATCCGCTGCATTTCAATACAGCTGGGTAGCAGCACAAAACCAAAATATATACGAACAGATCTTGTACTGCTCATAAAAGCATAAAGCTGACCACGACTCCGCATGCTCCATTTACAAATAGACAGATGCAGCCTCCCCTTGAGGGTCCAAAGAAACAAAGCAGACAACTAATGTACATGAGCACAACGGTTTGAAATGCGAATTCACATGCAAAATCGCACCAACTTGAAACCTCCAGAATACACAAAACCTACATGCATCAAAAGAAAACTAGATGAGATGCAAAATGATAAGATGAAATGTACTCCAATACCGTTACAAAAATATCTTAACAATATGTTGGGAATGTATGTGGGCAGGGGAGGCAGAGGAGTTTTCATCCTGGCAATGCAGCATTGACTGAGAACAATGTGGCTTGTGCTACTTTTTAGGCATCTAAATGTGAAAGAGCCATCATTCTAAACTTGCCTGCTGATATCAATAATATCAATAACCTGCAGCAATGATGCATGAAATGCTGATGGCAAGTCGCACAAAATTAGGCCCAGTCTACTTGGGATGATTTGACTGGGACATCCTCCTGTCATTTCTCAAATGTGGAAGGTAGTTGGCACTTCCACGAAGTTAGCAGAGGTGGGTCATCACTCACCCACTTCTTCACAAAAAGTTAGAACTAGGATGCCATGATGCTGATGCTGACAGTGACTCGTGCAGATGGAATGCCTCTGTGATGACTGACACATGCATGCAACCCAGACCGAACTTGATGAAACCTGAAAATACCCTGATTAACTTCAGGAAGAACTATAACCATCATCAACCAGACATAGCACGAGTGACAGCTAATTTAGCCCATTCAGCAGATTCCTTAATTAAATGATCATCTGATGACAAGCATTCTTCCAAAAGGTCTTTGCTTGAAACAGATTGCTTTATCAAAGCACCAGCACTATTACCCAAGGTATCAGCCAAATCTCCAAGAACACCTATTGCCGTTTTTGTCACTCCATCATCCCTGAATAAGAGAAAGATACAGTGTGAGCAATTTATAAGAAATGTGTTACATAAGTTCAATAAAACTAAATGTAACTCACATATCCTTTTCATTGTGCAGGCTGTCAATGTACTGGAGAATATGAGGAGCATAAGGCAGTAGCATCTGGGTCTTCGGGGAGTTCTTAAAGCCTTGGAATATTCCAGAGTATGCCTCCAAAATCCCATTTCTGAGCTGATTCATGTACTCAATCATGTCATCATCGGCTGCTGCAATTCGTACAGACAATTCTGCTGCTCTCTGAAGCATAGGCATCGCATACATCAGATACTTCTCGAAATTTTCTCCAATTGCAAGAGCTATATCACCAAAGCATGAAAAAATGGGTGGCTTGACAGACCGATGCAAATGGTTGCTAGAAAGATCCTTGAGGAGCTGAGTCATTATTCCATCACAGAAAGGAAGTATCTTGTCTTCCAGTGCCCTGCAAAGATCTCCAACCACGCCAACAGTGATGGCACAGACCTGGTACTCCTCGAAGTTCTGAAGACCCATCTCCAAGTAAGGATAAAACCCTTGCATGTACTTAACAAAATTAGCACCTGCAGCATATGCTAGGGCACCGATAGCAAGCATAGCCTCCTCATGAACTGTTGCATTTCGACTAGCAAAAACTCGAAGGAAAAGTTCCATCATCTGATCAGTATATTGCATGAGAGCATATTTAGATGACTCTGATGCTCCCAGTTTCTGGATAATAACTTGCAAACATCCACATAGGAGACCCTGTAATTCATTCTGCTTCTCCCTTTCATCAGTTGAAAGCTTCTGTGCCTCAAGCGTTTGGTGGAGCTCCATCATGATTACAGGCACCAACTGTACCACAACATGTGCAGTTTCATCAGTTGAACACCTGACAACCTCGTTCAAAGCCTCATAAGCAGATGTACGCAAGCGTGATTCTCCTGCATCTTCTCTGTGGGTCACAGTGAGAAGAGCCTGAATGATATCCTGAAAGAAAGGGGACAATGGAGAAGAAGAAGCCACATCCTCGTAGCCTTGAGCAAGGAAATAAAGTGCACCGCAAGCTTTCTCAGCAACATTTGGAACATCCTTCATGCATTGAAGCAACACGGTGAGAACCTGCTGGCAATTCTCTTTAGTTATCACTTGTGTGTCCATGGTTGAACTGTGAAGGAATTCAAAAATTCTACCAAGAGTCCATGCAGTTGTATCCTTCACATGATTATGTGGATCTTTAATTAAAGCACCAAGCATAAAGTTCAGAGCAACATTGACAACAGGTGCTAGCTTATCTGGAGATGGACCCTCCAAAATGGAACCAAATGCATATGTAGCACCCTCCCTTCGTCTCCAATCTTGTTTCGTTATATTTTCTTCTATAAAGGGCATCACAAGAGGGACAATGTCATCTCCAACAGTCCTTGCAACCAATCCCAAACATGTGCCACCAGCCATCGCAATGTTCCAAGCTCCTTCATCCTGATCCTGGTCTTCTTCCTGCTTAAGAAGAGTCTCCAGTAGCATAGGAACCAAAGCAGGAAGCGCCTGTTTAATGAAATAAAAGCAAGGAGTCTCAGAATCTGAAGAAAAGTCACCTCCATACTCATCTAATATGTCAATTTCTTCATCACAGATTGAGCTCCAAAACTCAATTGCCTGCAAAGCTACAGGTTCTTCATCCTGTCTCACTGCTTTTGCAGTTATATTGAAAATGTCTGACATGTACAGTGCAAGTTTGTCATAGTAGGTCGATGAAATGGCAACCAGGCATTCAAATGCTGCTAGTCGTATCCTCAGATCAGGAGAGAGGGTTGCCTCGCACACAACTCTCATGATGTAGTCTCGTTCCATGTCATTCGAAAAATTCGCTTGAGCAAATCCCAAAGCATTATAGAGAGCCCTGGTGGCAGCCAGCCTGACATCAGCATTGCCTTCTGATGCATTCATGCCCTGAACAACTGCTGTAAGTATGTTGTTCACTTGATCTTGATCAACTACTTCAGGAGAAACTTCCTCACAGATAAATCCAAGGGTTTCAAGTGTAGCCTGCTTAACATGAGGCTGTGGCTGATGGATGCTTGATAGAAGAGTTCCTATCAATTCAGGCCACTGACCATGAGGCAACTCTATGCCTGCAACCTTAGCAATGACTTGTGCAGCAGTAGACCTAGCATCAGGGACAGGTGAGGACAAAGTCTGTAACAAGCACGTCTTAATTTGTGCCTTTACATTCCCATCCAAAGCCAACCACCTCTGTATGAGCTCATTCTTCCTAAGAAGCTCCTTAGCATCCAATGAATTCTTAAGAATCAATCCAGCCAATCTGCGGCTTTCAATGGGCTTCTCATTGTTCGCAAGTTCATTAGCAAGTGAAAGCAAAAAGACTGGGAGATTTTGATCTTGAAACTGTTTCAGGTTTTCCTCAGCATGCTTTCGGAGAGCACCATCAACTGATTGTGCATTCAAGAGGATCTGTGTGACTTCCATAGCAATCTTCTACCTTCGGAATCCAACTTCAATAGAAAAATGATCTTGCTGAATAAACAAATTAATAGAAGTTTTAAAAAAGCACATAGCGTCCTCAGAAATCCATGGGACCAACTTTTTTGTAAGAACAATTCATGTAATTTGTCTGATCACAAACAAAACATGCTTGCTATGAGGGAACATGATATCATGCATACTAGAGTAATAAATGCATGTCTGTGTATAGTACCAGTTGCACGAGACAACCCACCAAAGTCAGTAAAACCTAATTATGTTACTATGTTTAATGTGGGAAACAACCTTTTTATGAAAGAAGGAAGAACTCTTATTTTGGTTTTCATTTAATGTCATCGTAGCACTTCCTCAGATCCAAATAATCAAACACTATGCATCTACTCAAGCAACAGTCATCCATGTACTCAAGCACTCATTGGCAAGACGATCATGGCCCTTTTCTTAACAAAGATTAATTCTGTGTATTACAATGGTTCCTCTTTGGCAGTCAGTAGCAAACCATTACGTAAGTCACAATAGCATGTTTAAAGTCTTCAATTCATAGGTTTAGATCATATGCCCTATTTATTGTGATCTTAAAAAGGTCTCATGCAGTTAGGACAGTACTGCAACGGCAAAACCATATTTAAGACCAAAGGGGTACCTAAAACTTTAAGCTGTATAAGCATATATTACCTAACAAAATGTAAATTGTATGTCTATCAATATATTTGTCAGAGATAATCTAATCTAAATCATTACAGAAGAAACCATATACTGCTGAATAAAATTTGATACCACCTTTTATATATAGAAAACATTCTAAAATATGAGATAACCACATTTCAAACAGAGAAAACTTAAAACAGTAAAAGAGATCAGAAATCCTAAATTGCCAACTTTTCTTCTACAGTCTGTTGTAAAGAATAGCCACAACTATTAAGCATAGATCTTGAAGTAATCAAGATGACGCAATGAACCAACCTATAGAATACAAGCACAGCATCATAGTTGGATCCAACAAGCACTTAAATAATTAAAAGACCCATACGGAATATACAATAAACTGAAAATCAATCCATTATGAGATAAGCTGCTACCGAATACAGAAAAAAATTTTAAAAAAAAGAAAAAAGGAACAGCACATTACCATTCATAAACCCCTAGGCATACAAGCTAATAGTTGGTTAAGTTACCTTTCATACAAATCCTCAGCTTTCTCACTAGACACTATTCCAAAACAAAACAAAATTGAAACTTAAAAAATCAAAAACTGAAGTATCAAGTAATAAAGTTTTATTTTATACAAAAAGACAGGACAAACCTATGTTAACAGAAACCAAAACAAGTATAAATCAACACACCACCCACCCCGTATTGTTAAAAAATAAAAAGCTTCTTTAACTTTTACCAAAAAATTTTCAAACTTCTCTACAAACCCTATATTTCTAAACTAGATTGGGCGATACCAAAGTTCCCGTAAAATATTCCCAAATTGATTAAACTACCCATTCCTAGAATTAAGTTAGACGAAAAACTTCAGTATTCCTTTTAAGCAGAATGGAGGATCAAAGTCAGACCAAAAAGTTCCCCGAAATTCCTAGAAAATCTTTCTTAAAACAAAAAAAAATTATTTCTCATCAAGAGGCAATCGATCAAAGTTAGAACAAAGTTTACCAAAATTTTAGCCAACCCGATCAACCCATGTCCCTAGAAAATTTTGAAATAATCTGCAAAACATTCATCGATTCTACGAATCATTGTCGTATACAAAAACCTAACCAATGATTTCTAATAAATAAAGTCAAATTAATTACAAAAGTAAACGAATCTGACCTTTTTAGAACAAACCCAGAGTGAAATCGACGAAGAGGAGAAAATCCCGATGAGAGCGGACGGCCGTCAGAGACGATCAGCGATCGAAGTAAGAGATCCACGGTCCGGATGAACAGAAGAGATTGAATTGATGAGATTGTGCCGCGGCGCACGATGGAGAGAGAGAGAGAGAGAGAGAGAGTGAAGGGAAGAAGAAGAAGAAGAAGACTGATTGTGAGAGGAGCGGATTGCAACTCCACAGACTTCCGCCGTGTTGTTTTTTCAGAAAACTTCCTCACATATTTTATATTATTTTATAAAATATGTTTATTTTTCTATACTTTATTATTTTACAGAAAGTGGTTTCTAGTATTCAATTTTCTATTAAAAAAAAAACATTTCAATCGATTTGAGTTCTTGGTATGGTCAGGTTTAAAACAACATTAGTAAGACCCGAATCCGGATTGCTATCAATCTTTTGTTCTCCTAAGAGTATCGATTACGAGACATTTGGCATTTTCTTTTAACTATTTATTATTTCAATTTATTATTTTATATTTTTTAATTAATTTTTAAATTTATTTAAAATTTCAATATAAAAAATTTTATTATTATTTATAAAGAAAATATAAAGTATATTTTGAGATATTTTTAAAATATTTTTATTTTAAAAATGCTTTATACTTTCAAACATACTCAAATTGGTTCGGATGAATCAATTCCTGGATTGAAATTGAATAAAATATGTTCAAAGTCTCTAACATATATAAAAATTTACAAAAAAAAAGCATATTATATATAAATAAATGATCCATACGATGGGTGTATTTTTAATTTTCGTACATGAGTTTTATGAATATGAAAAGTAAGAAGTTGAGTTTGCTGAAAATTGGATTTAAAGTGGAGTTTAATTTTTGTATTTTAATTAGTTTTTGAAATGAATTCGAGGTGAAATTTAGATTTTAGAAGTGAGTTGCAATTGAAGTTCAGTTTTGTTTTTCAGTTGCATTTGAAAGTAAGAACTAAAATAAGTTACAAATATTTGTAAATATAAAAAATTAAATATAATAAATTTTGCTAACTACTTATTTAGTTAATATTCAATTATATTCTATATATAAAATTTTATAATTTTATAATATACTCAATTTACAGAATATTTATATGTTGTATAATAAACTTATCATATAAAAAATATAATATTCTAATAATAATATTATTATTATTGCAATTATAAATTCATACGTAATATTTCTAATACAATTATAATAAAATACAAAAAATGACATTACAATTCTATATACCATAAAATATACCAAATTTATATTATATAATATCATGTAATACCCATGCACAAACACGCCACAAAATACATCATATGTATATTACATAGATATTATAATTGATATTATAATATTACATGCCACAAAATATATTATAGTTTTTTACACTAATATTATAATTGGCATTACTATATTATATGCCATAAAATATATCAATTTGTATTACATTAAAGTTACATCTCTCTTATTACAAAATAACACATTCCACATAACATGCATATAAACTTAAAAAACACAAAACCCTTGAAAGAAAATTCTCTAATCAAATTTTCCTTCCATTTTATTAGAGACAATTACAAAGAAAAGATCGAAACTTAGAAACAAAAAAATCCAAGAGATTCTTCAATTTTGACAACAAAAAAAAGAGTTTGCTTCCGTCATTCAATCCGTTATCTATCTTCTCTTCTTTTCCCCCAAAATTTTTCCCTTTTTTAGAGTGTCTAGATACGGTGTTTTTTGTGTTAATGTTCAATCAATTGTGGAAGAATTTCTTTCAACTTTCAGAAAATTAAAAAACTAATTAGATTTAATTTCTCTCACTCTAAAAGATTTATCCTTACTTTTCTCAATTTTGAGAAAACAAATGTTGGGAAGATCAGGCATTTTACGCATTGAGATTGGATGCATAAGTTCAATCAGGTATTGAAAATTCTTCTGAAATCCACTAGTAGCTATCTCTGAGACCACCAAACTTCTCTTGACCAGTAGTATCCAAGAAAAGGATCTTGCCACAGTTTGTGAAGAAGTCAAGCATATCAACTTCAACATCGATTGTTACTGAAGATCGTCAAGCAACCAACACCAAATGAATTGCAATAAATTAAGATATTTCAATTTTCAATCTTTCAAATGTGATATTTCTTGACAACTTATTGCTAACTTACGTTCATACTCTTCTTAAATACAATCAGAGGTCTCTTCACAAAGGTAGTCTTTCTTGTACAGTCAATCACAAAACTAGTTATGAGATTGAAGATGATTCAAGTGAACAATAATTAGGGGTAGCAATTTAGCATGATGGGTCAGTTTCGAATTGACTCATTTAATAATCAGATAAAATTCATTCAATCCTAACCCAATTTATTAATTTATATGAGTCAAAATTTTCAATCATAATTCAATCTATTTAATAATAGAATCAAATTCGAATTGACTCATTTAATAATTAAAATTTCTAACTTTTAATTCTACACTTTAAATTTAAGTGAATTTCTAAAATCAGTTGGAATGAAAGTGCACAATATTCTTGGTGAAGATATATGGTGAGTATGTATCAAAATGTGTATTTTTTATTATCTTAATTGGTTCTTAAAATATTTTCAAAAAAATTATTTTATTTTTCAAAAAATGTGGTGATAACTATAATACATAATAATAATTTCGATAAAAATTTTGATAAATATATCTATCTAACAAAATCTGATAAAAATCTTTATAAAAAATTCGTCATTAAAGAAGTAGCTAAATAGTAATATTTTTTATAATATTATAATTCTCATATTACACTATTTTACTAAGACATAAAAGTAAATGATTAATTATAAATATAATATAAATTAATAATTTATATTACTATTATCGATTTTTTTATTACTAAAATTTTATTATATGGTTAGAAAAAATCAAAAAGAGTTTGTTCCTTCAAAAAGTAGCAATTCAGATTAGTGAGTTAATTTTAGTCCATCTGGGTTGACCCACTTATTAATCGGATCAAATTCGTTCAATCTTAACCCAACTTATATATTTATATAAGTCAAATTTTGAACCCTAACTTTAACGAAACAAGTCGACTTTTAGGTTGAATTTTTAAATCGGGTTATCTATTGCCACGCCAAACAATGTCAAGCCAACAACAGAAACTAAAATTTTATAAAAAAATCATATAATATATTAATCAAAGATTTAATAGCATATACAATCGAAATGGCCTCTGTATATTAAGTAGTTTGATGCAGATCTCCACAAGACAATAACATTGCTCAAACTTCTAAATATCATAAAATGTTTCAAACACCTAAATCAAATCTCAGTATATAATTAAGTAGAGAGGAACAGGATCACACAACGCATTGAATTCATATTTCTCAAAATAATTCAAATAACAACAGTTGATTTATGAAGTCAAATAAAATAAATGCAAGCTCTCGATATAGAAAAGTAAAGATTATCAAATCTACGACTTGAATTCGAAAATTCAAAACCCAATTCGAAATCAATCACTAGTCCTCCGTGTTCAACGATTATAAATTATGTAGACAAAATTAAATAAGAAAAACTCAATAATTTTATTCTAATTTATTCTACAAGTGCACGGTTGTCGTCTACCGTATAGCAAATAATGAGTGTCCTTCACAGAAATTATTATTAACTTTAATTCAAAACAAACTACAGAAGTTGTATTTTCTTATAAACTAATCAAAAGTGTACGAAAGCTATAAACTAAAATAAAGTATGGACCGTGAAAAAAGAGATAAAAATAACTAGAGTTTGAGAATCCATCACTAACATCTTTAATTTAATCCTTAAATAAATGTGATAATAGATTATGATGATTGTGAAGATTTTGTATTTAATATTTTGGTCCAGTTCTTAGACTTAAAATCACCTATCTCGTCCAATTCTTAGATTTAAAATCACATATCTCTAATATTTTTTTAACTCCTTATTTAGAAATTAGTAGAGATACATTAAATCTCTGCAAAATTATAAATTATATAGTTGCATTATCTTTGATCCAGTAAATATTAATTACAGTTATTAATTCTGTGATTCATAACTATGCTCCGATCGATCGTCATGAACATAATTAATAAAATAGTTTAGATGTAAAATCTAATGATGCTCAAGTATACAAACTTAACAACTAAATATTTTTCCTTACAAAAATTAATAATTCACAATTAAATATAAAATTCATACATCTCATAATATTCAAAAATAAACTAAATTTATTATGGTTTCATACTTAACTCCTGTCAAGAGGATTTAGCTACTCATATTCATAAACAAACAGCAAATCAATTGAATAAACATTAGAGAAAAAAAACTCAAATCTAGAGGAAATGCTTTCTTTCCTGAATTGTCGTTTGTGTTTCTGTGCACCTCTCTGGCCTCCTATTCGTTCTCTACTCTGTTTTTAGATAATTGCTCGTCTTTGTTCTCACGTCATTAGGAGAAAAAGAAACAAACAAAAAAAATGCTTCAAAGAAAATGAGAGCCGCTGTGGAAATTCACTCTGATAGGTGATGAAGAATTAATGCCTTAGCTCTCCTTTTGATTAGCTTAACTAGGTCAAATATAATGGGCTTAAGATAGGCCAAGCAATATGCTTGATCTAATTAAATCAACCAATGAATGTCTCCTCTTTATTAAACTGGTGGGCTTAATGATGGCCTTTCTTTCTTCTTCTAAGCATCACTTACTCCTTTTATTATTTACTCCTATCTTACCTTCAAATTATAAAATAGAACAATTTAGCTTACATAAATACAATACCAATATTTAAAGTGTAGTATAAGTATACTAAAAATCTTTACACTTGCATTCCTATCAATAAGCTCGAAATTTGAGTGGTCCACAGTTTGCTGATTCGGAAGCACGTGAAATATGACTCAAACTAGAAAGAGGCAAAATGAATTACGAAAAAGGGAATTGAATAAAAGAAATCAATTACCATTAGATCCATAATTTACCTCGATATCAATGGAACTTTGAGGAGAAATTGTTTTATTTGTTCGTGAGAGTTTGGAGAAGGAAGGGTAGGGTTTAAATAATGGTGGCATTGAGATTCAACAGCTCTGCTTTATATCTACATGATCATCTGAGTCATCCGATGACATCCCAGCTTCGGGCACACGTGATCATCTTTTAATTTCTAGAAAATTAAGGAACTGATCAGATTCAATTCTATCAATCGAAGAGATGTATCCTAATTTTCTCGATTTTGAGGAGAGAAATGTTGAAAATATCTGGGCATTCTTCGTATCAAGATCAGATGCATGATTCAAGCAGGTTTTCCAAATTCTTCAAAAATCTATCGACACAACACGCCGCCTACAGCTATCGGCAGTGGTGAAACAATCAAAGCGCCGGCGATAGAGTTAGGGTTGGATAGATCGAGGATGCTGAATCGGTATAGTCACAATTCAACAAGCGAGTGTTCAAGATCGGGCTCGGAATCCACTAAACATCTCAGAAGCTCGCCAAGCTCGTCAGAGCGAATGCACAATAGCTTGTAAGAAAAATAGGATCTCGTGAAAATGTACACTGAATTAGAGTTCGGTAGAGAATTCGGTATAATAACGAAAAACTACAGTTCTTAGATCCATATGCAATTGAAACACAGAAACCACTGGAACTCCAAATCCTTTAAATTTTTCACGAATTTCAACAGCTTTATCACTTTCTATGATCTCTAGATATGCAATCTCTCGAAATTGTATTTCTTCTTCCTCTAAACATTCTGAATTCAGAGATTTGCTTACTTGCTTATTCAGATGCACGAGTTAGGAGATGATTAAGAATATTTATAAAAAAAGTTTTTTTAAAAAATATTTTTTAAAATTTTTAAAAAATAAGTTCTACTTTTTATCTAAAAAATTAAAAATAATAAAAAAATTTATGACGTAGAATTTTTTTGTATTTTTTATAGAATATAATATATATAATTTATTTAAAAATATGACATAAAAAAGTTGAAATGAAAATGAATTGAAAAGTATTTTCAAACATACTCTTACTACTAGTGTCAACCATCTGCTTCGTCGATCTACAAGCTATCGATGATATGTTTTTAACTTCGATAAGGCCTCAATCTAGACAAACTTTAGGAAGCCAGTTAGAAATCAACAAGGGCAGTCGTCGGCGCAGTCGCTACTGGCTCTCGCAGGCTTGCCCACAACATTATGGTTAGTTACATATTTATATACTTCACCGTGATCCATTATTGACTATGCAACTCCTCTCCACCTACTCTAGCTTCAGCCTTTCCTCTCTTACTCGACTTGTTTTCGATTCAAATCTGCAGAATTGCTCGAATCTTGCTCTTACCTTCGTGAAGGGATCTTCAATGAGTCTGTATCTCTTTCCAAACGTCTTCGCATGCTTGTATTTTACCTGATAGTTGTACTTCATCAATCGTCACCCAAGCTGTGACTAGCTTGGTAATTAACAACAGGTAACATGATTCATACTATGATTACAAAATTTGAGTTATTTCAGATTGTGTGCTATACGATTCTGTGATTGGGTTGTATTCAAAGAGGGTGAGTTTTGCTGCACACAAAAAGTGTTTGATGAAATGCCTGTGAGGAGTGTTACTTCTTGAAACATGATGATGCTTGAATTTTGGGGCTTAGATAATGTTGGAAGCTTTTGGTTCAGATGCAAGAGGAAGGGTTGAAACAGGATGCATACATATTCTCGTTGACCGTTCATCTTTGTGAGAAGGGTTATGGAAGGAAGATACATGACTGGTTCATGGAGGCCGGTAGATGCTTGGGTTGCTCTGGTTCAAAAATGTTGCAAATTTTTTCTTTCATTTTTTTATAAAAAGTTTCGAGTTGTCCCGCTTAAACAGATCTACAGGTCAATTCAGAATCCGTCCGGTTCATTTCAGGTAATTATGGATCTGACTACGTTGACAATTTATTTGGAGATCCTAATTTACTTTGATTTTGGTCGACAGTTTCTAGATTGTGACCATTCTAATTCGGTTTGACAACAATGCACTTAAGTGTTATCTGGAGCTCGCATTTTATTTTGTACACTAAATTAGAACCATAACGTCTCAAAATAAAATCAAGAGGACCTTTAAATGGTTTGAAATATATTATCTACACATACCTAACGATTGCACCATAGTCCTATTATTTTGGAGAATAAATTTTTGTCGTGGTAATCCTTTTCCATTAACCAAAGAGAAGAAGAAAAAGAAGTTAATTGAAATTTGCTGTGATGGGATGAACTTCATACAAGAAGGATCAGTCTATTGTTACTACAATCTTGTCTTGATAATGGCATCAATCTCATTTTTATCATCCTGATGATCTTGTAGTGAGCACTTGGGAAGGTGCAAATATAAGTTAGAGCCCTAATTTGCAAAAGGACTAGTATAAGTCTCCGCATTTGTCACAGATATAGTATTTGCTATGCCTCATGAAAAGTTGAGGGTGATATAAGGAGCGAATGATTACCTGTTCTAGCGAATCGTTTACCTTCTTGTCTAGTGCACACTCTGGGTACAAAGCAAGTTTCATAGTCTTAGCAGCAAAAGCACTAGAACTTCCTCTTAATGCACTTGTCACATATGTGGTAATTATAGAAATCCTCTCAAACAATAGTTTTGTTGGATCAACATGGGTTTGATATGGTTGAGGTTCTCAAGTAGCTTTAGAAAGTGGCAATACATGACCCGACTAGCGAACTCGAGCTGAAGTCGATCCATTTAAGTCAAGTTTGAATTTGATTTTAATCAAATTCTGGTCAGTTTTGGGTTAACTCGAAATCGATCAAAAAATTTAAATAGATTCTGTTTGGATTCAAATTGACTTGGTGTCGATCTATTTAATTCATATAATTATTTTTGTTGTATATATTACCTAATAACTAGACAGTATGTAAAAGAATGACATTGAATTTTAATTTAATTTATATATATATTTCTTAGCATGTCATACTTTCATTAATTTCTTACTTAATTTATAAAATTAATAAAATTATTATTTTCTTTTTGAATATATGATACCTAATAATTTTTACTTATTATTGTTAGAAATTAACTTTTATAATTCTCGTTTTCATATTGTGATTATTAAATAGATTGAACCAAATTTGATTTGATTATTAAATAGGTTGGATTAGAATTGATAATTTTTTATATAAATACATAGATCGGATTAAAATTAAATAATTTTAATCTAATTACTAAATAGATTGGATTAGAGTTAATAATTTTGATCTATATAAATATATAGATCAGCTTAGAGTTGAATTATTTTTAATTCTATTATTATATGAGTTGATAAGAATCCAATTTGTTAGCTCATATTGCCACCCCTAAGTTAGCTCTAGATAGTTGGCTTGTTCATTAGCAAATCTATTAAAGGCATGGGGCCTGATTCAAGAGAACAAGACAGCAGATCATATGCAAATGCAAGTTCTCTTCCTCCGGCCTAAGAACTCTTCCCAGCAGTCCATGTTTTTGTAAATGTGGAAACTCTAATTTGAGGAAGGACCTTAAAGGTTCTGTTTTCTTTTCTTTTAGCATGTTAAAATATGTTCTTCACATAATTTCAAGCCAGAGAAACGAAATGCAAATAACATTGTCTCTTGTTGCTAATTTATGAAGGCATGTATTGTGAAATGAACTTGTAGACCATAAATCCCAATCTCAATTAGCAAGATGACAGGATGACTAAATTTAAAAACGAAATTCGCGCAAGCAGTTTGATAAACATCCATAATTTCGGAAACATCAGTATTTCCCGTTTGGTTTTAATAATAACTGTCATAGATGTCGGAACCGAACAGCTCATAAGTTGAAATTTTGAAATGAAACGAAATTGGATTACCTGTTTTTCTGCTTGGACTACTTGTACAGTAATACAAGCAAGGCCTGAAAGTTAAACTCAGACAGGACAAAATGGAGAGAGAATTGAAACTGTGGTTAGAGAACCACTAGAACTGTCATAACTGTTGCAATATTCATTCAGGGCTTTCGTCGAACACCTTCCCAGCTATGATGCATGAACAAAAATAAAAAATTTTCAAATTAATGCCACATAATCGCAATGCCCATCAATCTCTCTGAGGTGTATATAGAAACCCACATTTTCATAATAGAGCTAAATTACTAGAATTCGAAAATCTAAAATCATTTATTGTTTGGCTGATTGCAAAAGTTATTTCACAAAAAGAAGCCAAACAGCATTGATCAAACAAGCAACACTCTGAAGCAATGGTGCTAAAACCTCACTACACCTTTCATGCACAACATTCCAAACACGCCTTATCCTCAATTCTTCAGCAATCAGGTACCAATCAAACAATTATTGTCATAATTTTCCATCAATTTCTTGAACAATTTTTTGAACTACAAACAATTCGTTCGATGTTGTTGTACCAGGCTTGCAACAATCGTGTACTTGGGAGATGGATTTGTAGGAAAGAAGGCGGAGTTCACCTTGAATTCTACGAAGACGCTAAGGTTTACTGCAATGGTGACTTGTGATGACAACGAGAGGAACGCAGAAAGGAGTACGCGGTGGATGTCCGGCCAGGAAGCCAACCCGGTCGGCGTTGCTTGTTGTTACAGATCAGGTTGGGAAGTTCAGGATGAAGTATGAGCAGCTTCCTAATCTCTTTAGATCCCTGTTCATCGCAAGGAGATCGTTCTCCACACGAAGAAGACATCGACCCTGTCCAAGGGCAAAGGAAAGAAGTAATTATGCCAGTAAGGTTAGAGTTTATTGTTATTCTTGACTACATTTGTACTTGATGTTTTTCTTTTCTTGCCGATTCAAGAGTATGATGTCTCAATGTTGCAATGTGATGTGATATTACTAGTGAATTTGTTGGAATATATTCTATTAAATTTATTTTGCTTCTTGTTGCAATCGTGATTGAATGGAATGAAACATACAGATACTAGACTAAGAGAACATGGGTAATTTTATTCACCACATATCCTCATGAACTGGCGAATATATTTTATGTTGCTTTTTTGCTTCTTGTTCGATTATTTTGTGAATAGATCATTGTTACCGTTATTACAGTAGTGTGATATTATGTGATACAATGTAGTGTATGCAATATGGTGCTAACGGCATGGTTTAGAGATGCGAGATGCAAAATTTGCCTTAAGTGGTGCTGATTTCTTATCGAGGTGATAGTGTTATGTGTTTGTTTTTTAAGATCAATAGAATGCAACAGAATGTGATAATACTAGTGTGTGGAAAAACATAGGTAATTTGTCAATGGAACTGGTTATTTGTTATGAGCTTTTGTCTTAGGCCTTCTTGTTGTTATCCCAAGAATATAACATTATTGGAGCACTATGGAGTACTTTTGATTTGGTGTTAGTTTGTATGATGCTGGTAGCATGCTTTTTTTTGTTATGCTAGTATAATTACCTATGTGGCACATAAAAGTGCTGGAGGAAATGGGAAATAGCTGCATAATTTTTAAGCAAAATATTTTTGCGTGAAGTTTGTCGTATGCCTTCTTGTCATCATCTCAATAGATTGTAAGACAACGTACCTTATTAATAGTCGAAAGTAGAATGTGGATGACATATGTAATTCCTTTATGCCTGAAATGGAGCCGGGTCAGTTTGGGAGTGATGTTGTGGAGTTACTCTTTAGTTTTCCTAAGGTCTAGTAGTGGTTCTTATGGTGACTGGAGTGGTATGTGCTTCACCACTCTGTGTAGGAGATGGATTGACATAGAAGTGCCTTGTCCTTCTATTTGAATTTACTATACTTCATTTGGTGCTTTTATTATGTTATACACTTAGAAAAGATATGTAAATATAACAAATTGCTAGTTTTTGTTTTCTTCTCTTTTGTATGCATCCATAGAATTTCGTAAGACGCAGGTGAGATCCTCTAACATTAAACCAACGTACAATCACCGAAACTTGATTTTTCATAAAACACTTCTGCGTCATGCCAAGTGCTGTGCTACTTGTACTAAGCTATGCCATTAAGCTGCCAAAGGATATTTTGGACTGAAAACGATTATGTTGAGAAGCCCATGGAGTACATTATACTGAATATTCGCCCTTTTGTAGAGAATGTTCTTCTCTAATCCTAAGCGATTGGAAGATCCTAGCTAGCAAGGTTTTTCTTTTTTGAAAAGCTGTTTTCACTTATTAGTCTTAGCCCTTTACCTTGTTTGTTCATTCGCCTAGTATGTCACATTTTATTTGGACCATATTTGCTCCTTTTCTCACTAGCAGTGCACATCACACTCTGGCAGCATATGAAACTTTCAGTACTTATCTATGTGACAGTTAACACCATATGGGACTGAGTAAGCCATAATATTTTTATCATCAAGATGGAGTCATGTCTCTTTAATTACTGTAACATAGGTCAATGTAAGGTCGTTCGTGTGTATGGATCTCAGTATTGATAGGAGTTGAACTGTAAATTGATACTCATCAGTGCTTGCAAACAAACTTTAAATCACTGTAGGTTAGACTCATCTACTTTTCTCTGAGCACTGGAGTCAAGTTGATTAGGAAATAAGTATATTGTCTAGTTTATCTTTTCTGTATGTAAATATGTACGTAAGTTTTGTCGAGAAATAAAGTATCTTTTTTTATCCTCTAATCATTTCAACAAATGGTGCCATTATTTCTCCTTTTGTTATACAGTACTAAGTTTCAGTCCTCTCCTATTTGTATTAGATGAATCATTGCATAACAAAGTGGAGTTCAATTTGGACTAAAATAATATTTTTTTGATACTTCTGAACCTACCATCCTAATCTTTATTTTACCAAAATGAATGTCTGAAATTTTGTAAAGGGGCTTTCAGCTCATAACAGATATCTTTATCCAACCTTCCATCTATGTTTTAAATATTCTTTCATTTAAGTGTTAATGTTGGTTGCTTGATGGGGATGCTTGTTGAGATTCATGTAAACTGAATGTGCTTCGTTAATTTTAAATATATTTTTGGCTATTCCTTTCCATTTACTGGTCTTCATTTCTTCTCCTCTCTCTCGCCTCCTTTCACTCTTGTTCTTTCTTTTTCTTTCAAGCTATCGGTTCCCTTGGGTTTCGTTTGGCAACTGGAAGTAGGCCGAGGCTCTATTTTAGATATGTAGTCATAGCTTGGAGTCAATAAGGAAGATATATACATAACTTAGATCAGACCCAATGTAGCACCCAGTGTTCTACGGTGGGCAAATTTCGATATCTCCTGAATCCTGATTTGCATGATTTGGTTGATTTTTTTGTATCTGCAGATTAACTTACTGATCGGATGGATATTCAATATGTTGTTCAAGAAGGTCTTCTTTTTTATTATCTAAATTTGAACGTTTATGTATGTGTTTGCTAATTCTATGTGCCGCAACAGTAGTTGTGACGTGGCCAACTTGCAGATGGCCTGAAAAGATAAAATTGCAGAATCTTCTAACAAGTTGAGGATGTTCCAATATTTGAGGCCTGCGTGTAAGTTGAGGATGTTCCAGTATGCCCCCTATGCATATTCATCTATATATGTGCATCAGTCTTGCAATAGCATATATAAAAATAAATTTTTATATTTATTTTGTATTAAAAGTAAATTTTAAAATTAAAATTAAAAATCTAAATTACTTATAGAATAATTTTTTAAAATTTTTATTTATTTTGTATTAGAAAAGAGTATAAAAAATGTTAGTTTGGTGGGTTGGTAAACAAGCCCTATATGTGCACACCAGATCCTTTTTTATTAATTATGTGTGCAAACTGATATTCTTGTGCATCTTCTTGCCACTCATTGGCAAGGTCTAGGCAGTAAATTTTATATTCAAATTTTTTTAATTATTGAAAGTATTTGTTGGCTAAAAGCCGTGCCAGATAGCATTTATCTGAATAATCGTCATCATATGTATTTACTGTGTGTTTGCAGTGTGTGTTTCATTCTCGAAACCTTTTTGTTTGCAGACTTCTTCTACTTCATAAGCCCTTCATCCCAAGTGTTTCTTACTTTAGAATTATATTGTTTCTCAAGTATTTCAGTATATATCTGTAATGTGATTGGCGTATCTGTGACAATCTTCAAATCCTTGCTGGCATATAGTTCTTAGATTGCATATTTTCGTTGTTTTTATTTAATTTCTCCCAGAGTCAACAATGCCAAAGGCTGGAATACATGATCCTCAGAAGATTGTCATGTAATGTTTGAATGAGATGTTTTGATTCTATATGTGGTTATGGCTTGAAGTATTCGCAGGAGAAGTCTAACCAGTAGAAGCAAGTATGCTTTTTCTGTTGTGCCTTGTTAGGAGCTTTTATCCTTTGGTGAAGCACCAACCACACTATAAGAAAAATTGGATGAACAAGCATTTTGCACAGGTACTTACAATAAGTAACCCAAAACCTTGACAGAACCTAAGTGTGTCATACACTATGTTTTGCATTTATTCAAGCTCTATATTATGGCTCGGTTGATAGTGGGGTCTTATTCGGTCTTCGATATCTAGTTTTCTCCAGTATACTTGCATGTTCTTAGTCCTTTGATGAGTTTAAAGCATCCTTGAACGCCTTATTCAAAATATCTAGATCTTATAAACTTCTGCTATTTTATTTCCCATATTTCTGTTTGTTGGAATATAGAAGCTGATGATGCCATTTGTAGAAAGTAATGAATTTTTTATGGCTAGATTAGATCTCCAATTATTTATTTAACTTTCAGTCCATTGAATAGTAGCATCATTTTGTCTACTTTTTATCTATGATGAGACATTGTTCTATGTTTAAACTGGAAAGTTATGAAGCAGCCGACACTAAAGCAGTTGCCTCTTTCATGCAAAATCTGAAAGCCATGAATCCAGGTTACCATTTGAGTGTGAACTTCCTAGGACATGTCACACCATTGATGCCTCTTGTCCTTGCTCAATTACAATTGGTCAATTTGGCATATCTTCCGTAGTCACAAGAGCACAGCTTTTCTTGATGGACACATGCTGCAACCTCATTCAAGTTAACTTGAATTCTGAAGGTTATGATTGATCACTGTTGTTGGCACCAATTTGAGAATTTTCTTGTATAAGCTTTCCTCTTCTTCATTATACACCTATGCCTTTTTCATCAAAGTTCGAATCATTCTAGACGCATGGCATTGCTTTGAGTGTTAGTTAAAAAACTGCACTACCAGTATAGCTTTTCATTATTCAATCATATTATTAAGCCAAACACTAAGCAAACTCTTTTATATATCACTAATTGTTTTTGTTAACAAAGTATTTTCATTATCTCTGTTTGGTTCTTTATGTCAAACAGATCCATTCCTCATTCTCTTATAAAGAAGTAAGTATTTTAGTTTTAGCAGACAAGAGTTTGTTGTCTTAGAAAGCCATCCTCCAAGGAAAAATTCTCCCTGATCTCTCTAACTGACTTTACACACCAGAAAGAAAAACTTTTTGGGTACCAGAATTGCTTATTTGGAATCATTAGCTTTAAGTGTAACTATTAGATTGCAAGCATCACTTTTGCCTAACTAAAATTTGAAAGATTAATGGTATACGCGTTGACTTGTTTAATTTGTATTTTTGTTAAGACAAATAAAGTTCAATTTTTATTGAAATTAGGCTTTACTAATTTGCCATTGTTAAACGAATTTGAAGTTAAAATGATAAATTGCCAAATAAAGGTTTAGTTCTTTTAATTAAGCTGAGGTGCTGATGTTGAACTGACTTGGGAAACTATGATGAAACATGGAATAATTCTTCTGCTTAAACTAGCTAGAACACTTCAATACAGAACTACATAAGGATTGGACTTCTAGGAAGAGAACTTAAAACTTGGATAGCTACATTGGATTATATGAAGCATATGAAAAAAATAATAATAATAAAATGCAGAAAAAGGATTGGATTTATATGAAGAACATGTAAGTAAAAAATGCAAAGGCAATATTAGCGGTGTAAGAAACTCCAGAGATTTCCAAAGCAACTGACCTTATATTCCTTTGTAGAAAGTGTTTAACTAATTTGCTTCAAAAGCAATCGGATTTGATGCCAATGGAATCAATGAATCTGGTAGTGCAAAATGCAAAGTTGAAAATCTAATAACCCACCATTTGAAGGAATAAATTCCTTTTAGCCAGTGAGTGTGTCTGTCTGCTACGTTTGCAGTTTCTTTTCTTAATCCTTGTTGTTGAATCTTCCGTGTCCTTATCTTCAATCTTTCAAATTGTTTGCTTTTGAATTATTTTATACTCATGTTGTTGGCTACATGAGTTAATACATGCCATTTTATTCTTCAGCTACATCTAAAAATAATTTAGAAATTTTTTGAAAATACCTATCTTGCTTTTATCTCTCTATTATGTCTAAATGATCCGAATAATTATCAAAGTAGGAACAAAAACAGAGGAAATAATCTTCGCCATTTATTATGGGCGTGCTTAAAATACACATAAGTGAGTTTTGCGAAAATAAAACGTGAAAGTGGAGTTTTCTAAAAAATGAGTGGGAGTAATAGAATTCAGTTTTTATTTTTCAATTATTTATTGAATTGAATTGGAAGTGAAATTTAATTTTTATTTTCTAAAGTAAGTTAGAAATGAAGTACAGTAATTTTATAGTTTTGAATTCACTTTATATTTGAAATATGTGAATAGTCCGAAACTTTATTTTTATACGAGCAAATTAAAATTTTGGGCATTTGAAAAACACTCGATATTATGCTTATCTTGAAAATTATTTTCAAAGAAAGTTTGGTAGAATAGATAAGCCATATACTTTTTTATTTCAGAAATAACATCTATATTCTTAATTTTATTTCTTTTATAATTGAAAGAGCAACTGCTTAACTTTTCGCACTAGGAAATTATCTTTACTTACCCATCTAGTTATTTTTCTTATCCCAATCGCTACAAGTACTAGAATTGTCATTTGTGTTATGAAAACACACAAGGTTAGCTACGGATCTAAATTGAAAAGAAAAGCAAAAAATACCAATTAAATTTGATCAAAAGTCAATTCAAAATCATTATACAAAAACCATCAAATTAACCATAAAAAACAAACAAGGAAAGAAATGGAACAACAAAGAAAAAGCTCCGCATTCACAAGTAATGCAAGCAATCATTTGAAGTCTCAACCTCATTAATAAATTCAAAAACTTTGGAAGCACCATAAAGAGCGTGTTTATATATCCCATCAAACTTATGTTTTTTTAAATTCACTTACATCACAAAATACATTACAAAATTAAAATAAATTATTTTTATTAAAATTTATTTTTTAAAATTTATTTATAATATAAAATAATTATAAATTTTATTTTTTATTAAATATTTTAATTTTTAATTTTATTTTTTAAATTGACTTTTAAAAAAATAAGTTTACCTTATAGTAAACATGCCCAAAATCAACAGCAATGAAACAGACCAGCAGAGAAAAGTGTCCTTTGAAGAACTTGCACAGAAGCAGAAATAGTGTATCTGACTTGGCAAACTTTTTCATACACGTGGCAGTTTCTTATGGGATCAATCTTGAGTCAAATGAAGGTTTTGTGAGATCCGTGAACCCTACTACTTGCTACTAGTGGTCTACTAAAGTCTGATCTACTGTTAGTTGCACTCATGCATGCATTGTTGGCAGTTCAGTAGCATTGAGCTGGTATGGAGGTTATGGTCACGTAACTTTAAACTCTGTTTTTCAAAGTAAATTTAATAAAAAGTAAACATAGGGTTACTGAATAGATTTTATAAAATTGAATGTTTTCGTTTATTTAATATTGAAAATAAATTTATAATTAAATTTATATAGTTTGAATTTTTAAATTTTGATAGTTAAATTTTAGATAAAAAATGATTCGGATTCAGATACAAAAATCTTAGATACAAAAATTTAAACTTGATTCAGATTCAACGATGCACGTTAGAAATTAAATTATATATACAAACTTTTGTCCGTGGATTATTGAATTTATTTTAATAAACTTAGAACTAGTTATACAATTTTTTTTTGTGATAAGTTTTTCTGGAGTTCCTTTGATATTCTAGTTTATTTATATTTTGGGTCTATAGATTATTTTATTATTTTTAATAGAAAAATTAAAACTTACTTTTTACAAAAGTTTTAAATAAATTATTTTAAACTTTTTAAAAGTAAGAACCTTTTAATTGTAATTTGGAGTTATTTTTAAAAAAAATTTGTTTATGAATGTTTTAGTAAGTACAAAAGATCTAGTGCACGTAAACAGGGTTCATGGGGTTGGAGTTGTCTCTTCAGCTTTGGTGTTAACATGCATACATCGATCGTTCACGCGAGCAGTGCTGTGTTGCTATGTACGACTTTATATTTCGTCCAATCAAATCTTCATACAACTACTGTCAAATCATAACTCCTTCAATTTTTCTTTTCTTTTGTTTTTTTCTTATTATTGAATACGTAGAGAATAGATATTGTTAATACTCGCCACTGCGGTTGCATTTCAGTTACCTAACTTCGTGAATTGCTTTTACCAAGTCAATTCAAAGGGGAAAACAACTAAATTAATGTTAGATTTGTTTTCCTTTTCGTTTTTACATTACAATTCAATTTAGAGGAGCAAGCAATTTAATTAAAACAGAGATTATTCGGTAAAATATTCGCTGACATAGCAATTATATTGAGGATTAAATTGTATAAAACTTCTTGTATCATTAATTTGACCTATTATTCTTCAGTTAGGTTGTAGTTTTGACTCTTAATGATTGGAAGTGTAAATGAAATTTGGAGTAAACTTTTAATGTAAGTAAATTATTGTCAAAATAAAAATAAATTTTAATCAAGAAGTAAAATATATAAAATAGTTGAACTCAAAAATTTGAAAAAGTAATTTTTTTATAATTAAAATATTCTAAAAGTAATTGTTTGAATGACAAAAAATATTATGAGAGTTTGTAAAACTTCTAACAATATAAAATAACAACAACTAATAAGAATGGTGCTGAATCAAATTGTGAACTTAGCAAGATTTTCCCGTAAAGAAAACTCAAATGAACTAAATGAAGAACACGAACTTTGTCACCTTCTGCAAAAATTTATAATAAACCTTGTTTCTTTTTTATTTTAGTCAATCTTTTAACATTGTATAAAAGCTAGAAAAGGTTATATTAGTTTCTCAATACCAACGTCATGACATGAGCGGTGGTTTCCTCAATCACTCACTCAAGTACTTCATTTGAATATCATTTTTGTTCACTCATTTGAATTGACTACTAGAAAAGACAAAACTAAGTCCTCTTTTAGTCAAAAGAATTCGTATAGAAACATGAATAAAATAATAATATAATTATTATTCATAAAGAACGTGAAAATATTGAATTGCAAAGGTGTGTTACAAGTATTTATGGTTTGTAATTGATTTCAAATTACGCTCCTCTTTTCTTTTGCATTAACAAAATTAGTTATTTATATTAAGTAACTTTTTTATTTTGCATTATTTTAAAATTTTATAAAAATATATAAATAAATTATATATTGTATAATTTATATGCATTAAAAGTAATTTAAAAATAAAATTACTAAAAGTAAATTAAATAATAAAATTTTTTATTATATATAATTATTTTATATTTTTTAAAAAATTATTTAAATATTTATAAAAAATATATTAAAAAATAAATTAAAAAATTACTTTTGATACCGGTGCAAATCAATACCATCGTGAAACATCGCAGATTTTCATGCGAAACTCTTCGTAGTATTATTATTTCGTGTGTCCAGTCCATTGGGAGGACTGTCCTTTCAGTTACGTGCTGAAATCAATTAATCCCCTGGCCTTCAATTCCTTCACCTCTTTTTCCTCACTAAACACCGCCGTAATCACTGCGATTAATTTTAACTCATCTAATAGCAAATAATCTTTCGGAACTTTCATCAGTTTCATATCAAGGAATGAAGAATGTTTTATTAAATTAATTAATTAAAAGGAGCGATGGGCTTACGAGCCAGATTATGTAGTCATGGGCCCACAGAAGCATGTACAACGATCTCCTAAAAACCATCCCGCACCCTTCACGTGATCAAAGCCGTACAATCAAGTCGACCCTACGCGATCTCAACCGTCTGTTCTTCACATTTGAATTTTTAATTTTCTCCACGAGGTTTAACTTTTTCCTTTTATTAAAAGTTTTTGAGCGGTGAAACAATAAAGTTACCGCGCGAGCTTATGTTTTTCCGTTACCACGGGTTAGGTTAATTTTGATCACCGAAACGGTTCCTATATAAAAACTCCGGAAGCTTTATAGTGAACTAGTAGTACGGTAATCATACCGCTAGTGACTGGAGAGAAAAAGCGCCCGAGCTGGAGAGCACGCACAGTATAGACCACCGCTCTATCAAGTAAAGCTGCGGTATGGTCACCTCCGAACACTCGTGCGGGCGTTCTTGACCTCCACCTTATACCGTACAAATGTCTCGGACAATAAACGACCAAAACATTCAAGTAATCGTACCGCGAGTGAACATAAACACAAAAAATGGAGAAACATAAAAACTTTCGAATAAAGTTTTTAAAAGAAAACATATCGGTACATGTTACCCTGTTATCCCGCCCTATAAATTAGTAGGAGCTCAGTGTCCTTGTTGCTTTCTTTCAACTCTTCTTCAGGAGAAAATAAAAGAAAAGAACAGGAAAAAAAACAGAAATAAACCAAAACACTTCGAAATTTTGTCGATCTCTTTGCTTTTCCCACCTGTTGCAAAATTCTCATTCCTTTTTTTGTCGATCAATTGAATGGATAGTGTGAAGTTGGAGAAGGAGATCGCGATACGGCGGTACAAGAGGCTCCGGCATGTTGGTGTTTTTCTCAGATGCGCAGAAGCCGGAGCTATTCTTATGTTGCTGACGTGGACATCGGCACGACTTCCCGCCGCCGCGAAATTCTCCGGCGGAATTCTGAAATCTGTTATCTCCACACTCACTAAACCCCCCGCGGTTTTCTTCATCGGCAACGCCATCGTTGTCCTTCTCTTCTCCGGCAAACTCTCTCCTAATTCTAATTCTAGTAACAGCTCTACATCTCCTTCTCCCATTAATTCCAACGGTAGAGTTAATGGTGGTGGACATGACGCCGGGAGTAAACAATCGCCTAATTCTACAGCCGGAGATGAAATCTACGATGTGGAGTTAGTCGAGAGCAAGGAGAGAATATTCGATTGGTTTCCTGAGGAGAATGGTATTGTTTCTGCTGCGGCGGGGGTGGCGACCGGAGGAGAGCTGGTGGTATACGAAGATAAACAAGTTTGTATCGAGACTCTCCGGAAACCGAGAGAATGTCGCCGCAGCAAGTCGGAAAAACTCGACCGCAAGCCAACGAAAGATAAGACAGCTGATCTCCGGCGAGCAGAGTCAGAGACCTCAACGAAGATTCTTGCGAAATCAAACGCTTTGATCGGGGCAGCAGCCGAACAAGAAGAAGAAGACGCCGAAGAGTTCCGGCGCACCGTTGAAGCGTTCATTGCTAAGCAGCAGAAGTTTCAGCGCGAGGAATCGTTGGCCGCGGCGCCGCATGAATGATTGAGACCGGAAAAAGTTTGTGTATGTTATTACAGGTTCCCCAAAAAAGAATTGAAGACCTTTCTCCATGGTTTTCTGATTTCAAAACTTCCGTACTTTCTTTTGTTTCTTCTCTTTAACCGAATGCTTCAGTTTCTGTACAGAAATTTCAATTCAAAATTCATCAAGCTAGAACTCTGTTCTACTTCTAATATTTTTTTGGATAGATTTTTTTAGTTTGATATTAGATATCTGATGAACTATGAACAGGTTATTTGGTATAAGTTTTTTTGTTATCATTTATTAATGCTTTTGTCTTTATGTTGTCTGGTGTGATTTAATTAGTCAATTAGATCAATGGTTTTTCTTTTTGATTTTTTTTTGTTTCAAAATATTTGTCTTAATTATTTGAAGACTGTTGATTAAGATAAATGATTCTTTGAGATTTTAATTAATTGAGACGGGTAGTGTTTGTTTGAGGCTGAGTTAGTTGCTGTAAAAGAAGGAAGAATTTTAGAATAGAATAGAACACAACAACACAGCAAGAATGCGATTCTAATTCTCTTAATACATATAATATTCCTCATCACATTTACAAGACTAATCTACTTGTTACTAACATTTCTAAATTAGTATTATTGTATTTCTTTTCGGTTAAAGTTCATGTCAGTATGGGCCAGATTTATTCTAAATTTTCCCATATTTATTTCTTTAAAATTTTTTTGGATTGAGAATATTTTGCTTTTCTTTTCACTGTTATATTAAGAATTGTGGGTTTGTTCGTTTTTTTTTAACTCTTGTGCATTGATGTTTCATTAAACTCTATTTGGGTGGATAAGAAGGATAATATCTGCTGCATGGTAAATTAATTAAGTCTTAAATCCTAATACTCGACCGAAGCAAAAGCTGCTTTAATCACTTCATGTTTGATGTGTGAAATTAGCTTCTAGTTTACGTCTGCTAGGTTTTTAAGTTAATGGTAGACTAAAGTTATTATCACTTCTACGCACTCCTTTCTTTTACGCGCACTCTTTCTGTAATCACTTTTATAGTTTTATGCCAAAGCTTCATTCTTTTGAGGGAAAAATAAAAGAAATTTAACTTAAAACGGAATTACATTTAAATCTGCTAGTTTAGTATTTTAATTTGTAAAAAGAAGAAGGCTAAGTTGAAATTTGGGTAAAACAAATTGTCCTTAGGTAAAATGTGATAAGAAATTATATTGGTGACGTACAAGTGTGTCCTGTAGAGATTATATTTGTACTCGCAGATTAGAGAAAGGAAAAGTATGGGCATGGTCCCTTTGAATCACACTATGATAACTATCTGCTTCTGCTATCTGAAGTTTGTAGATTGTGGAGATTGGCTGATGTTGAACTTATGCGAGCTGACAACTACGTAACCACCCTATAGAAAAGAGATGCAATAGGACAAGCTGGAGAGAGCTCAAACTGCATGCCCACATGCTTTATAAATTTAGTTAGACGAGTTACGAGAGTTAGGAGGGGTAGCTATACTAACCCACTAGTACCACCTAGCTTGGGGTTAAGAGCATGTATTAAGTTTATAAATTTATTTTAAATATTTTTAAAAGTAGATTTTGTTAGCTTAACTAATAAAAAAATTATACATATAATAAAGAGATAGGATAGACACACATGATATTTTTAGAGAATCATAATACATATGCCGATCAAAAGTGGCGGCCGTGATCTCTAAATTTAATCTTAACTGTTGAATATAAAAAACCACGAGTTGAGAATATATTGATTAAATTTTAGCCAATCGTAATATGTACCGATATCTATGGAAAATCTTAATTAAAATGACACAAAACGGTATATATTTTGTCAAATTTAATTTTTTATATTTTTTTGATTAAGAATTTTGATAGAGATTTATTTGTATTCTGATTAATCTAAAATGTTATCAATATGTTCTCAACTCATAGTTTTTTATATCCAGCGGTGAAAATTTGATTTGAAAATTTCGTGCGGTACTTTTGGTCGGTTTGCATTATATATTTCTAAAGATGTAATGTGTTTTTATTCTATACATATAATAAATTTATAATGTCTATTTTGTCTATGCATCCTAAAATTTAAAAAACAAATTGTAGAGTCAACAAAATTAGAACGTACTTCTAAAACGATACTAAAGCAGAAGTGAAATGAGAGCTCAATTGTATCCAATAAATATATTATCACTCTTAATTGTGGACAGCTAAAAGGGTATGGAACATCCCTAAAACCTGCTAGTATGTTGCACAGTTTTCTTCTTCTTCTATTATTATTATTATTATTATTATTATTATATTTCAAAGGCAAGCTGTAGTGTTTGAGTTCACCTATCAATACAAGTGATGAAATAGCTCAAAACAAATCCAGCTTTCACCTTAAACAAGGAACATCTCTTTGTTGTTCCTCAAGAAAGAAACAATCTCTCTGTTTGTAGTGTTGCTATTTGCTGCTAGCTAGCTAGCTACAATATTAGTTTCGGCAAAACTCATTGGACAACTCTTATGAACCCGTATGCAGTTTTCTTTTTCTGCTGTTAGATTTCTGGATGAAAGTTTTGTGCATAGATTTGTCCAACAACTTTTTCAAATTTGTAGGTTGAACCAATCAAAACCATGCTGTGTATAGAAAAAGTTCTTGTAGCGAGCGAAGTGGCGATTACTTTTTGCTTTTGTTTTATTGATCTAAATCGAGCTGCACGTTTGACATTGTTTATTAAGATGCTTTTTCATTTTATTTTAGTTTTTTGTTTTTTTATAAATTTTTTGTAGTATTCTAAAAGATATCTTTAAAATTTTTTAAAATATAAATAAATAGTATGTAATAAAATTTTTGTATATATAATTTTAGGTAAAATATGATAAGATTATTTTTCGAAAAGCTTCAAAATAACTATGTGTATAAAAATACATTTTATTTTAAACAACCCTACGTAAGTTCTTGTACAGCGTTAGTAAGAGGAAGAGCAGTTTACCCGTGAGTTTTGCTTGCTTTTTTATCTCCTTTCTTATATCTATTTTTCAAAAACATTTTATAATATTCAACAAATTTTAAAAAATTTAAAAAATATACATAAATTGTATGTCATCAATTTTTTATCAGTATGATCTTATTATTTTTTATGTTAAAAATTGATAAGTTCTTTTCTTAAAAATCTCATCAAAAAATAATTTTTTAAAAATATTTTATTTTAAGCAATTCTAGATGAATTTCAAGTCTAGTGAGATAAAATCTAGTTGTTGTTGTTGTTATATTGTACTCGAATGTATGATGGGTTATATCCAAATTTTCCAAGGATTCATGTCACCCATTCTTTTCAATAAAAAAAAATGGCATCCGGTTCAGGAACGCCAGGCCACGCTTTTGAGTTGAGGTAATATCAAATATTCGCATGGCCTTTTCAAGGGAAGAGAACGTAGAACTTGTTGGAACCCACTTATGACTGATTGAAGTCTTTTGAAGTGCGTCTTATTATTCTTTCAAGCAAATGGTTTTAAGCATCTTCACCTTAATAACTATTGAACTTCAAAAATATGGATCCAAGACTTTCCATTTAACATTAGTGTACGTACAGTCTGGAAGTGTAGTTTTACGGTATGCATCAACCACTCTAAGGCATCAGGTGAATTAAATGTTAGAGATACTTTTTATAACATGAATCTCAAGTTACAATTCAAGATTACGGGGCTGTTTGGATTGGTGGATCAATTTTGGATTAACTCGAGTCGATCTATTTAATAATCGGATCAAATTTTTTCAATCCTAACCCTAATTAAATAAGTCAAGTGTGGTTCTTTGGACATAACTTCCAACGAAAATTTCAAGATAACCCTCCGCAAAAATGTTCAATAAGGTCTGTTTCTATTGTATGTGGAATCCACATGCATAGGTTTTCGAGGACTTTTGATTGTCCACAACTGAACCCATCTGGATGAGTTGCTTTAGAGCGTAGTTTGGATTTCCAAATGCAGTAAAAATCAAAAAAGAATTGCATTGGTGAACTCTTCCCACGAGTGGTTCGGGTGATCACGTTCGTAGTTTTGGTAACATCGGTTCTTCATCTTGGAGGTACATAGAAGCAAAAAAAACTTTTTGTTGATATTCCTGTAAGATCAGCTGAAGAGGGGAGGGGTGAATTAAATTGATCAATAAAAATTTTTGTAATGATAATGATCCTAAACACAGCAAATTGTCAACTGATTGTGAGTAGACTTATATCCAGCAGACAGTGAGCATTACAGATAAGTTATTATGGCTATCTATGTTAAAGCAAATATGTAAGGAGATTTTATGTGGTTCGGCAATTCCTTTGCCTAAATTTACGGACACTCTATCATCAGAGCCAAGGCTTTATTAGACTTTTAACAAGCTACACAAATCAAGAGTAAAGTGATTCACCAAGCACACTTACTCTTAAGGATTTGTTCACCAAAATAACCCTCCCCCAACCTACTAGACAACCTAGTTCTCCTGGCTGACAATCTAGCCTTGTTATAAAGTCTAAAAGCTATCTCCAAGCTCCAATCGAGCTTCTTTAACAAGTGCACACAGCACTTGAACACATGTACACAAGTAACTTAAGAAAAACAAATTTGAACATAGAATCTATCTCAAATTAAATAAGTAAAAATTTTCAGTTGAGATGATCAAACTTGTTGCTGATGATGATATTCAGTAGTGATCGGCAACAAGATGAATTTTCTCCACTTGAGACGTTTTTGGCTAATGTAGTGCATATTTGAATTTAAAATTTTTGCCCAATGTCTTACCCTCTGTTCTGCAATCTCTCTGCTTCTTATAATGCTTTCTTTCTTGCAGGTGGCTAGTTCATTCCGTTGGAAGATTAATTCGTTGATGTCTCTGAGTAGCGATGAATCGTCAAGGCAGAGATGAGATTTTTCCAGTGGTCGGTCAGCTGCTCCAGGATTTGTTTAAACTATTCCAGTGCATGCCTTTCATCGGCATTAAATGCATTGATGAAGGTAATTTGATCTCCCGCCTATGACAGATAGTGAGTCCAGCTGAGTTGTCTTATTCAAGTTGTCTCCAGCTGAGTTGGCTTCTTTTGATTTGTTAAGACTCACTAGATTGACTGCTCTAAACGAGGTGGACTTCAAAATGCTTGACTTTGCTTAGTAGCTTTGTGCTTAGTATAGTGGGTCTGTTGCTTTCTTTTTCTTTTTGAAAATTGAACTTGACTCTTCTTGTGAATAAGAGTGATGCTTGACTCTATATAAATCTTATACAGTGTGATTTGCTTCAGCGGTTTATAAAACTACAGTATTTTGAAATGAAAGCTTAAGCATGAACTTTGTTGAGTAGGACTTGGTCCTCTGTTTTATTTGATGCGAGAAAAGATCTCATATGGTCAGTAATTGAACAGCTGATTGTTTGGTGACTGTGTCGACTTTGTTTTGACCCAGCTCGCTTGTTCTTTGCTTGATGTAGGATAAGTCTGTTTCTGCATAACTTGATTTCAACTTATCAGTCCATCTTAAATCATAAACCATATTTCTTATTGTATTGTTATCATCAAAAATAATTTCTGAGAGTTCCAACACTTTTTTCCATGGTGGAGTGTATAGTATCGAAAATACCGATTTGCCGAATAAATACAATCATGTGGATTTGTGCCATCAAATCCCAGGAACTTACGTTTGCCCCTGGGCATGTATTGTTGCTGTTCAATATGGGAAAAGTAGGTGGGTCTTGGTGTTGCAGGATAAATTTGTGGATGCGGTTGATGTTGTATTGGATGAAGTGGGGTTATGCCGGACGATTGCAAGGGTGACGAGTGGGTGTGTTCCGATGTGTAGGGAACCAAATGTAGGGTAGTTGGGCCGGTTGGAGGGTTGGTTTGTGAGGTTCTAGTTGTAGATACATAACTGGATGTTGGGATTGTACGGTGTTGGATGTGGGACAAATTGTGTAGATAAGTAGCGGCTGGCTGCCCTCGGCTGTTTTAGAAGTGGATGGCTGTCCAATGGAGGCCTCGGGAAGGTTCAGTTGTGACCAATTTAGTGGTGCTCAAATGGAGGGTGTTGAGGTGGCGGGAAGGATGGGGTTGGAGGTGGCTTGATTGGTTTGAACATTAGAGTAGCAACCAAAGGTTCAAGTTTGCATATGCCAAGTTGCATTGCACCTAGCTCTCGCTTATGGTCTTGAAAGTCGGTAGCCAAGTGAGCGTTTATATTTGTGATATGGAGGAGATTGTCCTATAAGCTCGGTAGGGGGCTGGACGGTAAAGGAATAAGAGGGGTAAGTGTTGAAGGAAGTTCCTGGAACGTTAGTGATGCCGGCGAATGGGCGAAGCTGCCGCAGTGGTACGGGTATCCATTGAGGCTGCTAGGATATCAAATGTAACACTAGATCTACTAAGAAGTAAATAAACACACTTCATTTATTTTTTTTCCTATGTCCCCCTACAAATGACATTCACTTATTCATAAATAATTCTTCCCAAAATAAGAAGAATTCCACTCGAGTTACAACTCTCTAAGAAAGGAAAGAACTTTAAAACTATAAAAAATCTAAAGATCCCTAAAGAAAACTATATCCCAACTTGGCATGTTACCCGGGTGCCTATGCGTGGCAACTTATTTGCACCCGAGTCACCGTTTGAATGGTGACCCAGGAAAGTTTTGGCGCCAAAGCTTGGCAACCAGAGTGCACCCCAGGTGTAGAACCGGATCCCTATTCACTGCTGGCCCGTTCAGGGCCCATAGCCAGGACAGGTCCTACAAGCCGGCAGTGCTTGCCAGCTCTGAGACCTGCGGCTCCGGCGAGGTGCATCTCCAGCGGCCTTACCTAATATAAGTGCATCCTGTGCTTCCCTCTCTCCTCAGTAGCATCCAGCTACCTTAATGATGTGAAACTCGAGCAGCTGATTCAAGGTGACAGTTACACAAATGGGAAGGAAACTCAGCTAGCTTGACGCTGTTTTGGCAAATACGTGTATTAAACAAACCCTTGTTCTAGCTGCTTTCCTTCGAAAATTGCGTCTTCTGTCCCTGGTCTGACCATGCCCCAAACAATCCCTATGAACAACGAACCTGAACGGAATTTCAAAGCCAATGGCTGATGTAACATGCAAGACACTATTTCCTGTAAGTTGAAAATATTGCCACTATTCAAATCAAGGGACTATTGTCTCAATTCTCCATTCTATTTTTGCAGAAAGTCATCTGAGAACATTTCCTTTTAGGGTGCAAATACTAAAGTGCACTATGTATTTAAACAGAACCACAATTGAAGTTGCAAGTTCCAAGCAATATCTACTTTTATCCACAGCATGCAATACTTGTAGTAGAGCTGAATCAGCAGATTAGACTGTCGAGCAATAACATCAGCCATCAGCAAACCAAATACATATCTAGCCTTTCAGATCCTTAAAAGACCCTCCCTGACACTGATCTAACTCAATATAGCAAATGTGATTTTCACTTGTCAAAGGTAAGTTTCCAACTAGAAGGCGAAAGTATGCTTATTGACATATTTGCATTACATTCTACTTTTAGGGCCATCCGACATATATATTAAGCAGAGCAGTTAGGTTCTTAAGCTGCCTCAGCAAATCCGACCCTTGATTTGCCATAGTCAAAAACAGTGTGGTAGGCTCCCATGAAAACATCTCCCAAGATCCTGCAACCATTACATCATGCTTTCAGGTTACATAAAAATAATGAACTCATCCATACAAATGAGAAAGAAAATACTGTAATAAGATGTGGTACCATACAAACATGGATGAAAGTCATCATGTGATTTGTTTGTTAATACAAGCAAGGTTATCATAATCCCAATTTAGATCTTAAAATTCTACGATTTTACGATTTTACTTCACCCAAACGATTCCGATCTCAAATAAAGTCTTTTTTGAGTAAAATTCCACCTACATCCCGATTTAAAATTTAAATCGGTAAAATCTCGATCTTTTTACGATCTTATACAATTTTACTTTTGAAAAAATTTTTGTAATTAAGTATATCTGAAAAAGTTTTTCTATAAAATTTAGAGAGTTTTCTATAAAATTTTGAAGGTTTTCTTAAAAAAATAATTTTGAAAAATTTTCTATAAAATATAGAGAAACTTTTTTCTAAAATTAAAAAGAATTTTAATTTTTTTTAAATGTACTAAAATTTTTTTTAAAAAATATTAGAAAAACTTCTATAAAAGATCCTTAATGGTATTGAAAAAAAATTTTATAAAATTTATCCGTATGTAAAATCTTACGATCTTACTTTAAGATCTCGATTTTACGATCATACTCAAGCCAAATGATCCTATCTAAGATTCCGATTTTGACAACCTTGAACACAAGTAACCAATTATGATATGTTAAATCAACCTTAGAAGATATCATGATGATATATCTCGTGATATATAGCACTGTTCAGTGAGAAGCTTAGACAGACAATACCAGAGGGGACCCCGCGGTGGAGGAACATCCAAAGCAGTGAAACCACTGATGCATTGTGCAGCAGCTCCCTCACCAATCTTCAAAATGTACTGTAGAGATGGGAAAGAAAAAAGGAAGAGTTACAAGATCACTTGATTTCGAGTAAAATGAGAAAGCTGTAACTAATTATGTCTTTTTATTTCTGATGTACTCTGTTCTAGAGCAGAGTAGCAGGCGTCAGTCATGTACTAAGAGATTTGAGGTCAAAAGAATCATGCAAAATTTTGAGGCGAGCCAAATACAACAATCGAGGACTTCGGCTGATAACCATACCGACTACTTTGCTTAAGCTGTGATCCCATGACAATTTTTGATCAAAATAACACTAATAGTAAAATTAGTGAAGTCCCTACTTCACTTTTCCTCATCCCGTGACATAAAGACTGTCTCTAGCTTACTATTGAGTTCCACTATAAAAACATACTAATTTCATTCCCCACTTCTCCCCAAGCATCTTCCAATATAAGTTGTAAATGTCAAATAAAAGCGGCAACAACCAATCAATTACACATGCAATGTATTGATTGGTCAATAATTTTTATGGTTTCAGTAAATGGAGATAATTAAGATGCACTCTTGCATGAATAATAAAGGAAGTCTTTTCGTAAAGATCTTGCAACACCTGCTCAGGCTTGAGGTGAAACTTTTTACCACCGATGGTGAAAGAAACAGTAGGCATGGTAGAGACCGCCAAACAATCAACTGCTGACTCTCCCATGGGACTAGGAAGACGCTCGCAAAGCTGCAAAAATGTTAATAGCATCACAGAAGTACTCTAAGTCAACTAGAAATAGCAATTGACAAAACAGTGACTTCACCTGATTAACGTAGTTCAATATGAGTTCCTGGGTCTGGTTCTGCCTAAGTTGATTTTGCATCCAGACAACAGCCATCTCACAGACTGTGCACATGGCATCACTTCCACCAGTAGAAGACTTGCCCAAATCCTTTCCCACCACGCTCTGGATACCGAGACTGCATCAAAAGAGCATTTCAATATTTGTACCTTATCTTATTTAAAATAAAACTTTATGCGGCAGTCAGCCCATGCAATTTGGTAATTAGACCAAAGATAAAACTCTCATCTCTTCACCTAACTCCCCGTGCTCCATCGAAGATGCAGAGACTGACCTGGGAGCAGACTTTAGACGGCTGCGTCTGAAAATAACGAAATGGGAGCAGTTACCATCATCATAAACTATCCCACAAACTCAATTCCATAAGCAAGATTAATAAATTAACACAACACCTTAGCATACCTCTGCCATTAGCAAGTCCAAAATTTGTTGGCCATACTGAGCAACTACAGACTTACATTCTTGACTGACAACACCAACAGCTCCGATTTTCTGATTAACTTCAGTTATAATGGTCTGCAAGAAATCGTGGGTTAAATTTTTAGCAAAGTCGACCTTTAAATATCTTCAGTTGTGAGCAACACACAAATGCATTCACTAAGTTGCAAGAAGAGAATATTTAACTCCATAAATCATTTTGCCAAGCCTTGGTAAAGGCGGCATGGATTCGGTTAGTAGAGATTCACGAAAATATACATCATGGATCCTAGTATACCTAAATTAAGCCCCAGGTGATTAAGGTCAATGAACATACTATGCATGTCAACGATTTTAAGCGTGTTTTTATCTGATGAGAGTGCATCATAATATGATCAGTTGCTCACTGTTAAATGATTCAACAGGACGACGCGTATTACGAATGGACTTTCACTATTAAGAACACATAAAAGACCCTCTTTTAGACTTAGCGGTGTTTTCACAACTACAGCATACATCTTTCTGCACCCCTATACACCTTTCCTGTCCCTAAGGAGATTAACTATGAGCCTTTCTAGGAGTATGGAGCATGAATATATACTTAGTGACCACGCATTTCCATACAAAAAATTTGAGAAATGATGATGCAAAAAAACGATGATTTTGAGATAACCATAAAGAGTATTGATACATACTGTAGGACCAGCAAGTAATGATGTTCCAGAATCAGCAATTGCAGCACAACCCCTAGCACAAAATCCTACATAACAATAATAATAACAAAAAGTGTATTAAGTCCACAATACATAATACATTAGAAAGTTACTAGGAGAGAACTGCTAAGTAACTAAATGAAAGGAGGAGCAATACCTGTTGATTCACCGCCAACCAGGACATCTCCCATGTTGAACTGCATAACCAAAAAAGTTTTTGATGTTAACAAGGTAAAGCTCTATGAAAGGGGTATGCGGAAGCATACATAACATCAAGTGACTTAGAAAACCACCTGCCAGTAACCCTTCTGTGTGACTGGAACGTAAGTATGTTCACCCTTGTAATGATTTGGGTCAGCACCTCCAAATACAATTTCACCACCCTCTCCTTCATCTGCATGCCGGTTGAACCAGAAAGAGAATACTGGTTCTTTTACAAGGCCTTGCTTTACCATATTGAACCTATCGCAAATGAGGAATTTCAGTCTATGTAACTATACTTAACAAAGTGCAATTAGACATAAGATATGCCAAGATGAAAACAGCCAGGTAAGAACATTGCCAAAGACAACTATAAAGTATAAATATATAAATAGTGATTTCTGCTTGAAATATGAAAACATTAATGATAGAAGTCAAATCATGACAAAAGTTTGTCGAAACTTCACGGAGCACTCGCAAATTCAGCAAAGACAGAAAATCTGTTGCATCTTGAGAATCTGCTCTGGCGCAAAAATTCGCAGTGGGAAAAATATAAAATAACCAAAAATAGAAGATAACCACCACAAGAATTTTGAGCATACTGCAGCACTTCCATGCTAGATATCTCGATCATTTGTAACACATCAAAAATAAAAAAAGATGTTATAAATTATAAAGCGTACTACACTCCAATATGGCTATGCTTTATAGAAGAATTATAATTAACAAGGCCCTTAATACATTTGCCAAATGTTTGGGTTGCGTAACATGTTATGAAATCTTTGTAAACCCTTTATTGCTTCAGTGGTAGTAGCAGAGCTCAATCCAGCTTTCCCAAGATTCTATTGCATGCTATAATACTTCAATAATTGCTATGATGTTAGACCAACTATCTTCACTTGATATTAAATGAATAAATAGCCATGGTGAATTCTCAACTTTTAAAATTTTAATCAGCACTATATGACATACCCAAAGGTTCAGGTTTCGTGTTTGGACACCACATCAGTTGGTAATAACTTTACAAAGTACACATGCATACATAAACACTATCAAACAAATCACAATGCAAAAATCATATATAGAACAATACACCAGGCAAAAAGCTAGCTGAGAAGCTGTATAGATAGAGATATGATATGACAATCATACCATACTGGCACTGCACCGCCAACAGATATTTCTTGATATCCAAGCCCTAAGATGCCATCGAACTTTGCTACCAAGAAGGTGAGACTTGGTTCTCTAGTAGCCTCTATAAAATCCTGGAAGGCAAGCATTCCATTTACAAATTGAAAATTGGCAATTCGGACCACATATTAAGAATTTTCTTGGTGGAAGTACGAACCTGGTCCTTGACAACAAGGTCACCAATCTTGACATGGTCCTTGCTAAAGACACCAGCAATTTGTCCAGTCCCATAGTGGATCTCAGCAGAAGTTCCTGTATGCAACAGCACAAAAACATTACTAATACAGCTAGTTAAGTTGCACAAGTACGCAAAATTACATAGTAAGGCATATAAAAGAAAGTAACAATATAGCTATCATCGATAACCTCTCATTCCAAGGACAAATTTGACCGAGGAGAATAAAACTCAACGGAAATTTAAATTGAAATAATTTAGGAGAGATATATTTAAATATATATTTTAAAATAGTAGCTCTCCAGTATATGATTGTAGCAACGAATATATAGTTGATGACAATTAGCTTGACCTTATCAGGGATTCTTAGACCTGCATTCACTAATAGCAGGAGTTGGAGTAAACAGATAGTCTTGAGATGCAAGTAAAGAAACCAATGCACAATTAGATGGCATGATCATTCAACAAACAAATGAGGACATCGACAAGCATAAGATCTGCTGTTTCAGTCAGATTTCGTAGAAAACACAATTGGGGTAACCATAATGGTTATCACTCTTGTTAAATTCTTATTAATGAATTAAAGAACCTCAGAATAAACAAAAAGTAAAAAAAATACATACCATTTTTTTGGTAGGTGCTTGACCTGCCTGATTTGTACCTAGAGTGAAACAAGCATGCAACCTGCAGAACAAACTAGGCCATTAGCTTCAATAAAGTAAGCGCATACATACACCTTGCCTACATGAAACTAATTCATACTATACAGGAACAAAATGAGTAACTTACTGATAAATAGCACTTTGCAGATGGAACCCACAAATTTGAGCTTCCAGTATCAAAAATTACAGTGAACTTCTGTGCAGGTGATCCAATTCCAATCTCTCCAAAATATTGAGCATTCATGTAATTCTTCAGTCCAATAATATCAGTTTCAGAACTGTCACTCTCCTCTAGTCCATTCTGCAGGCCATACCATCTAGCCCTTGTTGGCCTCTGCTCCTTAGCAGCAAGCTGGGTGCCTAGTCGACTTTTGTCATCCAGTAACTTCTTCTTCAGCCCAATTCTGACCAGTCCATCTGCTGACACTAGCACAAGAACAGAAAGGAGTAGAGAAATCGTCAAGGTCAGACGCATTGTCCCCATGACAACCTGCAAATCATAAAAGCTAATATCAATATCCCAACAAGCAAATCCAAATTAATTGCACAAAAACCAGTTCATTTGTTAGATAAAAGCTTGATTTAGATACATATTTCAATTTGTTTCCCAGATGGTACTTCTACTTTCACGAGGTTCTTCTTTTTTTCACATAAACTGGCAATGCTAAGATTCAAACCTCCACCCTCTCCTTCGGGGGAGGGGATGCCCTAACGCCCTAGCACCCGATCCTTGGATGCTTTTCACACTTTTTTTTTTCAGATGAACTGCAGTGCCTGTATTCAAACCTCCATCGTTGCCTTTGGAGAATAAATACACTAGCCACTGAACCCTTAGGTGCTTTTCAAGAGTTATTTGGAAAACATGTAACTGATGTAAGCCAATGAATGTCTTTTTATAAACACATATCAACCGCTACCGAACAAAACCTCAAACTTGATTCCTGGTCAAAATTCAGTCATGGACGAAACAAATTCTTCAAAGCACTGAAGATTTTGCAGAGGTTCAAAGAAACACTGGTCTCCAACTAGTAAACAGAACAAAAACAACAACGGAACAGAATCCCAATTGAACAAAAACAATCCGAGAAAATCGAGATAACCACGATTATCGTAAGAACTAAACCGACCATGCAAATATAGAGAAAGAATCAACACAAGATCAACGATCTCAAACTGCTCTACAGATTCAGATAGCAAGCTAGTTAAAGCAAACACAGATATTTACGAAAACGAGTCCACGCAAAAAAATCCCCCACAGAAAACCTACAAACCAGCAATTACTCGAACCGATTTCTCGGGTAACTACCAGAATGCCTTAGAAATCTATAGAAAAACAAACAAAGGGATTGCTTACCGATGAAGAGAATGGAGAAATTGAAGAGTTGTTGAAGGAAAAGCAGAGGACGGTAGGAAAGAGAGCTCAGCTACTCGGAGGTGTTTATATAGAGTTCGATTAATAAACAACGACTATCTTTTTCTTACTTTAACAATAATAAAATATTTAACGGCAAATTCTTGTGGGGCTGTCGTTAGCAGGCCTCTAGTGGACCAAGCAAATTCCATCCGTTAGATCTATAATTGAAAAATAAAGAACCGTTTGATTAAGGTTGGCGGTAACGGCGCCTGGCACGATGTCGCTTCGTGGCTTTCGTGCTGAGAGAGGATCACGGAATTTTCATTTTTCTTAATTGCTTCAGCCGAAACCGAAACGATCATCTCTCTCCAGAATATAGGAGTTTAAAGCATTGGTGGACCATGAAGTTGCGCTCTAGCTTATAAGACCAGAACCACCATCTTTAAGAACTTACATTAGCAAAATAGAACCTGTAAAATATTTTCTGACTGGAGACTCCTATGATCTTTCTCAACCAAAGATTCCTTGTGCCCTTTATCCAGTCCTCTGCAATTGAGGCATTGATCCTTCTTAAGATAGAGAAATGCTAAGTTTTTCTTCGACACGAGAAATCTTCACATCGTACATCTCTAAATTCACATATTACAAGAACGAATCAGGTCTATGAAAGTTGGAGGATCTCATTACTACTTCATACTTAAGAATAAGATCCTGGTCTTGCAAAAGGAAGTCGTAGTGAAGAAGAGAGTAACACACTGACAGGTAGACAACGTCCCAAGACGAGGTCAAATTTTAAGGTGCTAAGTTGATACTTTTATTTTAACTTGTTCCTTAAGCAAAATACTTCATTCTTCATGCTTCCTAAAGTGGTGGGAAGGAAGTTGAAAGGTTTGCATTTGGGTTTTGCTTGCACGCTACTTTGGGTTGGTCTCATTCTCATTCCTGTAGCTTTCTGAATCTGAATCTAGACAGAACTCAGTGGAAGGTGTATGTTGAGTTTCAGAAAATATCTAAAAATATTTATAAAATAATTTTTTTTGAAAAATAAAAATATTTAAAATTTTAAAAAAAACGAATTTTACTTTTTATTAAAAATAAAAATAAATAATAATAAAATTTTATGATTTATATTTTTATTTTTTAAATTATAAATATTTTATAAAATATTATTAAAATTATAAATTAAAAATTAAATTAAATTATTGAAAATTAATGGCAAAAGGTGCCTCAGTGTTTTTAGTACAAGTTTCAACTCCAGTTCAGAACTGATGATTGATATCTGATTATTAATGAAAAAGTTGAGATCTGATAGTGGCGTAGAAGTACTTTAAAATGTATGTGTTTGAAAGTATTTAAAAAGTGAATTTTTTTAAAATAAAAATATTTTTTTATAAAAACAAGTTTTACTTTTTAATTAAAAATTAATAAAAATAAATAATAAAAAAATTTATTACGTAAAATATTTTTATATTTTTAAAATTTTGAAAAAATTGTAATTAATTTTCTAAAACGATCCTAAAATATAAAAAAATTAAAATTATTTTTTTAAAATAAAATGTCAAAACGATCCTAAAATAGCTTTTCTGAAATAGACCTACCATTGTCACCAATTCTTGTAGGAAAAAGAAAACCATGGTCATGATTAATTCTACAGATATGTTTCTTGGTGTTGTTGTTGCCAGAATATCATTAAGAATATATTTTCTTAAAAACGCGCGCTATGCAAACAATCACTAAAAATAGATCTTCAAAAATAGGAATTATCACTATTCATTGATTACCTGAGGCGACAAATAAAAAGCAATGCAATAGAATTATGCGTGTGTTTATTCGGACTAAAAGTATGTTATTGAAAAATATATTATTAAAGAATAATTTATTATAATAATATTGTTGAAATGAATTTTATTTTTTTAAAGAAGATTAAAAGCTAGAAATGAATTTTTTGTATTTTTTTATGTAGCTGAAAATAATTTTTAATAAAAGCAAGTAACTCGTGACAAGTGAAAAGAATACTTAGAATTTCCTGAGCAGACGATTATTACAAATAAATTGTTTGTCTAACCTCATTAGGAATTAACAGGTATTTGTAAATGTTCTTGGATCCATTACAAAAAAGGCAAGTTTTCCTATTTGGATTAGTTTCTCCCTAAAGAATCATCGGTTCGGCAGTCTGTGTGGGTCGGAGATGTTTGGGAGTATTATGATATAATTTTTTAAAATAAAAAGTATTTAAAATTTTTTAGAAAAAATATTTTATTTTATTAAAAAAATAAATAATAATATAATTTTATGATATAAATTTTTAATATTTTTAATTTTTAAAAGATATTTCTATAAATATTATAAAAAGTTTATTATAAAATAAATAATATATTAAATAAAAAATTATTAAAAAGTACCGTCAAATGTAGCTAAAGAAAGAATGATTGAGGTTATAGCGCTTAGCAATCTCCATTTGCAAGGACGACATTTTTTATTAGAAATAAACTTTTTAATATTTTTAATAATTTTTAAAAAAAGAATATATATCTATATATATATATTTTTATTTTTATAATGTATAATTTATTTATATTTTTTAAAATTTTTAAAAAAAGTTTTATGGATACTATGAGATGAAAATCTCTTTCAATTTTATTTATTTATTATTCAATACAAATAAATAAATATATATATATATATATATATATACTATTTATAATATTAAATAAATAAAATTTTAAAATAATAAAAAATATTTATTTTAATAAAAAATATCTAAAATAATTAAAAAAAGTATTTAAAATATTGACTCACGCCAACACTCTCCCTCAAATTGGTGCAAAAATATCATCGATGCCTAGCTTGCTTACTAAGTTATGAAAAATTTTATTTGAGATACATTTTGTCAATATGTCTACTAGCTGTACTTCTGATCTCACAAAAGATAACTCAATCAATTTTGAATCTAGTTTTTCTTTGATGAAGTATTAATCTACCTCAATATATTTTGTGCAATCATGCTGCATTGAATTATTAGCAATATTTATTACAACATTATTATAACAAAATAGCTTCATAGAACTCCTTAGATGAAACTAAGCTCCGTCAATAATATTTGAAGTCATAAAATTTCACAAACTTCATGTGTCATTACTCTATATTCAGCTTCAGTAGAAGATCGAGCAACAATCTTCTATTTCGTACTTCTCCATATGACTAGATTATCGCCAACAAAAATAAAATAGTCAAATATCGAACATCTATCTGTCATATCTTCTGCCCAGTCTATATCACTATATCCATCTATGTTCAGATAGTTATGTTTTCTGAATAATAATACTCTACCTGGTACTGATTTAAAGTATTTTAAAATTCTGTTCACAGTTTTCATATGATCAACACTTGAATAATGCATAAACTGGCTAACAATGCTCACAGCATATGCTATATCAGGATAAGTATGTGATAAATAAATCAACCTACTAATCAATTATTGATATTTTTTCTTAACTGCTGTCACTTGATTAGAAAGCTCTCATAAGTTATGATTCTCAATGATAAGTGTATCGGCGGGTTTGCAATCCGATATTTCTGTCTCACATAATAAGTCAAGAATATATTTTCTTTGTGATTAAAAAATATTTTACTTAGATCTCGCCACTTCAATTCCAAAGAAATATTTCAATCTCCAAGTTCTTTCATCTCGAATTCAGAGGCTACTACGTTTTTAATTTCTAATTTTTTCAAAATCATTACTTGTAACAATCATATCACAACACATATTATCAAAACAGTTACCTTATTATTTTGATTTTGTAATAATAATGTATGATCAGCATTACTCTATCGGTAACCTATCTAATTAAAGCTTGACTAAATCTACCAAACTATGTTTTTGGAAATTGCTTCAGTCCATATAAAGCCTTTTTTAGCTTGTAGACATAGTCAGTTTTTCCTAATACTCTATAGCCAGAAGGAAGTTCCATATACACTTTTTTTTCTAACTCAAAATGAAGAAATGCATTATTTACATCAAACTATTGTAAGGGGGCCAATCAAAATTTGCTGCAAGATACATTAATACTCTTATATGATTAACTTTTATAACTAGGGCAAAAATCTAGTGATAATCCATTCCATAAGTCTGTGAGTATTTTTTGGCCACTAATTTATCTTATACCTGTTGATCGTTCCATCTGTTTTGTGTTTGACGTACACTCACTTACAGCCAACTACTTTCTTCGCTTTTGGTAGTGGCATTATCTCAAATGTCAAATTCTTCTGAAGAGCGTCCATCTTTTCATCATATTTTTAATCCATTTTGATTTGGATAAAGCTTCTGTAGTGCTAGAGAAAAGACTCACAACTGCTATTTGATTAATGAAAATCATATATGATGGGGATAACCCGTGAAAAGACACATAATTAACAATAGGATATTTAGAAACTTTTTATTTTGACGAATATCTCTCAGAAAGTTTTTCACGATTTTTTTTGTGTGGCAACTGATAACAGTATTAGATTTATCCACAATAATATTTTGATCTCAGTACTTACCTCACGGATATTCTCAGAAGTCTGAGTGGGTATTAAAGGATGCGAGACGGGGCTTTTTTTAACAACTTTAGCTCTTTCTATCTTTTTAGTTTTTTTTGTTTCAAGTTCAGTAGTTCCAACCTCTCCAGACCTGAATCATAATTCACACATTGTCTCTGACCTTTCTCAATATATGTGCTATGTGTGCTGAGTTCAATAGTAAGCCAATTCAGATCTTCATAATTTTTATCTCCATCTAAAGATCTGAATATGATGTTGATCTGGCAAAGTATATTTTCGACTGTTGAAATATCACATCCATAGTCACAAAGTACGGCGTGTCAGAGGATGGTAATATCAATAACATTTTTGTGGGAACTATAATAAAAAAATAAGCACCTCAAAACTATGGATCTAATTTATCTCTTTGAGCTTTTGGTAAATGTACTAATATAACAGAATTAAAAATCTGATGTGGAAGTGAGAGAACAGAAGGTATAATAACAAATGCAGATAAAATCTTAAATGGTGTTCAAAAGTTCAGAACTCTACATGCAATACGATTAATCACATAAACCGCAGACTGAACTACGCCTATCTAAGAATGCTTTGAAACATGAGCTCCAAAGAATAAAGCACGGGCGGTTTTTAATTTATCCTTTAGCCACTCCATTTTGTTGTGATATTTATATATAAGAGCTCCAATGAATAATACCGTGCTAATGAAGGTAAGAGCTTAAAGATGTATTAATATACTCCCCTCTATCAGAGCGAAAAAATATAATAGGAAATGAAAATTGTGTCTGCATCAAATTATGAAACCGCACAAAAATATCACTAATGTTATTTTTATTTTTCAAAACATATAATTATATCATGCCTGTGCAATCATCTACAAATATCACAAATCATGTAATACCAGTAAAAGTCATAACCGGAGAGGGTCCCCATATTCGAATGGACTAACTCAAAAGAATTTATTCTTTTATTGCTAACTGAAAAATACGACATGCTGTGACTTCTAGTAAAAATAAAGGCTTCACAATAAAATTCAGATTCTTTGAGACCAGAAAATAAAGATGATAATAAATAATTTAATTAACAAAAAACAATATGACTTAGTCGTCGGTGTTAAAACCAAAATTTATTCTTCTTTTCAATGTTGGATCCACGAACACTGCAAACTCTGCCTGAACTAGTATCATCCAAATAGTATAAACCCACTCTCTTAGTACCACACCCAATTATCTTCTGTGTCTGAATATTCTGAAGCAAACAAAAATATAGATACATAAGAAATAATACAATTCAACTGTTCAGTAATTTTTTCAATATATAAAAGATTGTGTGATAGAGATAAAATATGTAAGCAATCTTGTAGAGAAAGAGATGATAATAATATCATTGTAACAGCACATGTTATTGGATAACTATCTCTATTGGCATATGTCATATTATTTCTAATTGGAGCACTTACGGTCTGAAAATATTTCGGATCAAATTTAATATGATCCGTAGCTTCAGAATCTAAAATTCATCCTATATCCAGTTGTGAATCTAAAACAGTAAAGACCAAAGCTTTGGTTAGTGAAATTGGAAACTTTGAGTTAACCTGAGACACCAAAAATAGAACTGGTGAAGAAGCAACCGATGATGTAAAAGATGAAGGATCAGCTAATGTGTGGCATGTAAGAGAAGTTGCTACACCAGAGATTTTTCGATCTTATTTTTTCTTTTTCTTCAGTTCCTTCCACCAATCAGAATAACCAATTAATTGAAAGTATGAATCCGATTATGCACAGTTTTATCACAATGAGTACACTATCCTTCTTGTGATCGAAGATTCTTAGAGGCCACAATAGCAATAACTTCAGTACCAATATCGTTGGAACTAATCATAACTATTCGTTGTTACTCGTCACGATGAATTTAGTTATAAGATGCTTCTAACCTAGAGAACGCATCTGTTCGTAGTAGATCACTGCAGGCTTTATCAAGTGTATTATCAAGCCCGAACAGAAATATATAAACACGTTCCCTCTCAATCTCCTATTGTCGGGCTAATATGTCATTAGCATAACACATTCTAATTGGATTGCGAAAATCTAATTCGTGCCAAATGTTCTATAATTTTGCATAGTAAGCCGTAATAGGCATTCCATCTTGTTTTAATTTGAATTCCATACATATTAATTCATAAATCTGAGATATGTTAGAATATTATAATATATCTTGCACACAACAGTCCAAACATCTATGACGGTGGAAAGTCGAATAAAATATTATATCATAGTTAGTTCTATAGAGTTGATCAATCATCCTTTAATGATAACATTGTCAGTTCTCCATCGGGCATAAGTAGGATCAGTATTTTGAGGTCGTACTATTTCTCCAATTAAATATCCCATCTTATTCTTTTCAATAATGTACATCTCAACAACTTGAGATCAAAAAGAATAATTTGAACCATTTAATTTAAACACTAATGGTAGAGGATGAATCACTTTTTATTTGAAAATAGAAGTAGTTATTGAGGTAACTGGAGAGAGAGAGCACTTGAACCTTCCATAAAAAAATAAATACTTTTTTTTTTCTCTGTTAGGCCGGATCAGTGGATTGGGCTAGGCTCGATTTGATCATGTCTGATCTGGATCATTGTTGGACCGGCTCTGTCGGACTTGGCTGTGGTAGCGGCGATCAGCGACAGAGCTTGATCAGGTAGCGGGAGGATGACAAAAGCTTGGTCTGACGATGGAGATCAACAGTACGGGGAAAGCTCGGTCTGGCGACAGTGATCGATGCAGAAGCTAGGTCTAGCGGCGGTGATCGACGATGAAAGCATGGTATGGTGGCGTTTTTTTTGCAGATCTAATCCGATTAAATCGCCGAATTTATTCTGTTCAGAATTTCTAACCAGTGTAATCGTAACTCCACGATCATAATAGAAAGTCTGATCGTAATCTAGCCGTCACAGTCGTTATCACCACGATGGTGGCGAGCAAATCTAGAGTTTTACTCTAATACCAAGATAAAAATCTATTTTAATCTTATTCATCTATTATTCAATATAAATATATATATATATATATAGACTCTTTATAATATTAAATAAAAGAATTTTAAAATAATAAAAAAACTTCTAATTCTAATAAAAAATATTTAAAATAATTAAAAAAAATATTTAAAATAATTATGTGCTGATTAACGTCAACAATCTAACTTTTTGGCATTTGAAAAGCCAAAATAAACTAAAATGGATGCCAAACGCATCTTTAATCATAAGTACTTAAAATTTAGCATATAAAAGGAAAAAGATATGGCCTATTATAACTATGAATCGAAACAAAATTGTTGATATGACATTATAAGTTCAAATTGATTTAGTCCACCATATACTAATAAAACTATTCCGAACTGAGGTAAACTAGCAAATTTTGTTGTAGCATTTGATAGTTATTATATTTGTTCCAAATGACACTGAAACTCGCACAAAAACGTGATGAATACAGAAAAAACTTATTATAATCATCTCAACGTATTTCGTAAATTTATTTTTCTAATGAGAAACGATATGGATGAATTTCGTTTGACAGCTAACTTGATCGAGACCATAGAAAGAATTTGAAGTCACGATAGAAGATTTCGCTGATGCAGGTGAATTCACTATAAAAGTAAGAAAGATTTTATAATAGGGTAACGGTTTGCAGAAGAAAGACCGGATGCAAACTTTGAGCGGAGAAAATAAACAAAGAAGAGTTATGTATGAAAAAATTTTCAATAAAATTTTTTAAAATTAAATAATTCTGAATTGAAAATATTTTTATTCTTATACTAAAAATGAATAAAACATAAATTTCTAAAAAAATTCAGAAAAACAAAGTGAAATTGAATGTGACTTATAAAAAAAGATTATTTTAAATAAAAATATTAAAATGTTTTTGAAAAGTTAAATTTAATTATTTGACTTAAAAAATAATTTTTTTATATGTATACAAAATAATATAATATATAATATATTTTATATTTTTATATTTTAAAAATTGTAAAAAATTATTAGAGCGTGAATTTTGTATTTTCTTAAATAGAGCAGTTCCATAACCACCCGCCGCAAACATACTCTTTTAATCAAATAACCCCTCTTGTTGTGAATAAAAAGTTACAGAACGAATTAGACCTCTCTGGAGAGGCCAAAGTTATAAGCGAAATCGGAATGAGTAGCCGGTTTCTCGCAACTCGATCGTTCCTCTCCTATTACTCTTCCTGCCCCAAGGTCCGTCTCCATTACTGTTCTTCTTCTTCTTCATATTTTTTTCTTCTTAAACGAGTAATCTCCATCTCACAATCGCTCGATTTGGTTTCTTTTCATTGGTTATTATCTCTTGCAGTACTCTCAGTTGCCTCCCTTCTTTTCTACTTCCCGGAGATCGATTGGACGCTATGGATAGTACGAAACTCTCAACTCTAGTAGATTTTTTTTCGCATGTTTCGATTTTCTTCAGTTAATCTAGTGGTTTGATTTGTTCGTAATCACTAGAGTTTCAATAGCGCAGGCGACAGCTGTTACTTTGAATCAGTAGCAGCTATGGAGTGTTAGATCGTCGGAAATAAAAAAAGCTCCGATCTTACAGTTGTGCGAGTGTCTTGTTTTTTAGATAAAGTTTTCTTTTATTTTATATATGTTTTCTCGTAACTGCATGATGTACACCGATATCAGAAGTTATAATTAGAACTTTCAGTATACAAAAATAAAGTAGAAATATGTAATGTTAAAAAAAGGTTAGGGAGAAAGGAGACCAGAGTATTATAGATTTAATTTTGTAAGTGTTTGTCTCAGCAAGCTGATGGCTAAGTGGCGACTGATTTAAACCTCTTTTCCAGACAGCATGAATAAAATTAATACTAGGAAGGATCTGCAGCTGCTAGCAAGAGGTGGTTGTGACCATTGTGTTATAATAGGCTGCAGGCCTCTTACGATTTCCGTTGTCTATAACGTAACTATGCACCATTGGTTTAAGGTCTAAAGTTAATAAACTTATTTTGAAAGAAATGAATTCCATTAAGGGCCTGGAGCAATGGTGTGATGATATCCTAGAACTCGTGTAAGTGTGTCATTAAAGGAAAACCTCAGTAATAAAATATCAGACAACAAGGTTATTTTGTCAGTAATAAAAACCAACTAGGTTTTGGTGTTCTGTAGCTCAAAGTAAATTCTTCAAGTTCAATTTTAGCATATATTTCAGAACAAAGGAGTAGCAGAGTAGATCCTTGCATGCTTATCAAATTCGGAATTTTATGTAGGACATGTTCGAGGTCCATAAAATTGGACCATAAATCATAAGAGTTTACATAGATGTTAAATTTCCTATAAGCATTTTGTTTCAATACCTTAAAAAGTTTGGATAATATTTTGTTAATGTTTGTAATCAATTTCTATACTAAAACAATTAATTTAAAATATGTAATGTTATTATTTGATATTTGAAGATGGGTGAATCAGAATATAAATACAAGTATCTTGCTTTTCAATTTCAATTTTGTAGTATTAGTTGCCATATGAGCATTAATATAATGTGGTATAATCAATTTGCGTGATCTCTTATAAACTGTGATTTATGTATAATAAATATACCCATATGAAAGACATTCTAATAATCCAAATATGACACAATGTTTAAAGAAAAACGTAATAAAGATCGTCAATGGATGCTAATTCATCACGCAAACCACATTTGTCTTGTAATCATATAAAATCGCTCCTGTATCAAAATTTTACTGATTTTTAAGGATTTGAATTGGGATTTTACACATGATCCCACTTAACTGAAAATTTATGCAAAATGGGTTAAATTTGTTGATGAACTCATAAAATAGTAACATTTTAGGAGTTAACTCCTGATTTTGACAACCATGTATCCTTATACATGCTTCTTGAGTCATGCTGAACTGACCTGCTAAAAGTTAGCAATTTTGGTTTGGCTGTAGATTATTTTTTTGAATCTAGAACAATGCCTGAGTTTAGTAGAGCTGAGTAGTGTGGTCAATGTTGCTTGCGCTAGCTGATTTGGAGATATTTAAGATGTTCGAACAACGAACTGCATGCATAATGAAATACTTTAAGAAACTTATGTGCTGCATCTATGACTTTTGTAAGTGTTTAAAGCTGCTATGCCTGATTTTGTGACTAAATGATTATAAATAAGAGTAATAACTGGAAATAACGAGCTTCATTGTAGATTACCAACTGCCATAGATGAGCTCTCTAAAATGCTGAGCCCTTGGTATTCCTTGTCCTTCATTTGCCATAAGTTTGACAGGTAACTTGGATGTCAACTTTTGATTGTAGGCATTGTATAGAAGCCCAGCTGGCCAAAAATCTACTGAAAAAATTACCAATAACCTATGAAAATGTCTAAGACTATGAATGCTTTTAAAGCTTTAACAAAATCTAGACTAGCATCCTATCAGTATAGCCAGCTCCTGTGCAGTTATCGACTAGGCTCCTATAATTTGTGGTAACTCTGTAACAGACCAACAGTGCTTCTGCAGGCTGATATGTTGCAGCTGATAGAACTTTTTAACTTTGGCACTTTGATCAACTCGTCTCTATTGCCAAAAGACTCATGAATCATTTTGCATCTCAAAAAGCGTATAAAGTTTCTTGAAAATATAAATTGATATTGTGAGTCTGAAACATGAAGGTTGAGAAATCGTTGCAGTGAATCGCTTGTGAAAATGAGATCTTCTCTATTTCTAGCCCCAATCAAGGAATCAAATCTGTTTGGTACTTATTGTTCGAACCAGTTCAGGTGGTTTATTGATTTGACTGGCTGCTGAGCGGTTCTAGTTTGGATAAAAGTCATCAAGTTAAGTTCCTTTAGAGAAGGAACATACACTTGCTGATCATCCTGGAGAGTACAGTGCTTGAAACTTAGCTTCGCATTACTATTAACTCTGGGCTGACCTCCTAGTCTGCACTAGTCTGTCTAAAAGCTGCCTGTTGATAGTTTTAAGAGGCAGTTGATTTTTAGTAGGGTGCTTTAATTATCTTAGAGCTCATTGAAATTTATATGGAACTGGACACGCTTTCTTGTTGGTTAAGTTTGTATGTCATATCTATGCAGTTCTTACTATCAAGACTTCAAGATTTATAAGGACAATTTATTGGTATCCCCTTGTAGGACGTTTTACTCTGGCTTTAGTTCTTCCAATGATCAAGGTGTGTCTATGAATTTTGAGAACTGATAGTTTCTTTTTAGTTTTCTCAATGGAATTTTATGAATCTTTGCATGTCATTATAAGTTTGTAAATGTTGAGTGTTTGGCTCTTTCATTATTGATATTCATCAGTAGAACCTGTCCGATTTATGCAAACAGATTTTCTTCTTTGTTAAGCCAGCAGGTATAAACTTAGATCTGCTTGACTTCTTCTCCAATCACAACATAATTAGAACTCAAGAGCTTTTGGCCTTGTGCTGACCTCATGGTCCTCTTTTAACTCCTAGAACTAGAGCCAAACTCATTCATGAGTGTTAAAGCTGAGATGAGGCAAAATGGTATAGAAAACAGGTTCAATGCTACATCTATTAGATATATAGGTGAATCTGGACCAAGATGCAGCTATTAACATTAAGAACACCTATCTAACTCATGTTTCTAAATTTAGTCCCAAGATAATTATGTCTAGAATATCTTTAAAACTTAGTATGCCAAATCTCTTACCCAAAGATTTACTTTGGATTGAATCGAATTCGAGAAAATTTTCGTAAGGCTTGTAGCTGTTGTTATGCTGTATAAATGCATGGATTAAATATTTCTAACAAAGTTTACATTTCGTTTTGATAATCTTCAGATTTAATGAACAAAAAATGTGTGCCTTGCCAGTCGAAGGACTTGCGGCCCATGGCTGAAGAAGCTGCCAATGAATTACTTCTACAGGTTTCATTATTTCATTATATTACCCTTTTGTGATTAATTAGAGGATGCATGATGGTGTTTATGCTAAACTAGGTAGAAGGTTGGAATCTTATCAATGAAAATGGTGCCATGATGCTGCATCGTGAATGGAAAGTTAAAACCTTTACTAAGGGGCTGGAGTTTTTTCAGCTTGTGGCAGACATTGCTGAGGCGGAAGGTGCTTAAGGCAACTTTTCAAACTTTTTAAGTTTTGCCTATGATTAATGAATTACTAGTACATTGTTCACTGAGTAGTCAATAATGAATTACTAGTGCATTGTTCTTTAGTAGTTTGTGAATTCTGATCGTTCATGTGGCTTTGAATTTGTGCTTGCTTTATAGATGGAAAGTTCGACCCTGTAATGCCTAACCGCAAACCTACTAAGTTATAATGCCTTGTTAAACCTCTTGATACTGTGAATAGTGCTAAAGTAAGATTGGATGTTCACTAAATGACAAGAACATTCTCTTTTGTTGCTTTATACTGCGGTCTTATGTTAATTCACTGCCTAGGTGCTGTTTGAGCATCAGGTATGCACACTCATTTGTGGATCCTAAGATCTTAAATTGCCAAATAAGCAATTTCTTTTGCTTATTTGACCTTTTACTGCAACATATTCCTTGTTCTTTGTTCTGATGATAGACTTTCTTTTTGATATATGTCTTGTGCTGAATATTTGGGATAAGAGCGTATAAGCTATATTGATCATTTTTCATTATGCCTACACAACCTGGGCTTCACAACTATGTTAGGGACATGAATTCTTACATGCAAGCTTCCTATGTTTGAGCTTGATACATTCTTTCTATAGCTAACTAGAATTTGCATATAGCATTGCACAACATATCTTATTCAGACATGTCTAAGTGCTGACTATGGTGGGTTGTACACTTTTGGGGGCGTTTGGGAGTGCTTTTGAAAAGTGCTTTTCTGGAACGAATGATATTTTTGTTCAGTTTCGAGAAAGGAGCTCGACATTTTTTACCTAAAAAAAAGCAATAACAAGATCTTACTACGTAGAATTTTTCTATACTTTCTAAATTTTAAATAAATTCTGTAGAAGATTTATTGGGAAACATGAACTGGAAAATTGAAAAGCTGCTTTCTGAAAATGCAATGCCAAACAACCCCTTTATGTTGTGGAGGGTTCATAACCATGAGTGGAGAGTATGCAACTCACCCACTACACTTCTTCCAGTGGGCTTGTGTGTATCGTCATGGCCATGGATGCGAACTCTTGAAGCTTGTTTGAAACTGTACTTAAGTGATTATGCCCCCAATGTCATTTGACATCATATATTCACTTCTTTTCAGGTCACCATCCAGATCTTCATCTTGTTGGTTGGAACAATGTCCAGATTAATATACGGACCCATTCTGTTGGTAAGATATTTTAGTAACTCAATAGTCCTTAACCCGTCTAGTTTCCGGTATGTTTGTACAATAATAATAATATTAATTTATTATTGGGCTTCAGATACCTTAAATGATCATGGTTACCTGTAGATATTGTGTCAAAATATCTGTTATTTTCCTTACAATTTATAACATCCTTAGGGCAAAATAGATGAAAGGAAGGGGACAAACCATTGCCACTAGAAATCAGTTAAGTTCTACAAAGGGTGGGAAACATATAAGAGTTGACCAAGATTATCAATGTATATGTTTTCTTTTCATGAAGATCACAGATATGCTAGGAAAGGTATAGCATTCTAAGTAGATCATGGTTTAGTTTTGGTCAATAATATCCAAACCAATATTTAGGAGGTAATGTGGAATGATCAAAATGGAAACCACATAGTACCAAAAGAGCCTATCGCTTTTAAAATTTGTGCTTAAACTTTTATGATTTTCTTTATCGTCTCATCTCTTCAATCCTTCGCATCTTCTCCTCTCTCTCAACTGCAGCCTCCCCTGGCATTGCTGTCATTACCATAGGCAAATGCTGTTTTTGCAACGTAAAATACATCAGCCACCTCTCCTTTTCCTTTCCACTTTGTCTCAATTCACATTATGAGCTTTAAGCTGCCACAGCCTTTGGCACCTTCATCCCTCTCCAACCAACAGTCTCACCAGTCACCAAGATTGTTTTGCTATCAATATCTTCCTATTTCGTATGCACATTCGAACCACCATGTCTTCCTCTTCTTCCAATATATTGACTCTTGGTGAAAACCACCCTCCTGGCCTTTTTCAACTTTACCCTCTCACGTAATTTGTTAAGTACCATTAGTTTTTACCCAATTCGCTTATCCATAACAAATTCTGGGCTGGCTGGCTACCTATTATTTATCACAGGCATACCATCATCACAGGTAGTACATGCATACCATCATCACAGCTAGTACACACTTCCTACCATGGGTGTCACTAACTTGTTACTGTTGTTGCTTCTACCACCACCCATTGATCTGCCTGCCTACATCTATCTTTCCCATTTCCAGCATTTTCATTGTTGCACCTGGTCTACACCACTCATTCTATGTCCATCGGGCGTCTCTGTCTTAGAGAACAAATTACATTGTTATTAACTTTTATATGTAATAGAAGAATTAATATCATTTACATGCCATCTAGTTATGGTTTCATAACTACAGCTATTATATATAATGTAATAACATGGTATGGCACAACACTCTGCTATTTCAATACAAAGTTGATATTATTCCTACAGCCCGCACAGGCTCCAAGGATGATCCTTGTCCTTGAAGATTTAATAAATCAGTATATTATGAAGGGATTGAATCTAAATTTAATTTAAATTAGATCTTCAAAATTAAGATATTATTTTTTTGCTATGAAATTAATCATCATTTTCTGTTTAGTAAGAAGTATATTCCTTCACAATCAATGTTTGATATTCTTTATTATTGCTTGTCTAATTGTACATCTGATACTTCCAGGAGGACTAACAGAGAATGATTTTATACTTGCTTCAAAGATCAATTCGCTCAAAGTAGAACACCTCCTAAGGAAGAAAACTGGTGGCTTTTAGAATCCTATCTCGTGACGCTTTCGCTTTAGAATGTACTAGTTTCTTCAAAAGTTGTTGACAACAAACATTCCCTTTATCATGTGGGTTTGAACTACAATTCTATCCTAATATCTTATGAGTTGTGAACAGTTATCTTCATTCTCTTGAGTATCAAGACTATCAAGTCCAGTAGTTCATTGCTGGATTTAGCTATTATAAGTTGAGCACTGCAACACCCCACGATAATAAGAATCATGACTATTGGTGGTTATTGTAACATCAAAGTTGATTGATGGAATCAAAATTAAAACGATAACGAATGTTTTGACATACCAATCATGAGTCATAAATTGTGATGATTTTGTATGTTAGGTATCTTTTATTTTAGAGGTTATACCATAGCTAAGCTAGCCGATCGGTTTTTTTATTTTTAAGCTTTTTATTTACAGTAACAAACCGCAGAGCAGCTAGTATTTGCTATGAGCTATATATAGGCACCATTTGGCAACGCTTTTGAAGAGCCTTTGTTTATTTCATATTTTTAAATAATTTATAATATTTTGAAATTTATTTAAAATTAAAATAAAAAGAGATTATATATCGTTTAATTATTTTTAGATAACAAAATAAAATTTATGTTCCAAATATTTCTAAGTATCTCTAGACTTGTCAGATATGTAATTTAATATTTTCTAGATGTTTTAATTTGGTGAATGCAATGCGTCGATCTACTCACAAGGACTATATGGAATGATGTCTGGCAAGACCCTAACTAGCATTTAAGATATTTACTTTAAACTTGAGAATGACTTTGTTCATAACCCGTATGTTCATTTTTTATCTAAAACTCTTGGGTCTCTTTTGGTTCTGTGACGTGCGGTATATCTTCTAAAGAGAGATACCCCTGCCATGCATGTGGGTTTGTGGTGCTGGATCAAGGACGATGTCACCTCTTCCACCTAGCACATTCCACAGCTTTCTTGGACAGAATCAGCGGAGTGGTTTTCCACAGAATAAACAGCATATGAGGAAATTGGGGTACCCCATTATCCACCACTCACAGGCAGGCATGTCTCAGGAACATCAGCAGAACCCTGGTGAGAGTAACTTGAATGGCTCTCAACGTGCACAGTCACAGCGATCACACCAGTTCTGTGGCAGCCCAGCTACTAAGTAATTGGCCTGTTTACCCATGCATCTTGAGGTTGACAACATGGTTCATTTTAAGAAAAAAGTACGTTTTGATCGCATCTGAGGTACAATGTAAGAAATTTTAGTCTGATCCACTCACTGTACATATCCAGCAGAGGACAGTAAGGGCTGCTGTGTTCCTCGAGGTTCATGTATTTTAGAGATTGCGTGTGTTCAAGTGCACCATGACTAACTTGTGCTGTTATCTGTAGTGAGGAAAATGGTGCTCTGTGGACTTTTCGTAACACTGACCTTAGATTAAGCTAACGTGCTACGTTCTTGGGTTCTAGATTGTTGCCTCCCTTTTTAAGATGTTCTTTCTTAAAACCTGGCATCTATTCTTGGGTTATTCATTTGTTGGACGTCTATATATTCAAAATCAATAATCAGTGAAAGCTGTTGGAAGCCTGTAATCATGTTTTATAGACGCAGAACTCGTTCAGCATGGCGGATTACGACCTTCAGGGATCCAAGTGCTTTACCTGTGATTGGTAATTTATTAAGACTTTCTTAAGCAAATGCGCGTAATGTTTTCTTTCTCCCAGCCTATCCAGGTTTGGTTTTTACGGGGATATAGATGAGAATTGTTTTTGGCTTTTAGATAGATGAAACATTGCTGTTCTAAGCAGTTCTTTTAATTTCATTGAAGTGTACTAGTAATCAAGGTTCGACTGCTGCAAAGAGCCTGTCGTCATCATGCTCACATTATGACCCGGTGAATAATAACATTAGCTCTTTGAACTCTTCTTCGTCATTACAAGCCTTTTAAAAAGGTCCGTATGAAGTCTATTGGAAAAAAGTACACAATAGGAGCTCGACATTGCAAATTCGTCTGACCGCAATGAATTTGTTCTCTCCAGTTTTATCCTTGGTTTATCAGAGAAAGGCATCACAGCGCACTACTTGAGGTTCTGAGATATGTTGATAACTGTACGACCCCTTCTTCTTCTTCAACGCGCTCCAATCCAAACAACAATCACTCTTTCCAATCTCTCAGTCAGAAGCCAACTTCATCTCAAACAACCCGCCGCAAAACTCCCCTCAGCAGCGGACAGTACCAATGCCTTGCAGCGTCTCTGCCTCCGTGCCTTTGCCACCGCTCTCTCCGTCGCTATCCTTGCTTCACCGTCTCTTCTTCTTCTCCGTGTTGAAGCTGCTGTTGCGGAAACACCAGCGTTGACGCAGTTGCCGACGGAAATTTGCAGAGAGGAAGAGAGGGAGGAGTCGGTTTCTGTGGAGCCGGAGAGGGTAACGAACGAAGGGCTCGTGGAGGAGGCATGGGAGGTGGTAAATGACAGCTTCCTCGGACTCGGTGATTGGTCCCGTGAGAAATGGCTCGTGCGTTTTCTTATTATATTATGCTTTGAATGTGATGTTGTTGTTACCTTATATCGTATTTTTTTACTTGGTAATTTAATTCGAAGAAAATGAAATTGATTAGCAGCCTCATGGGTGCTTATAATTGTTGTCGAAGCCTTTGATTATGCTGCAAGCAGGTGCACAATCCATTCTGGTGTTATGTAAGCTAACTATGACATACATTATCTTAATTTGATTTTGAACTAATATCTATTTAATATTATCTGATGATGACGTTACAAATGAATATTCATTACAAAATATGTCATAGACGAACTTTAAGATGTGTAACTAAGGACTCTAGATAATGGTTCCAATATATCTGTCTCAATTTCAGAACCTCTAATAGTGAGTGTGAAGTAGATTGGGTATTTCACTTGTACTATAAGAAAGCCAAGGGCGCTGGGATACTAGATCAGCTTCCTTCTGCGCCTGTCGAAGTTCAATAAGCAAGTAATTACAACTTCAAGATTCTTGTAATTTTTTGTACAGGCTGTGATAGGTGAGTCAAATTGTTGGATACATGCCCTTATCTTGGTACATGGGTGCAATTAATCTCATCTGCATGAGAGCAACACCTAATACCTTCAGTCCTTTGAATTTCTACAATCCTTCTTGCCAGTGTACCAATAAAGGACTTATGTACATTAAGTTTTACTTTGAGGGTCATATCTTGTTTTGTCTTCTCCATAGCTGCTATCTTCATTGGTTTTTAGCTATACTTAGTTTCTTCATTAGTGACAGATGGTTATGGACTTTTCTTGATGCAGCAAAAGAAAGAAGACATTCTAAATAAGAACTTCAAGACAAGGTCTAAGGCACATGAGTTAATCAAGAAGATGCTTGCTAGCTTGGGTGACCCTTACACACGGTTCCTTTCTCCATCTGAAGTAATTTCTCTATCATTGTGCTCCTTGTTTATTGGTTATATATGATATCTGCATGGCTACGCAGCCTAGTCCTCAGGCTTTGGCATCCTTATGACTTGTATATTTTCATTCATAAACAGAGGCGCATGCTGATAACGTTAGCAACTGATCGCTATATGGTAAGCGAATGTGTAGGACTTTGAGCAGTATTAAACCTACTTGCCTATGCAAACTTGGTTCACCTAACATGATAGAAGTTGTCTAGAATTATAGCTTTCCTTCTGAAGCAACGATTTCCCCTCTAATTTTGCCTTCAAATGGGAACAACTAGGAACTATCTACTGATCTAATATAGTCTAGAAGCTGTTTAAACCATGAAGCCAAAATCTAAAATTTGTCAATATACATTTAACTATTTAAGTAATTGCAACGAGTAGATGTTGACAAGTGAAGTCTCCAAAAAATTGATATACATGCCAAAATTCAGACTATTTAGGCCTAACTTCTGCTTTCATAGGACGATTGTTTGTTTTGGCTCCATTTAAAGAGTATATTTTTGGTGATTGAAGTTATATCTTTGGGGCATAGGTATATTTCATACCAAGCAAAGGATGATATTGGATGATACATGCGCTGAATGTGTAGATCTTATTGTCTCAAAATTTACATGTATTCACTTGTACTTATCGTGATAACTTAAGTGTTCCTACTTTTTGAAGTCTCGAGTGCATAATATAAGTATCAAGGATTCAAGGTAATTGCCGTGTTATTACTGCTCAGAGTGCTTTAAGCATATTTTCTCTCTCCATGTACTTGGAGATCATTAGCTGCTCTGAAATAGATGTATACTAAAAGCAAGCATTAATATTTTCTCTTGAATAGCCTTTTGTTAATATAAAGTATGTGCTCTTCTGGGGTTATTTCTGATTACACATTCCCACGCTTGCTACTGCTTGAGTTTTGAAGATTTTGTGCGCTGTTCGTTTTTTCTTTCTTGTAACTTTTCTCAGGTTTTTCATTGTTACTATCTGTTTCATGCTGTCAATTTTTCTTGTACCTTGCAACTCTTCTTTTAAACCAGTCCTAAACTGGTACCTGATGCTCATGTGGATAGTCTTAGTTTTGTTGAATTTTAGCTGATTTCGTTTTGGTGTATTATCCTACATTTGTTGATGAAAGTTCTCAAAGATGGCACGGTATGACATGACTGGAATTGGGATCAATCTTAGGGAAATTCCTGAGGATGATGGCTCAGTCAAGTTGAAAGTTCTAGGAATAATATTGGATGGTCCAGCCCATTCTGCAGGAGTGAGACAGGTACCTAAAGTGATTTTGTACCTTAATCTATATTTTCAATATCAGTTCATTCAGTTTAGGAGTTGGAGAACAAAATGGGGATTTTCCACCTGGTAAACTCCTGATTGTGGTTTATGTTTATTTCTCCTTTTTTCCAAAAAAATAAACGAAAAGAAAATCATATCTTCTAGGTTGACTTTTAATGAATTAGATAAGCAGACAAGTGAAAATTCTTAACATTTTTGAGAAGCATTTGTTGTGCTATGCCATTTTTTGTGCTTCTCGTGCTCGTCATATATTATGAAGATTAAGTTTCTGAATATATAAATGGTAATTGTTTACCTATTTATATTTATTGAAGTTTAACTTGTCATTTTAATTTTCAGAATATAGTCAGGATCTTAGTGGCATGAATCCTTTTTTTTTCCAAAAAGAAAGCTTAACTGCTTCAGCCATTTAGGTTTCGTAACAATTGCAGAATGCTATCTGGATAGAGTTTTTTGCTATACCTTTTTATATAGTGGCTGGTTGTTTCAATTAAAAGTCCGTTAAGAAGTTCTCTTTTGCTTCTCCTCAGGGTGATGAGCTTCTATCTGTCAACAGTGTAGATGTTAGGGGCAAATCAGCTTTTGAAGCATCTTCGTTACTTCTTGGTCCGAAGGAGACATTTGTGAATATTGAGGTTGTGTGTCATCTACTATTTAAAATATGTAAAGACTTTCTTCTTATTCTGTTGATTGATTTACCTTCAAATCTAAGATCTCTGTAATGCAGGTCAAGCACGGAAATTGTGGTCCTGTTGAGTCGCTAAGGATCCAAAGGCAAGTTGTAGCTCGAACGCCGATATCCTATAGACTGGAAAAGCTGGACAAGGGAAATATTTCAGTGGGCTATATACATATTAAAGAATTCAATGCATTAGCTAAAAAGGATCTGGTAACAGGTAAGAGACTGAGCACATACTTGCACCCATCACAGTTTCATTCGCAGATTCTAAAAATTGTCTTGTACATTTTAGCATGCCTACCCTAGGTCTTCCATTCCACATAACAAAGGCACACACTTATGGTATTATGTGGAAAGATGTCCATAATGCAAGTGCCCAAACTGCTGAATTTAATCATTAATTTAGCAGAAACATAGAGAACTTGATTTCTTGCTTTTCAAAATAAATAATAAATGATGCAAACTTATGTACTGGTTAAAAATCCATTTTCGGCCATGTGATGGCTACTGCACAGTGAAAGGATCAAGGTAGGTATTTTAAGTTGTCCTTTCTGTTATCAAATAATCTGCATGATTTCAGCCTGAGTCCTATTTCTTTTTGAATTCCTGTATAAGATGTGCTCGACACCTGGGTACATATAAAATTTTTAGTCCATTTGCATATGTAAGCATGTTTGTGGTAATGTGCATATAGGTATAAAACATAAGAAATCCTTATTCAATTAGAATGTTGTTTTTCTGTTGTCGGTTTATAAATTAACATGTGGGTTGTCCCAAAAGTAATAACATATCATTTACTTGTATATTTACTTCTTTTAGTCATTGTTCATGTATTTCTCTTTTTTTCTAAGTATGAGATGCATTTGCTGCAGTTTACTAATGACAATAATCTTTTGCAGCATTGAAGCGCCTCCAGGATTATGATGTTTCATACTTTATTTTGGATCTTCGAGATAATCTTGGTGGCCTTGTGCAGGTGGGCTAGTTTTCCCTTATTTTCCTTTTGCTTTATATGTAAGCTTTTTTTATTCATACAATTTATGGAAGTTCACATAGTCACTATTTTGAAATGTCTAATGTACTTGTCTTCACTGCAAAGTTACCTATCCTGATAGTATGTATAAAAGATGTAATTGATACGAACTTGGTTATACCTTTCAAACTATGCTTTGCAACTGCTCTAACCTGTGCAATCCTCGAATTGAGCAGCTTTGCTTGTAGTATCTTGACTATATTTTTTAGCTAAAATTTTTGTAGCTTGCCACTTTGCTGCTTTCTCAAGCAATTGCTTTTCATTGGCTAAATACTCCTAGATTTCCAAATACTCTGGTTTAAAACAAATAGTTTAGTTATCTTGAATTAGTGATATCTTTTATGCCCACCAAGATATTATGATATTTCCAGTGCTAGGAGCAAAAGTCTGCTTATGAGTACACAAGTATGCCCCTTAATTAAGTTCCGCTATTGTTTTCTAGTAGTTTGTAGCTAAACTTCTGGTTCTGAAAACTTTCTATTGACCAAAATGATGGTTCACACTTAAAGGGTCCTAATCTGGAGACTTTTCTCTAAGGTAGTAGGGATAGAAATGATGTGAATTTTGTTAGTTTATGCTCTGATATGGCTTGATGGCGGAGATTTGTAAAACCTAGGTTAATTGGATATACTGACCCAATTCCTACAAGGATCATTCTCATTATATATTCTCAATATTGATTTTTGGACTTACGATGCATGCACTTTATTATTAGCTAGTAACTGTATATATGTTCCTGCTGCTTGTATTAGCATGTGAATCATCATTTGTGATGCATCAACATAATTTTGGGTAATCCCCCTAATATCACGTGCTGAGAGGTAGAAGAAAGCCTTATACTCATCTTTGCTCGTAGTGCTGATACTTGCTCTTTGATATGTGTAATACTTCAGAAATGACGTTTTTCATGAGTATCATCAGAATGCGGGATCATGGTTGATGTGTCACAAATTTTATTCTTTTTTTGAATTTAAAACAGTCACGTTTGTATTTAAAACAACCACCAATAATTATATATCAGTTCATTCATGATTTGGATAATGATGTTTAGCATCATCATGTATAGTACTGCTCCAAGTACTTGCTCTGAACTTCTTTTAATTTATGGGTATTTACATTATTGTGGCTTTTTTCTTTTCTATTAACTGTCTATTTAAACTTTTGTAGGCTGGGATTGAAGTTGCAAAACTCTTTCTAGACAGTGGTCAAACAGTATGTGACATTTAAGCATTAAGCACTACTAATCTACTTGCCAATTTAGTCTTCTTTTACTTTATGAGTTCATAGATATCACCAATTTAACTACCCTCAACTGAAATCAGGAATATTGGACCTTCAAGTATAACATTATAATTATTTTGGCAGAGTTAATTAATAAATGTCTTGTCATATTCATCTTGACAAGCTGCCTTAATATTCTCTATATATATACAACATTTGCATCTTGCTACTCTGGCTATACTGGAAATTGTATGTTTTGAGGTCTTTGACTAGCTTACATGGACAACATTAAAAGACTTGAATTTACATTGCATAATCTTTTCTTATATAGTAATCTCACATCTTTAGCGGTTGATCAATTTTTGTTCCAGATCTGTGTCACTGTCAATATCTCGGAATCTGTTCATACTTATTTGCTATACTCAGCAAATAAAATTTCTCATCATCCCTTTCAAATTCGTTATGGGCATATGAATTTGCTTCCAGCTATTTATTATCTATCCTGTCGTATTTATTATCTATCCTTCACTATTGTTCTTGTCTTTCCTTAATAAAAAAATCTTATTGAGTTGAATTTCATATTGTCTATATCCAAATATTTTTGCACTGACAGTCTCTTTCTTAAGTACCCCCAACATCAAGTCATTGAGCATTGCAACATCAGTTTTGTGAGCACTAATAGGCATATCAAGACTCTAGAATGGCTAACAACATGCATATTTTGCATTTTGCTATCTACTTTTATCCGTTTGTACAGTTGTCAGTTCGTCTTTTCATCATATTGGCCGTCCTGTAAAGCAGTAATACGACATGTCTTGTCTTTGTTATATTTTGAGGCTGTTATTTTTATGTCCAACATCCTTTGGTTACATAATGAGTTTGATCTATGCTAATGCTGATCATGTGCTACAGGTCACTTATACGGTTGGCAAAGATCCAGAAATCCAGAAGAGCATTGTTGCTGAAAGTGCACCTATGGTTACCTCGCCACTAATTGTATGTAGGCACTGTATAATTGCTAAATTTTTATCCCCTAATATATAAGTGCTTACATTCTAGTACCCATTTTCATATTTATATGTTGCTTTTAATCATTAAAACATGTCATTTGGGGTAGTTTCATAGATGTCTAAACTAGTGGTGGTAAAGTTAGGACCTCTTTGCTCGTCATAATATGATCATATTTTATTCTATTCATGTTTCTTATTCAGGTTCTGATGAACAAAAGGACAGCAAGTGCAAGTGAAATAGTAAGTGACATACTGACATATTTATTTATCATCTTCTAATCTAGTTGCAGCAGGATTGTGACACGAGTTGTTCTTAGGTTGCTACAGCACTTCATGATAACTGCAAAGCTGTTCTTGTAGGAGACAGAACATTTGGCAAGGTCTGAATAGCTCTTTGATGTGTCTAGTTGCACTTGTCTTTTTTAAAATTAAATAGAACCTTTCCAAGATGAAAGTGAGCCTTGCTTGTATCCTCTCTTCCGTTTCTCAGTACTTTGGAAAATTGTAGGGCTTGATTCAATCGGTTTTTGAGCTTCATGATGGCTCTGGTTTGGTTGTTACTATTGGGAAATATGTAACACCCAATCACAAGGACATCAATGGAGATGGAGTACAACCAGACTTCCAACGCATGCCAGGTACTCCATTGATTACGTATGTCATATGCATTGTGACTTATTAGCATCAAACTTATTTATAAATTTGATTTCAGATTTGAGTGACATCAAACTTATAAATTTAATTTCAGATTTGAATGACATTACAAGTTATCTTTCACAATGTCAAAGAGTGGGGTAAATGAAAGGATTTCTACTTCCAAGCTTTGCCAGGTATGTTCCTGTACGTGCTGCTGGTTTTATATTTTTGGTCACTGATACTAAGATTCGTTATAGTCAAAATCTAATTTCTGCCTTTTACGCTTTCATGATCAGGCTTGTCCTGTCGTTCCTGATGTTAGTTATTTTCGTCTTACTTGAATAAGTTGGCTAATATCCTAAAAATAGTGGAATGATCTTCATAGTAAATCGATCCTTTAAAAGTTTTTATAGATAAAATTCTTTGCCAATATTATCAAATAAAGGGGATTAATTTATAAGTTGCAGCCACTTGAACAACCTATACCAAATTACATCCTCTAAAGGAATTTGTTGAGGGTGCATGCGTACATGTTTTTCATATTAAGTGTATGCTTTGACCTCATAAAAGATCACATGTGACCCTTTCTCCTTTTTCTGCTGGATGTAGCATTCAGGATGCTCCGGCCCAACCATATTAAACTACTAATTGTAGTAGATTAACTATCAATATAGTAAAAAAGATTATAGAGGTATGCCAATGTATTGAGAAGTCATATCTTCTAGTGGATCATTTTGTTTGATAGCTTTAATTATTTGGATTCTTTCTTGTCTTTTTCCTGTCATCCATCCTCTTGCCAGGTTAAGCAGGTCACACTATTATATTTCACATGAGGAGTGGTCATCATGCCTTTCAGGGACTTCGTTTCCTATTTCACTTCTTCACATTTTTAACAAAGGAACGGAGATTAGAACATCAATATTCTTCGCTAACCACGTATTCAACAACCATTAGTGTACCCTTGCTTGTTTTATTAAGGCGGCTGGAGAAGTGTAATGCTTTGCATCCTTAAGTTAGTTTGGCTGCATGGAACATGTTATAGTAATCACTCAATATATGTTTCAGCTTTGCTCAACTATTGATTGTCTTCGAATTTGTTCTTCATTAGGAAATGCAATCTTAATTAAATAAAATATTCGATATTAGTACAATAAGTTTATTTACTTGAATATAATAATATTAGTGTCTAAATTAAAATTGATCACTTATTTGAAACTGTGGGAGATATCGAGAATTTTGCCGTTTATGAAATCCATCGCATTCATTGTATCTAGGATGAGATTTTATAGGATATGCAGCTAACCTCATGATGAACTCCAACGCTCTACGAAAATGTTTAAGTAGTGTTTCCCTCGAATGATTAAAGATGTCATGACATAATCTATTTACAACATTATGCGCACAAATTATTAAAAATATTACAACTTTTTCTTAAACTGACATTCCTCGTGTGGGTACCAAACCATACAACTTAGATATTACAATATAAAGTGTAATATTTCAATATGTCAATATTACAAATAAAATGCAAATATCTCACTAGATAACATAAAATATTACAGTATACAAATAAACATTACGATAGACACATACGATATTATAATATGTAATAGTACAATATTTAACTAAATAATATAGTATATAAAATAAATATTATAGTGGATAACATATAACTAAACATTATTACAACATACAACTAAATATGACGACAGATAATATATAACATCATACAATATAAGCATTACAATATAAAACATTACTACAACATTAGCATACAATATGTCTAATATTTGCATAATAATATTATATAATTTCAACCAACTAAGACGAGCTTCATCATCAACAAAGCTCATATAGATTTTTCGGTTATCTTTCTTACTTAGCATATATGCTGTATAATTTCATACTACACTATTATATTCTATCTCCAGAATATTTGTCAATATTTGTATGCATTAACTGTGGGTAGCTATATCTACAACAACGTGCTTCTCATGTACTATATTTTCAGTATAACATTCTTTCTTACATTAGTTGAGAACTTTCTCTTTCTACTACTGCTATCTATTCTTTGGTGTGTAGAAGCTGACTCCTGCAAAAATAGATCGTTATCAGTGACGATATGAGGATGTACCTGAAATGCAATATTTATTTGGTTAGTTTGAACATAATCACTATCTCCACTGCTTTCTAAATCTTTAGCAGTTTGAGTTTGTTCACAATCCCTTTAGATTTGTGATGGTGCGAAAGCATGCGCATATGTGGCAGCAACATTTTCAAACAAAATTTCATAATGATCGCGAATTATAGATAAATCATTTCCTTTAAACTTCCTCGACGCAAGATTTGCCTAGAAAGAATAAAAAATAGAAAATACAAATTAACATTGCTAAACATGGGATCTTAATGATGCATTAATATTGCTAAACGGTATTATCTTAATTTATTCCTCCTACCACTCTTCTGTTTCGCGAGTGAAATTCCATCATAATTCAGACTCTTCAGGATCAATTTCTTATAAATTTGTCATTCAGTTTTCATAGACTTTTAATGATTTTTCAATAGTTTACGCTCAACGTCACGGCCAATGACTTTCTTAAATGCTTGAATAATATTTTGCCACCCTCGTGCATTGAAGTGTGTGTTTGACTTAATTACTTTTCTGTATCTTTTGATCACAAAATTCAATAAACTTCAGATGAATAGACTTTGTCCATTTGAAATGTGGGTTTTTTTTGCTTTCGAGGTATTTTGCTAGAAGAGTCTATCTAAACATATAAACATAATGAACTCACAATGAGATTAGATAAGGTTTTTAGATTTTGAGATTTAGGGTTTAGGTTTAGTGGAGCACATACAATGTAAGAACTAGATAAGTTGATCTCAAGCTATTATCATATAATTGTTTAAATATATAAACATTCATATAATTGCTAAGCGTAGGATTATCTATATAAACATTCATATAAACATATAAACATACTGACTTTTCCACTTGTTTGTCAAGTCATTGTTCAACATGAATAAAGATTCTTCACTCACCAAACAAAAATGTTATAATTAACTAAGACAAGTACTATACTAACATCAAAGTCTTATAAGTTCTTATCTCTTAAAATTAAGTTCCCATACATTCAACTTTTATAAGCTGGTCAAAGTTATGAATAATTGAACATTTGAATGGGCATGCATAGCAATGCAATGCAATGCAATGCAATGCAAATGTGTATAGCAATGACAATAACAAAGCATAGGACTAAATATTATAGGCTCAGTTAGCATACAATAGCACCTATGAACATACAGCTAGAATAAATGATAGAATAACAACAACACCTATAAACATACAACATGCATATCTTAAACTCTTAGTTGATCTCAAACTATTATTATATAATTGTTTAAATATATCAACATACGAACACATTAACATATAAACACTCGTATAATTGATTAAATATATAAACATATAACTGTGAAATATATAAACATACAACTCAGTTGAATAGACTCAGTTGTGGTGCATCTATTTATTGGATGACATACAACACAAGCATAAGTTTTGCTAGTATGTTCAGCTCACTACAATACTTATATGTTTAGAAGCAAGTACGAGGTTTAAAAGCTTAATCAAGCTAACTATTTCATCTCAAATATATGCATGGTGTATGCAGTGAGCTTGCTTGTTTAAGGTTGTTCAAATTAGTATGTTTCAGCTCACCACAATACTTATATTTTTAGAAGCAAGTGCAAGGTTTTAATATAGTTAAACCTTAAACTGCAAAACATTTAAAAGAACAGAAAATTAGATCTAAGAGAAACAATCTTAAACAAGCAAGCACCTATATACATCGAATGAAATGACTATGCTTATATTTGCTTGGAATAAGCTATGTTCGATACTAGCATCAATCTTCAGAAAAAAATTTAAATAATTGAGGAACAATAACTGAACAACAAAGTAGACCAAAACTAAAAAATAAAACCAGCAAGCATTTAGATTAATTGCTGCAAAAGTTAAAAGATTAACACTAACAAGGTTAAACAAACAAGTCCAAATAGAATTACATTCATGAGGCAAAACCAATCTTTTGATACAAAATTCAGACAGTATTAACCTTTCACTAAACAACCAAAACAACAACAGTTTTCCTCTTTAAATTCAGAAGGTAGTGTTTTAATTAGAAGTTTGATATTATGTCTTAGTTAATTGCATAGGTTCAGAGACATGCAAACGGAATCCAATATTGCTTAACTTGAAGTTGTCCTTTGTTAATAGATGTAATTCCGTAGACCATCCTTTATGTATCATTTTGATCAAACCATAACCAGCAGTAGATTAGGGAGACCGAAGCAAGCTTAAATGAAAGATGCCCTAACTAGAATCTTTAGACAATCCCATCAGAGAACAAGATCTTTGCATTTCATAGCCAATAAAAAGCATGTAACTCCAGAATAGCATATCCACCATAAGAATTACTGAAAGATCGTCTAAGATTATAGGCTTCATATTTTTTCCATTTTGGCTAACCATAAAAGGAGTATGAACATCAACCCAAAACCACACTTCAACTTTTCATGCCAGAATATAAAGTGAGACAACATATCCTAATGCCTTGGCCAAGAGCAACAATTGCCAAAGAAAATAGCAAAAAATATAGAACAGCCCAACTAACCCAGACGTCTACCAATTTGCGATTTCCAATCAATCCGAGATGAAGAAGAATAAATGTAACTCAAATACTTGTAGTACTTAATCAAAGAAAATCCTTGAATACTGATACATAATAATGAAGACAAAGGGTGAACTAATTACAAGAGAAACTTCACACCACATGCTGAACTGATATACAAACCTGAAAACAAGTAGTACACACCATGCAAGACACAACATGTTAATGACGTCTGCGCACTAGTCTACTAGATTAAGGAAAAAAGCATAGGGCTTACAACAATCATTCAAAATTAATCAGGATCGGTATTAGTTACAAACCACCTTTCACCAAACAACTAAAATCACAAGCCTTCAAATCACTCCTCAAATCCTTAAATCACCAAACATATAATCACACACGTTAAAATCACTCGATTAAATTAGGTAAGAATAGCCGAATCAAAGACTAATCAAAAGAACTCATCCGGACAACAATTCACACACAAAAAGTCCCTCTATCTCTGAATCAAAACACACAATTTTCAAATAACAAATCTTTGAATCAAAACAAAATTTTTAAAACTTCTTATTTGAATCTATAATACATAAAATTGAATCAAATAAAAAAATTAAGTACTTATATCTCCTTAGCACTGACGAAGCTTGGAAGATCGTTACGAAAGATCTCCGTAGCACCACGAAGTCTGTTGGAAGATTTAGGATCAGAGACGGGTTGGCTTTGGAGATTTAGGGTAGAGCGAATGAAAGAGTTGAATAAAAAAGTGAATAAGCAAATGGGGTTGGGTGAACAAACAAGGAGTAGTGGAAGAAAGGAGTGAATGACGAGAACGGTGGTGGGTATCCTAACAATGAGTAATGAATGAGCGGCGAATGGGTGTGAACGGGGGAGAGGAGTGAATGCGGTGGTAGTGTGGGTGAGCAAGTTATATAAATATAATTTGTCGAACTTATCAAGAACAAAATAGTCACTTCAACTCACAATACACAAAAAGCTCCGTGCTACTTATTGAAAAAATATCATTCAGATGCTTTTTCTTAAAAGAAAAATAGCTGCTTATATTGGGCAAAAGTATGGGCAGCCAAACACATTAAAATACTGTTGAGTGCTTTGTTCTGGCTAAGAGCCAAAAAGAAGCACTCCCAAATATGGCCCTACAACGGTAAACACACAAGTGTTTCTAGCCAGTGATTAATTGTTAACTAACAAATATAAATAAATAATTCAATAATTACTATCCTCTAAACGATACGATAAAGTCAAACTATTAATAAGAGACGACAGTTGTTTAACTAAGTGAGGTTAATTTTTAAGAAATTAAATTTTGTAAAAATAAAATTAAGTAAGAAACAAATTTTAATAAAATAAATTTAAAATAATAATTAAAATATTTGAAATAAAGTTTAAAATTTAGTATGAATCTAAAATAAGAAATACTAATTTAAGAATATATATAATTACAAAATTAAAAATAAAAAAAAGAAATTAATTGTTATTGAAATATGCTCGGAATAAACTATAAGAACCAGAGTAAAAATAAATAATTTTTGAAAATACGAACCCACTATTTCTTTTCTAAAATCGAATTGTGAAATACCTTATTAACAACATTGTGATGACATGCTCATTCTCCAACTCCGAAAACTTCCGGCAAAGAATTTTTTTTTTGTTTTCTCTCGAGCACCGCGACAACAATAGGATTCATGTTCGATTAATTGAAGGTTAACATTTGTGTTGGTTGTTGACAGGTAAAATGTTGATCACTTTCTAAGATGATACTACTAGATGGATAATCTCATTGAGTAGTCATGTTTTTTCCTTTTCAGTTACTACTTTTGGGGATATGTTCTTTCTCGAGTGATTAGGCTTGCATTTGCTTGTTGACGCTTGAGTTCACTGTTTTTATTCCTAGATGGTTATAGGTAGGGGGGTGGTGGTGCGTGATCACATTTCGTATGAAGATTCAATGAATTGATCGGAGCTAGATATGATTTACTTGAAAGGTCTTAGGTTTAATTAGTTTTCAGATGTTCTTCAGAGGATTTTGTTTCCGAGTAGCTTGGGGGACGAGAGGAACTTGTTTGCTAGTAGGCAGATATAGTAGGTTTCTGTTTTTCTTTCTCCCTTGTTAGCTACGTGGCTTGATGCTCAGGCATATGTATCTAGAAATTCTGTGGACATATACCATCTTTTCTAAGGACCTTCTTGCATTCTCCTAGCTGAGAGTACCTATCGCCTATCGAGCTGCAAATTGCAGCATCAGGCTCTGATTGTAGAAGATTCCATCTTCAAGGATGTAAATCACATACAGACGGAGGCTTGACTGGTGCATCTAATAAGCATAATAGAAATAGTCTATTACCAACTGCTGCTGACCTGATGGGGACTACTGATTATGTTCTCATCCTGCAGTAGTAATAGGATATTGAAAATAAAAAGTTAACATCCACCTTGTTTCAATATTGGAATGTTTATCCTATTAGCGATTTATGTAGTCTCTATTACTTCGACATAAGCATATGAATTCAACAGGTTAACCATTTTACCATTTCAGAAGGCATGCAATCGTGTAATTCCAAATTCCATAACTTAGTGACTAAAATCAAGATCATATTGATATAAAGGCATTATGGCTTCATATGTCCTTCATCTGTAACTTATATGAGAAGATTATTCATAAATTCTAATAGATTTTACAATCTCAGAAGTGTGCAATCATGCATTCCGTCCGCCTCGAATATAACAGATTATTCATAGTTCCCAAGAAGTAATAGAAAGCCCGAAACGTTCACAAACAGAATCGCAGCAGAGGTTCCACAATAGGCATTCACACTGATAGGGACACAAACATCCGCACAATAATTTACGAGCGAAGCCTCTGGTAGACATGAAAAAATGGTTTATCCAAAACAACAGAATGATGTGATGGAGATATCACAAAATTTCAATGTCTAAGCAAATCATTCTAAGTCGCACCATATAATAAAGAGACAAGAAAGGCCATTCTGTTTCAAATAATACTAAGCTTCTACATTTTAGCTTGCAGCAGCTTAGATTTGCACAGCTATGAACAGCTCTTCACCTTCACATGAAATATTCGCAAGGATATCAGACGTAAGCTAGATCAGCCTTGTGAAGGGAAAACAGTAGCGCAATTTATCTCATATTATCACATCAGAATTGATCAAAATTTTCAATAAATTTTAAGTAGAACAAGAACCTTGCACTAGCTCTCTATTGTCCAAATGAAGTTAATAACAGCGGTTTCTCAGAACTAGCATATCAACAAAAAGAGACTGAGAATATGTAGAATCACCGGTCCTGATTAATCGAACAAGCTGAAGCCCATATCCTGCAATCAAAATCAAATAAATTTCAATAAACTTATTGAAGAAATAATTAGCTAATGAAATTTAGGATAACAATATGCGCATATAGTAGCTCTCGAAATATTATTTTAAAATGGTCTGAATATTAAGTTGTCTCTAAAAACTCAAAACTGAAAAAGCATTCTGCTTTGCTGCAGAAGCATGCAACTCCACCAAAAAAGATTTTAACAAACTTTAATTACCTAGTTTTATCTAAATGAAGATGAAGTGATAGTCAATGCAATTTAATTAACAAACAGCACCCAGTTACTAGCTATTTCAGGAACATTAACTACTCTGTTTATGATATCAAATAGTTCCAAGCCACAACTAAGCCCCATCCTACTAGGTAGGATCCGTTAGATGGATCTATCATGCCGTTGCACTCTAGGGATGACAAAATGGATTAACAGGTCGGGTTCTGGTTGCCCATATAAACTGAGTCAAAATTATTCAACACTAATCCAACTCATATATTAAATGGGTCAAAATTGTCTACAATAATCCAATCCATTTAATAGCATGATCAATTTCAGATCGACCTATTTAATAATAAAAATTACTAAATGAAAATTTTTTTCTAAAAAATTAATTTCTAAGAATAATATGTGAAAACTGTTAGGTATTACATATCCAAAAAAGTAAAATATTGATTTCGATAAATTATATAAATTAAACAAAAAATTAATCAAAATATGAAAAGCTAAGAAGAAAATATATATAAATTAAATTAAAATTCAATGTCATTGTTCTAAATATTTTTTAATTATTAGATAATATGTGCTACACATAATTATATGGATTAAATAGGTAGATTTCAGATCAACCCACAAGCGATCCAAACCCATTTAAATTTTCGGATCAATTTAGTGTTGACCCAAAATTGACTCAAACCTGACTATGATCAAATCCAAATCCAATTTAAATAGAACAGGCTGGGGTCGGGTTCACGGGTCAGGCCATATATTGACACCTCCATTGTGCTCTACTTCAGACATCATAATTGCCTAAGATGTATCAGAAATTGATTAATTGCTTAAACATCTTAGAACCACTTCTTTTATATTATCATAACACAATAAAACTTTGTTACCACAAATCATAATTTTCGTATAAAATCTGTGACATATACACTTCAAACTATACCACACTACAACCAGAACTAAGAGAAAAAAAACAAAGTCCTCAAGCAGAAGTAGAGATCCTTACCTCATCTGATTCTTCCTTCTCTTCTGGTTTCTCCTCCTTCTTAGCCTCAGCAGCGGGTGCGGCATCAGCTGCTCCACCGGCCGTAGCCCCTCCGGCAGCCATCGCAACGGCGACTCCTCCTCCGGAGGGAACCGAAGCGAACATCTCTCTCCCAGCGGCGATGAGCTCCGTGATATCCTTACCCTCAACCTCGCTCAACAACAGATCTATCCTCTCATCTTCCGCCTCCGCCCCAACTGACAGATCCATAGAACAGCAGCGACACTATTACCAAATCAATATCTCATGGATCTTCTAAAATCAAACAAAAACTCGAGATGAGAAGTGGTTTATTTTCAATGGTTTACCTGAACTGAGGATTGATTTCAGATCATCCTAGGAGGGATTGGTGCTGCCTCCGAGAACGGCAAGAAAATAAGCGGCGATGACCTTCATCTCTGCTCTGATCACGGCGGTGGCTGCGGTAGTAGGAGGGAGGTTTCTGTGATCTGGAATGAGGAAGGAAGAAATTCAAGAAATGAGAACGAGATGAGGATGGTAGTATAAAAAGCCCTAGGATTTGCGGTAAGTTGAGGGTTACGATTTTTTTAGCTTAACATATTCCACCGTGAGAATTAAGCTGGGGGCAATTATATTAGAAAGCTCGATTAACATTTGTCTTTGGGTCCAATACCCAGTAAGTAAGCATATTGGGTTCGGAATCCGGGTTTTTTTTTTACTTCAAAATTATATTTTAATTTTTAATTATATATTTTTATAAATATAAATTTTATTTAAAAATTTAAAAAATATAAAAAATTTACGTAATAAATTTTTTTTATTATTTACTTTAATTATTATTTCTAAATAAAAAAATAAAATTTATTTTTTAAAATAAATAAAAATATTTTTTATTTTAAAAAAATTTTAAAGGTGTCGGGAGTCCATTGTTCGAATTCTCTTCAAAGCAAAGCAAAAATAAATTTGATTCTCAAAGTTTCACTATACTTATATAACGCTTATATAACGTTTAAACAGATGTTATCAAATTCAATCGTATATAACAATAAAATATTATTGTACTTCATATGCAAATGTTAATCGAACTTAATCCGTTCCTATTGAAGAGATGTTATACAATCGCTATCTATATAATTTTTATTACTTTTAATAAAACTAAATTCATTTTCTAGATTTTTTATTTAGAATTTTTAGTTATAAGTAATTTCAAATGATCCGCTCAGCTCTTACTGTTTTTCTATAGTCCGTAGAGCTTTGAGATAGAATTTTTTTAAAATTAAAAATATTTTTATTCTTTTTAAAAAATAATTTATATTTATTTTGTCTCTAAAAAAATAAAAAATATACAATAAAAAATCTTATTATATAAAAAAGTTTTTTATATTTTTTAAACTTTTAAATAAATATTTTAAATACTTATAAATATATATTAAAAAATATATAATTAAAAATTAAAAAATTGCTTTCGTGATAAGCTAAACCAAACGCATAGAGATTCAACTAGGCCTATGTATCTCTTGAACATCTCTAACTGGATTTATAGAATAGAGCAATGCTACGGTAAGCATCATGATGATTGTTTTGAATTTAATAATAATTATAGCTTCAAAAATAAACTATGATGTATTTAATCATAATTACAGATGAATTTATGAAAACTATTTCTTAATACGTGTTGAAAAACAAAGCAGAAAAAATATGGAAATTATTGTATTGTGTTTTTTTATTAATCAATCTGTAGAAATTCAATGAGGCCTTTCTTGAACATCTCTAACTGGATTTATGGAAGAGCAGGAGCGTCATGATTCCGAATTGGCCATTTATCACTTTTCTTTTTAATTTAGAAACTTTTAAGAAAATAAACTTATGATATATTTACACTACAATAAAAACTTTTATAGTGACTAGACTAATAGCGACTAATCAAATATAGCCGACACTATCGGCAACTGCTACTAATAAAGATAAAGCCGCTATTTTTCAACTCAACAGTTACTAGAATAAAACGTTGTTATCAAAGCAATAATGACAGCGAAAAGATCTAGTTGCTATGATTATCAGTCGCTAGTGTGTAAGATAATAGCGACTAACAGCTTTAGAATCACTACTAATGAAACAGTAGCGATTTCTGTACCTTCAGTCGCTATTAGTTATAAGTTAATAGCGACTGACCAATTTAACTAAACGATATTGTCTAATCAGTAGCGACTGAAGTCCTTGTTAGTCGTCATTAACTTACATTATATTTAATTTGATAATAATTTTTATAATTTATTTTATATAAATCAAAATTATTTGATGTAATCTATAATTTTAATGTATCATACTGACAAAATTGTAGATCATATATAGAATTATTTATATTCCATTCAATAGATATTAATGAATATATAGAATTTAGTGATTTATTGATATACATCGGAATATTAGATTCTATCCGAATTTATTAAATTTTGCTTGAACAATAATGTGCTAGTTTGAAATATACTTAACGGTTTAAATCTTCTATTCGAAATATGCAATGAAAGATTTTACGTGATTTAGACAATGTAGGAGTAGAAGTACTATAATTGCTTAGTTACACTCGTATGGTTGCTAGGTTATTCTTTTAACTTCCACAATTTCAAATGTTAAATAAATAATCCAAACCATTAGATATGTCCTATACTATAATACTATTATTCATACAAATTTAATTAAATTCGAAATTTAGTGCTTCTATATATGTATTAAGGTTGTTGAATCTCACACTTTCATTAGTTATCATTTAATATGGAGTAAATAAATTATGTAAATGATCTCATTTTTTTTCTTATATGATGTACCAAAACTCTAAATCATATTAATGGTACAAACTTTACTTAAACAACTTATAATAAATTTTTAAGAAATAAAAATTTTTACAATATTAGCTACCAAAAGCTACACTAGTTGATGTTATTTTTAGCGACTTATGTTAGCAGTCATTATTGGATGTAACAGTGACTGTTTGTCTGATGCCGGCAAAAAAATTTTCAATTTATGAACTAAGGCACATAAAAGAATTTCTAGAACGGTTTGAAACGCAAGTATGATTTCATCTTGTTCTGACTTAATTAAATATGTCTTACTATCTGCTTTTTGAATGCTTGTGTTGAATGTAATTTTATATTACTTTTTAGGTAAGACATCTTTGCAATGAGAATTTCGATACCGTTAGAGCAAAAATACGTGCACTTGCATCTAGGCTAGATCGTTGTGTGAGGAAGTACTAATAATGTATATTTAATGGAGTCTAAGTATGTGATTAAGTATTAGGACATTGATATGTTAAAACAACATAGTGGTGTTTGTGTATAAGAGGACCACAAAAATGATTCTATTAATTTTTATGGCATTCTTGGTGAGATTATAGAGTTATCATATATCGGGAATCATCGACTATATTTATTCAAATGTGAATGGTTTCATCTTGATCAGAAAAGACCAATATAGATAAGTGAAGAGTTCATTAGTATTAATATCAATAAAAGATGGTATGTGAATAATTCATATATTCTTGTAAGTCAAGGTTTGCAAGTATATTGCGTGCCTGATAATGTGATTGGTAAAGATTGAAAAGTGGTGCAAAAGGCTCTACAACATAATTTATCCTTTGCTGTTTTGTAGGGACAAAGAAGGCAATACATATTAAGAAGCTAGATGTTCAAATAAAATGGTTGAACCTATATGTGTAGAGATTTATCCTCAAATTAGAATGATATAGATTGGGAGGCAATTGAATGCCGTAATGAAGAAGAAAGTCAATATATTAATAATATTAGTGACTGGTTAAGGTATACAAACTTACTTGATTTCATTTGGCATTTATTATTTTTAAGAGATACTAATTAAGGTGTTCATGTGAAGTGTATATATAATTCATACCTATATAATGATTGATTTAGCTTTCTTGTAGTTTGTTGTAGTCTTTAGCATTTGGAGATGGCTCATAGTGGTAGATCGAGATCCCATGCCATTTTGCCTCAGCTTCTTCTTCGTGCTCTGATGTTGTACGATCTTTAGCGTTTGCATCTCCAGATAATACGTCGGGATTGCACTTGCATCTTCGGGTGATGCTTCGAGATAATGCATTCGGATCACCAGGTGATGCTTCGGGATCACCTGAATTCATATCTTCTATATATAGGCTGATTGCAAGCGTTGGTAAATTTCAAATTTTATTGAATGTTTAAATTTATTTAAGATGTAATATTATTTATAATAGTTTTGCTATTATATATGTAGGATCCTCTTGTAAAGAGTCACGACATAGATATCGAGTCGCTCGTGCAGTAGAGTAACATATTTATAATAAAAAGTGTGGGAAGATCAAGTACAGTTTAATGCCGATAGCATGTTTGTTAGAGAACACCGTAAGTGGCTTTGTAGAAAGTATAGAATTTCTATAGGCGAGGTTAACAATTAGGAAAGAGTTGCACCGTAAACAACTAAACTCCTATCGTGGAGCAGTGAACGTACAACGAGCATCTCTCATCGTATGGTAAATATATAATATCGAAATTTATATGAATTTTTTATTCACATTCATGTTATTAAAAATGTACACCGATCAGGCCCACTAAAGACCTATAAGATAACATACACTCAAAAATACGAAAAATATAAATGAGTATGGAGTTAAGAACGAACTAAGAGTAATTATCTAAGTAAGACGTTCAATTATCATTTGCAATAATTCAATAGTGTTAATTATTTTATAATAATTATAAAAGAAAATGACGCAAATGTTAGAAGAATTGTCACAAATGGAAGAACTAATGACACAAGATCAAGTCATGAAATTTAATTTAGGAAGTGCATCGGGCTACTACCGTGGCAAGGGGTTAGGACCTAATCCAAAATACAGAAACGATAGTAGCTCATCTGAAGTGTCTAGTTTGAAAGCTGAATTAGAAAAACAAAAAAAAACGCAACTGAGTGCTCTTCAACACCAAATAGAAATACAGCAAAAGCAATACAATGACCTTATTGAAATGGTGCAGTCTATGAAAAAGAGACAGGGAGGAGACAATTTACTAGATAGCATGTAGCTTATGACCATAGTTTTCTAATTTAATTTTATTACTTAATTAATTTTATTATTGTGCTATTATATTTACTTTTCTAACAACTAAGGGGGCTAAAATGAAAAAGTTATCAAATGATATGAAACCTGCGCGTACATGATCGTTTCGACCAGGGTGACGTGTAGGAAGAATCAGATTTGGTTTCGAAGACCTAACGAATGAAATAGAACCTTATTAGCATTGTCAATTTGTTAATATAAAATACTTAGCTTACAACTAGGTAGGCCAAAATGAGAAATAAGTGACCAAATGGCGTGAAATTTACGTATACACGATCGTCTCTAAGAGGATGATGCGTAGGAGAAAACGGATTTAGTTTCGGAGACCGAAGAGTGAAATAAAACACTATTAACATCCATAAGATTTTAATATAGAATAATTAGCTTTATAACAACTAAATATGCCAGAATGAGAAATAAACGCCCAAATAATGTGAAATCTATGTGTACATAATTACCTCGTCGAGGGTGATGCGTAGGAATGATCAAATTTGGTTTCGGATACTGAACGAATGAAATATGACCGTATTAGCATTCTAAAGTTTTAATATATAATACTTAGTTTTATGACAATTAAGGAAGTCAAAATGAAAAATAAGCGACCAAGTAATGTGAAACATTTATACACGATTGTCTCAGCAAGGGTGACATGTGAGAAGAATCAGATTTAGTTTCGGAGACCCAACGAGTGGAAGAGGACCCTATTAGTATTACTAAAGTTTTAATATGAAATACTTAGATTTATAATAATTACGAGGATCAAAATGAAAAATAATCGACCAAATGACGTGAAACCTACTCAAATCTCGATAAGGATGACACCTTAGAAGAATCGAATTTGGTTTTGGAGACCAAACGAGTGGAATACGACCTTATTACTATTCCTAAGATTTTAATTAGAATACTTAGCTTTATATAATTAAGATGGCCAAAATAAAATAAGCGACTATATGACGCGAAACTTATGCGTACACGATCGTCTCAGCGAGGGTAACACGTAGGAAGAATCAGATTTGATTTCGAAAACAGAACGAGTGGAATATGACTCTATTAGCATTTCTAAGGTTTTAATACTTAGCTTTATAAAACTAGAACTAAAAGTTTGACTATATCTTGTTATATTAATAACAATTTGTCTTTTTTTTTTTCAAATGCGTGATGTCCATTGGGTGCTTACAAGACTCAAGTATGATTGGTGGCTTCATTTTGATTACATTAAGACAATTATCTAATTATATTAAATATTTATTGTTATTTGAAAAATTATATTAATTTTTATTATGACTATGTAGAATATTCTACTTAAAGTTGTGAGTTAGTTATTTCAATTATTTATTTGTAATGTAATTATGAATTGATTAATATATAAATTATATTTTTAAAATCTGAATTTTGAAAAAAAATATTACGTTAATATCGACTAGAAAAGCAAGTCGCTGTAAAGCCAACAATGACTAACAAACCAGTCATTATATCTTTACTAATAGCTAAAATAACGACGAGATGGACAATTGCTAATAACTAATAGCAACTGCTCTTTGACAATACTATAGATTAATAGCGACTTGGTCAACACAGTCGCTATTAGTTAACGACTTATATTTCTTAGTTGCTAATGTGTAAAGTAGTAGTGACTAGCTGTTGACTTAATCGCTATTGACCTAATAGCGACTGTTTGTAGTTAGTTGTTATTGTTGTAGTCAGAAGTGCCATAGCTACTATCCCAATTGCTATTAGTAACAACGACTGAGTTTTAACAACTGACATTTTCTAGTCGCAACTAGTAATTACGACTAGCTTTCATAGTAGCGACTTATTTTTTGGTTGTTTTTAAACTATTTTCTTGTAGTGAGGTACTCATGATTATAAACGGATTTATGAAAACTATTTTCTTATAATTATTATAACATAACAAAAAAACGATAATAATGTATTGTATTTTTGTTAATCTATAATCTATACAACATGATATTTATGTATGGATAGAATGTACTCTAAAAGGTAATAAAGTGACAGTCATTTTGGATATATATGATGCACTAATGTAAAACGCCATTGTGAGCAATTTGTATTGGGGGCGATGCCACAATATATGACACCAATATCATTACAAATAACTCTCACATCTTCTGAAGCCAACAAAGATAAAAAAAAAGTTAAGTAATGATAACTGCTAAGTCACAGTATTTTATCTAATGCAAATATAGCCACAATTATCTATTTCTTATTCTATTAAGAAATTAGAGAACTTCCAAAATAAAACAATAACAACTAATATATCGTTGATCTGTTTGATCTCTAGTTCAATAAGCATAGACATGTAACTCTAAGGACAACTAAGGGAAATAATGAAACCCATGAAACGCAATCCCTCGAGGATGCAAAGGACAATTGCATAATGAGTGCATCAAGGAGCAGTCATGAACTAGCTGAATATATGTTATACACATACAATATCAAGATAAGTGGCTATGAGATATATCAATCACTAATAAACTAGCAACATAATATCACATCATCAAGAGGAGTACTATATGAATGGACAAGACCCATATTTGGCTAAAGTGGTCTTGGTGCATTGTTATTGTCAGTCAAATTAGTGCAAGCAATACATTCAGATGCATGTTTTGTTTAAGAGAGAAACACCTATCTAAACTGAAAAAAATGTCAACATTCAGAAAATAGATAAAGCTACCCAAATTCTTCATCTCACAATGTAGTTTAAGAAATCTTTAAGAGAATTTATTCCAAATAATATCATCACTAGTAAAAATTATGTTATCAATATAGGGTAGGAGAAAGATGATACTAGTGTCAGAGTTGCAAAGAAACAAGACTTGTCATAAGCGCTAAAGCGTGAAATATTTTGGCAGCTTTTTTTATGTTGGATGGTTGCTAAACTAATAAATGTAATTCTATGTAGAAGGAATTCGAGTTCATTACAAACCATTTTCAAAATAGCCCTTATGTTCGCTTAATTTTAAAATAGAATGATGATCTTTGACATTTGATTTATTCTACATTTAACATGTTTGTAGTTCCATCACTATCTATTTGTAGTAACCATGTGGTCTTACTCAGGTATCAACTCCACTCTTAACTCTAACAATTGGATAGAAACATTCTGAAAATAAGTCCTAAGTTTTCTTAAATATTTAAATGTGTTATTTGGAAAATTGAATACTATATTAATCTTCTAGCATGGATGAAATAAGTTCTCTAATATCTTATGTAGCATATCGTTAAGTATTCTTCAAACATAATTATTGAAGAGGATTACTTAATTACTGTTACTTATAACTTTCATACTTTGTTGTTAATAGGATTACATCTGCCACTCTCCTGTAATCACTTACTGAAATGGCGGATATGTAGTCTGAGTAGTTTAACGCTAACTGTTTTAAAAGTATAAACTAAAAAATAATGTCACTTTAACATGCACATGATGTTTATATCCTCACTTGACTTTGAGCTTGTGACAATAAATGATAGCTAGGATAATGGTGCAGTGCCAATTTTAATAGATGGTATGAATGATCTAGATATATTTCTCTTCGAGTGAAAGCTATTGGGTTCCCTCCTATTTAAGGACCCAAATATCTTATTTTCTATATTGCTGGTCCTATTTTGTAATTTCTAAAACTAAAGAAAGAAAATAAGAAAAGATGAAGAGGATCTAGAGAGGGTTTGAAGGTGAAAACTGAGCCGTCATAGCCAAAGAAGAAGAGCAAGGAAAAGAGAGAGAAGAGAGAGAGAGAGAGAGGCTTGCTCATCTCTCCTTCTTTGCTCCACCACGGTTAGTGATTCTCTTGCTCCACCGCCACGCTATCTTGCTTGCTATTTGCTTGTCAAGCTTACTATCCGTCTCCCAAAGAAAATCCTCACTACTGTTCTACAACAAAAATAGAGAAGAAAAGAGGCGTAGAAGAAATTTCTTGGATCAACTTCATCCTTCTCAAACTATACGTGATATCATTCTAAATCTCTATTATTATGGTTTTGAATATATGCGTATCCTCTAACATTGTAGTTAGAAATTAAGTGATCATTTAGTAGTGTACTAAAGATGAATATGTATTCAATTATTATTGAGATAGTGGATGGTTGTGTTTGTGATTGGTTTTTTTTATTCAATCATATTTGAATAATTGATATCTATTTGATCGCATAAAAAATGGTAGACTTAATGCGTAGGTATTTGCCACTAGTTATTATCACTATCTCAAAGTGGTATCAGAGCCAGAATGTTTTATTGAATTTTCATGTGCAATCAAATAGAGGAGTGTAGGTGGTATTATAGTGAAGCTCACCTCACCCAACTACTCAATCTGATATTTATTGGGCTTAAAAGTTGAGATAGGCCCGTATTAGTAGTGTGTAGGTTTTGTTAGGCCCGAATTAAAAACAAACTAGTTTTGTGTGTTATGACCTTATTAGTAAAGTAGGAGTTTGGGATGGCATTCAAGTAAAAAACGGACTAGTTAACTTCGAGGTGGTCATCAACTCGCATTGGGTTGAGCTAAGTAGATCATGGCTTGGTAGGCTTAACAGCTCACGCCATTAATAGTCACACATTGACAGAATGGATATGTGCATATAAGTGGGAGATTATAACCCTTAAGAAGTTGGCCAATTTTTTTTATTGTGGAGGCCTAATCCTAAAGAATCAATGTATTGAGGATCTACTTTATAGTAAAAATTTGTATGATCCAATTGAAGGCGACAGTACTAAGTCAAGTTTTATGCCTAAAGCTGATTGAAAAAAATTGAATTGCAACACTATTGGGTTGATCAGACAGTGGATCACTGATAATGTATTTCACCATGTGTCTTCAGAAATAAATGTTCGAAAATGATGGGCAAAATTGAGGAGTCTTTATGAAAGAAAAATATCTTAGAATAATGCATTTCTGATTTGAAAGATTATAAATATGAATTATAAAGAATGGAACTCCATGGCTGAGCATTTGATTATCTTCTAAAATGTAATGAACCAGATTATAGGCATAGACGTAATGCTTGACGATAAGGTACAAGCTATACTATTCCTTACTTTCTTACAAGACAGTTCGGAAACTCTAGTTGTCTCACTCAGCAACTCAGTTCGAAATGGCAAAGTAACAACGCAAATGGCAAAAGACATCATGTTAAATAAGGAGAATAGAAGGAAGAAATAAGGCATTACTTATAAATCTGAAGCATTGGCAGTTAAGAGTAGAGAGAGAACTAAATCAAAACGTAGATACTGTTGTAACAATATAAGCAAGTTAAGAGAAAAGTGCATATCCGAAGAAACATTGAATGTTACTATTGTAAGAGGTTAGGCCCTATGGAGAGTGAGTGCTGGAAGAAGAAACATGATATACTTAGTAGGGTATATATTTTGAAAAAAAGAATGCCGCAAAGGTTACTTCCCACAGCAAAATCATCATTGTTTATGATGAAGTATATATTAATCTCACTAGTGAGGATTCTTCATGGGTGATTGATCTGGTGCTTCTTTCATGTATCTTATAAAAGAGATTTTTTTCATATATTATACTTATGGTGACTTTGGTAGTGTAAAGATGATGAATTAATGAGTATCCAAAATCATAAGCATAGGAGATGTATTGTTAGAGACTGATCTTGGATATAAGCTATTTCTCAAGAATATGAGACGTATTCCTGATTTGCGTTTCAACTTGATCTCACTAGAGTACTTAATGATGAAGGCTATGTACATAGACATGGTTAAGGTAAATAGAAGCTCACCAAAGGCACTCTTATGGTGGTAAGAGATCAGAGATTGCCTCACTCTATTTCACTCAAGCAACGGTGTGAATGAAGAAAGTAAATGTAGTTGATAACTCCTCCACTAACATTTGACACATGCGTCTAACCACATTGATGATAAGGAACTTGATATTTTCTCAAGAAGGAAACTTCTACTTTTGGATGGTACATCTTGTAAAACCTGCACTCATTGTTTTAATGGCAAGCAACATAGAGTAGCATTTCATAGGTCATTTTCATCTAAAGGTCAAACATCTTAGAGTTGATTCATACTGATGTATGCGTTATGAATGTTAATTCTCTTGGCGGTGCTATGTATTATGTTTCTTTCATTGAGGACCAATTTAGAAAAGTGTGGAATTTTGCTTTAAATACTAAAAATCAAGTATTTGAGGTGTTTAAGAACTTCAATGCAAGTGGTGAAAGAGAAATAAGAAGAAAGCTTAAATGTGTTCAAGCAGATAATATTAGTGAGTATAAAGGGTCATTGAAAGATATTGTTAATAATATGAAATCCGGTTTGAAAAATTTTCCCATGACACCTCAACATAATAGAGATTAATCGCAATATTTGTGAGAGAATTCGGTCGATGCTCTCACATATAAAACTTCCGAAGTTCTTTTAGGGTGAAGCAAAGCGCACAATGGTGAGAGTGATCAATCTTTCTCGTTAAGTTCTTCTTAACTTTGATGTGCCTCAATAGGTGTGGACAGGTAAAGAAGTATCTTATGATTATTTAAAAGTGTTTGCTTACAAAGCTTTTGTGCATATCTCAAAAGTTGAAAGGTGCAAACTTGATGTAAAATCTAAACAATGCATACTTATTGGTTATGATTATTAGAAATTTAGCTGTGGGCTTTGAGATGCTATTAATAAGAAGATTGTCAGAAATAGAGATATTAGTGAATATCATGTTGATATTGAGATCCTATTAAACCATTGAAGATATTGAGAAGAACGAGAAGCCAAAGCTTACTTCAAGAGCTTATGTTGATTTAGACCCAAATACTTCTACACCTATGACACAACATAAATGGGAGCTATGCATGAAAGTAGCAATAATATTAGTGAATATCATGATGCATTTCACGAATAAGCTTTACTTGACCAAGACGATGAAATTTGTCCACCAATATACTTCAAGTGAGAAGATCAATAGAGAGCCTCGGCCTTTTATCAAATTGAAGAACCCAAATTTCTTATTTTTCATACTGTTGGCCCTAACATGTAATTTTCAAAACTAAAGAAATGAAATATGAAAAGAAGAAGAGGATCAGGAGAAGGTTTGAAGGTGAACATCGAGCCACCACAGCCAAAGAAGAGAATGGAAAAGAGTGAGGAGAGAAAGAGAGAGAGGAAGAGAAGCTTTCTCCTTCTTTGCTCGACCACAGTTAGTGATTCTACCAGCATGCCGTGTTGCTTGCTGTCCAGCTTAGTGTCCATCGCCTAAAAAAATCCTCACTACTGTTATACAAGAAAAAGATAAAAGAAAAAAAAGAATAGAAAAAATTTCTTAGAATAACTTCACACACCTCAAACTCTATTTGATATCATTCTAAAACATTTCTTTATTATTGTGGTCTTGAATATATGTGTATCATCTAGCATTGTAGTTAGAAGTTAACAGATCATTTTAGTAGTGTACTAGAGATGAATTTGTGCTCAACTATTATTAGGATAGTGAATTGTTTGTGCTTGGTTATTTCGATTCAATCATATTTGAGTAGAATATCTATGTAGGATATCTTTTTTATTGCACAAAAAGGAGTAGATTTGATCCGTAGATATTTGCCACAATTTATTGTCATATCGTCATAAATTGAATGCTGAGCATATTTTAGGTTAAACCTTTGATAGAACTAATAGTTCTTATTTTGTAGTGCTTTTGATGATGATGAAACTATCCCCATAAGTACTGAAATAGTTTACATTTGACGATTTTATAAGGAAATTAACTCTTATTCTTTACGCTTTCTAGATCTGATTGGTGGATCAGCTTCTCCCCAACGAGATTCGTCTGCTTTTGCAAAAACTGATCTCTTGTCAAAATCGAGCACCAACATTCCATCCTCCTTCTCCTATCATCCGGTATCGGAGGACGAATTGCGTGTAGATCTCACCGTTCCCTCCTCCTTAAGGTACGAATTTGTAATTTGTACTCTCTTAATTTTTTGTTGCTTCTCCTTTTTGATCTGAGTGAATTTATAAGAGTTGTGGATTCTGATGGATTTGAGAAATTTGAAAAAAACATATATTTTTCACTGATCTTTGTTTGTTTCTTGAACGTTCTTGTTGTTGTGTTGTTATTATTTCGGTGAGGTCATCGAATTTTTTCTTAATCTTTCTTTTTCCTTCTTGATTTTTTGCTGGTAGTACTTCTCACCCGCGTCTGTATTCTGCACTAGATTGATACTATATCGGCAAAATGAAGCAGTTTTACTATATTTTAAGTGTAAATTTTTGTATTTTTTTTTTGTTGAGTCAGAAGTCATTCTATGAACTGTATTAGAAAACTTTGCTAGTTGTTGGTAGCATCCTTGTTTCTTTTAAAAGTTTTATGAAAAGGTCAATAAACTTCTTTCTTTCTCTTCTATAGATCGCCTGCCTCATAGAAGAATAACTCCAAATCAGAGAGATCTTCTTGATTTCAAAATTTTTGCTGTATTTTTTAGTTTCTTTTTTCAATCTATACAAAGTTGTTGTTACTAAATTGTTGATCGAATCAGTTATGTTTATTTTTTATTGTATTTCTGCTTTGAATTAGAAATAAAGAAGACAATAATTAGAGTCTCTGTTACGTTTGATGGTTGATACTTTACCAACTGAAATAAGTTTTCTCTCTCCGATTACTCCGGTAGACCCGACAGTTATGGGAGGGAGAATGATCTCTTAATCTTCAGCTTCCTCGTGGTCATCAAAGTCCATTTTGTTTTACTAAAGCTTGCTATACCAAGATTTAACGAGTCTTCACTCTTTCTCACTCTCTCCTAGAAAGAAAGAAATAACGAAAGTGTTAGATAGCTTAACTTTGGTCTTTATTAGAAACTAACTAAAGAAATCCAAGAGTTAACATAGAAAAAAAGGAGCATAGTTGGCGGACCTGAACCGAACTGTCCGGATCGAGCCGGAAACCGTCGATCCGGACGGCAAACTAGTCCGAATCTATAAATAGACCGTTTATGCTATCGATCCATTTTAACTCGTTACAACCCATGTGACCCGCTTTAATTCGGATAACCAGTCCATCCGAGTCAAGCCGGGTTTTTAAAAAAAAAAATTAAAAAAAATAATATCTACCGGCTCGAATCCTAAAACCTAACTTCCTAATTCGATTTCCTTCTACTTCCCTCCGGTTCTCCGACAAGCTCGTCCGCGTTCCCCGACGAGCTCCCCCGACGGCTAAATTTCTTCTCAGGCTAGAGTCTTCCTTATCCGGCGAATCATTCTCTGGCTCACAGCAGCCGTGTTAGAAAAGCCACTGAGCAAACTCACTGATGAAGATATTGCTCAACTCACCCGTGAAGATTGCCGCCATTATCTCAAAAGCGAAGGTTTTAATTAATTTCTTCTTCTGATGGGAGATCGATCAACTCTTCACAGGCTCACAGCTTCTGATCTCTCTAGTTTTATTCATGTAACTTGATATCAACCGAACCTTTCTGTTCAAGAATGCTGCTGCCATCTTGGAGCAAGTCTCAAGCAATCCAACAAGTAATCTCTCTCAAACCTCTCCTAAAACCACCGCCTCAACCACCATGCATGCCTCCTCTGCTTCCCCTATAAGATCTCTACTTTTAATTCAATGTTTGTACTAAGCAAATGTTACTAAGCTAGATTGACATTGCTGTTCATTCCTTGTCTTTAGCTATCAGCGAAAAGGGAACAACGGTAAACAGGCAATACAAAAATAACAAACTTAATACAGAACTTTGTATGTTGTGTTGGTTGCATTATATCATCAAAATAGAACTTTTGTTTCTGTTTTTGTTTGCTTAATCATATCTCCAAGATAATAAAGAATTAGCAAATACAAATTACAAAGTACAAACAGTTCTGTTGGAAGTTGGAATTTAGAAGTTTCTGTTTTGCTTTTCCTTTTGTTTGCATAATCCTTACTGCCTACTTGCATCAACTGAGATTGAGAAGCTTGCTTTAGATGGTTGTTACTTGTTTGGACTTTGGAGTTTGCTTTGTTCTTGAGATTGAGAAGTGAACCTGTTCGTTACTGTAGGAATTTAAAAAATAATTTCATTTAACTAATAGGTGATTATATGACATATAAGTACAAGAAATGCTCAAGGGTATTGGAAGAATTTTGACAATAGCAGCAAAAGTGCTTATGGTCAGTGGTATTCTATGAAATTTGTATTTTGTCTGTGCTCTTGGAGTCTGCCTGCACTGACTGCTTACTTTCTTGCTTGCTTGCCTGCCTCCCTGACTGCTTGCTTGCTTTCATTGCCTTCTTTCTTGCTTGCCTATCTATATGCCTGCTTGCTTTCCTTGCCTTGTTTTTTGCTTGCCTGTCTGTCTGCTTGCTTGCCTGCCAACCTTCTTGCTTGCCTCCTTGCCTGCCAGCCTGCTTGCCTCCCTATCTGCATGCCTACTTGCTTGCACTACCTGCTAGGACTAAGAGTTTTGCACTGCATCAATTGTAGTAGTATGTATGAATGACCTAGGTACTTGCACTAACATGCAGGTGAATAATCTCAGTCATACTCATACAGTGGAAAAAAAAAAGAAAGAAAGAGTACCTAATTTTCTGCAAGTGAGCAAGTATTTGTGGAGGAATGCTGGGCAGCATGACGACTGATGTATATATAATACTTGCAGTCTTGTAGCCAGACTGGTTGGCTGATGTTTTGAATTGAAAGAGGGCCAATTTTGTGTTGTGTTGTGTTGTGTCACTGCTCTTTGTATTGACTGCCAATATTCTATTATGCAAACTTAGAATGGAGCCAATTTGGTGTTGTATTGGCTCTGTTATACAAAATATGAGTTTGTAACACTATCTTTTAGACTGCTGGTATGTGTTATACAAATTATTGCATTGGCTGATGCTTTGAACTGTTGAACACTACTGCTGAACTGCGACCCGGCGGGTTGACCCGTGACCGGCGACCTGTACACAAATCCGGGTCGATTGCCGGGTCGAGTTTTACAACTATGGAAAGGAGAGCTCATAGAAGAAGAAGAAAGATGAACAAGAAGAGTGTGGAGAGAGAGAGATCTCTGCATGAGTGTGTTAGAAGAGTTAATATATTAGATTTCTTCTAATTTTAAATCTAACTTTTTCTTGTAAAAGCTTAGTGAAATTCTTTTAGTGAATGTTTTCTTCAAAGTATATCTTAAAACTATTTTTAAAGAAAAGACTCATTATAGTTAGTTAGATAAGATTTGATTGTCATGAAATCGTGAGAGCTTTATTAAGATTTAAGGCTTATTTGGAATTGTTTTTAGTGGTTTCTATGAGGTGCATTTCAACTTTTCAGTGTTGTACGTTGTCGTGGTCGATTACAGGTTGAGATTCTGGCATTCGCGAAAATTTTGTTCCTTTGATTTGTTGAATGCATTCAGATGTCCACAATTTAATTTTATTACTCTTTTATCTTTGCCAATTTTTTGGTAAACATTTGATATTTAGTTGTTCTATTTGACATAGTTTTTTTTCGATTTTTTCTTAATATTTTTAGATAAAAGTTAATTTTATTTCCTAAAAAAATTTGATGATATTTTTGCAATTGTTTGATTGAACGAAATTGTTCTCTGAGTCTAAAAAAATTTTACTTGAAATTATGAATGAAGGAATATTGTTCTTAGATGTATTTTTTAAGTAAGTTTTTAATAAATTTCTCACGGACATTGGACCTTCTTCAAACTGGCGAATATAAAGATAAGTACCTCAACACAACTATGGTCATAGAATTTGCTTGCTTCATGTGTAAATAGTTAAATATAAGTATATAGTTGGGTGTTAGAATTATTCTATTTGTTGTCGTGGTAGCTTAGTTATGATATTTGAGAGATAAGACTTTTGAATGGATATACGTTATAGATGCCTACACTAAAGAAGCGCCTAACATTGATCAGAGAGATATTGTAGAAAGTTTGTTAAACTTTGTGAAGAAGAGATAGGAAGGGTAATAAACCCACAACACATTTCTACACTGAGGGTTGGGATAATATTCGTTATGCATTCAATGAATACTTTCGATTGACATATGACCGTCGACATATGAAAAATAATTGGGATAATATGAAAGCTGAGTGGATCCTTTATAAGAAATTAGTCTTCGGTGAGTCAAGTTTGAGATGGGATACTGCAAACACCACGATTCTTACTCATGATGAATGATGGCTTGCATAAATTAAGGTACATTAGTCTCTTTGTTATCTATAAACGGTGCCTTTTACTTTTTTCCAATTTTATTATTTTGCTGATGTTTAGTTATTTGAATAAGCTGAATACAAGTTCAAGAGGTTTAAGGATAAGAATTTTTTCTTAATCCGTGATCGATATGGAGGTGTATCTCAGGACATTATTGCCACGGATCATAGAGGAATGTCAGCAGCATAAGTTTGGAAAGATGTCGCAGGTGAAGGTACTCCTAATGAAGAAGACAGTAGTAATAGTGATGATGTTCTTGTTGATGTACTGTCACTGCTCATTGCTATTAATCTAAACTTGTTTCCTTCGAGCTTGAGGCCTATTACAAGCAACCCAGCAAAGAGAAGGAGATCTTTATAGGAAAGTTTGGATTCGCATGTGGATATCATAAGTTCAACCGGACAAGTAGCACCTACGTCAGCAGAAGGAGGACCTCCATCCAATCATGTGAATGCATATGTATACTTAAACATATGATTGGAATCCAACTGCGTGAAGGACTCTTGAGCTATGTTATAACTCTTTTAATAAACCCTGATCATCGGACTGTCTTTTTAGAGCAGCCAAATGACGCATGCTTTTGGCATGGTTAGAGTTTGGTTATGATGAGTATTTGGCGAGAAAGCGCTAATGCACTGTTATTATTATGTTGTCATATTGAGTATATTAACGAGGTCTTTGTATCGTTATGTATGTTTAGTTGTTATTGTATATTGTTCTTTTTTTCTCACCTTATTAAAATGTAGTTGTTAAAATTTTCTTCAAAAAGATTATTTATTTAATTTACGAAGTGCTTGTTGTAATTTTATTGTTGTTTTGTGATTATTTTTTAATTCTGTTAATATGATTTGTATTTGTAGGTAAATAGATTTTACGGATGATCTAATAAATGCTTGTATGCCTTTGTCGGGTGATCTAGTGGTTGTTTTAATGCCTTCATATTCATCTTTAGAAAATGATACGAATAACAAAAGCGAAGATAGATGGACACATCTTTTGAAACTGATAGGTTGTCATGCAGCGGCTATATATGTTAACAATAGGATGAAAAAATTCATGTCATACATTCATACATATAGGTCATCGATGTATTTTAGAAATATTAGAGGAAAATAAAACTCACTATTACTAAAACTTTCATATGAGAAAAGGTATTTTTTGATCATTCTGTCAGTGATTGACACGTGACTACGGTTTAATGCTAACTAGATCAACAGAGGTCAACGAGATTATTGCAATATTTCTTTTGATTTGTGCTAAGGACTCTGCAAATAGATTAGTTTAAGAGATATTTAATCATTTGGGAGAAACAATTTTTAGGCAAATTCGTAAGACGTTGGACACTATAATGCGATTAGAAGAAGATTTAATTAGGGCATATTATCAAAACAATCAAGGGACAATCTACCATAAATCAGAGAGCACACAATAAAATATCTTTCTTAGTTTCAAGTAAATGATTAATTTTAATAATTTCTCATAATGTCAGCGAATACTTCTTATGATGTAAGTAAATTATTTTTGTTAATTTTAACATTGAATATTTTATGCAGGATACATTGGACCAATCGAAAAAACTCATATAAAGACTATACTACTGGTTGCAAAGCAGATACCTTATATTTATCGTAAAAAATATGCTACTCAAAATGTTCTTATTGTCTGTAATTTTAATATGTGTTTCATATTTATATTGGCTGGATGGAAAGGAAGCGTTCACGACGCAAAAATATTCAACGAAACATTACATAACCTAACACATAAATTTTCTCGACCTTCAGGCAACAAATATTACCTGATAAATGTAGGTTATAGACATAGACCATGTTATATGACTCCCTATACAAGTGAAGGCATATGCTATCATCTGAACGACTGCCGACGTGCATATACAGTTCAGCTGCGAAACCTAAGAGGCCGAAAGAAATTTTCAATCGACTATATTTTTCCTGCAGAAGTATTAATGAATATACCTTTGACGTGTGTAAAGCTCGTTTTAAACTTTCAAAAAAGATGCCGCCATATCTAATTGATACTAAGCGAGATATTGTCATTACTATGATGACGGTTCATAATTTCATTGAAAAATAAGGTGTTTATGATGATGCGTTCTCAATAGCAAAGCGTGAAAATTATATTCCACCAATCGCAGAAGCATCATGTAGAATGTTCGGTGGTGCGCTGACATTTATCGCGATGATATTGATATGAGAATATCAATAATATGATTAATTTAACCAATATGTGACTAGTTGTTCAACATCTTGTAAATATTTAACGAGAAAAAATTATTCAAAATAATAATTCAGTTCAATACGAATTATTATTAAACTAACTTTAAAATTATGAGTGCTTACAAAAATAAAATATACTAAAAAAGAATATAATAAAAAGTCTTCTATTACATAAATTTTATCTTAAACAAGTATTTATATAAAATACATTAAATTTGAGTATTTCTATTTTTTAAAAAAATAAATACAAAGTCATTAGTTTTATTATAATATTTTTTAAATAAATATTTTATTAAAGAAGAACATAATAATACATATATATCAATTATAATATATATATCAACAGATAATTCAGTTATTTACATATCTCTCTCAATTGAAAATCATTTTCTTCAAAAGCACTTTAGGACACCTTTCTATAAAAGTACTTTTTCTTTATCAAAATTTTTATTTCAGAAAAATTATATTCCATAAGGACTTCCAAACTTCTCTCTAAACACAGCTACGTAACGTGCATTCAAATACTAGACTACAAGGCCCCATTTTTGGAATGAACTAGTTCAGAAAACTAAGAAAACAGATTTTGACTGGGATTCCTCAAATTCACAGTATGAAGAGCTATATGAGAAGGCCGCGGCTAGAGCAAGCATGGATAATCTTGTTAGCGCAGCTCCCAATATTTTGCACAAGCTAATAAAGGCTTACTCATATATGCAGGTTTTGGAGTGCAGTAGTTGAATTCTCAGACCCATTGAGAGGACAGTTTTGGGAATTGAAATGAAAGGTGCCTATGGCAAAGTATATTTTTCTGATTGCACTTACAATTAGGAGTATATTGTACAGGAGGGGCCTAGTAATTCTTCGTTATTGTTCCCTGAGATGAGATTATAGAAAACAAATTTCCAGACTACGCTTTATTTCCGGTTCCTTGTGGTAAAACTGTAAACAACATGTCATGGATGTTTTGCATTGTCAAAGCTTCAGTAAGCTTAATCAGTTCTTTTATTCGTAGCAATGTAATCAAACTTGTTTGAAAATGGAACTCTTGAACCGGTTTTACGAGAGAATTTAAACACATGAATACGTGGCATATCCCTTTGTATTTTGGCACTGTAGTTTCTAGCTGAAGACTTACAATGATCATGTTGCTAGCTATCATTGCTAAAGCAAGTTAAAGTTGTAGTTAATTGTTGATAGGAAATTCAGTTGAAGAACGTGCATGATTGCGTCCCATGTATCTTTGGTTTATTGTGGTTGGTGTTGGCCCGCAGTCTGTACTAGACTGGTTAAGCTTAAGATTGGCACGGGCACTAAGACAAGACATACAGAAACGAGTCCAGCCTCCAGACAGGGCCAACATTTCATCTTAAGGATTACAACTAGTAGAGCTAATGTTTAGCATTATGCATTCAAGGGAAGCATTACATTAATTGACTAATTAAAGTTGAAAATGTTCTTCTTGTTTGATTGAGATATGTTTTACAGTATAATCGAAACATACAACATACTGAAATCTCATCATACATAAAACAGCATTGACATCATGTGAAAGAAGATCATCATGGAGAAGAACAACTAAAGCCCAACGGAACTTATATAACTGAAATCTCCATGAACGTCAATGAATTAGAACGGTTGAATGAAGGCATGAGTTTTGATCCTTCATAGAGCTTTTCATTTTCCAGGGACGAAGTTGGTAGCAAAAGCCCATGCATTGTTGTTAACTGGGTCAGCGAGATGGTCGGCAAGGTTCTCAATAGGACCCTTTCCGGTAACAATCGCTTGCACAAAGAATCCGAACATGGAGAACATGGCAAGACGCCCGTTCTTGATCTCCTTAACCTTCAGCTCAGCGAAAGCTTCCGGGTCATCAGCCAGACCCAATGGGTCGAAGCTTCCTCCTGGATACAACGGATCCGTGACCTCACCGAGGGGACCACCGGCAACACGGTAACCTTCGACAGCTCCCATGAGGATGACTTGGCATGCCCAGATGGCGAGAATACTCTGTGCGTGAATCAAGCTTGGGTTGCCCAAGTAGTCGAGCCCGCCCTCGCTGAAGATCTGTGCTCCAGCCTTGAACCAAACAGCTTCACCGAATTTGACTCCGTTGCGTGCCAACAGCTCCGGGAACACGCAACCAAGAGCGCCGAGCATTGCCCACCTGCAGTGAATCACCTCGAGCTCACGGTTCTTGGCGAAAGTCTCCGGATCAGCAGAGAGCCCAGCAGTGTCCCACCCGTAGTCACCGGGGAACTCACCGGTGAGATAGCTTGGGGCCTCACCAGAGAATGGGCCCAAGTACTTAACACGGTCTGGACCGTACCATGGGCTGCCGGAAGCTGCAACAGGCTTGGGCTTCCCGACGGTCTTGCGCATTGTCACACGGCCTTCACCGAGAATCTCTGATGAGGAGGGAGAGAACTTGACTGCCTTGCCAGCGAGGGAAGGAGAAGAGAGAGCCATGGTAGAAGCAGCCATTTTTGTTGATATCAAGCTTGCGTTTATTACTGAACTAGTTAGGGTTTCTAGTTTAGTGTTGCTGTGGTGGAGTTGGTAGGAGCAAGGGGAGTTTAAATAACGAAGGAGGTGGAGATAGTTCTATCTTGAAGATATCAGTTTCTGGTTTTTGGTTGGGTGATTGAATTGCGTCGTGATGATTTGGACTAACAAGATTTTGGTCACATTGTGGTTGAGATCAATTTTGTCAAAATTGAGTCAGATATTTCAGGTCCACCTAAAATCTCAAAAGCTGCTTCTGATGAGTGAGATTGTCCAACCAAGATGTTCCATGTGGCAATCCATATCCGAGTTGGATTAATGTGCCCTACGTTCTTTCCAACCATTGCTGGTAAAACATTCTCATTCCTTTTCTTATTGGCTGAAGACAAATGGTTGTGCAGGCTCTAGAAATACAAATAACAATTTGTGGCACATTCTATATCCCACCCAATATTTCATCATACTGTTTTAAATTACATCATGACTTTCTCTATGGGTGGACTTCAAATATCCAAAACCCTAATTTTTTTGACCAAAACTAAATTTTCGAACAATTCATATATTTCAAATATAAATAAAATTAAAGTATACCTCAACGTTATTATACTTCACTTTCAACCTACTTCAAAAAATAAAAATTAAACTTTACTTTCAACATTTTAAAAAAATAATTGAACATAAAAATTAGACTTCACTTTTAACCCTATTTTCAAGAAACTCTACTTTTATTTTTTACTTTCATAAAACTCATTTTACTCATTTACATGCATTTGAACACGTTATATATTGATCTATACCTTATTTATATTGAACTATGACTTGCTATATTAACCTAGATGATAAACGAAATGGAGCACCTAATTAAATACACCTAGTTTTAAATACAACGGTTATAAATGATGAAGTCATATCTGACAGACCTGAACCAAACCATTCGGATCGACCTCAAAATTATTAATCCGAAACCTAAACTGGTCCAGTTATGCAACAAAATCAGATCTACAATCGACTCGGATTAATCCGCTATTCAAACTGTTCGAATTGACTCGTCGATTTTAACGTCTGAGTCAATCTAGTTCTTATATAAAGAAATTTCTTTCTATTTCTTTTCCTCTCCAGTGTCTTCCTTCTGTTAGGCTTTCTATCGTCTCTTTTTCGTTTGTTTTAGGGTTTTCTTTTCTTATTTAAATTACTTCATGACTTTCTTTTCTTCATCTCAATTTCTTTATCTCCTTCTCTGTCTCTTGTAGATTTTTCTTCCCCTATTCTGTTCTCTTCTTCACGCATCAGAGCTCCGTTCTTTTCTTTTCTTCTTCTATTGCTGCTCGTCTTCTTCCTAAGTCATATTTGGGGATTGTTAGAATTGAATCTATATTTTGTTTCTTTGAAAGAATCGTTGGTGAAGATTCAAAATTTTGCTTTTGATTTGTTATCTTGAGAGATGATTCAAAAGTTTGTGAAAGAATGAATGAATCGAGAAGGTAAAATTGGGGAGGAGATTAGAAGGAAAGATAGTGATCATGACGACACAGCACAAGGGTCGGATTTGGAATCAAAGAAAGGTTTAACAAAGGAGGAGTTGCAATTATTGTCAAGCGATTTTTTTTTTAAATTTTAACATTAAGAGTAATTCTGTTCAATTTGATTCATATAGTCAAGTAATTAATTATGTAAGCAAGAAAGTTGAACCTTCTAGTGAACGCTTGAGTTTCTCAGTAACTTGTAGAGATTTAATTTTTGACAAGTTAGAACTGAGCTAGCAGTTCAAAGTTCCTTACAATTGAGTTGATTGGTTTTGCTAGTGTACTGATAAATTATTACTACATTGTATTGTTTGTGGTTTTTTGGTTAATTTTTTGCAGAATAATATGGATAAAGGCAGTACGTAAGCTTAAGGTGAAGGAGATGGAAGTTAAAAGAATTGTCTGGGATATGTCTGATACGCTGCAGCAAGAGACGTTGATAGAAAGATTGTCTAGGTATGAAGTGTTTTTTATGCTTGGGTGAAGATTGATTCTTTGGTAGTCTTACGAAGGACTTGGATAGAATTAGAATTAGTATTTTACAGTAATTTGTAGAGTTTTATGTTAAAGATGATATGTTTTACTTTTAGCTTAGATGTAGACGTCAATAGTGTAACCATTCCTCATCATCGAGTGCTCGTCGACTGTTTTTGCCTTTTTGCTATATGGATTGTTGTTGGCACTTGATTTTGTTGGCCTCCTAGACGGTCGCCTTATGTTGTTGAGGTTGTTGACCTACTACCAGCTTTAGCAGACACCTATTGTGTTGACTCGATAGCTGAACCATTGACTGAAATGAAACCCGTTGGTTCAAATAAAATTTTTTATCAACGTCTAGTTCAAATCTATCAACTATAGATGGAATAGTAAAATAAGTAAAAGAGTCAACTCCTGTCTCTTTCTAAACTAAGTTTTTAATTGGGCAGAAAATATCCATCTAATCGTCTAACGTCTACAGAACATATGGACCTTAGTTTGAGCCAATTTAATTTGTAAATACTTAAGAAAGGGGCAATGGGCAACACTCCGCTTATTTACCCTTCCTAGTTTTGTTCAAGAGAGTTTGACTAATTAAGCAATGAAATAACTTATTAATTAATGTCTGCGATTATTTGATTATTTGGTGGTGTGAAGAGAGACACATTGAAAATTAATATGTAATTCATATTAGTTTTTCTTCCTTTATGGAGATAGCCTAAAATTATATATAAGATATAATCATCTTTTAGTGTTTTTATCTTTTGAAAGTTTAAGAATTATCTAATCCTTATTCTAGCAGTTATAAAATATAAGTAAAAGTGGGAGAAGAGTAACACAAACTTGCTATTCAGTTTGGTCAAGATACCGCGTGTAAAATGATTCGTGATCCGATTGAACTAAAATTTTATCAAAATATTTTTCTCTCACACTTCTTCATTATGAACTGTGAATATTAGATTTGGAGTTCTCTACGTACTAATCTATTTGTATTTATTAAACACTAGCCTTTATGAGATCTCCCCAATTTTTTCTTGCAAAAATTATTCATGTACCAAAATTGTTGAATTTTGAGATATATGATTATACGTCTCTAACTCTAATTAAAGACAACTTGTGCGTTCATATTATTGCGATAGTAAACATTTGTAAAACATGTACTCACAAATTAAGAAGGTTTTTTTATGTAAAAATATTTATGATGTGGTTGCAATTATTGTGATTTATTTGTGCAAATAGGGTCGAGTATTTTGCCAAATATTACTTTATAGATGGTTTCCTACCTGGTTCACATAAAAGAGGATAATTTGAATTTTCGTTGCATATTGTATACATTCGATTTATTATTGGTCAGAGATTAGTTCATCCAAACAAAATGATCTCAAAGCTAAGTTCTAATTAATTTATATCTTCTCGTAAAAAACAAAGCCAAAACAAGTAAAATGATTAATTTGAATGAATCAAATTATCATGTGTGGATAGGCAAAATACATTATTTTGTTATATGTGAAACATTATCAATTAACAATGTTTAGCGAGCAAAAACCTACAGGTATCATTGATTTAGAATGGAATTTAACACATCGACAATGGTAGATATAATATTTTTAACCATATTAATGGAAAAAGAATGCAAGCACTTTACGTAATAAGCTAAAGCAATTATATGTTATAAAAATTAAAAATAATTATTATTTTTATTAAGAAGATGATGAATTTGAAATATTAATATGAAACTCTTATGACATATTACTTGAATGCATTCAAAAGTATTACTAATCAGTTGGTTGGAATAAATATCAAGTTTAATGATAAGCTGCAGCGCTTATAACTTCTTCGTAAATTGCTGGACTCGTGGGAGATGTTAGGAACGTCTTTACTTACTCAAGTATATATGCTGCAATCACTATATGTTTGGTTAAAAATAGTATTTTTAGTGAAGAGATTTGAAGAAAGTTATAGATTTCTCTTCACAGTCAGATGTTTTAGTCACAAAGAAGAGGAGCAGAGTGAGGTAGAGGTTCAAAGATAGAGATAGAAATGAGAAGAAAGTCTAATAGCTTTATTATTACTGATTGTCATCACTGTGGTCTAAATAATAAAGTATACTGTCGACAACTAAAAGGGACAACAAAATTACAATAGTAAAGAAAATACAAAAAGGGATAGTAATAGTATTGACAAAATTGCTAATGTCACAAATGACCTCCTTACTTTGTATGATGATGATGTTATCAATCGTACTTCACATGAGATCAGTTGGGTGATTAGTAGTAGTGCCTCAATTTATACTGTATCTCACAAGTAATATTTTGCATCTTACATATATGGTGATCTTTGGAGTGTTAGGATGAAAATTGTGACAAAGTCAAGACCGTTAGCATGTGAGATGTGTGCTTAGAGATAAATAATGGTACTACACTAGTTCTAAAAAATATTAAACATACTTTTAACTTTCATATGGATTCACTTTCTATAATTAAGTGTGAGATGATACGTTTTCCAACATCTTCAGTGATGGTCATCACTAGATAAATGCTCTATGGTAGTGGTTAGGGATAGTGTCTCTCACTTTATTTAATGTATGCAAAGATATCTAACTCTCTTATAATTACACTTGATAATGATGGTAAACTTAAGCTTTGGTACAACAATCTTAATTACATTAGCGAGAAAGGGTTGACAATTTTGACCAGTTTAGACTCAATAATGCACTAATGAAAAAGTGTACTCATCGCTTATTTGGCAAGAACCAAATTAGAATTGTATTTAAGACATCCTCGTCTTCACAAAAATTAGGGTAATTGAATTAATAGTATACTCTAGTGTTGTGGCCCTATAAAACGAAAGCACTCAATGGCTTATTTTATTTTGTGACTTTAATAGATGATCATTTACAAAGGATATAAGTTTATATTCTGAAAACAAAAAATCAAGTATTGGATATATTTAAACAGTTTAATACACTAGATGAAAGATAAACTAACTTTAAATTGAAATGCACTAGAACTGATAATGGGATGAGTATTCTGAACATTTTGATAAGTATTAATTAGACATTAAAAGATACGTACTAAAATTTCTCAGTTAAATAGACTAGCTGATAGGATGATAGCATACTATGGTGTGATATTTACTTTCACATGCACAGCTACCTAATTCCTTTCGGAAAGAAGATTTAAGTACAATTCTATATATTTTAAATCTCATACCATGTATTACTTTTATTTTGATTTTACAAGTAATGTTTGGTCGGAAAGGTATTTTAGATAATTGATATTTTGATTGTACACATTTATTTTAAGAAGGCGTTTTCTAATAATTGATATTTAATTTTCTCATGTCTTATATACTTTGATTGTATATACTTTCTACAGATGTATAGAGCATGGCAAAAAAGTTTGTTATTTTGGGTTTGATATAGTAGAATATGCCTTTTATTAACAATGAAATCATACCATAGCTTATGATTTTCTCTAATATTTAAATTTCATCTTTACTTTTCTTCTTATCTGTAGAAGTTAACAAATAAGCTGAAGATAGCGAAGATGTAATGAATGGCTTCTAGTCTCAAGAAGATGGTCATGATTTAGAAATAACCATTCCGCTGTTGATGAAGATAGAGATGAGGTACAGAGCCTTAGCTGCACAAGTTAAAGTTGAATATGTTACTTTGCCCTCTTAAATTTTGTTACTGTTAAAATTTAGTTTAACCTATATAGCAAAATCATAACTTGTTTACCCTATCAAGGGCTATGCTATATCATATGTAAAACGTACATTGGTCTTTCAAATGTCAATGGAATCAGTGGGAATGCTTATTTATGTGTTGCTTTCTCCTATTTTTAGAAATACTACATGCAAGTTTTGCAAAATTTACTGGTATGATAAAATTGCTGGTATGATCACATTATTGCAGGCTTTGCAGCTAACATGACACTTACCGACTGAAAATTTCAGCCATATACAAATTCAATTGGTAATTTACTCACTAAAACTTGAGTTAATATATGTTACCAACATATATGTATTCAGTTGGTAATTTTCGTTAAATATATTCAGTCAGTAATATTTCCAATTGAAATTTTAATCAGTAACTTTTTTCTTTACCGATGGAGTTTTATTTCAGCCAATAATCTAATCAGCGATGATCTACTAGATTAACAATGCAGTGCGGACCAAAATTTTTTTACTCGGCAAAAAACTATTACTAACTAATTTTTCAGTCGATAAATACAATAAAGACTATTTCTGTTGTAGTGACATTATCATTCGACAAATATAAAAAAAATAAAAACAAGCAAAAGAGTGTTATCTAATACATTCACTGCAATTAGGAATGGTATACTGGTGTAGAGAATAATTTAGGAGACATTTGAAAGTACTTATGAAATGAAATGTTTTTAGAATGAAGATATTTTAAAAAATAAGCTCTATATTTTTTAGAGGTGACAATTTGGATTGGTGTGTCAGTTTCGGATTGACCTATCTAATAATCTGGATCAAATTTGTTCAACTCTAACCTAACTTATAAATTTATAGCGATCAAAATTGTCAATCCTAACCCAACTTATATAATAACCGGATCAAATTCGGATCAACCTATTTAATAATTATAATTTTTAATTTTAATTTTATACTTTTAAACTTGAGTAAAATTATAAAATCAGTTTAAATGAATCTGCATAATATTCTTGTTGAAGAGATATGATGATTGTCCGTCAAAATGTGCATTATTTATTATTTTCATTAGTCCTTACGATGTTCCAAAAGATATTTTTAATTTTATTTTTTGAAAATATATGATGACAGCTGAAATTTTATAATTATAAATACATAGTAGTACTTTTGACAAAAAATTTTGATAACATAATTATTTGACAAAATTTTGATACAAATTTTTTTACAAAATTCAATTTCGTCATTAAGGAAATACATAAAGAGTAATACTTTCAATAATACTATAATTTTAATCTTACACTATTTTACTAAAACACTATTTTACTAAAATATAAAAATAACATTTAATTATTAATATAATAAAATTTAATAATTTATAAATTATAATTATTGATTTCTTTTTATTGTCAAATTTTATTTTACGTAAGCAAAATCATAAAAGAGTTACTCTTTTAAAAATAACAATTCGGATTAATAGATCAATTTTGAAGCATTCGGATCGACCTACTTAATAATTTGGTCAAATCCGTACAATTCTAACCCAATGTATATGTTATTAGGGATCAAATTTTTCAATATTATTTCGAATTAAATGGGTCGACTTCGAAATAAATTTTTGATCAGGGCATATATTACCATCCGTAATATTTTATCTCAAAAAGTAAAAATAAGTAATAAAAAACTCTTAGTATAATTTTTTTTTATATTTTTTAAAATTTGAATAACTTATAGAATTTTATAAAAATTTGTTTAAAATGTGAAATAAAAAGTTAGAATAAAATTATGTCCAAACGCAATGCCTATGATGGAAAACTAATAAACATAAGTCAACTATCTCATTCAATAATTTTCAAACGTAATCCTGCATAGTCTTTATAAGATTTCATTTATTAAACATTCTCTTCCTTACTGTTCTTTATGTTAAAATATACGTGTATTTTTTAATTGTATTACTTCTGTACTATAATATTGCTTAATCTTATACTTTTTTTTCAGTTGTAATATCTTTTGAGAACTAATAATTTCTAGATTTCGTTTAGCAAATTCAACAAAAAAACACTATTCAGCAAAAAGATAAAAGAGTGTCTTTTAAAACACGTAGCTTTTTTTAAGTATTACAAAAAATATTTAAATTAAAAATGTAAATAACATATAATAAACAATATCGATCATTATATTATTAAATACATTTTAGTTATTTTATACTTTCTTTTAATTTTTCAGCTTTTTTCAATCACTCTTTTTAGCTTTTTTTACCAAATTCTAAAATTTTACCCAAGCTTACAATTTTTTTAAAAAATTTACGGTCATTTCAAAAAAATCAAAAAAGAAATTTCTGAAAAATAAAAAATTTTCAGCTTAAACAGCTGTTACCATCAACATGCAAGTTACACATCCATATGCCAAGACATAGTTAGCAGAACTGAATTAGCCCGTCCCGTTCAATTTGAAAATCGTTGATTCAGAATCTAAATAAGTTTGATCTGTAATAAATTCGCCCACGCAATTGATCCGGAATGAACCGAGTCAATCCGGTCGGATTTCGATTTTATCTGTCGACAATAAAACAGATATTTATACTAATAAACAGGTCAACCCAGAAGTTTTATTGTCGACCTATATAAACGGATTAATCCGAGAGTTTTATTAAAATATATTAATAGAGTTATAGATCGAAATCATCGATAGATCCGCCGTTCGTGTTTTCTCATTTCTGACTTTAATTTGTCATCGCGTCTGAACTTCATTGAGCTCAAGTTCTATACACGTTCGATCCACCACAGCTCTACCAGCTCAAAACGTTAGAGCTGCTACTGCTACGCCGGCTCCACTGCTCGAGTGTTCGTCACACTAGTTGCTACTCGAGTTCGATCACGGCTCCGAACCCTTAAATCTGGTTGCTGCTCGAGTTGGACCTCCGCTAGCTCCAGTCCACTGCTCCTCCGACTCTGCCGCTCTGACTTCTCCGGCTCTACCACTGGTTGCTTTGCTCGGCTCTACGTCCTTCATTCTTCTTCTGCATATAGTATATTGACCACACAATCTATTGATAAGTTGTGAGAACAGGCGCGCCACTGATGCAGCTCCTGCTCCTAAGTCCTTGATCCACAACCAAACTTTTAGATCGAACATTTATCTTCCACACAAAGACCTATAGCTGATTGGAAAATTTTCTCATTTTTTACAAAAAAAGCACAAGTAGTAGGCTGGCCGCCAATCCGATCGTACTTTTTTAAACTCATATGCATGCTTGCAATTTGTCTACTTCTTTCTGATATCTCAGATCAACTTTTTGCCAGCCTTTAAAAATTCTTTCGAAATTAAATTTTTTTGAAATATGAAAATATTTTATTTAAAAAAGTAAATTTTATTTTTTATTTAAAAAATAATAGTAATAAATAATAATAAAATTTTTTTATATTTTGCAAAATTTAAAATAATTTATAAAATATAGTAAAAAATTTGTTAAAAATATAAAATAAAAAATATTTTGTGAAATTTAAAAAAAATAATTCTAAACGCTCACTAATTGTATTACACATATGTGAGCTAAAATGTACAGTAGCAAGATTCTCTGCACCATCAATATATATTATATTTTGGATTTGGACCAACAAAATAAATCATCTGAACTGGCATATGACCGTTGCTTTTCGTATGTAGTAGACAAGGCCCAACAACAATATCCATACATGAGAGGATCATATGTACCCAGTCTATGGTACCTTTCGTCTATCCACCACGCATTTGTGTTTCGGGGGAAAACCAGGATAACAAGTTCTTATTGTATAAGATGCCTTCTCTATGAAAGCCTATACTTAGTAATTCAACGCAGCTGTTTATCAACATTTAATGGAAAATTGTATTATGTTGGTCACCTCTCTTGTATGTAGGATCGGATTTCCACACTAAAAGAATTAGTCAATTTTTTAAAAATTAGCATCTCCCATTTATTAGTCAGAGTCTATTTAGTCCAACCCAAAGCGAATTACTGGCCTATATTCGAATTAGCTAGTCTGTTTTTTACTTAGGTCTATTAAGCTCTACACGCTACTAAATCTGAGTCTAACCTAACTTGGAGACCCAACAATTTTTCTCCTACTAACACGCCGGATAGCTTCATCCTACTGGGCTCTGATACTAATTATAAAATCGAATCTCCACACTAAAAGTATTAGCCAACTTTTTAAGAGTTAACATTCCCCACTTATAAGCACATACATATTCTAGCACTCAGCCAATGTGGGACTATTAAGGGACGTGTGACATGAGCCCAGTTTTTTTTTTGGCACATCAAATCCGACACGCTATTAATCCGAACCTAGTTTAACTTGGAGATCCAACATTGTATTATGTAGGTTAAGCAAACAAAGATATCCACACTTCATCTGCTTGAACAGATGTTTCTTTTTATTGTTTATGTACACATCTTTCAACCTATTTCTTCCTTTGTTTTTGCCCTGAGTATTAAGTATTATATAGTGCCACAAGTCCACATTGTTTTTTATTTCTACTCATTTTCCTTGGAAGCACTACTGAGTACTGGCACCTTTGTTTCGTTTGTCAGGGTGCACAATGGTCCAGGCACAGGTAAGCACAAGAAAACAAATTAAAATACGAAAGAACTTCTAGACAGACGCTTGACACTTTCTCTCTAAGCAAAGAGCCAATAATGTAATGAATTAGCTAGTGACAATATATTCCTTGCTGTGTGACTGCAGAAAGCCTCGTGCGTCGCCAAGCCTTCATCTGATGAAGCAACATTGCACACAAACTTAAACTACGCGTGCTCTCAGGTAGACTGCAGCGTGATACAGAAGGGAAGGCCGTGCTTTTATCCAGATAATCTCATCTCGCATGCCTCTGTAGCCATGAACCTTTACTATCAGTCAAAAAGCAGGAACTACTGGAACTGTTACTTCAAGAATTCTGGCCTAGTCTCTTTAACAGATCCAAGTATTTATCTCCAACACTACATATGCATCTCAAAACGTTCTAGAAGGAAATGTCCTTGTGATTTTTCTTGGAATCGTTCTTACTCGCAACTAAATTTTCCTTGCAGGCTTTGATAGCTCAACTTATGCCTAGATCATGCACTTGGAGACATTTGTTTTCACGAAAGTAACGTAATGAAGGCGAAGTAACACAAATTTAATTATCCGAATGAGTTGTATTACTCCATGTTTTCACTCCCCTGTTATGTTTGTGTAAGATGAAGAAATCTTACTTTTTCCAAACGGAACGGAAGTATTTTTAGCTTAGACAGAGCTACGCTGTTTTATCTTACCTGCTGACTTCTTCTGGTTTGCTTGAGATTTTGTTTAGAGAACGCGCGACATTGTAGACATGTATATGGAGTGTTCTTGGACAACTGGAGCAACGAAGTTTAGAGCTTCTGTGATTCGTTCTAATTCGACTGTTCTATTTTAAATTGGCATACCACATTAAATATAAGATTTAATTGGCTACTTAGACACCACATTAAATATAAGATTTAATTGGCTACTTAGACACATAATGAATAACTCCCGGGCAAAATGAAGCACCTGCTGTACCGAATTCTGAGTTTGTAGAAAGTTAGTGTCCTAGAACTAGAAGTTTATTGTGGATATTATCCTACGAAAACTTAAGTAAAAAACAAGCGATACAATTTTATTTATACGCTAACAAGTATTAGTAGTAGTAATTAGTTTGACGAATTTAAGATTCTTTCCACAACCAATTTATATGGAAAAATGAGGTAAAAATTTTATCAAGATTATTTTAAAACTATTGATAAGTAATATGAAACTAAACTTTCTTAATATTTGCCTTCTAGCATAACTGTTACTATTTTTTTTAAATTAAAGTGAATTATCTGAAAGAAACGACTACTTATCCTGATATGAACTAGACTATTGTCCTAAATAAGCAGACGACCTATTCTAAAATGAATTGAGTCATTTGTTCGAAAATTACTCGGACTATAAAAGTTTTTAAATGAAGTAGACTATTTGCAATGAAATAAAGCAGACCAATGAACGCCGTAAATGAAATAGATGTGAAGTTAAATTAGTCAAGATCCTGGACAGAATTGTTCCAATTTAGATCTGATATATGTAACAAATTTAGAGTTCTTTCCATAACCAATTGATAATAAAAAAATGAGTTTATATATTTATAAATATCATTTCAATACTATTATATCTGATAACTAATATGACCTAAACTTTTTTAACAAATAGAAAAGTAGTACTCAAATTTTACCAATATAGATAGCCGTTATATACTAGTTAGTAGATGATACTTGATGAAGCTTCTTTCTAATCCGAGTGTTCTTTCTATTTTGTAAATTCGATTTTCAAGTGAAAAGTGCAAACTTTGTAATTAGTGAATGCTTTTTGCCTGAAACGCTTTTTCTTTCTTTATGTTAACATATATTTTCCTCTTCATGTTATTAATCTGTGCTACAATACTGCTCTTAATCTTATATTAGTGCATCTAAGAAATTAGTTGAAGAACAGAAGGGCAAGCTTAAGGTATGTTTGGATACATGTGTAAAAAGTAAGAATAAAAGAATAAATAAAAATAACAATAAGACGACGGATAGAAAAAAATAATTATTTAATTTTATAATATTTGAGTATATACGAATAACAAATTAACTATATTTTAATAGATGGATAAATGAATAAGTGATGGTGTAATTTTTTACAAAAACTTCAAATACCATTTTTATTTATATTAATATAGTTTATACCAATTTATTAATACAATTTTAAATAAATTTTATTAATATAACTTTAGAATAATCTTTTATCTTAATCTAATTTTATATTAATATTAGATATAATTTAACTAAATAATATCATTGTTAAATATAAATAACAGTCATATAATTTTATCATTTTCTCTACTAATTAAAATCATATTGAAATTAAGTAAATACAAATATTATAAACTATTATAATAAAAAAATAACATGTATTAGATAAAAAATAAATATTAAATTAAAATTAAATATTAAATTAAATAAAAAATTTAAAAATAAATAGATAAAAGTGAAAATAATTTTGCTTTCTTTTTCTTGCCACCATGTGTACCACCGATTGGTAGATACATGTGTAAGTATAAAATAGCAGAAGTATTGAAAATTGCTTTCATTCATTTTCTTTAATGAAGGGTTCCAAATTTGGATAGGAATGGAAATACGTGTTACTTTCACCGTTACTCTCCACGCCTACCCATAATTCAAATAGGCCGTCAGTGTTCTAGTATATCCTTCACTAGATTTTGCCAACATTAACATTATCGCAAAAGCTAAGTTCTAATTAAGCTAGGTGCTATATGCTTAGCAGCTGCAGATTCGTTCCCTCTTTTCTTTCTGTTCTTTATCAGAAAAAAAAATTCTACAACCAGTTCTCTTGCTCGTTTTTGTGGACTGATTCTGACGCTCTTTCTCATTAGATCAGGTGATCATTAACCTTAGCAAATAGCTCTTTTATATAAACTCGATTTCTGGAAAAACATTACTCAAACCTTATACAAACTTTGCTTTCTCAGGAAACACATAGTCAGGCACACGCACAGGCTCAGGCACCACAACTCAAACTACATACATACAAGAACTACATGATTTTTCTATCAACTTTTAACAATTACTTTTTGCTCTAAACAAAGAGCCGGTAAATGTAGTGAACAGTTAGTAATTGCTTGCTATGTGACAAAAGAAAATCTGGTGCTTTCCCCATGCTTTCAGCTGATGACGCTACGCTGCCCAACAACTTAAACTACAGGTGATCTCAGGTAGAGTGTTGCCCAATACAGAACAGAGGCCCGTGCTGTAACCCAGACAATCTCATTTCGCACGTCTATGTAGACACGAACCTTTGCTATCAGTCAAAAGGGACACTACTGGAACTGCAGCTTCAATAAATCTGGCCTTATCAGTCAACAGATTCTAGTCTGTATCTCTAACACTATAAGTGAATCTCAAATCTCATGTCTTCTCTTTTTCACTGCGTTTCACTTCCCTGTTATGGTTATGTTAGAATGAAGAAACCAAACTTTTCAGGCAGATAAATTTTCAACTTGAACGGAGCCGAGTCTCTTTTACCTCACTTCAAATTCTTCAACTTGTTCTCATCTGGCTTGCTCTACATTTTGTTTTGAAAACATGTGGAATTTTAAACAAACTTTTGTTCTAAAGCCGTAGGAGAAGCAAGACCATGTCGTAAAATTCATTGTTTAGAAATCATCCTTAGCCGCCATAGGTGATAATAAGATTTCAACTATTGCAAACTATCATCAAGAAAAATAAAACAACAGTAAAGACAGCAATTTTGTGAAGAATAAAAGAAATCTCAGAGCAAGGTATCACCTCGAGCCGAGCAAAGCAGTCCATCACAGCTAATAGGCAGAAAAAAAAAAAGGAAAATAGAAAAGAACTAAAACAATTATCAACGATTACACTTACGAAGACTCGAGCATAGAACTGGTAACTTAAAAGATCAATGAACTGCCTAAGAAAAGAATCTTTGATAAAAAAACATTACTGTACAGTGACGTGCAGAACTTTTGGCATCAAAAGAAACCCCGGGATCGGTTGCCATCTTCCTAGACCCCATTCTTCTCTTAAATTGGTACCCAAGCAGCACTACATCACAAACCCCAAAACTGACAATCATCTCTACCTCCATGCAGAGTTAGCAAACTCAAAAAATGCTAGGTCTAAAGTTAATTAGCTCATGGCTCAAGCCTCCTCCGTAATTTGACTTGCTTGTCCTTCGCCTTTACTTCCCAATTCGGCTGAACTAGAAGTTTCCTGCAGTGGTTCAATCTCCATGCTTGCCATATGACTTCTACGGTTTCTCCGATCCTGATTAGAAGAAAGATCATGATAAGTGAAGAACTCATAAGGCAATAATGTATATTTTCATAATAACATGTACCTCGCGATAAGGGACTTCATCGGCTTCTAGCATACGCACAACCTGACCCATCTTAGGTCTTTTTTCTGCATCTGGATCAACACATCTCAGTGCAATCAGAAGGGCCCGCTTAAGGGCACGTGTTGCTGGTGTGACATCTAGCTTTGGATCAACAACTTCTTCTGCTCTTCTATTCCCAACCATCATTTTTAGCCACTCCACCAGATTTACCTGTTGATGCAAAGAACATATGCTAGCGTATAACTTGCATAATATAGGAACAGAACACTGGGGGAAATAAAATGATATAAAAGAAGGTTTGTTTCTCTTATAATGCTTCAGATTTATGGCAGTAGATTACTGATTGTTACCTCATTTGGTGGACGACTATAATCTACAGGGTCCCTGCCTGTAACAGCCTCCAACAGAAGGACCCCGAAACTGTAAACATCACTCTTCTCATTAAGTAAACCTGAATTTGCATATTCCGGTGCAACATACCTAAAAAGCAAAGGCATTTTGATATAAAAACTTCCATTGAAATAAAGGTAATTAGATAAATTAACAGCAGGAATACCCAAATGTTCCCATCACCCTAGTGGTGACATGGCTTTTGCCAGAACCCAAGAGTTTGGCTAGTCCAAAATCAGAAATTTTAGCATTGAAGTCTTCATCCACTAAAATATTGCTCGATTTGATATCCCTGTGAACCACTTTTGGTTCTATAGCTTCGTGGAGATAAGCAAGCCTGCATTGTGTTCAATGATGAGCTTCCAAATTACATTCCAAAGATCTGACATAACTTTTCAGAACACGAGCAATATTGAATGAATGAATGCTTACGCTTTGGCAGTGCCTAGAATAATCTTCATCCGAGCTTCCCAAGTAAGAATACCTAGTTGGCACATTGCTCCATGCAGCCACTGCTCTAGGTTACCATTATTCACATACTCATAGACAAGCATCCTGTCATGAATTATGCAAAACTTAAATAAAGTGAGCAACTACTTCTACACCTGTTTAAAACAACCTTTTATGAAACAACAATTTTTAATCTTTTTGAAAGGAAAATATTTATCAACCCAACTGGATACTTAGATGAATGGCATTATATTCTACCTTGGTAATTGGAGGGAGGCGCAGCAACACTAATAAGAAGTAAATTGCATGCAAAGTGTAGATTGTAGAATATCTCAGAGTTATGCAAGAAAACAGCATAGGATTTGTGTATTAGCTTAGTTTACATCATAGTAGTTGCATGCGAAGATAGGAACATCTCAGAGTTTACAAGTGAATACGCAGAAAATTATGCATTGGATTGGTCAACATGATAGTAGTTACTTAATTTGCTCCAAAAGCATAAAAGGAAATTCTCATGAGGAGCAACCTTCATGAATTGATAAAGATGTCATGGGTGATAACTTTCACTGTATTAATAGGAGCATAGGAAAGACGGTCATAATTGGTGGGAATTAACCAAGTAAAGTTATCCATGCTGGGCTAAGCTAACGTCTACGCAAAGCCCATAACAGCCATAAAAATAAGAATAGACGATAAGTAAGTGCTAACCTATGAATCCCTTCAACACAATATCCCAAAAGCCGAACCAAATTCTTATGGCGAACATGCCCAATTGCTTCTACTTCCACTCTAAATTCCTTTTCAGCTTGTCCCCTGCACCAACAAACATATACTGCTTGGCTTAGCTGCCCAAAAGATGACAACATCCATACTCTACTTAGAAGAACTTACATGTTATTGAGAATCCTTTTGACAGCAATCTCTGTCCCATTTATCAGTTGCCCTCGATAAACAATTCCATATCCACCCTCTCCAAGCACATTCTCTTTCGAGAAGCGATTTGTGGCATACTCAAGGTCTCTAAGAGTAAACCAGTGACCCCACCCCAGATGGGAACCCTCTGGTAAACCTACCAAAGGCGAGGCTGACACAAGCGAATAGGGAGAATGTGGCTTCCTTGCATGTCCTGAGCTACCTTCCTCCCCAGAATGTGAACTGCCTCCCCTTTCGGTTTGGAAAACTGAGCTACACTGGCTTATATTGTCAGCTTCGCTTGATTTACTCATTGTCAAGTGTGTTAGCATCTTCTCAGAATCCTTATCAATAGACTTTTGTCTTAAGTTGTAGAAGGGTGCTTCTCGTTCTTGGAAACTCTGAGCCAACCTCTGTCCACCAACTCGGTCTACAGTGATTTCCTTGGAAACATTGGGAATTTGGGTGACGGGAGACTTATCAACCTGTCTCCTTGTCTTCCTCCGAAATATTGTCCACAATGAGAGAATAGCAAGGATTAAGAATATGAGTACACCAATGCTGATGCAGATCACAACCCATACTCTCAAACCAAGAAATGAAGTAGGCTTCATCAATCCAGAATGAAGAGTATCATTGTCAGACGACATTTTTGTTACCTATGTCATACATACAAGTTATCTCAGTGTTTTGGCTCTGGTTTTCAGATCTTATGCTGACAACGCTTGAGATTCACAACAATGCTTCCATCAAAAAAAGCCAGCTTTACTAAAACAAGCACAAATATAAAACTTGCTAGCAACTTTGCAAGTAAGACAATGTCAAGACAAAAATGGATCACGAATTTGTTTCCATATCAAATTGTAGGCTGTCACGGAGTAGACATTTAAGTGACTGTCCGATCTATTTCCAAATGCGTATAAACCAAACGAGAATTCTCGCTTGGGAAAAGAACAGAAAAAGAAAAGAGGAAGATTCGTGTAGCCAATTGCTTTACAGCTCAAAACCCTTCAATGCTAAAATAACCTCAGGTTCACGTGGAGTCTCGATCATCAAAAAAGAAAGTATAAGAAAATTTTCAGCATTTTCAGGTACACAACAAGAATTCGAGGTTGCTACTTCATTCACTATATTCTAGACCCGAAAGATAGAAGAAGAACGGATCGTGAGCTAATTTTCAGTTTCTAAAGATCATTGCTGGAAAAAAATGCGAATAATCTCACAATCAATCACCATTGAGGCCCCAATGCTTCAAAATCAGCATGCTTAACAAATCTAGCATCAAGTGAGATCAAGAGCATCCAATGTAGATTTACATCTAAATCAAACACAAAATGCAAGATTGAGGGCAATAAAAGAGAGGTGCTTTAACAATTTGGTACAGCACTTACGTTTCTGTTTAATACACTGAAATTTTCAAAATGGTGATGAAGCAGATCAGAAAATAAGTGGAAAAAAATTACCTTTTTTGCTGATTCAGTCCCTGCTGCTTCTCATTAAAGAAGGACAAAACAAAACTCTGAGTCAGAAAAATGGGAGTTTGTAAACCAGTTGGAATCTCTAACACATTCGTTCAGAACACAGAAGAACTCCACCAGTGAAGAAACCCCGAACTGTGTAACTGAAGCGAAGGAGTGGTTTTCAAGTGGAAGTAGCGCCCCCAAACTATGGGCCCAAGAAAAGTAGAACCAGAAAAGAAAACGAAACAAGATCAAAGAAAAAACTAGAAAAAAATGGAGAATTAAGAAGGGAAAATATCAGTTTCAAACCAATAGAAGCAAAAAAGATTGAAATATTTTTCAAATAAGATCCTTTCTCGAACATCTTGATGGAGTTGGGTCTCACTCAAAATGCTTTCCCATGTTGATTTGACAAGAATGGGTGAGAAAGACCAGTTTTCCTTCTTCTTTTTTCTAATTTATCCAAAAAAGAAAACAAGAAAGAAATAGAAAAAAAAGAGAAACTTTGTTTGCAACGGAGGTAATGTTAACAGATGAATAAAAAATAGTAACTAAAAAGGAAAGTAGTATGATGATGAATAGTCAAGGTAAAGCAAAATAAAAGAATAAGAAGAAAGGCAATTGTTTGCATTAAAAGCCTGGCTAGGAAATTGAGGAAAAATGTAAACATTAGTAATTAATGATTTCTTTCTCTTTCTTGTTGGTATTATGTTATATAAAACCAATTAAAGATATCAATGAAAACAATAACCAATCGTGATGACAAAAGATTTAAAAAAAATGAATTTTTTTGTCATGAATGGCAGTGGCATGGCGGTGTTTTTGTGGTCAACCCTTCGAGGCTCAAACGACAAACTCCCAAAATAATCCAACTTGCAGGAATGAGAAGGGTTCATTAACCCTTCTTGCTCTTGCCTCCCTGCTTTCCAAGCGGGTTATTTTCTTGTTTCAAACTAAACTGGCCGTGAATTTCCTTCTTTTTGCTTTCTCAAAACAAAAAAGCTTTTGCAAATTATTTTGAAGATGATGATTTTTTTGTTGTCATTGTATTGTATGATGAACTGAATTATGTGCAAGATCAAAAAAAAACTTCTTGGTGAATTTCAATTTCATGCACATGGATGAAAGAGGAACTTGAATCGCAAAATGAATGTGGGAAACTTTGTCGGATTAAATTAAACGCAGTATCTGAAAGGTACATACTCATTAACTCTCTTTAATAATTTAGAATAATAAATTTTAGAATAGGTAAGGCATAAATGTCAAGCAAATGAATGTGTGCTTTAAGCATTTAAAACGTACTTTTGAAGCTTAACTTTCAAGTTTCAACTACAAACTACATACAAAATCCTAAATTACATTTCTTTTTTGAATTTAGGACAATTTTTTTTTCATTAAGAAAAAAATGAAGCCATTTGCAATATATTATTCTATTGGAGAAAAACATTTTAGAGAAAGTTTCATAAAAATTTGATGAAAGAATCAATAGTATATTATTACATACAAAAATATTACAAATTGCAATTTAGGACGTCTTTTACTTTACTCATAGTTCACTTTTATTATCAAAAAATATATTTCAAATAAATTATTATATTTATTTTCATAAAATTTTTAACTTTTTTTAATAATTTATTTTTAAAAATCTTTGTAAAATTTATTTTTATTTCAATTCCTGACAACAAACAAATCTTTAAAGTTCATTTCTTGAATTAAAACTTAAATATTTCAAGTTTAAATTATAAATCATGTGTTAATATTTGAAATTTATCATTGAAAATTAATTTCTATACGAAAAATTGAAATTTGTGACTAAATTTACTTATTTAATTGTAATTAATAGTTATTCTCTTCAATGAAGCCTATACCATAAGACTGCTTCCATCTTTTTTCTTACCAAAGTTGGGATCGGATATATGAAAAATCTAGCATACACGAAGCTTGAAATATTAATAGTTATTATTGCAAAAGATGTTTTCTTTCTTGTAAATCTTACAAAATTTGACTTTGTTGATTAAGTCAATTAAACTAAATTAAACAAACAAATATTAGATTAGACAAAACACGTGAGTAAGAGTCCATTATTGAACACTAAGAATAAAACTTTTTTTTTCCAACTCTAAGGCCCCCATTTTGTCACATGAAAGCTGCTCATATCAATCCAAGAAAATTTTAAACACTAGATCTCACTACAATTTTTTTTTCTTTTGCAAATGTATAGATCAATTATTGTTTTTTCTTATGTAAATGTATAGATTAATTAATTATTACAGTGGACTAATAATTACTTATATTATGGGTCCACAAATTTAAAATAAAAAGGTCGTAATAGACATGGTTAGCACAAATCACAAGATTATCAAAATAATTGTTCTTTAGTTTGTACTCGTTATCGACGGTTATAAATGTCAGTCGGTATTTTCATTAGCGACGATCGTTACCGACTAGATAAATTTCAGTCAGTAATAACGTTTACCGACTGATTTTAAATCATTACCAACTAAATATTATAGTCTGTGAAAGTCTAATTTCTAGTAGTGGCTTGAGAGGATTACATATTGAATATTTTCTACTATTTTATTTTATTTATATTTTTTAATAATTTTTGTAATTTTATAATTTTTTTGAAAATTTAAAAAATATGAAAATATTTTATGCTTTAAAAATTTTATCATTATAAATTTTTGTTTATTTAAATAAAATAAAATTAATTTTATTTCCAAAAAAATTTATTTTATAAGTAATTCTAGACATTCCTGAAATGGCAAAGAATTACTTTTGTAGTTTAAATTATGTTCCTAATTCCATCATCTTTGTTAAGCAAACTTTGTAGTTTATATTAATTTTATATTAAAAGTAAATTTAAGAATTAAATTTTAAAAAATTTTAATAGACAAAATTCATTTAAATTTTATGTTTATTTTGTATTAAAAATTAGGTTAAAAAAATAAAATTTAGGTGATCGATAAATACGCACTATATGTTAACTTAAAAATTAAGATCAAAGGTTTACTGCCATTAATAGGTCGATGACACACGTTAAGGTTTGTAAAGTTTATTTTTAATTATATATTAGATTAGTTGATGATTATTTATAGACGGGATCAGCTTTAATTAATAATATAGTTATTCTGCTTTTAATAAAGTGCAGAGCAATCATTTCAATTTTTCATGAGTAGTGAGATGCTGCTCCCTTTCATTCCTTCATCAACACTCGAGAAAGATGCTGCCTCCCATCACAGGAGAACAGAACTCTCTCTCCCCACTTCTTTTCTTTTTTTTTTTCTTGAAAATGCATTCTGTATTTAAATTTTAAAAAAATTAAGCTATAATTTGCAAGTGAATTGATTATGATAAAAAAGATAATATTTTTTACTATTTTAAACTACACGTAGTTTCCTAATTACTTACGAGTGTGTTTTACTACAAGTGAATTGATCAAGATCGAGATAAATTATGATATTTTTCGGCAAACGTAAATTTAAAAACACTTGGCTTATATAAAAATTCACTTTTGGGGCTCTATAAAGAGGAAGCAAAATGCTTAGTTTTATGTATGATGTTATGGAATTGAATTAAAAATTAATTCATGATTTGTTTAAAAAGAAGTCAGATTTCAAATTCGAAGAGAGAGAGAGAATAATAATGGTGCATGTACAACAGTGTGGGCGTATGCTCTTCACGTCTTTATCCTTCAGTAAGTTTTTCGAACTGAATATTATCAGAATCAAGTGAGTTTTTAAAAAAATAATTTTATTCAAATAATAATTTCGCACAATTAATGGTTCACAATCAAGTGAGTTCTAAAAAAAATAATTTTTTTGAAAGTAATATAGAGTGTAAATTATTATAAAAATAATTATTTATAATTAATTTTTTAACCAAAATAAAGACGCTTTCAAATGCAAAAGCGACATTCCCTTATATTCCATAGTTTAGTTCATTCAAGTTAATCTGGGCCTATCGAATCGGTCCACAAGCCAGCTATTGCACGACGATTCCGGGTCAAGTAGTCGTTTGGCTCTCTATATAACTTTATTTTCAGTTTTTATTTTCAAAAATATTTTTGCAGAATTTTGAAAAAAGTTTATAAGAAATTTAAAAGTATGATGAATTGTATTCATAAAATCTTTATATATTTATTATTTTTAAGTTAAAAAGGATAAATTTATTTATTAAAAAATTCTTTGTAAAAAATATCTTATATTAAACAACAAACGACACATGAGTTTTCTAATGGACTACACATTATTTTGTCCAGCTCGATGTAAAAACGATATTTTTGCAGAGAGAGCTTCTAGAAGAGTTATATATATAATCTAGTTCGAAGGCTTTGCTGTAAAAGATAAAATAGTTTGTCGTGAAGAATAAGAGCTTCATTCTTATATCTATAGGATCGAATTTGCAAGTTAAAATGATTGGCCATTCATTTATGAGATACCATCTTTTACATATAATTACATGCGCATTTCAGCATCCAATTAATGAGGAACAAGAAGGAATGTGATTGTTAAAATCACCAATCCAGGCCTAACTTAGTCTAGCTCAAAACGAGTTGTTGGCCACATCCAAATTAGCTATGATATTTTCGCTTAACACCATTGCAAGCTAGTCCGTCTTTTAATCAGACCCACCCCCTCACGCTACTATTCAGACTAAGCCTATCTTGAAGGTCCAATAATTCCTCCTAGCAATACGCCGGCACCAATCTACCTGACTCTGATATTAATTATAGGCCGATCACTTACTAATTGTTTAGGAACGAGATTAAAAAGTAAAATGAAAGTGAAAGTAAAAATAAAGATGAAGATAAAGGTGAATGAAGAGTAGTCATTTAATTTTAGCTCTATTTGGATAGAAGCTAAAATGAGTAAGTAATAAAATTGATATTTTGATAAAAGACACAAATTTTTTTTTAAACATTAATATAAATTTTCTTAGTACAACTTTGTTATTTAATTTTAGATCAATTTTTTTATATTAGTATAATTTTAAAATAATATAAATATATATAATAAAAATAAATTAATTATTTAATATACAATGACCATATAGTAATATACAAATTATAAATCTTATAATAAAATCAGTTAAAAGTAAAGTAAATATACAAATTATAAGTTCTTATAACAAACTCCAAACGTGCACATTTTTTAAAGTTACAAAATTAAAAAAAAACAAAGCAGGGTAGTAGAGAGAAAAACTTGAAATTTAATCTAATCTCGATTGCACTTCATATTGGAGTGTAAGACTTTAATCTTTACATAGTGCTTTTAAAAATTAAATGTTATCATCTTCGTTAATCTTAACAAAAATTGCCAAATTGGTCAATTGAGTGAAGTGATTTACTTTCACCTCCATTCAACGAGTTAGCGATGAGCATCTCCTCATTCATATGCGCATTTCAGTATCCAATTAATGTGGAACTATTAAGAGCTGTGAGTTGTTAATCTCGTCAAGATATGCCCCAATTAAGCTTAGCCCAAAATGAATTGTTAGCCAAATTTCAAGTAAACTAGCTCATTATTTTCTTAAGCACCATTCCAAATCCTTACGCTACTACCCATCAAGCTAATCCGTCTTTTATTCGGAGCCACTCGATCCTTCGCACTACTAATTAGTTCTAATCTAACTTGGATGTTGAATATAAAGACACTTTGATGAGCTTCTAATCAAACAGTACACAAGTAGCTACTGCTAGTCCATTATTTAGTCCAACGTAGCTACTATGGTAGTTATGTCCAGATTTATAAAGAAGTTATGTTCAGATTCACTCTAACTATCTTAGGAAGTTATGCCAAATAGTTAATTTGGAGAGTTAGTTATTTAGTGGACTACCTATCAAAAATTTTTTTTGCATCCTATATATATGTCCCAAATGTGTGAAATTTGAAAGAAAGAGTGAATGCAAGTTGAATGTAAGAAAGGAAGCAAAGTTGTAAACCTATATTGTAATCTAATTGCATAGTGATATTTTTTTGTGTGACCACACCACCGTGAGGTTTTTTTCGTTTTTCTCCACGTATATCTTTGTGTTTGTGTGATTGCTTTATTCATCTTTCACAATATCAACTTGAATTGCAAAATCCTAATGTGTATTATATACTTCTCTGTGTTATTCTTTGTTCGTGCACATTACCGTATTTTTAACAAGTCGTACAGAGATAGGTTCTTCTGATGGCAAACAAATTTGAAATTGAAATTTTCAATGAGCAACTACCTATTGTGGAGGATGAAGATTTTAGCAATTTTAACCAAAGAAAATTGCTTTGCTGCTCTATAGGATCGTCCCGACAATATGATAGATGGCAAAAGATGAAAAGGTATGCTATGGCAAATTTTTATCTTTCTTTTGCTGACCATGTGCTTCTTACTGTCTCAGAACTAAAGACCGCAAAAGAGGTTTGGAAAAAGCTTGAGAAAGTTTATGCCAAGAAGTCAAGACAACATGCTATATTCTTGATGCGAAGTTTTTTGTATTCTTTTCGCATGACTGAAACCTCTTCTGTATCTAAGCACCTTAGTGGAGTCTCTTTTCTCTCAGTTAGCAGCACTAGAGAAGAAGATAGAGACTAATGAGCGTGTTTTGGTTCTACTCCAAAGTCTTCCAAGTTCTTATTATCAAGTTGTCATAAATCAAACAGGTAACAATGACTTCAAATCACTTGTTTATGAAGATATTGTTGCAGCTGTTCTTGAAGAAGAAAGTCGTCGAAAGGACAAGCTTGATATTGTGTCTAGTGGACAGCAAGCGGATGTTTTGTTGTTGACACAAGATAAGAAAAGGAAGCAAAATTTTAGAAGTAGTGGCACGAGGCAGCAAAAAAAGAGCAAGCAGCAAGTAAAGTGTTTTGCTTGCGCAAAGCTCGGGCACTACAAATATGAGTGCAAGTCGTTAGCCAAAGAAGGAAGTACAGAAGTCTCTAAGTCTCAAGCATGTGTGACATATAATTCGGATGAGGGCGAGACTTTAGTTGGCGTAATAGCAATTGTTACTGAAGACGAGACCAAATTTTCTGATGTCTGAAGTTTGGATTCAGGAGCATCTTGGCACATTACATCCAGAAAGGATTGGTTCAATGAGTATGAAGTTATTTTTAAAGGAAACGTACAGATGGAAAATGGTCAAGTCTTAAAAATTATTGGAGTTGGTTTCATCATTGCTCAAAGGAGAAGATGGAAGGATTCGCCTCATCAGTAAGGTACGCCATTTATTTGACCTTACTAAAAATTTGCTATCTTTTGAACAGTTTGATTACTTTGGTTGTAAGACCCGAATAGAGGGTAGCATTATGAAGGTCATTCAGGATGGGTAGGAAATCTTGAAAGGAAAAAAGATTGGTTCCAACTTGTACCAAGTGCTTGGAGTGACATTATCATATGGAGATGCAAATGTGGCATCCGGCACTAGTTTAGCAGAGGTAACTCGAATGTGGCACTTGAAGCTGGGTCACATTTCGGAGTATGGTCTTAAAATTTTCTGTAATTGGAAGCTCTTGCTAGGGCTATCTGATGTTAAGTTGCCGTTTTGCGAGTAGTACGTTATCGAGAAGCAGCACCATACCAAATTTGAAAGATCATTCTCCAAAGCCAAAGCCGTTCTTGACTTGGTTCACTCGGAAGCGTGGGAGTCACCACAGCTTTTACTTGAGGGCGCCAAATATTTGGTAACATTTATTGATGATTTTTCTCGATGAAGCTGGATGTATCCAATCCGAAGGAAGTCAGAGGTCTTTGGTAGGTTCAAGTTCTTTAAAGCTCGAGTGAAACTTGATTCCAGCAATAGGATCAAGTGCTTATGATCGGACAACGGAGGAGAATACAACAGTGATGAATCCTTTATTTTTTTAGCTAAATAAGAGATCAAACGGCAGTCCACTATACCTTACACAGCAAAATGGAGTTAAGAAGCGGTTCAGTAGGACATTACTTGAGCGGATAAGGCTATAATTAAAGTGGCTGGTTTGTCTAACTCTTTTTGGGCAGAGGTAGTTAAGACAGCTTGTTATGTATTGAACCGCATCCCTTCAACTGCTATAGGGTTGAAAGTGTCAATAGAATTGTGAACTAGTAATGTTGTTGATTATTGTCGGTTTTATATTTTTAGTTGTTCAGTATTTGTGATGTATAAATTACAAGAGAGATCCGAGTTGGATCCTAAGTCCAGAAAGTGCATATTTCTTTGGTATACTGAAGATATTATAGAGTATCGTTTATGGAATTAATCTGACTGCCCGTAAGGTATTCTTCAATAGGGATGTGATTTTTGTAGAAGATCAACTTCAAAAGACATCAAAAAGTGATGATGCCACTAGATATGCCACTTGAAAGCAAAGCTTGCTTTAGGATAAAATCATGGGTAATCTGGAAGAGGCAGAAGATGAGGAAAAAACTTAAATTCTGTACATGAACCAAGAGATAGGCATGAGAAAGAAGTTCCTAAGAATTCAACCCTTAGGCGTTCAACTCCTAAGAGGAAAGCACCTGAGAGGTATGCAGATTATTATTTAGAGCCTATGCCTAACCTTACATATAGTCTTTTTTCTAAAGAAGGAGAACCAACAAGTTTTAAAGAAGCATTAGCTAGTTCCAAATGCTGCCCATTGGATGGAAGCTATGTAAGAAGAAATTGAGGCACTATATAAGAATGGGACTTGAGAATTAGTTTCACTTCCTCAATGACACAAAGCTATTAGTAACAAATGGGTTTACAAGATCAAGCGTGGTAGTAATAATCAAGTAGAACGGTTTCGTGCCCGATTAGTTGTAAAAGGATATGCACAAAAGAAAAGAGTCGACTTTGATGAAATCTTCTCTCCGATAGTTCGTTTGGTAACAATTCGTGTAGTCTTGATATTATGCGCATCATCGGATCTCCACATTGAATAACTCCACGTGAAGACGACATTCTTGCACGGTGAGTTGAAAGAGGAGATATACATAATCCAACCAGAAAGCTTTGCCGAGGTAGGTAAAGAGAACTTATTTGCCGTTTAGTCAAATCTCTTTATGACCTTAACTAGGCATCAAAGTGCTAGTATAAGAGATTTGGTAGTTGTATCAGGAGCCTCGGATACAGCAAACTAGTTTCGGACTTTTGTGCTTACATCAAACAATTTGAGAGAGGTGAGTATGCAATCTTGCTGCTGTATGTGGATGATATGCTTGCGGCGAGCCGAAACATGGAACACTAATAATTGAAAGCTCAACTGGGTAGTGAATTTGATACAAAGGACTTGGGTTCGGCAAACAAGATTCTTGGGATGCAGATATGGCGAGACAGAGGGAATAGAAAAATCCGACTGTCTCAAACTGGCTATATAAGGAAAGTGTTGCAGCGATTTGACATGCAAACAAGTAAGTCGGTGTCTACCATTTTCTCTATTAGTCTCAAGTTATCTTCTTTGGAATGTCCTAACCAAAATAATGAGAAGATGGAGATGTTTCGGATACCATATGCATATGCAGTAGGAAGCTTTATGTATGATATGGTATGCATGACAAATTCAGACAATGAGCACTAGATGACTGTCAAGAGAGTACTTGGGTATATTAAGGGTACTCTAGATGCTGCATTGTGTTATAAAGGGTCTGAATGTTTTGTCAAAACTTTTGTAGATTCGAATTATGCGGGTGATCTTGATAGGAAAAAATTCACTTTTGGTTATGTATTCACCCTTACAGGTGGTGCTGTTAGTTGGTGTTCAAATGTGCAATCTATTGTAACTCTTTCTACAACAGAAACAGAGTATATGACAGCAACACAACCATGCAAAGAAGGCATATGGATGAAGAGATCGATGGAGGAACTCGGGCACAAATAAGAGTCATTATCTTTATTTTGTGATAGCCAAAGTGCCCTACATCTTGCAAAAAAAATTCAGTATTTCATTCTAGAAAAAACACATTGAAGTGCAATATCACTTTGTTCGTGATATGGTTTTCAGAGGGAGTATTAATTTACTCAAGATTCCTAAAAAAAAAAAACCCGCGGATGTCTTAACGAAGCCAGTTTCTTTTGACAAGTTTGAATTTTGTAGGACTTTATAGGGGATCACAATGGACAACAGTAGGGATAATAGTGGTAGTGGTCACAAGTATTCTAAAAAAGCATTTCAAGAAAGTATGGAGTTGGGGAAAAATTGACTAAGACATGATAAACTTTGGAAGTCAGCTAGTAAGTACACTAGCACTTGCTCCGCTTTGCCTTTATCTATTTTTAATATCTCCAATACGAGTGCTTTCGTACTAATTTCTTACTTTTTTGGAAAGACATGGCAAAGTGTCTTTAAGTGTGAGATTTGTTGAATATAATGACACTTTAATGAGCTTCTAATAAAGCAATCCACAAATAACTACTGGTAGTCCATCATTTAGTCCAACGTATCTGCTGTGGTAGTTATATCCAGATTTATGAAAAAGTTATGTCCAGATTAATGAGTAAGTTATATCCGGATTCACTCTAACTATTATAATAAGTTATGCAAATGAACTAATGCCAAAGAGTTGCTTTGGAGAGTTAGTTATTTAGTGGATTAGCTATCAAAAAAATTTCTTGCATCATATATATATATGTCCCAAATGTGTGAAATTTGAAAAAAAGATTGAATGCAAGTTGAATACAAGAAAGAAAGCAAAGTTGTAAGCCTACATTATAATTTCATCGCATAGTGATATTTCTTTTGATGTGACCACACCATCATAGAATTTTTCTCATTTTTTCCCATGTATATCTTTGTGTTTGCGTGATTATCTTATTCATTTTTAATAATTTCAACTTGAATTGTAAGATCATATTGTGTGCTATATATTTTGCTGTGCTATCTTTCGTTCGTGCACATTACCGTACTTCCAACATTGGAGGCCTAAGAATATCGATTATAATGGGTAACAAGTTTGTCTCGAACTCTTTGCATATATTAAAACTTGAAGTAAGTGAGTATATCACCTGGCTACTATATATGGATGATATACTTATAGGATTAAGCGTAAAGCACATCTAGCACTTAAATGCTCAATTGGCTAACAGCACGGGAGGGTACAGTTTGCGAAACCACCTTTTGATATTAAAGATTTCTAGCCAATAAACAGAATTCTGAAGATACAAATATGTGGAGATATATGTAATAGAGAAATTTAATTGTCTTTGGCTAGTTAACTAAGACAAATATTGGAACTGTTCTATATGTATGATGGCAAATCGATATCTATCCCACTGCATTAGTCTCAAGTTCCTCTTTCCATCTCTTAGGCAAGAGCAAGAGATAATAAAGATTTCTCGAATACCGCATGCATTAATAGTAGAAAGTATGATGTATGTCATTAGTTGCACTCGGTTTGATATTCCAAATGCAACAAGAGTGGTAAATAAGTACATGACATGCTTGGCATTGGATATTGGAAGATCGTTGAAAACATCCTTGGGCATGTGAAGGAACGTTTTGAACGTTGTATGATACTACAAAGATTTTGATCTTATTGCTAAAGGGTTTCTTGATAAAATTATGTAAGCGCATACGATAGAAAAAAATTCATTTTTGATTATGTGTTTATTCTAAGATGTGTTGCTATTAGATTGTTCCTTTCTTATCATGGTATCAAGAGCCAATTCTAAAATCCTAACCTAGCATATTTGGAAGTCATTATTAGATTTTGAACATGTCTATATTGGATTTGAACAGAACATATTGAGTTGGATAGAACATCATGCAGAGTTTGACTAATTGATCTAGTTGACATGCCAAGTTTATATGAGCATATCTTTCTACTCACAATACCAAATAGAGATTTTTTAATTGTATATGAAAGATGGCATGAGAGAGAGTAATTGGAGATAAAGAGAATGATATTTTATCAGGTATCAAAGACAAGAAATTTCTATGAAGTTTGCTAGTCACACTGATTAACATTACTATATCACTTGGACAGCACATCGATATAGTCAAGATAAAAGCTATATATTCCAGCTCAGACACTATTTTAGAGTTCTTTTTTTTTCTATAGATAAAAGACATTTTGAAGTTTCTACAATCCAAAAATTATGTGATTCCATAAAGAAATGAATCCTACAAAAATTGGGAAAACTTGTTATTTTTGCACCTACTAATTATAGATGCACCTGATTGAACCTTTTTTGCACAACCACCTAGCTCGATACTGCCTATTAAACCGGACTGGGTCGGCCGATTCTATTACTGTTCACGAACTGAGCGGGCCAAGTCCCAGGTCATTTGGCAGGCCGTTTAGCCTCGGCCTGAATTTGTACCTTTAGACGAAACTTTTCATTTGATGTGGCAAAAATTACAAAAATTATCACTACAGATCAAAAAAGTAAGGAGGATTAACATGTACTTACAATGAGAGTTCATAAGTTTGGTTAATGCTTCTCAAATTCTACTTTTGAATCTTAATATCTCATAATATAATAAAAGATAAAAAGAAAGAAAAACTTACTTTCCAATTGGTAATAGAATAAATAATGGTTTGCAGAAAGTTGTTGTAAAAATCAAGGCGAAGATATGAAGGATATGTACTTGTTGTAATAAAGTTGGTGTTAAACATGACAAACGAAAATCTAAATAGAAAGAAAAACATATGTAAGTATAATCGTTTACTTAGTTTTGATTTCTAATATTCTAATTGTTTCTTAAAATTCTAATTAGTATTGATATTTATCAAATTTTTTACTTGACAATTATTTGTATAAATATTAATGAAGAGAAAGATGAAGATGATGATTATGAATCTATCAAAACAAATAAAGAGATGATAATAATGTTTAAAGTCTCAATAGTGGTTTCCTTTCACCGATGAGAAAGTGGTATTGGATATGAAATATAGTTTGAACTGAAGCATTATACATATTTTGTATAGTCTAAGCTTAATTATTTAATTATAATATTTTCTATGAGTTATAACTAATATGTTATGTTTTGTCTTAAATTTCGTGCGACCTCTTCTCTAGTTTGGGCGACTATGTTTAGTGTGTGAGTCTTCTGCAGTTGTTTTTCAAATTATCGACTTGTTATCAATCTATTGCTATCTTTTATTTGTATCTTATACGCTGTTGGTATATTATATTTTACTTGGTTTAAAATTTTCTCCCAATTCTAAAATTCTTATTAGATAGGATTATACTTTTACTGACAACTCTACGTATTTTTTTCTTTTGTTATTTTAATTTTTTTATTATTCTTAACTTAACTCATTTATTAATTTAATAAGATTTAGTTAATTTAATTTTTTTTATTTTACGATAAAGTTATATTTTATAAGTACTCTGAAATATCTCTTTAGCTAATATTAAAAAGAGCCGAACGAGAGTTGAGTTATTATCATTTGGGTCCTAGATTTCACATAGACCTTGTTTACGGAATATTTTCTAGTGTTTACAAAATTGAGTTTTTTTAGAATGAAATTTTGTTTTTTCAAAAATAAATTTTATTTTATATAAATAAATAAATAAAAATTAAGAAATAATCAAATTTTATACCGATCAATTTTTTTTCATACTTTTAAATTTTAAAAAAATTTTATAAAATATTATAAAAAATTATTTAAAAATATAAATTTAAAATTTAAAATAAAAAATGATTATTAAGAAGCATCGCCAAACACCGCCTTAGCATTATATTTATTAATTTTCAATTTTCTTTTAAAATAGTTATAATACTTATTTTAAACTAAAAAATTAATAAATATACATCATTAAATTATTATATACGTTTATTTTTTTAAATTAAACCGATACTTAAGTTTAAAAAATTTTAAGAAATATTTTTTATCAAAAAAGTTTAATTTTAAACAATTTTTTAACGACCCCACTGACTTCATTTACCGTACGCCTGTCTCTATAGGACAGAGACTTGCTCTACTCACGTCTCTCATCCCTCTAACGCAAACGTGTCACTAAACTTGGACCTATAACACCAACGTAGATCAATAGCTGTTTCATGTTCTTAACCAAACACAAGATCTGCATTCTTTGACGCTTCGTTTCACTGGGTACTCTCCAGTCTCCACTTCTCTAAATTCAGAAAATTTTCTGGCTCACTTCTTTGCATCAATCAATAACTCCAAAATAATCAGAAATCAGTGATCAGATATCAGCAATGGCGACAATCTTGCTTCGGCTTTCTCCGTTTCCTCTACTTGCTATCTCTCCTTTGAAATCAATCAACAAACGGAGTTCATCTGGGCTCTCTTTCAGGTCATCTTCTGTTGGATCAACAAATGTGGGATACGTCAGGTTCGATTGAAGCAAATCCGGCGGATTCTTTGATTGGATACGGAATTGATGACTGGGGTTTAAGAAAGTTGAGTTCTTTTTTTTTCTCCTTGTGATATTGATGCAGATTGGTTAAAAGCAAGGAAGTCTGGGAGGCGGAATCAGGCGGCGGTATGCTACGTTGCGGCGGCACCGGTTAACCCTCAGACAGCTCTTTCGTTTGCACCATTTCAACAACGTGATCAGTTTTCTAATTTCTACGTTTTCTATTATTGTGCAAACGACTTTTTTTTTCTGTGGTTGCTGTTATTCATGTTCTGAAATAGTAGCTGATAAATTCTATTACCCACTTCAATTTGGGGAATGGTAGGTTGTGTTTGCTCGATCTTTCTTTGTGGAAGAATAATTCTTTGTTATACTTGATAAATTTTGTCTTACAATTATTTACAGATGAACTAAGTTGAACTTCTAGGAGGGCTACTGTTTAGCTTACATAGGAGTTCCAGTGTTTCACTGGGTTCGTTTTTAGTATTTTTTTCCAGTTAGATATCTATATTTATTGGGATATTTCATGCATTTCATTCTTGAGAATTTGGTAGTAATTAGTTCTGCGGCATTGGTTGATCACAGTTTCCAAGGTCTTTTGATTACATAATACTAGCTGGCAGATTTCACTGAAGAGATAGTAGGAGTTTCCTAACCTCAGTTGCATCCACGTCCCCAGTAATCTGACTGGTCAGTAGCAGCAGGATTTCAGATCTTCAGATGTGTGACTTGTTCATGTTTCTTGGATATAAATGCAAAAGTCTTTTACCTTTTGTTGTTTCATATAACATTTACTACAATGTTTCTTTCGCAAGACTTGAGCTCCTGTGGGTAACTGCATGATTGTAAAATAAGAAAGCATTGTTTTCTTGTGGAGAAGTAGTTTGCTGGTCGTAGAAGATGTTAATCAACTATCAGGCTTCAAACCCTCCTAGAACCTTGAAATCCAATGTAAGAATATACTTGCTCTCCCTTCAAAGTTGAGCACACACATAGCTTGACATAGCTGAAAGTGGAGGTTCCGTTTATGTTGATTTGTTACATTAGAAGTTATGTGCCAGTAAGCTCTTTCAGATTGTAGATATTTTATTGATCGAACACCAGCTGTAAGGAAGTAATTGCATTTTCCTGGTGTGAACTACACCTATTGATAGTGTAATTTACATTGCGCAAGCATTTCAACAAAAGTTGGTGATACATGAGGATCGAGACAATTTCTTCATTGATGATCATCTGCTCCTGAGGACTGTTTGTATTCAGCTAAAGTTATGTCACGTCTTTACACCTTATAATTTGCATGTCAAAAGTGATTTACTTCATAAGCACCTCCCATTAATTGCAGCAGTCTATGCAAAATATCTTGAAGGAAACGATCTTTTCCTAGTTTGCATGAAATGTTTTCCAACAACATGTATCATATTATAGTAGCCTTAGTTTATCTAAGCCATTTTTTTTTTTGCGCAAAAGAAGTTTATGATTTAGGAAGAAGTTTATAAAGTAAAGTTGAAAGCTTCAGTCCTGCTAAAGAGCTTCAGAAGTTCCAAATAGCATACTTGTTTAAGCATCATGAACTCCTAAAGTAGATAATTATGACAATGAGATGTACTAAATAAACAATGATAACAGGAATTCTAGTATGAAGTGTGGGATAGTGAGTACTCTTTTCTAAGAAGAAGACAAATGCCATTTCTTTGTATTTCACTAATATCTTGAGTTTGTTTAAATTGTATAGCAGTTTTTACTTCCTTTCTATGATTATATCACAATGTTTCTTATATTTATTTCTATAGGCTGCTGATGGTCATGAAAGGGACTGCAATTCGCAGATCCTTCCTTGCTCCTCTCTTTGCTCTTCAAGCTCTTCTAAGTATCATCTCATGGATCAAGTAAGCTTCACGTACCACTAGCTGTAGTCACACTCAACATGTCTCGGCATTTTTCAAGAATATGTGCTATGATGTCTTAAAATTATCATATTAGCAGTTTTACCTAAATGATTTGTACCTCTCTGCTCTTCTCTCTCTATTTTGGAGTTTCCTGCATAAACATATTAGCAGTTGGACCTTGATGGCAGGGGTGAGAGTGGTGCTTGGACTGCTTTTATTGGAATTTTAGTTCGCCTGTTCTATTTTATTCCAGGTAAGCCTCACTCAGCCAACTTAGTGCTTATAGCAAATTTACGCATTTGATGATGGACATAAAGAGGATAAAGCTAATCACATATATAGGCTTCCAAAACGAACTTCTCATGAATTAACCCACCAGAACTGACATCCTAACCATACGCTAATTCCTATGCTGGATTGTCTGCTATCTTCATTTTTGGAAAATGCGTAGGTTCTTAACATTATACATGTTTCCATGATTTGTTCAGGTGAACTAGAGCTTCCTTTCTAACATTGCTACTGGTGCTCGTTGCTCCATATCAGGCAATGAATCTGAGGTGAATTGGTGGCTTCGAACTCTGTATTTTCTCTTTTTGTGCTAGCTTTAACTAAGCAATATCTTCCTACTTGATTTAGCATTTTGATTATATGTGAAAGCTTTCATAGGCTGTATAAATCCATGACTAGGAGCTGCTGTGTGCAATACTTAGTGAATAGTTTCTTCCTAACAAAATAAACAAAGGATGACAACCTTTACTAGCATCTCCTTGAACAGAGGAAGTCAAGCTGGTGCTATCATTTCTGTGGCGATTGCTGGATTTTTTACTTTTCAACACTTTACCAGGGGAAGCTTACGCAGGGCATTTGATCAACGATCCATTATCGCGACTATAGCTATCATCTGCATTACTGTAGTCCCCTGTTTGTTCTTGTTCTGATGCTCTCATGGATCTGTATCATGGTCTCTGCATCACATTGGTAAAGATGTTGGAAACTTGTGTGGACTGAGGGAGGACGAGATAACAAATGAAATTAAAGATGATGTGTATGTAGAAATTATAAAGAATGTAAGTGATGACATTAACTGTACATAGCGCTTCTTCTCTTTTCACGCAAATAGAAGTGATCGAGTTGGATTGAGTGATTAATCCTTTTCTATATCAAAATTCTAATTCTATCTTGGTGCTAGGTTTTATACAGTTTTCTCTAGTCTGTGTTACAAGGTGCACTTGAATGCAATCGTGAATTTTTGCAGAATATAACATGAAATGTTAGTAGAATGATCACAAACTTTTTAAGTTTTCTGCTATGAAGTGGCTGTCAGTGAAGTACATACTATATGCAAAGAATGTTATTCTACTATAACAAATAGAAATTCATCAACTAAAGAAAACGTATTTATTTTCTAGTCTTACGGCAAAAACAAATATTGCTATACTGCTACTGTATCACCTATTTTCCTAGGCAGTTATAGCTTCTATGCATCTCGCTAGAGGCATTTGATTTTGCATTTCTCAATACTGTGAAGAGCGTATAGGTTTTGATTCTCCACTATTTATGTCAACTCTCCACAAAAGGAAAACAACGTACATCTTTGATCCTGTAAAGCACAGATGAATTGCCTTTTCGCTTCTTTCCAGCCAGAATTTGAATTTCTATCTCTGGAGTCTCAATGCATTCAGGGAAGCGAGTACGAAAAAGGAGCTTGCGAAGAGTGGTAAGCTTGCAGGCTTTGAACCAGAGCTGCCTATTCCTGGTGGAATAGAGCCAAACACGGTAGAGCCTGAGCTGGTAGGATTCGTCGTGTTCAGCATGGACGAGCTTATGCTGCCAAAACATAATACGCTGCTATTAGCTACATTCCAACACTTTCAGAAATTATGATCCTAATAGTAGTATAACCAAAGGTGACTGATCCTTACCTTGTTGAAGGGTATGTACATGTAGGCGTGCCTGCATAAAAACACAAGAAATTTCTGATCCAGAATTAATATATACATAAAAGCGAAAGTTCACTACGAAAATTATTCCTGAAAAACTTACTTGGATCAATATTGGTGATAACAGCAGTTCCTCCAAAATCACAACTAGTAGGTACTGGATTCTTCTGATAATACTCATTGAATGCATATGTAGCATGGTCTCTTATAGTGTTAGGATTATAACAGCTTCCTCCTGTCTGGATTGCAGAACAATCTGCTCCACCATAGCCGCAAGAGTAATCCAGAGCTACTTGCAGCGCTGCCTGTGATGCACTCTGGCTTGCAATACACCAGCTTTGACCTGATGATGAGCCAGCTGTTGCTGGAGTTGAGTAAGTGTTTCCACCAGGCGTGAAAGTTGGAGTTGTTGGATTCATTGCAGGGTTCTTGACTGGATCGTTTGCAGGGTAAGAGTATGCAGGAGTTGTTGGATTGGTTGAAGGGTTCGGAACAGGATTGTTTGTAGGGTAAGTGTATGGAGGAGTGGTTGTTGTTACAGATGGATTTCCTCCTCCTGGGTAGTAAACTGGGACTGTTGTTGTTGGAGTTGAAATGTCTCTCTGGCTCAGATGTGTTATTGTGATTGCATTAGAAAAATAAGAACTACTACTGCTCTGTTGAATGCTTGATTGTGTTGGTTGTGATTCCAGCTTTCTACCATATGTTCCTGATAAATTCCATGAAGCAATGATGTTAACACGAAGAAATTCAGATCAACTTTTCGCAATTCTCAGTCTTGCTGTAGGAACTTTTATCACATAAGCACTTCTAAGTTCTTGAAGTTGAAGGTATTCCCCAGCTTTGTTGCAAGAAAGGAAAATTACACTGACCTGAAGAACAGAAGCAAAGACCCAGAAGAAATAATAACATGAGATAGCGTAAAAACATCGATGCCATCTCTCCCAACTTCATCACAATAATGAAGAACAAGAAGAAGAAGAAGAACTCACAAGCAAGAGGTTCTGCTTCCGAACAAGAGAATGACAATGCAATGTTGTATAAGACTCAGGAAAAGAGAGAGCTTTTTGGCATAAACTGTTGCTATATATTGAACTGTTGGGAGAGAATCAAATTTCCTTGATGGATGTAAGAAGGAACGAGGAAATGGTGAACGAGAGGAAGGGAATAAAAGGAAACTTGGGAATTGAGGATGACAGAAGCTTTTGGTTGTTGCAAGCAAGAGCAAGCACGCAATCTAATTGCAGGTGTTCGGAAAAAGACCAAAAGCAGAAAAAGGTGATGGTTGGAATTTTAACCTTTGTTTTTTTTTTCTGCGGAGCACAACATGATCATGTCTAATGATGCCTGTGATGATGACCATCATAGTTGTTAAAATGTTGTTGATGATGTAGTAGTGGTGGTGTGGAGGAACCTTTATTTCTTTCTTTTTCTTTTTTTGCCTCCGGCAGTTATTTTATACTTATAAATAGAAGAAAATGATTCGGTTTATGTATTCCAGTTTCCATTCAGATCGAATATTTGATAAAACATTAGACTTGCTCGAACTAGTTTAAATTGCTTAGGATTTGTTTACTTTACCATGAGTATTTTCAGAGATTATTTTCTTTCATCAAAAGTTATTTGCAATAAATTTATAAATTTATTTTTAAAATTTTATTTTTTGATAATTTATTTTTTACTTATTTTTTGAAAATTATTTTTAATGGCGTGCTACCATGTAGCTTAAACAATCTAGGCGCTCTTTATAAGAGTGGTTAATGTGTGCGAAATCCCAAAGATCAAGATCAAAAGTTCTCTTATTAAGTATCGCTCACATTAACAAATCTAATTCAATTTTAGAGCATCCTTATTTAACTTAAAGTATAATTGATCATACTCTAAATAAACTAGGATATTTTAAGATTAATTCAGAATACCTTAAAGTTGAAACTCAAAAGGTGTGTAAGAGTGCACCGCAACAAAATCCAAAATAACTAGGTCTTCACTTGAAATTTTATTCTTATCACAAAATCAGTTATAATTTGTCATGATTAGCAATCGAACACATTCTCACAATTAAGAATATTACTAGGAGTGAAGGTCCCACAATTCTCTTTCTATTTTCTCTGTAGTGGTTTTTTTTTTTTAAAATTTCTTTTCAGATTCTTGATCACTCAAAAGTTCTCTAGGATTTTAATTTTTGTAGCACTTGTATGATGTGCAACACCTAGAAGAACAACTTGAGAATAGAGGAAATCAAGAGAAGAGGCGGACAAACAAATATGCATAGGAGTGTCTCATATATAAAGTCACTTTGCATACAATATGAATGCATACATATAGAAATTTCGATATGTAGCTCAAATGATCAGGAAGCCAGCTCTCGGCCTAACCCGTAGGCAACCCAAACAGATCAATCTATAGCATTATGGCTGAGGAAGATGATGCTAGCCATTTGGCAACTTGGCGAGTGATGGGAGCAATTATAGTAGTTTGAATAATCAAGCGGTGAGATCATTGGGAATTGGCGGCCAATTAGAGATCATGAAGGAGATCACTGACGATCGCAAAGGTAACGATGCTTTGAGAGTGGAGCTCGCTGATCCGGCTGTTATAACGAAATGATTGTAGCGAATAGATTGCACTAATACAATAAGCAGATCCGTGTTGGGTCAAGCTGAGTTGCAAGCAGTACTTGGGCGGAGATGACCACAGATTGCAACGGCAATGCAGGCATAGAGCACACAAGAGAGGCAATGGTGAGGGTAAGGCGCGGGGCACATGAGCGCAAGCACGTGCAGTTGTAGGTAGCATAATTGATATGTGCCGCACATATTATGTTGTGTTCTTTTGGACTGAAAGTGAGTTATTAAAAAGTAAGTTATTATAAATAGTGTTATCAGAAATGAGTTTAATTTGTGTGTTCTTTTGTAGAAAGAGGTGAGTTTAAAGTGATTTATCATGTTCTTTGTATAACTGAAAGTGAGCTGAAAGGATTTTTTAGTAAAAAAGAGCGAGTTGTAAGAGTGGGAAGAACACACTTTACACAGTGTTTGGATTACAAGTACACAAAAGAAAGGGAGAAGAAGGAAAAATAATTCCCCTCCTTTGTGGGTGTTTGGATTAGAGTTTACTGTTAGGAGTGAAGGAGAATGGGGGACAGAAGGGGAGAAAATATGCACTGTTGAGTGGTATTTGCGTTAACCGGAGAGAATGAAACGCACAACGTTTCGTTTCTTAATTTTCCCTCATTCTGCCATAGCTTTCTTTCTCTCATTTTCTTCACGCCACCGCTCGCGTATAGCTTCCGGCTACCACGATCTCCCTCCAGTGCCATCGAATCGACTTCCAGTTTCGATAGCAGTAGTCGGTCAATATCTCTTTCACTTTTTCGATAAAGCAGGTGAGTTTCTTTGGTATGTGTCCTGTTCCAAATTTGTAGATTTCATTATTTCTTTTTTCTTAAAGAAATTTTTGGTCATATGTTTTTGGAGTTTGTTCTGCTTTTATTTTTGTAGGATTGTTGTTCCGATTTTGTAATTGATCTGTTTTTTCTCTTTTTTCATTTCTTTTAATTTTTCTTCTTGTTTGCTTCATGATTTTTCTGTATTTGTTTGGTTTTTCTTTTTTGTTAATACTTTTTAGAAGTTTTAGTCTAAGCTGATTCTTGTTTCTTGCAGGTTCCTTTGTCTATTTCTCTTTTTTATTTTTTTTATTTTTCTTATCTAAGATTTTTTCTCTTCTTTTTCAAAATCTTTTTTCTCTCCAACATTGCCGGCTTTGATCAAGGAGGGATCTTTTTTTTTTCCTTTCTTTATTTCTTCTTTCAAATTTTATTGATATATCTGTCAATTTTGGGTCTACTATGGTCTGTAACATGCTTCCTTTGAGATACAGAAGTAACCAAGTTCATTGATAAAGAAGTAACCAAGTTCTTAAATTAAATTTTTTTTATTTCCTTGATAATGGATTTTTAGTCTCAACATATAGCATGGTGGTCTGTGATTTGATGCTATAAGCTTTACTGAACTTACTTCGGACTTGCTTCCCTTTTTTATCGATGTTGTGGGCAATATTTTCTAGAGAAAAGTTATTTAGTGCATTTTTTAGAGAGATGTAAGAATCACTTTCTATTAGAAGCTAAAGAAGATGTTTGGTTGCGTCTTAATCCACAATTTCCAACTTCTAAGTGTAGATTCTGTTTTAAAAAGATATCTGGTAACGTTTCTGATTATGGATTCTAGCAATTTAAACTCAAGAAAAAATTTAGAATCTAATCAATAAGGGGAATCAAGATTCTAGATTTTAAATTCTGATTCTCAAAGTAAACCTTCAATTTCTGTTTTCATTTCCATGAGACTTGTTGGAGGAGTTTTTTTTTTTAAATTTTTTTGTTTTGAGAACCTATTTATTGAAGGAGTGAATTTACATAGAAACACATCTTGCATGAGTTTTTTCGATGAGAGCTGGATAATATATGATGAATACTTTAATGAAATGCAAGAGCATAAGTGGACACACCATGCTGTAGGAAACTCCCCTCATAAAAAAAAAACACTCAAGCTCATGCTGTCTGTAGACTCTGCTGTAGAAAAAATTTTTTTGTGACATATTTTTTTCAAAAAAAAATTGTTCATTCAAATTCTGTAGACGCTGTTGTAGGAAACTCTCCCCTCCAAAATAATGTATGTTGTTTGAAGAATCTTTTTACTGAGGCATGTGTTTTTTCTTTTTTTGAAAAAGTTGTTCATTCAAATGCATAGGAAGCTTGATCTGAATGAATCAGAATTTCATTATTTCAACTGGTTAAGAATTTTTTTGAACAGCCTGCTGTAGGATATGTTGCTCTTTAACTATTTGAACTAGTTAGGATATGTTATCCTTGAACTATTTGAACTAGTTAGGATTCTCTAGACTCTGTTATAGAAAACTCCCCTACTCTTCAAAACAAACTCAATGATGCATGCTGTCTGTAGACCCCGCTGTCCTCATTTTCAGTTGTTGAGATGAGCTTATAAGTTTTGATGTTTCTTACATTGAATGCTCTTGTTGATTATATTATTATTGTACACTATTTGTTAAAGTAGCTTGTTAAATTCAATTTTTGCAGTTTGGCTTCATATACATAATGGATGATAACTTGATAAGACTCTATATGTTGCATTATGCTGTGGCATTTTTTCGTTTTTATTGTTATCCATTGGGTGATGTTTCAAAACCCACTTAAGAGAAAGATAATTGAACTTGGTGGTGTTGTTGAGGAAGAAAGAGAAAGGATTCGACGTGCAGTACTTAGTTCCATTTTGAATGAAGCTAGATATTATCGTATATGTCGAATGAGTCCATCAGCATTTACAAAATTGTGTGACATGTTAGTAACATATGGTGGTGTTCGATCTATACACGGCGAAATAGTATTGGAGAATAAGTTATTAGTTTTATGTGCATTGTTGGACAAAAGCTAAGAAATAGTTTAGCACAAGATATTTTTCAGCGTTTCGGAGAGACTATTAGTCGTCACTTCCACAGTGTATTAAAAGCCATCATAGAATTAGAGAAAAAGTTGGTGCAACAGCCTGATGGATCACGAGTGCATGCAGAAATATATAATAGTCATAGATACTACCCGTATTTCAAGGTGAATATAATATTCTAACTCATATTTATAATAATTTTATATTAGATAACTTATTAACTAATAAGTGCTAATGTTAGGATTGTGTTGGTGCAATTAATGGAACATATATTCGAGTTAAGGTTACCTCAAGAGATGCTCCTAGATATCGTGATAGAAAGGAATATCCTACATAAAATGTGCTTGCTGTTTGTACTTTTGATCTCAAATTCACATATATTTTAGCCGATTGGGAAGGATTAGCATCAGACTCTAGAATTTTAAAAAGTGCATTAAGAAGACACATTCCACTACGAATACCACAAGATAATCACTAATGAATATAAATATAAATAAGTTGTTCATTAATATTTTGGTGACATATTTTGATATGTTAATTTTAGAAAAATTCTATCTTGTCGATGCTGGTTTCATGACAACGAGTGGACTAATTACACCTTATAGGAGGGTCAGGTATCATTTACGAGAGTATTTATCAAATCCATCAAGAAACTATCGAGAATTATTCAACGTTCGATATGCATCATTGTGTAATACAATTGAAAGAGCGTTTGGCATACTCAAGAAACGGTTCCCAGTTATATCAAGTTCGGATGAGCCGTTTTTTGGTGTTGAAATCCAAACAAAAATCATATTGGCATGTTGCATTATACATAACTATATTATAAATGAAGATCTAGATGATGACCTTATTAGGAAAGTAGATGAGGAGCTTGCCAACCAACCAACTGCAGCCAACACTCATTGTGATGATGATGGTCACAGTGAAGACACACAACGAGGAAAGTTAATTAGGGATCAAATTGCTCAAATTATGTGGAGGGATTACACTATATAGTAGTATCTTATTATATGTATCTTTTAATAGTATTATTCCTATGATGTTTACAAAATGTTAACTATGATGTATGAATTATATTATTGACTTTTGTATATGATTGACATTATGTTTCCTACGTGTGACATCATACATTTAGATATTGCTTACTATTTTCACCACTTGATAAATTAATTTTTTTATTGTATGTGTTTTTCTGTATGGATATAAAGACGTCAAAATATCATTAAAGAGGAAGGCAAGTGTTGGGAGCCAAGTTCATCTTTTATGGACTTCGGTTATGGATGATGCTCTTGTTGATGCTTTACTTCATCAAAATGATATGGAAAATCAGGTTAACGGAACCTTCACGACACACGCATATGATATTGTGCTAAAAGAGATGAAAGAATTATGTTCAGATAAAGCATTAGATAAAGACAAACTTCAAAGTCGTATTAAGTACATTAAAAAAAAAATTGCTCCAGTATGGGACCTATTTAAGGGTGGTCTTAGTGGATTTGTTTGGAACCGTACTACGCGCAAATTTGATGCTAAGCTTGCTATTTGGAAAGAATTGATTCAGATATATTTTTCTTCAATTATTCCATTTGAAAATGTATAGACTTGTATATTCTTTTATTAAACTCGTCTTCTAATAATGTGATTTTGTTATTTCAATTGTAGCACAATCTTGAAGCTGCTGAATGGAGAAATAAGTTATTTTCTCTTCCTTATGATAAATTGAGTATCGTGTATGGAGGCGATAGAGCTTCGGGATATAGAGTTGTTAATTTTGTTGAAATAAGAGATATTTTGAATAGGGAGCAATCTGGAAACAGAACTCAAGAAATAGATGAATTTGTTTCTGAAAATCGCGTTGATTTAAAAGATTTTCATGTCAGAAATCAGGATACTAAAAGACAATCAACACATGCATCTGTTGATCTCCACTCACAAACTATGGGGGGTACTTCGTCTAGGATTAGGAAATCAAAATCAAAAGAAGTACGAGTACTGCCATAGATAAAATGACTGATGCTATTGTACAAATTGCTCAAGTTATTACCAACTTTGTCTCAGGTAAGGAAACTCTTCTAATATTAGGTGATGAAATCGTTATTCTTTTAAATGAATTTGGGTTTGAAGGTCATCTTCGTCGACAGTGTTATCTTTTTTTATGAGAAATCCTGCGGAGTTAAGATCATTACTGCAATTTTCAATAGAAAAACGTAAGAAACTTTTGTTGTCGATGATGTCACTTGATTAATCATGTTGATGTTGTATTTGTAGTAATTAGTGCTAGTAGTTTGTTCGGGTGTAGTGAAAACCTTGTTCAAGTTGAAGTCATGTTGATGTAGTATTACTTGCTATTGTATTATATATTATTAATATTTGTAGTAATTATGTACTATTATATCATGTTATTGTATCACGTGCTATTGGTGTTTGTATTATGTTAATGATGTCACTTGCAACTATAAGATCGTGGCTTATAGCTTGTTCTTATTAATGATATTAAAGTAAATTTGGAAACATTTTTGAATTGACTGTTTTTAATTTTTAATGACAGTGGCTGAGTTGAAGAAAATTTTCTTAGTATTTGCGCAAGATGAAAAGTAAGATTTAAAATTTCGAACATAAAAGTAAACAAAATTAAGCATTTTTGTCTTTTTCTTTCAATTATTACAAAAAATTACATATACAAGAATATTTTTGTCTCTTTCTTATAGTTCTTCTTCCGTTCCTCTTCTAATTCAAATATAATTTACTCTTATACTTCTTCCCTTTTACTAATTTATCCAAACACCATCACAGTTTTTTTCTTCCCTTGCTTTTTCTTCTTTTACTATCTTTTTCTTTGTTTGTACTTCCACTTCCTATGAACCCTTCATCCAAACACAACCTTAAAGGGCCAAATGAGGTCCAGCTTGATTAGCTTGCTTTAATGTAGCTTATATGTAAGCTAACTGCGATTAAGTTGAAAGAGCTCCCAAAAAACTACACGCAAGATAGCTCCTAGGCACCAGGCTCTTGCATCTGCATCATCCACCAATGCCGAGGTGTCTTTACTCCTGCACCAAGGTAACTGTCATATGTAAGGGAGTGTGGGGCAAGCTTGCAGCTGGAAGAATTAAGTGATGTGAAGGTACCTCAACGCAGTAATCGTAGGTTGGTTCAGCAATATAAGTGGTGTTGGCTGCCAAGGGTGAGGAGCTACATCCAAGTGATAATGCCTGCATGCATAGAATAAAGAGTTTTAAGTCCATTAGGAAGTCTATTCATTAGGAGAGTTGTATCTCAGTAGGAGTCCTTGTGGCATTAGAATTGCCAAACAGTCTTGTAGCAGCTCTAGAACTCTGTGAGTGGGATTCAATAGCTTTAAATAAGAAGTGCAGGCACTTCATAGGGTATGCAAAAAGACTTTATTTTCCAGTTTTACTATTCTTTAGCAATTACATTGTCATCATTAGCATATCACACGCTTGCGCGATTTGAGTGATCTAAAACCGTAACATCATATCTCGTTCCCATATGATGCCGCACACCCTGAGACGGTCATTGGGATTTGCATTCGTAACATTGTAGACATTTATCTTAGCATCTCCTAGGAAGCATAAACTTATTAGGGCCAAAAAGATTGGTTCAGGTTTGCTCTTTGGTTTGTGATATCTAAACCTTCTGCTAGACTCATTGGACAAAAGAAGGCCCTTTTTATTTCAATTGAAAGCACAAAATATAGCAGGATCAAATTTGATACGTTGATACAAATATTGTAGCATCATTAAATATTGTTTAAATAGTTCAATCAAAGTGAATATAGAACAGGTTGATATGATAAGAAATCAAAGTAGGTTAATAATAAGGATTAGCATGATTCATATAGAGAATCGAATTCTAGGAACATACGCAGCCGAAAAACTTGCTCACAGAAAGAAGTAACTTTGATATAGAAGCTCATGGAAATAAGCTTGGCGCGCAGCAATTAACAAGATCACTATGGAAAGAAAAAACCTATTATCTATGAGACTATGCATCTAGATTAACTATAATATGTTACTATATAACAAAGTCTATGCGATTATGCTGCTTAGGAAAGCTCAATATGTAACCAAACTATTGTAGCAAAGCAAATTATCTAATCGTATATAACATCTTGTAGAAAAGATCCTTTGAACCAGCAGCACACTGCCAAACCAAAATTTTGATCTTGACATTAGTAAGTTTAAGAATGCACTGACATCTTACACTCTTTAAATCAGACAACGCATATAATTTACAAAGTAAAATGTGCTAATTATAAATGAAACTAACATAACACTTGCAAGCGGTTTACTCACTTTGTCTACTGTTGGAAATGCCACCAATGAGGTAAATGTACACTATAATTTGTAACTTGTTAGCATAACTCTTCATTTTCTCAGACATTTGCTTTCTTTGAGCCATTAGTCTTTCCTTCAACTTCTTACTCGCTTCAAAGTTTGCCTTCCACTTTAATGCTTTCCAGATAGAAACCTTATAAGACAGGTTAGCTGATGAACATTTGTAACAAAAGGTAAAAGAACTATTAAATACACAATCCTGAACCTACTTAAAACAACGATCAAGTTTTATCGTCAGCTTGACACATTCTCCGAAGACTTTCCAATTAGATGTTCCGCGTGGCATATCCGAAAGTGCCTATGAACAAACTAAAAAATCAGTCGTTTCTGAGAACAAATAAGGGTAAGACAACTAAAAACACATACATAAGGGACACAATGGGAAAGAGACTTTCAGTCATATGTCTACTATATCATGTCTAATGAATACAAAAACATCAAATTCCTTGTTCAGATGATTATTGTTTTATGTTTGTATTTATGACTATGTTCATGAACCGGTGCCGTTTAACCTCTCATAACAAGTAAGGTCATCAACACCAATTTCAGCATATTGTAATAAAAAAGAAATGTAACCAAAGAATGTATGATGTAGAAGCAGTTAACTGATAAACATACTTCAGTGGGCAGTGGATGCCTGTGTAGAGACTGTGAATAGAAATATGGCACAACTCTAAATCAAACAAAAATTTAAGAGATGCACAACTTTACAAAATGCTATAATATATCACAATTGAGTAACACGTAATGTTTCTGATTGCTTAGAATGGCAATATAATCACATTGAATCCATAGTTGTAAAAACCGGTTCGGACATTGAACCGAAAAACTGTTCGGATCAACGGGTTGAACCGTTATATTAAAAATATCAAAATATTAACGGTTGCATGAACGCTTATTATTTTTCTTTGTTAGAAAGTATAAAAGAAAATTAAACTAACAAAAATATATAGAAAAACAAAAAATATTTTAAATAATAAATTTTAAAAGAAATTTTTTGTTTTGAATAATTTTATTATTTTTCTTACAATTTAATAGAATTAGTAATATAAGAACTTAAAAATCACTAATAATAAATATTTACAAATAAAATATAACAAACTTATTTTTTTGCATTATCACATCCAAATGTAAAATCTAAACTATATATTATATTTCAATATAAGGCTACTAATAATTATTTTTGTATCAATATATCACAAATTTAAATTTTTTAAAATTTAATTTAATCCTGTTTGACCCGGGCAAGCGGGTCGGAGCGGGTCAAAATAGGTCGAAACGGATCGATTGTATAAACGGTTTTATTACAAATCCGGACCGATTTATGCTCTGGTCGACGATTTTCGGGTCGATCCGGACGGGCCGGTCCGGGTTTTACAATTATGATTGAATCACTTGTGAGTGATTTGCAGCTTTAGGTATGAGTGTCCAGCAAGCAGCCAATCAAGCTTTTACACGAGTTACTATTCCTATCAAAGACTAAAAACAAACTCTTCAAAATGCTAAATACTAACCTGGAAAAAGGTAGCAATTTATTTTAGAATATCATAGCAATTTATATATCAATAAATAAACTAAAAAACAACGCCTTTCAAGTTCATGCATTTCGCCCAGTTCCTTCAAATCTTTGAACCATTCCAAAGACAAAAAATTGAATTATTCCAAAGACTAAAATTGAGAAGCCCTAATAGTAATTTGGTATATTTAAACAAAAAAGGGTTATAGAAAGTAAATTTTGAAAAATTGAATTAAAAAATATTCAGTAAAAAGTGTTAAGTATCCAAAATCTCTTTGCATACAATATAGGCCGCGCCGATGCAGCTGGTCCAAATAGATCAGTTCAAAAATTAATCCTATTTAAGTGAGCTACTTATAACCATAGTTGTAAGACTCTGGATCGATCCGAAAATCGTCGACCAGGACGGTAAATCGATCCGAATTTGCAAAAATATCGTTTATAGGTTTGACCCGTTTTGACCCCTTTAATCCGATCGACCCGACCGGCGAGTCAAACCGGGTTGAATAAAATTTTTAGAAAATTATCTAGAAAAATTTTAAATTGATGATATATTTAATGCAAAAATAATTATTAATAGCCCTATGTTAAAAAATAATATGTAGTTTAGATTTTGCATTTGGATGTGATAATGCAAAAATATAATTAATTATGTCTTATTTATAAATATTAATTATTAGTGATTTTTAAAATTTTTATATTGTAAAATATTTAGAATCAAATATGTATACCTAAAAAAATTACTTATATCTTTTTTATAATTTATCTATTTTATGATTTTATCTTTTTCTAAACTCCTAATTTCTTTAAATATTTCTCATTATAAATTTTCGTTGTTATTATTATTGTTAGTGGTGGTAATATTATGGTGGCAATATTTTAATTTTCGCTGTGATTATTATTGCTGTTGTTGTTGATAATAATGCCATAATAAAAAAGTCTAATTTTTTGTTATGATTGCTACTGCTATTATTATTCATAGTGCTAAAATGACAGTAGATTTTTTATTGTGATTGTTATTATTATTAATTTAAAATACTTTAATATTATTGATCCAACAGGTTTGACCGGTTGATCCATCGATCGTGATCTATAATTTTTCGATTCGATGTCCGATCCGATTCTTACGACTATGCTTATAACAAATTAAATATTGGTGGAAGATGGTATGCAATAGCTGCGGAGTTGATGCTGTACTAGCGATGCGGTACAGCATGCAAGAGTTGCCTTGTGTAAGAGGCAAAATGTTACGTACGTGTTGCTATAGACAACCACGAGTGCGCGTTGCATGTGGTGTGTTTGATAATTCTGTATGCTACTTATTTTTCAAGTATATTTTTCTTTCGATAATAGAATATTAATTGTTATTCCGAGCGGAGAACAAAGTATTATTATTAGTGGATTGTTTTTTATTCCATCCGTAAAATTTTTTTTCGAAGCAGTGAGAGTTCTTTTACGTAAATTATTTTGTTCTATCTTGTGTATTAATTGTCACATATTTGTCGAAAAAATTCATATATTTTTATTCGTAAATTATACCCAACGTCACCTTATTTATCGGTTTCCACATTCCAATTATTAGAACGGGCATTTAAGCATATCAATATCCTCCAGAAACCGCACGTTGCGTAACTCGAGCAATTCTCCAACGAAATAAATAAACTAACTAATTAGAAAATTAATTCATTTCAAACCTTCCATTTTCATCATTGCCTGCTTCTTCCTTCTGCAGCGCGCCGCCGTCGCCAGCCATGTCCACCGCCACAAACGTCGCCTCCGGAAACAACTACGAAAACTACAAGAACAAGAAAAAGAAGAACACGTGCCGTGATTACCTTATCCAACCTTTCGGTTGCATGCTTGCAGTCAACCCAACAACATTTTCCATTCTCGCCCTCAGCTCTAACGCTCCTTCTCTCCTCGGCATCTCTCCGGCGAACTCTTCTTCTTCTCTACTCCTTACCGACTCTCGCTTTCTCTTCACAGACGGTGATAATCTATTTAACAACATCTCGATCAAAACCCCCATCGTGGTTCACTCTAAAACTCCCAAAAGACAACGCTTCTACGCTCTCTTCCGTTCAAACATTTGTAAATATCGCAACTTTTTAAACATCGACCTTGAACCAGCAATGCAAGTACCCGAAATGTTGAAACTATGCCGTATAAGCTTGCCGCAAAAGCAGTTTCACGGCTCACTCCTTTTCCTGTGGTGGTGACATCGCAGCTCTATGCGATGCAGCCGTTGAGCTCCTCCAGAGAATTACCGGGTATGAGCGCGTGATGATTTACAGGTTTCATCCTGATGGCCATGGTGAAATTGTTTCAGAAATCCGGCGGGAAGACCTTAAACCGTTTCTCGGTCTTCATTATCCAGCGACTGATATCCCTGTTTCCCCAAGAAATTTGTTCTTGCAGTATAGAACTAGGATGGTTGTTGATTGCTATGCAGAACCTTTGCCTATAATTCATGACTGCGAGATTGATGAATCAGCAATGGATTTGACTGGATCAACGCTTCGTGCGCCACATGCATGTTATGCAAGGTACATGGCCAACATGGGCTCAGTTGCCTCTTTAGTGATCTCAATTGTTGTTGAGAACACTGGTGTCTCTGGGTTACTTATTTGCCACCACAAAAGGCCTCGGTTCATTTCATTGCCAGTTCGAAACGCATGTGAATCTCTGGTGCGAGCGCTGGGTGTCAAGATTGACTTGGAAATGCAATTGGCTTTGGCATTAGCAGCGAAGAAGATGTTGAAGAACCAGAGCTTGTTGTGTGATCGTTTGATCAGAGATTTTCCTCTCGGTATGGCGAATGAGCAATCCCCTAACATGATGGACCTTGTCGAATGTAACGGAGTAGCAATTTGGTTTAATGGCAATTGCTGTAGGTTAGGATTGACACCCAGTGAGGGGAAGATAAGAGACATTGCTAAATGGCTACTGGATAACTACAATGACAGTTCTGATTTGTTTTTGACTGAGAGTTTGACTGCCTCTAGTTATCTAGATGCAGCTTTTGTTGAAAATGGTGTTTGTGGAATGGCTGCAGCCCAGGTTGTGGGAGAGAATTTCTTGTTCTGGTTTCGGTGTGAAGTCAGAAGGGAGATCAAATGGAGAGGAGCTATGCATCTTGAAGAGGTTAAGGACAATATAGAGATAACAAGTCCAAGGCTTTCTTTTAAGGTTTTGGTTGAAGTGGTGAAGGATAGGAGTCTCCCATGGGAGGCTTCTGAACAAAATGCTATAAGATGCTTTCAAATAATAGTTAGAGGTTTGTTCATGGGTGCTAAATATCAGATGATTCATGCATTTCATAATGAGAATGAAGGAACAGATGAGCTCCGTTTATTTGCCAGTGAGATGGTAAGGTTGATTGAAACTGCTAAGGTGCCAGTTGTAGCTGTTGTGCAGATGGTTTCATCAATGGCTGGAATGCTAGGATTGCTGAGTTAACAGGTTTATCGGCTGCAGAAGCTAGGGGGAAATCACTGATTCATGAGCTTATCCGTGAGGATTGTCATAAGCTTGTGACCTCCATGAGCCTTACAAGGTATATAATCAGTTGCAATGCTCCATGTCTACGTCAACAATTGTGAAACATTTAAATTTAAATATGCTCTTAAATGCTCCTACATAGAATTTTGTCATGTAAAGCTTACCAATTTTTCATAATTTGGGTTCGTATAATATTTTCACATTTTCGTCTTTTCACATCCATGCACATCAAATTCTTCTCGTCCAGTCTTATTAGCAACATTCTTTGATTGATTTAACTGTATCATGCTATGCAGGGATAGAAGATAACAGCATTGAGATGAAATTGACAGTATTTGGTACTCACAAGAACTCAACCATAACAATGGTGGCCAATGCCTGTTCAAGTAAGGACTGGAATGACAATTTTGTAGGAGTATGCTTCATAGGGCAAGATGTTACTGCAGAGAAGGCACTGGTGGATAAGTTAATTCATTTGCAGGGAGATTATGAGGCTATCATACGGAATGCTAGCCCATCTCTACCTGCATTATTTGCTTGAGACAAGAATACTCGATGTTCAGTGGAATGCAGCAATGGAGAGGCTAACAGGCTGGACAAGAGACGAGGTTACATGTAATGCTACTACTGCTGCATATGAGAAGCAGCTTATGAAAATTTTATGTGATATTGATCTCTATGGTATAGACACATGTAATGCTGCTGAACTGAACACGAAATATCCCTTTTCGGTGGATCATCAAGCCATTGTATAGTGAAATAGAAGTTTTTGTCTGGTAGGTTTATTTCTTTGTCCTCATGATGCACTAATAACTCTCTCTTTATATTGTGTAGTTTGTGAATCATAATTGACTATTTTGATTATTGAAAAGATATGTTAATACTAGAATTCTTATAGCAATTAAGCAATTCACATCTTATGCAAATCCATTCACAGATGCTTAATTGGTTGCCTACTCTAGTAAGTGACTTGTTGTAGGTTGTCATTTCTTCTGCAGTGTCTTTTAGCTGAAGTTGAAGCAATATTCATGCTACTTGAATGACTTTTTCTAGGGCATCGCTCTTCTATCCTGATGCAATCATGTAAGGACGTCTGAAGAAGATAAATCCAGTTCTATTCTGGTTTTTACACTCATAGTAGTATGTTGATTATTTCTTCTCTAGCTATGCTGTTTGTCCAATAGGGTAACAGCAATGTAATCTCCATTTTGTAGTAATTTTCTGACAAGTATGTTCTTATGGCAACCATATCAAATGATCATTTACTGCTGTTACAGGAAAATGGAGATTGACTTGTCTGGGTCTGCTATTGAAGGTATTGCACATGTTCTATGTTTAAGCCAGGTACTGTCTGTGCTTACAGAACAATCTATATCTAAATATATGATGGAAGAATCGAAGTCATGCATGCCTACATCATTAGTTGCAACAAGGTCCTCATGGACCCTTTGTTTCATGTCGTGAATTTTGCAATGGCAAAATTACTGGGTCAGAAATTGAAATTCTGCCCCATTTAGCTCAAGCAGGCCAGATCAGGTAAGCTCGTAAACTTATCCAGTATTTTAGACATCTTTGCTATTTTTTTCTCCTTTAGAAACCCAAATATGAGGATTTTAAAAGTTTACGTTATATGTCATAGTGACTATAAAGATAGATTTTTATCTGCTTCTAAGGCTACAGATATGATTCCTTGTTTCATGATAGCAGCTATTATGGTCTTTGGACTTGCAAGCAAAAACACACACACGTATTTGCAATGCTTAAAAATCATTGAAATTTGGTACAGTAGAAAAACGACAGTTGCATGATTGATTTTGGTAGTGAAGCCCAGTTAAATGCCCCATAGTTCGATTGCACTTATGGGTCCCATAAACAACCCTTTGTTTCCAGAATGGTATTGGAAGAGATAGCTGTATTCTCATTGTTTCCAGAATTGTCTCCGATGTTGTCGATCATCCATTTGAATATTCCAGCATGAAGTTGTGTATATTTTAGCCGAAAGTAATTTTTTTTCTGCTGTTAGACTATTTTAATCTTTGACATTACTCTTATAAATTCACTTTAAATTTACTTTTCACTAACTCACTTTTTCTCCAAAACTCGCTTCTATGCAAGTAAACAAGCCTGAAATTATAAGTACTGGCATGACTTTTAAATTGTCTTTCCATATATTGTTTTGGGGATTTTGATCCATCCTTGTGTCCACTTATTAGGTGCATCTTCGAAATTATATCTTAAAATTTATGCTTATTATGTCCATGCTTTGGCAAAGTTTCTTGCATACACCATTAAAAGTTCATTCATATGTCATGTTGGTGTAATTGCATTCAAAAAGCTCGTGTTCTTTTTTCAATAAAACTATATCATAAACAATCTTTATTATTACAAAAAATAAAGCAAACACCGACAACGTGCTGTGTTTAGAAAACTTTACAAGTTCTTAACGTAATAAGAGAAAAAGAAAAGGATAGTCATAATCTAGTGAACATCAATTACATCTGTAAAGAAGTTTAACACAAATATTGATACCTTGACTAAACTATTATCTTTAATACTAAAGACTAATAAACTACAACAATATCTTACTAACAAAACGAAGTTATACTTCCCATGCACGGAACCTTCAAAACTCATATTGATTTCTTTTTTTCTTTGCATGAATTATAAACTTATCAATTAGAATTTTCCTATGACGTAAATAAGAAACTTTATTGATAAAGCTCATTAATTATGTTATTGCTCTTATAGAGATAACTTAAGCAAATCATTGTAGGGGTGATAGGTTAACACGTTGAATTAGAATTAACCTATATAGTAATCTAATCAAAATTGTTTAACTTTAATCCTATACATATATTCATATGGATCAAAATTATCATTTCTAATCTAACATATTTAATAATCGGGCTAAATTCGTATCGACCTATTTAATAATTATATATATATTAAGACAAGAATTAATAAGATTAATTTTTAACAATAATAGATGAAAATTATTAGGTATTATATATCCAAAAAAAGAAAATATTAATTTCGATAAAATTTATAAATTAAGTAAGAAATTAATCAAAATATGATAAGCTAAGAAAAATATATATATAACTTAAATTAAAACTCAACGTCATTGTTTTAAATGTTTTCTAATTATTAGGTAATATATGTTACAAATAATTATATCGGATGAAATGAATCGATTTTTGGTCAACTCGAACTCGACAATCTATTTAAATTTTCGGATCAATTCTGGGTTAATTTAAAATTGACCTAAACCTTACTATGAACAAACCCAACCCCGACTATGATCAAACCCGAACCGACATAAATTGGTTAGGATCGAAGTTGTAGATCGGGTAATATATTGTTACTTCTAATCATTGAATTTAAACGTCTATTAACAAAAGACAACTTAGAAACTTTCAAAAACCTGTCTCACTCAAGCTTAGTCATTCATTACTTGAAAGAAAACTACACTTCTTTCTAAGTACAAGGAAGGACGATCTCTCTCAAAAAGATTTAATAAATGGTTTACGTGCTTGTGTTTAGAAGTGTGCGCAATGTTCTTAAGTTTCAAACATCACATTATGGATTCTACCTTTTTAGGCTTTTTTTTTGTTGTGAAGATATCCGGCGTTGTGGGATTTGACCCTCCGCAACCGCCCCTGCCCCCCCCACTTCAGTTGCAACAGGGTACCGTTGCCACCCTCTAGGTGGAAATTTCTTATTCCTTTAAAGTTGATTTCGCAAAGTTGTGGCTTGAATGTTTCACTAACAAACTTTTCATGGTATTCTTTACCAACAAACCAAAACTGATATATAGCAGCTTACTTCAAATTTTTGTGAAGCCATAGTTTCATGCTCAAGGTTTTTATCTCCTACACGATCCATTTTTTATTTGAACGCCAAGTAATATAAGCATGTGTCTCTGTTATGTGTTTCATAATTTGTTTGGATATTTTGCATCAATATCATCAGGAATTAGACTTTCTTAAATATTTTAAAGAGCACGGCTGTATGATCTTGGCTTTGCAATTTTTATTGTTGGCTTGATCAACTGTTCAATCGAATGGTATAATGATGCGACAGTGACATACTATGCATTTAGCTCCTTCAATTATTAAGTGAGATTATTTGCACCAATAGCTTTGAAGTAGTTATACTGAAACTAAGTTTAGAAAAACCACCGCTATGTGCTGTTGGTTTTCCAATTTTTACAACAACTCTGTTGCTGCTTGCCCATGCATTAGAACTCCTGCTCTTCTGTTTGAATTTTCTAAAGTACATATCAATTTTCTGAAGTTATTTGTGGCAGCAATATGATTAGTTAGCCAATATGAGCTTACCCAACATACTTGTAGACACTTAAATTTTGTGGTTTTGAAAATTGTCCCACAAGGTTTATCATCCATTTGCTTGTCAAAACTTTTTCGAATATTTTGCATCAGTATGATCGCCGTTGGGTGCATTTTTGGCACATTTGGAAAACAGGGTTCATAAGACCGTAACTTCATACTTTCTTTACCTGCGTGATTAACCTTTTTCAACACCAAAATAAGTTAGAAATATGTGATATTTATCAAATTTGAAAGACCATGGTAATTTGATTGTGGCTTGTCTGATTTTATAGTCAACTCAGTTGGCCGTCGATATGAACTAATTTCTAAACTCAGTTGTCAGATTATGATTGCATCTTTTTAAGTTTTCTCAAGACTTTTGTAGCATTAAGCAATAACATAGCTGTTAAAATTTTACTCTAAAACTTATACTTTTTACATGCTTGTGCTTTTTAAACCATCTCTCAAGCAGTCAATCGTTCACTAGAACACTATGATATTATACTGTGTATTCAGTACAGTGCTATCCCTTATCCTTGCATCCATTCTCTTGCACCTTCCTGCGAGATGTTTGGCAGTGCCTATGAATTTTTTAAAGTACAGATAAATTATATGTTGTACAATTTATATATATATATATATAATTTTTATTTTTTTAGATTAAAAAAGTTAAAGCTCGTTTTTTCAAAACTTTTTTATAATATTCTTCATTCCAAAAAGCTTCTATCATAATCACTCCCAACATCCCCATATGTACCCACTCTGTCGTATAAGAGTCTGCTACTCTTACTGAATGCAGTGCGCTGTCTTGAGTTGCTATTCTTTTATGGTAATCCTGGTTAAGCCAATAAATTTTATTCCTTAGCATTAGAGTAGTGATCCTAAGCACAATCAAGTTTGTTTGTAATCACTCCTCACTTGGAACCTTTTACCATTCCTGTTATGCTGTTGTAATGCATACGTTCTCTTGCTGGTAGTATATTGTTCTCTTTACATCTTTTGTTTAATCAAAAGATATTTTATAGTTATTTTAAACCATAATTTCGAATTTATAAAGGCCTCTACAGTTGTTTTATTTGGGTATTTTTTGTTCATGCTTTGCTTTCAACTTGTTAGAGCAAGCTTACGGAGGCGTTTGGTAGTGCTTATGAAATAGAAGGTATTTTTATTTTTTTTGAAAAACGAGTTCTATTTTTTTTACTTCCAAAAAAATAATAAAAATATGTAATAAAAAGATCTCACTTCATAAAATTTTTTTACACTATCAAAATTTTTAAATAAATTTTCTAAATACTTATAAAATATATATTAAAAAACGTGAAATAGAGAAAAATTGAAAAGCTGCTTATGATAAGCAGTGCCAAACACATCAAATATTTGTGTGGAGATGCAGAAAATAAAATTCTGGAAGCTTCTGATGTCATTTCTATCTTCTTGCTGTGTGCAGGATGTTGCCCTGTGGAACTCATGCCTAGTATGTCCATAACAGCTTCAAAATATAATGGAGCCTGCCAAAAGCGTCTTCTAAATTGTGACCTTCGGAATCAGATGATTATGTGCAGATTACAATCATGACAAAACACCACACTTTAGCATAGAGATAATTAGTGAAACTTTTCATATTCACTATGCAAGCAAGCTAATATGTCAAGATTTTGTGAAGACAAGTCTTTTTTTTAAAACTTGTTCATGTATTAGTAAACTGAAGCACCAACTGTTACATGCTTTATTTTCATATAGTTTAGTTCCAAACAGAAAACCATCCAGATTTATTACAACATTTCTTCCGTTGAAAACAATGCAGGTTTTGTTGTTTACTGAAAGCTGTGTACCTGCACAATCTCTTATCTTAAAATAAAGCAGAAGTATGTTTGTCGTAGCTAGCGAAACTGTATAAAAAGTGATGTTATTGCGTTCGTCAAATGCGGACGAGTGGGAAATACTCATACAGCGTGTTAAATGTTCTTCAAAAGAGGCAAAACTAAAGTGGCAAAAAACATAACGATACAAGATCGTATTCAACAATTTAAAAGAGAAGCAAAAATGGATATCAACAAATACGGAGTATGTTGTGCAAACTAAATTATGAACATTGTAACATGGATTTTCCAAAATAATTAGCATCGATATACCTTCCCAACTTCCCACACAAAACACAAAGGGTAGTGGGAGATAGATGATAATGTACAATCAGTTTTCAGTAGAGAAACCTACAACCTACTATACACTTCCAAATTCCTCCACTGAAACTGTTCCACATAAAACATCACTGTACAACAATTTACGGCCATTCACAATTTACTTGGAGCACCCGTAACCAAAAGTGGATGCAAAGCCTATCTTGCAGCTGCAGCTACAGCAGCTTTTCTCGCGGGTGTCTACAGTAATATACCTCTGCAACTAAGCTACTGTTCTCTTGAGCTATTTCCTGTCAGTCTTCTCCCCTGGGGTTGCTATCAGAAAACTCTCAGGTGAAGAGGACTGACTTTTCCTCTTGTAACTGAATACTTATTCCATTTTGGAGGAGGGCTCCTGTATGCATGCAAAAAGATATAGATAACATGCAAAGCAAAGAATCACACGTAAATTATTAAAGGAACTTTCCTAATGTTACCACAAAGCATGTGAAGTTTCAGTAAACATAAAGATACCTGATCACCAGCCTCTAGCCCTTCAGATTGGAAGAGAATGGGACGGCATCTCTTATCTTCATTCATCAAGCTGGAGTTCTGGAAGTGCATAACAAGTGCCTCTTTGCCCTGGATTCTGGCGTAAGCCAGAGAAGCTACTTTCTCACTATTGAACTTCTCCCACCTCTTTCCATTGAATGTCTACACATATTCGATGACTTAATATTAAGAATGGCACAAACATAGGCACCTAGGGGGCTATAAAAATTAATTTATCATTTAAAGATAAGAGAATGTATAAATACAACTCAAATAAAAGTCAATAGATATTAGATTATTTGGGAGATGGAACTGACAGATACTACCAAAACCAGGTGGATAGTTCATCACCTGCAACTTAAGTGTATATGACAAATATAAGAGAAAACACAACTATACAATCCAGTGAACAAGAAGTACAACTTTTAGGTTTTGCAACATGAATCATTAGGTGCAAGAAAATTTTAAACAACTGAAGCCAGCATAAATGAAAAAGTGAATAGAACCTTGTAGAAGGGGATGATGTGTGAAGGGGACACCATGTTTATAAAAGCATATCCCATATTGCATTTATTCTGTTAAGAGGCAAAAGTCCATATTAGCATTTGTCTCTTAAAAGACACAAAATGCAGCAATGCTAAATGAACAAACTGGATGTTACCTTAAAGTCGATTGGCAAGTAGAAGAAATCATAAGTGCCCTTGTGATTCTCATCAATGGCAGCTAACAACATTTTTGAAGTATATCTGTACAACAAATCAAGAGATAAGTTGGTAAATGATATGCATATAATGATATGATAAAGTACAAAGGTTTCTCAAAGCAAAGAAGATACACACTTGTTTGGTATGTTTTTTATCATTAAAGTAGTTCGAGTATCTTGCCAATTTTCAATTTTCTCCAGGTCTAGCTGATATTGGCTGCTGTTATTATCAATTCGTCTATTGCGAGCACGTTCAAAACTCTCCATGCCATTTCCAGGATAAGGAGGGCTTCCAAAGAACATATGCCCCATATTCTGGGAGGGACCCAATCTAACTCCCGGAATACCATTCTCAACAATGTTGCTTGAAAAAGTTATTCCAGAATTTGATGGAGTCCTGGCACCCATATTCATGATTAAGTTACCAGCATTACGACCTGATCCCACATTTGCAACAGCAGCATGGCTCACCAATGGATTTTCTTGCAAAGAATCAGGGAAAAAGCCAAGTCGCCTATCGAAAGGAATAATTGACGGAGCAGATCCAAAGTGATGGTTTGGTGCCCCAATGTAAGAGCCATGGGGACTTGGAAAAGGAAAACCTTGTCCCCGGCCATTTTGTGTAAACAAATGTCCCACATTTGGTGTCGGTAAAGCAGAAGACCGGGCATGTTCAGAATGTGAAGTTTGACTACCCCAGAGAAACTGTGCTCCATTCAGTGTTCCTATGGTAGGTGCACCAGAGTTGGAGGGACCTAAAGAAGATAATGTTCCAGAGCTGGAGCTTGTTTGTCCAATAATCCCAGTATTATTCTCTGGAAGGGAAGGAGAACGCTGATACAGGACCCCGGGTTGGCCAGTGGCATCAGAGAATGACGGATCATGTATTGATCTATTTTGGTCTTTACCAATGGGTGCTATCTTCACAGAATTTGATATGGAGGGAGGAGATAAAGAAGCTAATCCCAAGATATTACTATTGCCCATCTTATTAAATGCCCCTGTGGTGGGTGACTGACCAGGTGCTCCATAAAAGCCATTGTCCCTTGGGCTGCTAAACTGAGCCCAGATGCCTGCAATCAATATATTTTTACTCATTGACAACTGATAAGATAAAGATGGGTGAGTGCAGCAAGTTCTAAGAGAAAAACAAATAGCATACCTGGAGGAGAATTGGCAATAGGTGATCCCACTTGATTTCTATAGTTTCTTGTGTCATCTTGATCCAAATCTTGGTTCGCATGTTGCATTAAACTGGATAAAGAAACGGCTAACTCAAATCATGATCAACTAAATCTTACAAAATTTGCTTTGGAACTATATTATGAATAATACAGATCAGACTACTCTCAAATGTGAAGGTCATCATTAAAACTGTGCCTTTTTTCATTTCTTTCAGAATGATCGGACTCCCTTGTTAAAATGTACCATACTAGAAGATTACGAAAGTGTTAAGACCAACTTGTACAAGCAAAAGCCTTGACAGTATGTAATCTTCTCAGACAAACCAAAAGAACATGACATGCTAAAGCTACATGAAAAGCATGTCAATGGGCATCTATAAATGATGCGGAAATTGGAACAAGAGGAGGTCATATAAGAACCAGTTTTGAGAACAGCGATAGTTTTACCTAAGTAAAAAGAACAAATAAAAGGGACTAAAACTTTAGATGAAGACAACTATTTTTAACATCACACTAAGAACATTAGGTTAATAGGATGAATCTTAAAAAGGTCTTTTTGCATGCTTAAGGACAACAAGTCACGCACCTCCTACGAGCTCCACCTGGACGGCTAGGTTCCAGTTTTATGCGTTTGCCAGCTATGTCACTCCTATTCAATGCTCTAAGTGCTGCTTCTGCAGCTCTAACATCATAAAACTCAATGAACTTATGATGTCGCTTATGTGGTGTCTCTCTAATCTGCAACAGTAAAAGACTGTTATCCTACCATATTATAGTTACAACTTAGCATGGAGCATGCAAAAAGGGTAACAAAAACCCACCTCCTTCACTTCCCCATAAGCTCCAAATATTTGGCGAAGATCATCATTAGAGACTGACGGATCTAGATTGAAAACTACTAGAGTTCCTTGATTTATGTCTTTCTCAGAAGGGTTTTCCTGAAAGAGGTATATAACAAGCAACGTCAACAAATGAGGCAAGAAGAAGCTTCACAAAAATCCCAGTGTAAATCAATACACATGTTTACCATACTTTAGGGATTGAGAAATGAATATCAAGCTTTCTTCGTCGCAGTGGCTTGTTCTGCAGAGCACGCATGGCATTTCGAGCATCACGAATATCATAATAAGATATCATCACAAACCCCCTATGCTTACATGCAGTGTAAAGACTCCGAATGGCTCCATATTGCTACAAATAAAAAATGTTAAATAATTATTCCAAAAATATATAAAAACAGGAAAACTCAGCCAATATGATGATACAAAAATAAATAAATAAAATAAAATGCAAATGCAAATGCATTCAAACAAAAATAGAAAATAAAAATTTTCAGGATGAGTCCTTCCTTTTCCAATCTAATGCGAGTCATCATTTTTTCGAAGAGATGACTGATATTGCAGTTTAGCTTACTATTTCCCTTGGTGCTTTTAGCCCACCAAAACGAGTGCAATCAGATATAACTAAAGTTCTGCAGCTAGAAAGTTTCCATATGGACTCAAAATTATGGATAGTAACACATAAAATGGAAAGATTCTCCAGAAGTAAGTAAAAGGCTTAACTAAAGCAGTATTGTAATAAAAAATACAGGGAATGTGCACAAACACCTGGTCAATGGTATCAGTTACACACCACAATCAATAGTGCAGCTTCATTCAATCAACTCAATTATTCCTAACATGGCTGTACCTCAAAGTCAATCATCCCTAGTTTAAAGCCACTACAATGCTCCACCTCTTCATAATATAACTTACAAAATTGAAAAGAAAGCATCAAACAAGGACAATGTGTAGAGAGTAGACACGTAGTTGTCTTGTTTCTCCATGAATCACACTTATAAATCCAATACTCTGTTTTGTATAAAAGATTCCCTTAAGCCACAATTGAGATTTGGCACACGGGAATAACTAATAGAAAGAGGTTAATAGACTTCACTTCCAGCAAAGCTATGAGATATAAGACTACATATACTGATTGTGCAAAAGCATCCTTCAACAGGACTTCAATTTCAGTTCAGCAACATCCTAACCTCGTATATTACCTTTGATATTTTTTGTCTTTCGGTTTCTACTAGATCTGACAAAAAGGTCTAACTCTCTTCCTAAGAAGTGCAGGTCATACAATGTGTAATATAGGCAACTAAAAGAGCATAAACCTCATATCAGCTAGTCAACTTCCTGAGAAACCATCATGCTCAAATGAATCAGCCAACTTAGCAAATTCAAAATCTATTATCAACAACAGCAGAAATGAATGAGCTTACAGAAGCATTAAAGTTAATGCTATATGAAAGAGGCAGAGGAAATAAAGAAAAGTAAATATATCAAGATATGACACTAAAAAGAAGAGGCACAATCATGAGAAAAGATATCATACCTCAAAAAGAGCTCGCAGTTCTAAATCTTCAATATTACTGTTAATATTCCTGACAAACAATGTCCTGGATGGATGCTCTCCCAAAGGATGCTCCCCAGCAACTGTTCCACCGCCATTTGGAATACCATAGTGACTAGGTAAATTCCCAGGATAGCCGCTGCTAATACTTGCTTTAGCCATGCTAAAAGCGAGGCTGTCTGTGAGATCAGCATCAAGCTCCATACCACCTCCACTACCAAAGAGATCATATTCTTCTGCTTCTTCCAATTGACTAGGTAATCCACTGTGTCCATTATCATATGTAATACCAGTAAAAAGTTCCTCCTCATCAGGCAAATAGATCCCAATGCCCTGATCCAAGTCAACAATGGAATCTTTGTCCTCGATGTCTTTGCCAAACTCATTCAATTTAGATAAGACATTATCAATTGACTGCACATCCTGATCAAACTCCAAAGGATTCACTAAAGAAAAGACAAAAAGTGAGATAAGCAGTCATTCAAGTGATATGCAGCTAACAATCAAACAGAACCAAGTATACACTGCAAAACAATAAACAGAAGAAAACAAGAGACAAAAGAGCGGAAGAAAAAGCTCACATTTTTCATGTGGAAGAACTGGTAATGAGCTAGAAAAAAGGCTAGTATCACTAGATCCATGAAATCTAGAACCAGAAGGAAATTCCCAAATGTTGTTCAGTTTCTTCTGGGGGATCTTAATTCCAGCAGCATCTAAGAGATCAGTAGCAAACCAATTCAGTTTGTCAAGAGCTAAAAGCCAAAGCCTAGATACATCTATTAAGCCAAAGATAAGAAACAGATGAGTGAGAGAAATCAAGACTTTACCTGCTGAAACTGGATCGTCCAGAGACTGCTCCATAGCATCAAATCTGCAAGCAGCTGAGAGCATAAATGTAAATAGCATCAACAACCAGATATGTAGCTTTGCATATATCGAAAGAGATAATTGCAGTGCAATCCAAGAAGCCTAGATCACAAGCAATACCGACTGAAATTGCTATTCATCTTTCTTTCCATCAAGAATTTGCTAAAACACTAAATACAATACTATGAAGATCATGTCAACAGAACTAGGGTTAGCAACAAAAATAGATACACAGTTCCTCCATTTAATCCTTAGAAGATTACAAATATTACAAGCCACTCCACAATCACACTTCTCATAGGAGACTAAACTACTAATAACCTATCACTTTCCGTAGCTTGAAAACTAATCTCAAAGAGTGATGAAAACGTTGTCAATAACAGTAAGCTGCATTTCAAAGGCATTTTCTAACTCAGTCAGTCTCCTTTGAAGAAATGGGAATTGGAATGCTATTCAACAAGTAGCTTAAGGAGATTGTGGTGCCAGATTATAGAGACACGAGTATCTAAGCTCTATGTGACAGCAGAATGAAAAGAAACCCACTAAACAGAATTAAAAGCAAATAAAGAGCTAGTTTCCCCCTAAAATCCATGAAACGATAACAATATGCAATAAAGTAGCTAACTTTCACCCTACACTAAGTCCAGTGCAATGAAAATTTAAAAAGAACAAGCGCAATGACGCAATTTTTTAACACAACAACCAACTAAATAAGAACAAACCAACCAATTCTCTCTGCACTCTCGAATGAAAATTTTTAAGAACAAATCCCACCAAAAAAAAAAGAAAATCTGTTTAAGAATACAAAAATCCCTCCTACCAACAAAAGTACCAACAAGTAAACTTTCTCACAACTCCCTAAAAAAAAGCGAAAATCCGGGAGCCACTTACCGGAGAACCTGCCCAAATCCAAACTCCAAACAACGATTCCCCTCAGAATGAACAGTAATCTTCAAACCCCCAAAATTCACCAACCCTCCTTCAAAGAAAAACTTAAATTCTCCACCAATATACGTCGTTCAAAAACACAAAATCTCTCCAATTCTCCACGATCGAGTCCAAAATTTCATCAATCACACTCCCAAATTCTAATTGCGACAACTCAGTACCGAATATCAGTAGCTATTAACAGAAGAAGCCACAGCCATTGGGCGAGTTATTAGAGAGAGAAAGGGATAATTTGTTTTAGAGAGAGAGGAGGCTGCGCGGGCTGGGAACCTGGCAGAGAGGAGAAGGGAAAAAGAAAAATTGTTCCGCATTTGAATCGAGCGAGGCGTCCGTTGACGCAAGCAACTTGGGCCCACTCTCGTGGGCCATACTAAATATTGTTTACGTAACTAATTACTTAATTATTAGTCAAAAACTTGTAACGAAATTAATATTAATGACATAATTAAGATATACTTACTTTTTAAATTTCTAAATTAATGTATGAGAATAATTTGACAGGTAGGATTTGTTTTCTTGTTCTACGCTTAGTATGGGATAGATTCTTGCGAGCATGAAGGGGAATATCCCGGAAATTTACTAGATATATTAATTTATATATATGGTCATAAAAAATATTAATAATGAGGATAATAACGTGTGGGTAACACTTTTCAGCGTTGAAATTAGGAATGGTAATATAGATTAGTAGGTCAATTTCGGATCGATCAATTTAATAATTAGATCAAATTTATTCAACTCTAATCTAATTTATAAATTTATACAGGTCAAAATTATCAAACCTAATCCAACTTACTAATAATCGGATCACATTCGGGTCGACCTATTTAATAATATAAATAAAACTATTAATTATTAATTTTATATTTTTAAACTTCAGCGAAATTATAAGATCAGTTCGAATAAAATTGTATGAAATTTTTACTGACGAGATATAATTATGTCCGACAAAATATGCATTCCTTAACGTCTTCATCGGTCCTTAAAATATCCAAAAAAATTATTTTTTTTATTTTTTGAAAATATATGATAACAGCTAAAATTTATGATTATAAATACATATTAATAATTTTGATAAAAATTTTGATAAACATATCTATCTAACAAAATTTTCATAAAATCTTTATACGAAATCTAAATTCGTCATTAAAAATACCTATATAGTAATACTTTCGATAATATTATAATTTTCATCTTACACTATTTTACTAAGGTATAAAAATAAAAAATTAATTATAAATACAATATAATTTAATAGTTAGTAAATAACTATTATTGATTATTTTTATTGCCAATATTTTATTATACGGTAAGAAAAAATAAAAATTATTTCTTTAATAAATAATTTTTCGGATTGATGGGTCAATTTCGGATTAATCCGGATCGACCCATTTAATAATCGGGTCAAATTTGTTCAACTCTAACTCAACCCCATATATTTATACGGGTTAAATTTTCTAACCCTAATTCTGATTAAACAGATCAGTTTCGGATTGAATTTTCGATTCGGGTCATATATTTCCGCCCCTAGTTGAAAGTTGAAACATAGCCATCTATTAAGTAATTTGTTTTATTGTTTGAGTTAAAACATAGTCAATGTAAAATTATTTGTTATTGTTTAAGTTAAAAAATCCTTAATCCAAACAGGTAGAGGAAAGAACTTGGAACCTTCTTTGAGAGAAAAGAATGGATGTATTTTTATTATTCAATAAAATAAGTTTTTCGTACGATGATAAAAAAAATAAAATTTATTTATTATTTTAAAAAATAATAATAATTTATAATAAAAAATTTTAGTATATAAAATTTTTCAATAATTTCTAAATTTTTAAATAAATTTGATAAATATTTATAAACATATATTATAAATATAAAAAATTTATAAATTACTTTTGAAATAAGTAATGTCAAACGTTTCAATATATACGCCACATTTGTAAAAGGCTTATTTTTAAAAAATATTTCTTAAAAAATAAAAAATATTATTTTAGAGTTTTATTTTTTTCTTTGATAAAATATAAAAATAAGTAATAATAAAAATTATTACGAAAATTGTTATAATTTTTAAATTATAAAAATTTATTATAAATATAAAATTAAAAATTACATATTATTGTTTTAAATATAATGTTTAACAGCTCCACAGTATATGTTAACTGAAAAGTAACTAGCTTAGAATTAGAATTTGATGGAAGTCTAGGTTTAAGTATATATAGAAAGATAATATAACACTTAATCGTAAAAAGGGTATACGGAGAAATAGTATTTATAGTGTTGTTTAGAATGAGTTTCAAATGAATCTCTCAAACCACTCCATCAATAGAGAAAGAAAAAAATATAACTATTTTTATTTAAATTATGTAAACAAAATATCTATGTTTTTTGTAAATGTAGATACACGTTTACGAAGAAATATCGGTCTCAATTAACTCACAAACAGCCAAAATCCACTCGCTATGATGTACTTTTCATTATTTTTTATCGTAGAACTTATTGAAACAAGTTTTTCATAATACTTTGTTAGGAGTAAGTTTCCTAGCGTTATATCAAATAAATTATTTTTTTCGGATAAACTTTTTTATAAATACAACTATGAAATTGAATAAAGTATTTTTTAACGTACAATAAAAAAAGTTTGCACTCAATTAAAGAGATATTTGAAAATGCTTTTAAAAGAAATTCTTTTAGAACAAAAAGTATTATTTGAAATTATAAAAAATAAGGTCTAATTTTTCTCTAAATAAAAATAATAATAATAAAATCTCACGACATAAATTTTTTATATTTTTTAAATTTTTAAAAAATATTATAAAAAGTTTATTAAATATTTTTATATAGAAAATTATAATAAAAAAATCTATAAGCTATGTGAAATAGGCACTAAGTACAAAAAGAATATCCAAAATACTACTCAATACAAATCCATCCTTAACTGATGCACTTCCCATGCTCAAATCATAGCTATTTTATACCAAGTACCAAATTAAATTAATTTCTAATGCATATGAATAAGTATTCTTCCTTTAGATTCTAAACAATATTAAAAAAATTAAAATTTTAGGTAGAATCGTTCTATTTGAATAGTATTTTAAAATTAAAATTTTGAGCTAAAACGTAAGATTTTACATCAGAATTGAATAAAATTATTTTTAATATTATTACAAAATCTTTTATAATTTTTAATATTCCTAAAAGAATATTTGATATATTAAAAATTTTATAAAAAGCTTTTTCTAAATTTTATAAAAATTCTTATCTTTTCGGTAAAACTAATCAAAATTATACTTTACATAAAACTCTCTAAATTTGTAAAAGTTCTCTTAAAATTTACGAAAATCTTTTCAAATTTCAACTAATTAAATTATTTACAAGTGAAATTATATACAATTATTATAAAATTGCGATTTAGTTGATTGTACGGCCAAAATCGCAATGGGGTGCGCTATACTCAAAAAATATTTTTATTTAAAATATTATTGTTTTGGTCATATTAAATCATAAAATTTTAAAATTTGAATCATAATCTTGATCCCAAACAACGCTGTTGATGATAAGGACTTAACATGTTTTTATTTTTCAAAAAAAATATTTCCAATCACAGGCAAGAGAAGCTCTTGGAGAAGATAAGGGTTCCCATTTCAACTTGCATTCTGCATACGGCGGTTGCTTCCTGCACGCCACTGCCTACCTCGTAATAAATGAACATTAAAAATAAATGTTTTTACAATTTTCTTTTGGGTTCTTGTCTGTGAGAGCTGTAGCACCCCTTTAGAATTGTCATGTAATAACTATAACTCTGTGGGCTAAAAAATCTATAGCTAAAAATAGTGGCTTTAACATATAATATCTCTATTTTTATTTTTCTTTTTTTTTTCTTCCTCACTGCTCTGCCCGAACCCATCAGCCCTCACTGCTCCGGCTCCTCTCCGGCATGAAATCAATCCCTCTCCGGCGATATTCATCTCATTTCATCTTCTCAAGTCATTCTCCTCCTTATTTTCGGTAGTCCTTATCAATTCCGGCGAGCTACGCCGTGCGAGACAAATTTTTAAAATTTGTTCGGCCATTTTATCGGCGTTCCGGCGAAGGTAAGTAGTTAGAAACATTCCCCTTAACTTGCTAAATTTTTTCCCTCATTTATTTGCGTTGATTTTCAGCTCTGTTAGTTGATTTCGTGTGAGTTCGTCGTCGGACGTTATTTCATCAATTCCGGCCGCCGGCGACAAAATTGAAGCTCGTCATCTATTTCATTGGATTCTACTAGCAGTGTTGGTCATTTTTACTGCTTTGAACGCACTTGGCCGGAACCCTAGCTCGCCAGAATCCGGCCAACTTTCCGGCGACTCGGTTAGGTGAGTTAAAAATACTTGCATCGCGTATTTGAGATTGTTGTTAGATGAATTATTAATTCGTTTCGTTTTAGAAAATCGTTGGATTGAAAATACGTGAGTTACTGCTGATTCAAGTCGTGTAGCATTCGATCGTCTCGCCTCGTCGGTAAGCTTCTTGGATTGTTAGCTTAATATTTATTGTGTAGTGGATAGGAAATTGAATGAGTTAGATGGATGAAATCCTAGAATGGTTCGCCGTATGCTATTGAATCTTAGACCCAAATTTAGTTAGGTTTTATTACAAGTTTTGATTTAGCTTTTGTTATTGTGCTTGTTATTGAATATGCCCGTATGCACGTTAGGTGGTACGAGTGATTTGAGTTCGGACGGTGCGGCTTAGAGTTTATGGTTGATACAAATACTTACTTGGACTACAGGTGAAGGTTACTATGCCATCTTTTTTTCCTAAATTAACGTTAGGTTTTCGGCACAAGTAGCATTTGCTTTGGAAATTCTGGCCTACTTTGCATTGTCGTTATATATTATGATTTATCCTTAATGCTACATATGCATGTACATGCTTAGATTTATTTCACATCATGTTTATACTTAGTACTAACATGTTTGCATATTATAGACTATGTGGCATAATTATGAAAATATGCTATATACATGTCAATATTTTTCTTTCATATATGCATAAGTATAATCACGATAGCATTGAAGGCATTGGACATATCATGTTAATTGAGTGAAAACTTATTATGTTGTATCTATTTGTTAGGGACTGTATTGGTATGGGACAATGCAGAACCTAAAAGGTACTGTCATAACCTATTATGTTATGTATACTTGAATGAGATATTGATACGGTGGGTCCCAGAAGATAATGAGCACCGAAATATATGGATAGCCGATGAGTCACAAGACATATTAGGCATCGAGTTATAAGATATGAATTGCCGGTGGGTTATAAGACATACTAGGCATCGAGCTGTGATAATATTGCTTGCCGGTAGATCCTAGGACATATTAGGCAACGAGCTTGCCTGTGATTTGATAATATAAAAATATTACGTATGTATGCTTATATGATATACCCGATAGCGTGATGTGAATTGGAGATGTTATCTCACTCGATCGCTTATTTTGTATGATTATTACACTTGATGCATCCGCATATAACATTATATATATTTGCTTGCATTGGTGCATATATATATATATGTTAGAGCCTTGAGAGTGTCGCATAACATTGTTTCATATTATCGTATATCCCTGCTAAGAACTGAGTTGGTATGAGACGATTCAGGACTTAGTAAAATCTGATCTGATCTATCGTTGCATCTACTGCATGCAGATAGTACTATGACACCTAGTAAATGCATTAGCTATCTAAATTGGACATTCTGCTGTTTTACCTTACTGAGATTGGGCTCACCCTCTTTTTTCTTCTTTGGTATCCCCCAGATAGGTCAGAAGCTAGTAGGCGCTGATTAGATTCGATATTGCTGGACCGAGAGTATACGGAGGGTATTTTATAACTCTTTTGACATATAGTTAGCTCTGTAATCCTTGAAGGACATTGACTTTTCTTATACTTTATTGTATGTGGTATTGTGATGGTATTTGTTTCGGATTATAATATGTGTCGGTGGCTACCGGTAGCCCATAGATATTTTTGCTGGTTTTAGTATTTATATGATTTTATTTATTTGTTTTGTTTTGTCATTATTAAGTGACTTATTGTGGTACAAATTTTCACTTGAAACTATAGAAAAGATTTTGCCGAAATTTTATTTTTTGGAAATATTTAGTGAACCATTTATGATGTTTTTGGGTCAGACTTATTGGATTGGGTCAAATTTGGGGCTTGTCTAGACTCGGTTTAGTCCAGTGCCGGTCAGGGTCTAGTTTTTGGTCTTGACATGTTACTAGCCTGATAATATAATGAATTTTGAGAAGTATAATTGAGCTTGGATGCGAGCCTGCAAATGATAAATAGAATGATCCTGACCAGAAACCAAGTCATTTAAAAATACTTATAAAATAAAGTTTTATAAAATTTTTATAAAATAAAATTATTTAGAAAATTATTTTGTGGATCTTTTATTTAAAAAATAAAAATTATATTATTTTGCGATATAAAATTTTATTGTATTTTTAAATTTTTAATAATTATAATATTAGAAAATTATTATTTAAAATATAAAATATTTATTTAAAATTGTTAAGCATTTCAAAACTTCAGCCCAATCATTACTATTGTTTCTTTCGTAACAGACCCGTAATGTGTTTTTACAGTTCAATCAAAATATATGTATCATGTAAATCTTCAATAGAAATCGGCCCGAACTCATGAGTACCGCCTGCGCATTTGTTTGCGTTCAATTGTTCATAGCGAATTTTAAATTCTAAAATCGTTAAATTTTAATAATTTATTATTGAAAAGAAATAATAAATTGATCCAATATAACACACATAGTATCGATTATTATATTATAAGTAGTATTGTAATAGAACTTATATATATAAACTCTAATAACTCTCTCAAATTAATGTCGGATCAATGAACATGAGTTTGCTCAATACTATATAAAATATGTATGCCGGATGTGATTTCATAAAGAAATTGCTAGCTAATTAATACAAGTTACATAAGGTAAGAAAGTAGTACCTCTTAGAAAAATGATCATAAACAAAATAATAGTCGGTCCTAATACGCTTTACCTCATAAAATATCAAATTGATTACAATTTCTATAACACTCCGATTTTCAAATGAGAGGTGTAAGTCATGTATCGTGCAATACTCATATAAAAAAGTAATCCTTGCATATGAATAATCTTCTTAATGGTGGTAGTCATAACTTGATACTCACATCTTTAAAGAAGAATATGCAACAATTGCATACTTTTTACCTTGACACAAAATTGGTGATTCATCGAGGAACAAAGAATCATGTAATAGACCATATAGTGATTTATCACATGCCCAATCTATACTGAAAAATGCTCGTACTTGCAAATTATATATAAAAGATATAAAATGTGAGAAAGTAATAGTACTTTATAAATATCTAACGTTTCTGAGTAAAGCATTATAGAATGCTGATTGAGGTATAGAATAATAAATTTATTGATAGTACAGACTGCATGCGAAATATCGTGTTCAGCTAAATAGAGCTATACAAGCTGACTCTTTAGTCGTATGTAGTGAGTAAGATTTTGTAAGAGATACCATATGTAGAAATAAGCTCATAAGAAGTTCCAATAGAGCGTCAATTATTTAGTTATATCATGTAATAACAGATATATAACATCTGAAATATCTTCAGCTAAGAAATAAAAATTTTTAATTCATCTTATGCAATCTCCAATCCAAGAAAACAACTAGAGAATCAAAATCTTTCATCTAAAACTACTGATGAAGGTACTTATAAATCACTTCAATTCCTATGGAATCATCTTTTATCAAAATTATGTCATCCACATATAGTAATAAGAGCATCTTCCATCTGATGGTGACCGCAGGAATGATATTGAAAACTTTGGTAAAAAAAACATGCATCAGTAATGACCAGTTGAAAACACTCAAACCAAATTCGGTGAGTTTGTTTGAGTGCATAAGTAGCACAACGAAGATGAGTTACATACATGGAAGAGCAGAAATATCCAGGTGGGTGCATATAAATATTTCAGGTAATATACTTTGAAGAAATGTATTTTTTCATCCATATGATAGAGAGGTCATCGATAAATTGCTACAACCGCTAGTAAAGCACGGACTATAGTCCTTTTAGCACTAAAGCAACTGTCTCATTATAATACATCAAATGCTCATGAGTAAAACGTTCAACAAGATGAGTTCTATATCGCTTAATAAATCTATCAAGTCAATATTTGATCTTAAAAAATTAATTTACAGCTAACAAAACTAAATCCTCTCTTGTAATAAGACTACATTTCAATTTTATTCTAGTTGGAATGCACAAAACTTCTCTGTCATAATCTTTCCACTAAGGATATTGAATTGTCTTACTTAATAAGAAGTATGCTCACATAAATGTGATAGTAATAAGGAAGAAAATGAACTGTGAAGAGTAAGAGATCAAAGTGGTAAAACAAAACTAGTGAGGTGGATTTGAATAATCTGGCATGAGATGAGTAGTATGTTGGTGAAAATATTTTGACTAGCGATTAGATGGTACTAGAGGTGGAGATCATGGAGGTGATGATGATTAAGATGGAGATGACAATGGTAAAGAAGATGATAAAATAGAATCGTAAAAAAAAAAATATGAAAGATCCTCATGAGGCAATATTGGAGCTACTATAGAGGATTATACTGATAGAAGAAAGCAAACAAGTATAATCATCGAAACTTTATTAAGGCTCAACGAAAATCTGAAAGTATGTAATATAGTGGTGTCAAAACTGGAAATCCGAAGTTGAGGTGATAATGATAAGTGTTCTAAAAAAACAATAATATGACATGCGAATACGACTCACTAAAGAATTATAACAGTGACATTCTTTAAGCTTGAAACAAGTACCAAGTAAGACACATTTAATTATATGGATGGTCAGCTTAATGCACTCAGTCGGAGAAACAAAGACAAGTATACCCAAAAGTAATGATAATTTTATAATTAAGAGAAAATAAAAAAAGACTTTCATGAGGTATCTCGCAAGATACAACAGAAAATAGAGCGTTTGAAGAATGTAACGATGCTTGTGTTTCGCTACCCCGTTCTGTTCATGAGTGTAAGGATAAAACTGTTGAGAAAAAATAACCCTGCATTTTGGAATGTGTTCCGGCCTATTGCTTTCTGTATCTCTTATTCAAAAATTTAATAAATTTCTGAAGAATATAATATGTCCATTGAATTTTATATGTTTTTTCTCTTGACATTTTTTGTTTAGAGAATCCATCTGAATAGATAAAACTAGTCAAACTTACAATAAAAAACTTTTAAATTTATTGCTTAAAACAAATGTTACTTCAAACTAATAGAAGACAATGAGCTCTTAGGAACTTAGAGTAGGGCTTTAGGGTTTAGATTGATGTTTTAGGGTTGATGGTTTAGCGTTAGGTTTTAGGACTTTGGATTTTAGCGTTAAAGTTTAGGGTCTAGGGTTTGTGTACAATTCAGAATTTGTGTTTTAGGGTTTAATATTTAAGGTCTAAGGCTTTCAGATTTTACGATTTAGAGTTTGTAATTATGTAGACAGGATCAAGAAGCACTAGATAAGTTGGTACAACACAATTGAAGAAGAAGGGTACAAAACATAACCTTACTTCAGAAGCTTAAAACACATAAATAGTATAATTGTTTTAAACTCTAGGCTGTCATAGTTAATCTTCGAGATTTCTAAATGGCATGTGTCTGTTATAGTAGTCAATCATATATATCATAATAGGCATTTATTTAGTCGATTCCGGTGAATTAAGGCACCAAGATTCCATACATGCCAATGATGTTCAAGATGAATATTACACGCTTAGTATGAAACAACAATGATTAAGAAAGCCGTATGTCTTAATTCTTTGCTTTAATTTCTTGCAAAGGAATATATAGCTATAGAAAATTACAAATACCACTTACAATCAATGTTTTGGCAATACATGAACTACTCCTACAGTAATTACCAGAGATGGTCAATAAGTTACAAATTAAGAAATTCCTTAGCCTTTAGCATTAATAGAGTTATCTTCGTCAAGGTTACATACAAGCTTCTTAACCCAAGCATGATATGATGCTTAAACCCTGTCATAACTAAAACCTGTCGTATCTTAACTATATGAAATTAACGTACTTCTAAAAGCTAGTATACACACCAATATAAAGATGATTAAAACTCATGATTACTTACCAAGAAAACTTCTCCCAACCTGAAAACTAGTGTTTGAGGTTCCTCAGCTGAACTCAACAAAAACTGTCTAGTCTAAACATTCATAATATGTTCGTATATATAATAAACCATCTGTGTATTAAAATCTCAAGATGATCGTAATATAATAGTTTAATAAGACACAAGATTATACTCATAAAATATTGCAAGTCTCATTCTTGTTGGTAAACTTCTAATTTATACAAATCTAATGATGAAGATTTTAAAGCAAAAGATCTTTTCTCAAAATCCCTTCAAATCAGTTCTAGTTTGTAAAATCTCATAAGATAGTGTTTATAAAATGAATCATTTATTACCAACCTAGTATCACTAATATAGTGTGCTTTATGAAAGGTACAAACATGATAAAATAAGTTCAACTCATAAAGGCTAGATATATACGAAAATTATATTAATAAATAGCTCAATAAGATACCTAAGGTTCATCGATATAAGCATGTGTTTGCATCCCACTATTCATATGCTAAGATTAGAAATTTTGAGATACTCGACTTAGGCTTCTGAAAAAGTAATCTTTTGAGTGAGATAAAATAGAGAGTGGAAGACCGAACATATATATATAAAGTTTTTTAAGTAGGGGAATACAAAAAAAAAAATTAAATAGTTAGAGGAATTTATAAGGAATCTAATAATTGGTCAGGAATATAACATACAGTATATAATCTTTCAAGAATATAAAAAGTCCAAATAAATCGTATACAAAATAAGCTGATGGCACTCAATAGCTGTACACCGATAGGAATAAGAGAAAATCAATTGGGTGGCAATGTACAAGATACTCATGATGGAAATAAAACATTGATAAACCATAGCATCTCTACCAGAGCGAGGGAAAGTTTCTTTAAAGCATTATTGTAATATCCCAACTTACAATAAGGGTATTTTTGACACCTTACTCTAAACTTTTTATCTAATCCTTCTTTTTCTCTTACTCTTTATTTTTCTTCCCCTTTTTTCGCCCCCTCTCCTCCCGACAGCCCCATCTGCTCCTCTCCGGCCGACGATTCCCTTCGGTGCCATTTTTCTTCATTCTTCATCCTGCGTCTATCTCCTCGACCTTTTCTTTGTCTTTCTTATCTTGATTGAGCTTTAATCACAGCCACATAAAATTCCTAATTCGACGGAGCTTCACCACCAGCAAATCAACGCACATAGCTATGAAAAATTATCTCCTAATCTCGTTGAAGATTTTTCCTCTATCAATTCGGCCAATTTTTGCTCCGATGCTAAGATGAGTTGGTTCGTCATGTCGCAGCTATTGCGGACAATTCCGGCCGCAGAAGTTTGCTTCTTATTTTACTGTCGCTTTTGTTGAGTTTTGTTGTTAGTGTTGCTTCTTTTCACTATTGAAATACCTTATTTGGCAGGCTCTACGACGAGATAAGCCATATATTTTTTGTGCATGTTTAAACTCCTGAATGTGTTGTTGGACTAGTTTCTGAGTCATTTTATCTAGAGGTATTATTGGATCAAAAATCAATGACTTGAAGTTGAGTGGTGTGGCTTGGTGATAGCTTCCGAATTTAGATGAATTACATGGACATCAGGTGAGGGTTACCGTGCCTTTCATTTCATAGATTATCGTTAGGTATTTCGGCACAAGTGACATCCGATTTGAAAATTTTGACATAACTGCAACATTCCTTACATATTACGATTGACTCCTTCATGCTATAGTATGATGCATGCTTGTATGAGTTATATCTAAGTATATATAAAAGCATGCTAATAAATAAGTAGGCTATCAATTATCTTAGATTTTTATATGTTAACGGACTAGGCGATAGAAAATTAAATAACATAATTGTGTAACGCATAAGGAGAGTACTTGAAATGCACTCTTGCATTAGAATCATGATAATAAATTATAAAAGCATGCAAGCCTTTCATAAATATTTTGACATAAAGTTTATTCGTTTGCTACTAGTAAATGGCTTAACGTGTATAAGGTATACTTAAGTTGAGCGACTTACAAGCGCATGATATAAAAAGTTTGCACTAACTGCTAATTATGCCGTATGGATTTTTTTGCATAACATGCATAATTCGCTTATGGAGCATGTATGTAGGAGATGATGAATCCTTAGAAAAGAAATATGATAACATTAATTATGTACGAATGCTATCCAATAGGTTGCTTGCATATGATTTCAAGCATACATTATATGACATTGCATACGCATATGTTCATATACATATGGTTGTGATTGAGACTAATAGAGACTTTATGTCCGGTACATCATGAGCATATCCATACGCATATAACCTATGACTAATGCATGTAGAGGTTTGAGTTCGATTAATCTTATGCATAGACACTTCCGCTGTACGAAAGCAGACGAGTCAGGGTCTGAGATTAGGACCTCAGTGGGTGTGGGATGGGCACCTATCTATGACCATAATATTGTTATGCCCATGTGCGTGGTAGTGATACCATAGCCCATTCGGTTCGATCACCCGGAGATTGTACCTCACCGAGACAGGAGTAACCTAATTGATAGGTTGAGCTAGAAACTGGATCTCACTTTTTATTACACATGATTATTATCTTAATTTCCTAATCAGTATCAAGTCACGTATATAAATACATATGCATGCACGATGATATATGCAGATGGTATAGACATACATTTAACCCATTACTCAATCTTGAGATCATATATATATATATGCAAGCATAATCATACATATAAATAAATATAGGCATGTACTTGACTTATTACTCATAATCATGTATGTATGCACTCAAACGTTTTTGCTATATGAGATTGGTAAATGTAGATGCATGGGACTTCATTGAGACATGATATATATAAGATTACTTTCTTATTTTAGTGCATATGTGTATGTGTGTATATATATATATATATATATGGTATAGGATATATGCACTCCATGTGCTATATGCACTCAAATAGTAAAAGTTGACAAAATATATATTTTTTATTTTTGAGTCATCTTGATCAAGTGGCCGGATGAAGGTCGATTCGTGATCCGATTGAACTGAAATTTGGTAAGAATGTTTTCAACGCATAGTTCTACATATCCAACGGTGAAGATCGTATTTGGAGGTCTCTTCGGCTAAATATGGCCGGAGAATCCGATAGAGTGCATATAGTATATGGAGTGTCTATATCCTATTCCTATGTATATATATATATATATATATATACACACACACATATGCAAGTTGGAGAGATGGTCTTATTTATGATTATAACTCTTTGGTGCTTGACGCATATTGTATAGTATGTTCGAGTGTATGACCTATAGAGGTATATTATTTGTATTGATAAATGTATACATGCATGCATGCATGTATAGTGTAAAAATATGTACTTAGTATATTTATTTATGCATGTCAGCTTTCTTTAGTATAAAAATATAAAAATAGAGCACTCGCATAAAATATAGTCACATGATATGAAAAGAATGGCGTTGTATGCTGCATGTCATGCTCCTCATATCTGTCCTTACTAGAATTAGGCCGATATGGGACGACTTAGGAACTAGGTAAGGCATGCTCTACTCTATCAATGCATTTGTGATGTGTAGAGTAGAAAGATAACAATTAGATAATGCACTAGAAGTTTTAAATTGTGCATTTTGATTTTTATATCACTGAGACTGGGTTCAACCTTTTCTTTCTTTATCCTCCACTAGATAATACAAATTTAGTTGGAGATTAGTGGATCACGCTGTTGCGGATCGAAATAACGCTTCAAGAGTATGTCATTGTGCTGTTGTATTTCATTTAATTGGCTCCATAATAATCGAGGGGTTGTATTGTGCTTTTCATTATTTTTCAAAGTTATCGAGTTTAATAGCCAATTGTTGTTTTTATTTAATTTCTCTGTTTGCTGAGATTTAAACTAGTACATAGTGATTGTATAAGCTAGCAAACTCTTTCATGTGTCTTGTTTCTTAGCGTTGTTGTTAATAATTTGTGCTTGTGGTTTAATCGTCAGGTTTTCCACCTTGAATTTCAAAGGTGGATTTTATCGAAATTTTTAAAAAATTTTTAACACGTATTATTTTGAAGTCAATTCTTTGTAGGCTTACTGGATTAGACTTAATTAGATTTGGTTTGGTCCCGTGCAGATTATGACCCTTGGTTTGGGTCGTGACAATTATAAAATTTTAAATATTAGTCGGCATTATGCAAGTTTCATACGATCAACATAATCCATTCGTCGAGTGCGATTACGAGAAAAGAAGAAGAAGAGTCACGAAGTTAATATAAAATATACCCCGGAAAAAAAAAGGTTAAAATTTTTAAATAGCTTATGGACATGTGGTATGATCATAGATGAACAAATATGCTGACTGTAAAGAATATGAACATGAGTAGGTGATTAGTTGTTTGAATCAAAGCACTTATTAGCTATATTATGTCGCCTTACTTGTCAATGGCTAGAGATAGTTAGATCGTTATTTGATCAAAATTTGCTTGTTCCCGTGAAATGAGTTTTAAATTTACTTTTAAATATAATCAACAAACACAAACACAAAGAATTATTCCAAACTTATTTTCAAATATAATACAACACATGAATTCTTAACTCACTTCTCAAAAGTACTTCTTAAAGAATTCATTTTAAGAGACTTCACTATAATTGATGGACGTCCTTAGTATGCTATAATGCATCAAAAGTTAGACTAATGGATCGTTTGGCTGTGCTTTTTGCTTGCCAAGAAACTTGTACTTTATAAAATATTTTTATTTTTCAATTTATTTCTTAGGAAACTTTCTATAATATTTAAAATATGTTTATAAATTTTAGAAAATATTGATAAACTTTACTTTATAAAATCTCTCTATATATGTTTTTATTATGTTTTGTTAAGTTAAAAATAGACAAGCTCGGATTTTAGAAAGATTCACCAAAAACTATTTTAAGGGTCCGTTTGGGATTGTTTATGAAATGGAGCTTTTCTGAAATGGAAGATATTTTTGTTCTTTTTGAAAAATAAGTTCTATTTTTTTTACTTCCAAAAAAATAATAAAAATATGCAATAAAAAGATCTCATTACATAGAATTTTTCTACACTTTCTAAATTTTTAAATAAATTTTTTAAATACTTATATAAAATATATTGAAAAATATGAAATAAAAAATTAAAAATTTTTGTTAAAGAAAAGCAATCCGAAAGATCCCTAATGTTTATCTTGAAGCAATACGAAACAGTAATTGTTTAACTTTGGGTGTAATAGTTTAAGGGAAGTGAGTTTCCATAAACTGTGATTTTCAAGTGGTTTTTTTTTAAAAAAGGAGAACTTCTTAAAAAGCGAATATTTGAAAAATGAGTTATAAACAATAAATTATTACAAAGAACCTAATAAAATACTAGAAAAAAAAGTAACTTTTAAGGTACAAAAGAGCACAACTTTTATAAAATAAAAGTTAAAAAAATAAATAATAAATAATAAATGACTAAAAAAATATTTAAAAGTAATTTTTCAATAAAAAAGGACTACTTTTGTATGCAAAAATTGAAAAAGCATTAGCAATATTACTCCGCCAGTGAATTTGCATTGGCGACTGTTGTATTTGCACTCAAATTTGGAGGTATCACCTTACAATGCCAAAGGTGCAAAATATATACTGGTCATAAGAGTCCATAGTATTTGTTTCGGCAGGGTGTCTGAGGCAAAGGCGTTTGGTTGGAAGTGTTGAAAGACTATTATATATTTGGACTCTTGCATTACCCAGGTGATGGAGATGTTGCCGCGGACACAATGAATTTGGGTCGTAGTAAAGTTTGCTGGAAGCTTGGCACACCTTGTAGAAGGGATTACCGCATCACGCTGTTATAAATAACAATATTGTTGTTTTACAATTGGTAATTTTTAATTTTTAATAAAGTTTTATAATTTTGTAGAAAATTTATTTAATAATTTAAAAATTTTATATAATAAAATTTAATAATTATTTATTATTATTAATTTTTTTAAATACAAAAATAAAGCTTATTTTTTTAAAATAAAATAATTTTTATTCTATAAAAATAATTTTTATTCTATAAAAATAATTTTTATAAATACTTTCAAACGTTCTCTTATATTTCGAAATTTTATAAAGATGTGTTATCTTTTGAGAGGGTGAGAAAAAGTTAACATGTGCTTTCTAAATTACATAACTCTAACGTAACCCCTCTATATAACCCAGTCTGGTATAAGACATGGATCTCAACCAAGAGACTCTTCAAAACTCCGAAGTGGCTAAACTTTCCCGCTCCTTTTTGCACGGATCCAGATGGGGTCTCCTTCTCCGGCGACGGCGGCAGTACTGATCAGCATCTCCCACCCTCTCCTTTCCATTCTCAATACCTGCACTACTCTTTCCCAACTTCAACAATCCCACGCGCAACTCATCGTCTCCGGTCTTGCTTCTCATCCTTTTCCTCCAAGCAAACTCCTCACCAAACTCATCGCCCTCTCTTCTCCACTCGCTCTCTCCTACGCACACCTTCTCTTCTCTCACTCTCCTTCGCCTCCACTCTTCTCTTTCAATTCCCTGATCAAAGCTCATTCCTTTTTCCCGCAATCTTCTTCTTCTTCTTCAGCTCCGCTTCTTCTCTTTCGATCCCTTCTTCGTTCTTCCCATGTCAGCCCTAATCAGTACACGTTTGTTTTCTTGTTCTCTGTCTGTCGACCCAATGGTGGTGTTGGTTTGGTTGAAGGGTTGCAAGGAAGAGGGCAGGCGGTGAAGAGAGGGTTTGAAGTAAGTAATGTTTTCGTGGCAAATGTCTTGGTGAAGATGTACTCGAGGTGGGGGTTCATGAAGGAAGCCAGGAAGGTGTTTGATGAGTGTGGGCGTGCCAAGGATTTGTTTAGTTGGAACTCCTTGATTGGTGGGTATGTTGGGATTGGGGATTTGGACAGTGCTAAGAAGGTGTTTGATGAAATGCCGCACAGGGATCATGTATCCTGGAGCACTGTCATTGCTGGCTATGTTCAGGTATATGTTACTTTGTTGGTTCCTAAGAATTGATAGGGTTTCGGTAAGGTGCTAACTATGATAGTGATTAGTATGATCTGTGAAAATGCACTGGCATAACTAAAAGTTGGTACAGAAAGACACCAATATACATTGAATGAATGAAGTTAAAGAGAGCACAAGTTGGTTCTCTGGTTTTTATATTTTGTTTAAATAGCGCGAGTAGTTCATGCAAATAGACATAGTTCAATAATGCTTCATATGGATTTAAGGTGGATAGCTTAATATTTCATCTGGTTTTCATGTGTGACTTTTTTTACTTAACTGTGAACATTATACCAATCAGTTTTGTATAAAGAGATTTGTTTGCTATAGTTAAATTCATAATTGGTGCCCTCATTATATGCTAGATTGAGCTCTACTTGAAGGATGTTTCGGGTTAATTGCTAATTTGCTAGACTATCATTTTTTATTTTTTTCCTTTTATGGACTATCATATCTGTTATCTAGTGAAGTTGACTTTATTCACATGCCTCTAGCTATTGCTAGGTTGGGTGCTTTCTGGAAGCGTTGGGGTTGTTTTGTGAGATGCAGAATGCTGGTGTTGCTCCGAATGAGTTCACATTGACTGCGATTCTTGCAGCATGTGCGAATATTATAGCTTTGGACCAGGGAAGGTGGGTTCACCTATACATTAAAAAGGCTGAAGTCACAGTAAATGATAGATTGCTTGCTGGGCTCATTGATATGTATGCTAAATGTGGAGAGATAGGTTCAGCAGTTGAAGTGTTTACTAGTCAAGTTGGTACCAAACATACCATCCGCCCATGGAATGCAATGCTTAGTGGGTTTGCCATACATGGCCTTTGTAATGAAGCCATTGCACTTTTTGAGAGAATGAAAACAGTAGAACTAGCTCCTGATGCAGTGACATTCGTGTCCTTGCTAAACGCTTGCAGCCATGGAAAACTTGTTGATATAGGAAGATCATACTTTGATTCAATGAAGGCCGTTTATGGCATTGATCCAGAAATCGAGCACTATGGCTGCTTGGTAGACCTCCTTGGCCGGGCTGGTTTCTTGAACGAAGCAGAAGAATTAATATCATCAATGCCAATACCTCCGGATGCTGCCACATGGGGAGCTCTGTTAAGTGCATGTCAATTACATGGTGATACTGAGCGAGGGGAAAGGATTGGTAGAGTTGTCACTGAATTAGAGCCTAAGCATGTAGGTTGCAATGTCCTGCTAGCAAATATGTTTTCCAAGTCTGCAAGGTGGACTGACGCCAAGGAAGTTAGAAACAACATCGAAGGACATGGTCGAAGGAAGACACCTGGCTGTAGTTCCATTGAACTGAACGGAATGTTTAACGAGTTTTTTGTAGGAGACATTTCACACCCACAAGTCAAAGAGATAAATGATTTTTTGGAAGAGATGGCTGTCAAATTGAAAATTGCTGGTTATCTTCCAGAAGTTAGAGACGTGCTGTTGGATATAGATGGTGAAGACAGGGAAACTGCCTTGTCCAGGCATAGTGAAAAGCTGGCAATTGCTTTTGGGTTGATGAACACCCCACCTGGAACAGCCATCCGAATTGTGAAAAATTTGCGTATATGTGGCGATTGCCACCATGCTACCAAGTATATTTCCAAAGTGTATGAGAGGGAGATTATAGTTAGAGACAGAATCAGGTTTCACCATTTTAACAATGGAGTGTGTTCGTGTAAAGATTATTGGTAAATGTTGACAAGCTTAGGGTAGTTGTATATATTTTCTTTTCTTGGAATACTTTTTATTTCAAGGATAATTGTACTCTTTGTTCGTCTTATCATCATTACTAAACTATACATAATTCCAATTGTCTATTTTTTTTTTATAATTTGTATCATAATACAGAAAGGGATTACATTTGTGTGCTTATGTGAAATGATCTGTGAGCTTTTTGTATCAGTGCGCTTATGGATGCAACTGCATAGGCATTTCTATTTTCTGGATCAGTTAAGAAACAACTAATAAATCACACATCAATTATGATTACTGACCACGATAATTGGACTAATAATATAATCTCCCCACTGAAATATACTAAAGAAATGGCCTGCTAGAGTAAAAGATTGATGAGAAATTTATATTTAATTAGATTATCACAACAATACAGGAAGCAGGATCCGAAAAACAAGAATGATGCTCAGTTGCTTGCAGGCGAAATACAACATTTTCAACTACCCTTCTCTCAGCACTACATTTAGTGCGTAGATTGGAGTCAGAATTATTAAGTAAAGAGGAAACTGACTTTAATGCATAACCACAAAATTGAACTATTGAACAGGCTTTAGGAGCCATACTCAATACAAGCTGTAGCCATTGAATTCCTAAAGAAAGTTGGTAGCCACCACCATGAACATAGTATGAAGGTTTCTTGCCGTTGTCCAACATAATGTAACGAGATTGCTGGTTTAAGAGACTTTGCTTTCAAAAAGTAGGCTCCTTTTTTCCCCAATATGTTGTTGAAGGATACCTGAACACTGCCACATCTTTAGATCAATCCAGCACAATGATGTTCTCTCTCGGGTACAATGGTTTCCTCAGAAGAGCGGAGCCAGAATGGTGATAACGAATGACCTTCCAATGATTATCAGGGTTAGGGACAATAGCTCTGCTTGTTTAAACCGCATCTACAAAATCTTTCAGTTCAGTAAATATCTGAAAGAGAATAACATTACAATATACAAAAATCAGTAAGATTAAGACTTAATTCTCACTGTTGCGTATGACATAATGTTATTTGCAGCATGATCTGTTACATAGAGAGGATCGGTTTCTCCATTCCTGGAATGGCCTGTAAGGAATCTATCACTGCAATAGAAAATTGGAAGACAGATAAGTAAGAAATCATGCTGGTAGTATCAGGGAATTCCGAGCTCTGCTGCAATACCAGAGGCAGAAGTGATGCCTGCAAAAATGCAACATCAGGTAAGATACAGAACCAACTAGAATGACTCTTTAAAATTTTAAAAGCCCACTGAATACTCACGTACCTGGGTAACTTTGACCTGAATTCCTTTTTGTTGGAGGAAATCCATCTCCTCCCACCTCAGCCAAAGAGGCAAAGACCTAGAAGTAAAATAAAAATTGAAGGCGTGAAGTTAACCTAGAACAAGAAGCTTACAAAACTAATCAAATTAAGAAAATCCCAACATACAGCATGCATAAGTACTTTGGTCCAAAACTTCTATGCGGACTTCATAATTAAACTCACAGACCAAGCCAAATTCAGGTACTGCGTGTACCATATGTATGCCTAGGTGAATGAAACTACATTTCGTACATGGCATGCTAGAGTTCTCATTAAGAATGCTAGAAAAATACAGTCTTACATAATGCAGGCTTTTCAGATGACATGAAACAGATAATTCCCACCTCAATACTTAGAACTGCATTTGCAATCACTTTATAATTTTTTAAGAGATGACATCTTCCGGTTTACTAGTAAAATGACATCGACTCAAGAATTATCAACAAGCCACCATTTCCAAAAAGCAAACAAACTTACGTGAAGCAATGACATTACTATCTTAACCAATGCCCTAGTCAGCTAGGTCTAATTACAAACATTACCATCAATCAATAACTCACTAGAGGAAGCACAATTTTACTTAATGTGTACTTGTGCTTACGAGTACTACAAAATTTGTAAATCAAGATTCACAACATTCTAACAATCATCTCCAATGCTATCATCTTGGAACACCAAACACAATTCCACAAAGCAATAGCTTTTTTCTATCCATTATTCATTACATCCAACATTGTTAGAAATAAAGCAACAACTCACCAGAGGATAACCACCCTTAAGCCTGACCACATTTCCACCAGCCTCTGCAAAGCTCAGCAACAACTCATGTATCTCATCCTGCAACACCAAAATCAATTAAACCGCATCATCAATCATTATAGAAAACTTGTTACGAAAGGAGTAACTCAGGACTAATCTCAAAACAGAAACGCTCCTAACAAGTGCAGTAGAAATACCGAACATCTTGAATAAATATATGAGAGAAAGAAGATGATTTTTACGTGAGAAAACACTCACCAATTTGAAAAAGTAACCCATTTAGGCACTATGAAGAATAATCGAAATACTAATAATGAGTTACAGGCTTCACTTCCTCTCGTCTAAACAGCAAAAAATTTTATTTAGAGAGAAACACACTCTCTTACGAGCAGCATAAGGAAATGAAATTCCATCGCCCCCGCTATCCAAGTTACACCCTTCATTCCTCTTGTAGAACAACAAATGCACTATTGCATAGAGAGAAACACACTCTCTTAGAAGTGGCATAAGGAATTTTCCATCGCGCCCGCGTTCCGCTCTTCTCAGCAGCCGCTGGATCAGCTCCTCACGCCGAACGATGCGCTCGTCTCCGTAGTCCCCGGATCTCTTTACACGATCAGCTCCACCGCACTAGTTCACTGCAATTCCGATGGTCACCGCAGTTGCTTGATCATGCTGTCGTCTTCCTCAGCAATGATCGGCGAGCTCTTCCGCTTGCAGGCTGCTGTTCACTAGGCCGAACCCAGTGTGCCGGCTCATTGGGCTGAGCCCAACCCAGCTTAAATCGAGCTCTCCAATTCTGTGTGTAAGTGAAATTGTATTGTGATATGCAAAGTCTAATAATTAGAAACACAGATAAACCGGAAGAAAAAAACCAAAGAAGACATTTTTACTACAGATTCCAGTAGATTGGCAATGTTTTTGAAAAAATTAAAAAATATTAGTGAAGATATTTTTACTACAGATTTCAAAAAAGACATTTTTTCTACAGATTCCAGTAGACAAGCATCCTGCGTAGTCGGGCAACTGCAATGCAATCTCATTATTATTACTGCTGTAGTAAATCTGACGATTGTTGTTGTTTGATTAGTGAGAAGTCCATTGTTCCCGAGAGAAGCGTTCAGTAGAGTCGCGCTAGGTGAAGCGAGAGGAGTTGCAGGGGTGGTCGGAGCAGAGAAGAGCTGTGTGGAAGAACTGCAGCGAAGGGAGAAGCAAAGATTTGTTTTCCTAGCTGTTGCTGGTATTGGAGAGATTGATGGAGTGGGATAACAGTGGTGGAGCGTTGTGTTTCAAAAGCAAGCTGAGAAGAAAGAAGAAGAAGATATGGCGACAGCAGCAGAAGCCATTATTGATGAATGAAGAAATCAAAAGCAATGAAAAGATTGCAAGACTTAGAGGGCTTCTATAGTTTGGTGAAGAGGACAGAAGAATGGAATGTTAGACTTTTTGAGGATGAGAGGCTGCTGCTCTCGTGTTGAGGACATGATGCTTTTATGTTTTGGGGGAGGGTAACTATAGAAGGATTCACTCAATTTTTTATCTTATATTTTTTAATATAGTTTATAAATATTTAAAAATTTTATTTAAAATTAAAAAATTTTACATAATAAATATATTTATTATATATATTTATTATTTTTTTAAAATTAAAAAAAAAGATTTTATTTTTAAAAAAAAATATTAAAAAAATTTTATTTCATAAGTATTTTCAAACGCTTTCTAAAATATTTTCTAAACCGAATAAAATTTAAAATTATGTTTAAAAATTACTTCAAATTTTTTTATGTAAAAAGTAATAATAAATAATAGTAAAATTTTATGATATAAAATTTTTTTGATATTTTTTAAAAATAAATATCATAAAATATTGTAGTAGACAAATATAAATTTGAATAAAAAGAAATTAATTTTCAAACACTATCTAATTTTATTTGTCAAATAAGCTGCTCATAAGCACTCTACAGTAATAAGCCTATTTGGAAGTGTTGCTTTTTTTACGAAATAAGCCGTTTACAAGCGTTTTTGTTTTTCGTTGATAAAATATAAACGTAGCTGTAATGCATATAAAGCTAAGTGTATGGAAAGGATTTGGTCCGAATTGCTACTAGCATGCTATTTAGTTAATCTTCACAATGAAAGAAAGATCGCAAAGTTACAGATGACTCAAACTTACTTTGAGACACGCTTTGGGCAAGTTGCTAGTGAGCACTAGTGTTAGAGAAGGTTATCTATGGATTTCTTTCTCAGCAATAGATGGTACTTGAAAATTTATCATTGCTCACAAGAATACAAAGCACACAGAGTACAGGTCAATACAGACCTTCACAAACATACAATCTTTTGCTATTCGAAATTGATTACCTAATCATCTTTATCTTCGGTGTATTGTCAAAATCTGAGAAAGAAGCAATCTCTTAAATACAGCTAGTAGTGTTCTTCAGGATAACTAGCAGACAACATCCTTCTTTTGATTTCCATTGCAAGAGGTTCCGAGAGTACCAGAACATCCCATTTTTTCAATTGTTCACGCATACATAATCATATATAGCAAGTGTGATGATCCTTTACTCCAAGTTAAAAGGTGAAACCCCTGAGAAAACTACTTTTTGCATCATGTCAAAATTGGCAAGGAAGTAAGCAGTACAGCATTAGGATGTTAGCTGCAACAAGATCTAGCAACCGCTCGGTGCATTCCTATGATTGGATTTCTCTACTCAGTATTAGAATGCTTTCACCTCCCCTTTGACTTTTTGGATCCTTTCCCTTTCCTAATAGTAATAGGATATTCATCAACTTCGCCATCATCATCTCCCCTCTTTCTTCTCTTCTTGTTTCCTGCACTTTCCTTGAGTTTCTGCATGAAAAGCGAGTCAGCTGCCTGATCCATATCAAAATATTTTAAGTAATACAGAAGCAGCAGAATTCAGATAACAAAGAAGATGCACAAATTATGACTATTGATTACCGTCAGGGCAATCCTTTTCGCATCTGCCACGGATTCCGCTAAAGCAAGAACTTCCTCCTCTACTACCTGATGCTGAGGAAGCTTTTTGCCTACAAGAGAAGAATAACAAATTATATCAACTCACACAACCACGTCTATCTTACAACTTTAAAATTCTAACCAGAGTCACAGGCTACCTACCAATCAGTTTCTCTATCTGTACAAACCATTCCACCTCATATTGGTTAACCAAGGAGAGAGCCATTCCGGACCTTCCAGCACGAGCAGTTCTGCCAACACGATGGATATAGTCCTACCAAATTCAAGAACAAACATTATGGCTACAAAAACAATTTCTTAGCGTCTAAAGGAAAGTTCTTTCGATGAAAACAATCAGAGAAATATATGCTTACTGATTGATATGCTACAAATCTCACAACTGGCCTCACATTCTCACTAAAATTAGTACTATTAACACGATAGTCATTACTTCTCGCTGTTATTGCAAACGAATCAAGGAAGCCCTCGAACTCGTTATATCCAAAACGCTCTACAGCCTTCGTAATGCTGTCATGCTCCAGTTAGAGCGTTGGTCACAACCTTGAGAGTTAAACTGATTTTTTTTCACAATTACTACTTAAAACCTCAATCCTAACTTCACGCCACGAAGCAGAAAGGATATAAAATCCTTAAGATGTCAACCACAGAACAAAATGTCCAAAGAATCACTCGCCACTTTGATACTCTCTCAGAAGTAAAGTGCTACGATGTTGCTTATAAAAGCCAGACATTCTAAGATGTGCTTATAAATCATACTACAGAACCAGAATCACACAATAAGCCACAATACCAACCTTAGAATTGGAAGGTATGTCATAATTTATAACCACATCCACTGAAGGAATGTCAAGACCTCTGCTGGCAACATCAGTACATATAAAAATGTTGCAATCTCCAGCTTTGAACTTGTTTAGGGCTCCCAGTCTTTTATCCTTTCATACAAAATGCATATGTAAACATGTGAGATACATTACAGCTACAAAAAAAGCATCTATATGAGATTCCACGGTGCCAGCAATTAGCACTATATCAAACATTAAAGCAATTGCAATATGAAGAGGCAAATTAAAGAATACCTGGCTCATTTGACCATTAATTGGGATTGCCTTCATACCCAAATTCCGAAGCATCAAAGCCAGGAGCTGTGTTGCGTCGCAGGTCCGAGTGAAAACCATTGACGTACTTCCAGGATTCTCATTTAGAATATAAACAAGATGCAAATCCTGCAATGATATAAAAAAATTGAGTAAAAATGCCAGAAATGAGGGAGTCACAAGCTACATATGGCAGAATCAACCAAAACTGTTGTCAAGTAAGAAAAATGTCTTTCACACGTAAAGAAACAGTTCCATACCATACATAAACAAGATAGTAAATAATGGAAAAACAAGATAGTAAATAATCCAGACATGGAAGTATAAACAAGTTGAAGTGGTAGAACATATTCATTTTAGACCAGGTATATCTAAAGTTTGAGTCAAGTTACAAAGAGGAAAAATTCGTACCTTACGCTTAGCTGGAATGAACAAAAACTCCTGCTTCAGAGTATCAACAGTGGAGTACTTGGTATTGACTTCAATCTGTAAGGCTCCTCTAGTAAGTGAAAAAAATACATGCCAGAACCTTTCATAAATACAAATGATGAATGACACATAAATAGGGAATAAATATTCAGAAAAAACCTTGGCGGGATTCCTGAGACAGGCCCTCTGAAGTTTATCAACCTGCAAGTAGAAACAATTTATGCAAGTGTTAAGTCATTTTATGTAAAACAACTTGCAACTAAATGTCACCTGCGCCACCATCTAACTAAGAAAGATCACAGCATTGCAAACCCATGAGTAACTTTTGCTTGAAACCGTCTAGGCAGACAAATACACCAGCAAAACCCCGTGATCAAGCCATGCATGTACAAGCTCTTAGTTCAAGGCTTATGCTTTTATGTGCACATGTTAAGTGATATGCCCATGTTACACTATGAACATATTCGCAAATTCAACTCTACCTTTTTAGTCATGGTAGCTGAAAACAGATATGTCCTCCGCTCTCGAGGAATCGCTTTTAAGATGTCATCAATGGCTTTTTCAAAGTCCAAGCCTAGCAACCTATCAGCCTCATCCAATACCTTGGCAATTTAAAAGTAAACCAAGTAAGTCACTTGGAAACAGAAAGAAATATGGTCTCTCATATATGAATAATATTGCATGATCATGTGATCTACAACTCTCCAACAAGAAAGTTAAGAATGACAAGATTTATGAACTAACACGCATTGAGCTTTTATGTTCATGAACATATCACGGACTTTAGAATTGAGATCCATAGGAGTCTTTACAAAGCTTTTAAGTACTTATACCATGCTCTAATGTGCAGATAGTAATCACAACCTTTTGAAAATTCTTACGGATGGTTGAGGCCACTATGTGCAGTTTGACAGAAATTTGAGAGTAATTGTAGGAAATATGAAAAAGCAAAACAATTTGACAAGGTACGGCCAAAAACACACATGTGATTCTACACAAGAAGCATATGATAGGGGCCAAAAACAGTTTACAGTCTGACAGAAATTTGTGTAGAGTGATTCTACACAAGAAGCATATGATTGGGGAAAAGATTTTCCATGTTAGCACTAAATAACCTTTTAAGCTGCATCATGTATACTTACAAGGATACAGTAGTCAAAAACATATGTGAAAAAGTATATAAACTCTTCTGGTGTTACTGTGACGACAGAGAATTACGAAAATGGTGGTTGTGGTGGAAAAGATAATGCAATAAATGACAAACTGACCAAGTACTTTAATGTGCGAAGGCTGAATCCCTTAGTATTTGATAAATGGTCCAAAAGACGCCCAGGAGTAGCAACCTGCATGTAATTTCAACATATAAAGAGCTTGCATGGTCAGTGAAGTAAAGCATGTTGCACCAGTAGTACGGTATACTTAAAAGAGAATTTCAATATGTCACACAGATATGGTAAATTAAACAATTCTAGGATAAAGAAGCATATAAAGCTGAAACACATACCACAACATGTGGGCGTTTTCCGAGGTTCACAGCTTGTTGCATCATGTCTATTCCTCCAACAAGCTGAAAAAGAGCACATCATTTATACACAATCAGGGAGAATGAACTAACAAAGTTAACGTCCATACAGCCATATGCTTCAACTCTAAAACAATAACTATTAATTAAATAACACAAACGATGTGGTAAAGACTGTGTATTCTATATTCGAAATATTTGAAAAAATAGGGATGTTCAAACTAGAACTGATTGCTCTATGTGTTTAAATGTCCTTTACAAGAAAAATAGAAACCTAGCTTTTCATTGCACGCATTGCTCAGATCAGCCCTTTTAAATCTATCCTAGAGGTATCAACTTCAAAAGAAATTCAGTCTAAAGAAACTTCAAATCTGTCAAGCTTGATAACCCAAAAGAAATTATGAAATACAACACATCATCCATTTGTTAACACCATGTCCTAATAGTAACACAATGTGAAAGATAAGAGAGAGAGAGAAAGAGAGAGAGATAGGGGGTCAAAATCCCACTTTAGACTGAATCCATCTCTCCAAAATGAGTGATGGAGAGAGAACCACACTGAGAGAGTGAGAGAGATCGAAATCCCACTTATAACTCAATGATCAACAAACTAAACAGATACTTTAGCTTATTCAAGGGCATCAGTCACATAAATAACTACCATTAAGAAGCTATATTTGGGTCATAAAGGAATCCCAAGATCACCTAAGTGGTGTAAGTACGAATGTCGGTACTGCCATTTATCTCCAAACAAAAACAAAAGAAATAGAAAATATATATTGCAATGCTGCTTAAATAGTTGAAATCTATTTGAATAGTTGAAGTTATACACTTTCCTTTCTAGTCCTATCAGGAGTGTAAGCAAAGAGATCATTAGTACCATCTCGTCAAACAATCAAACCAGAATAAAAAAAAGAAAAGATATCACCAGTGCTTTCTTGTATTTCACAGTTAATTCATATTGATATTTGCACGACAACGCTTTTATAAAAAAGAGAAATCTAGATGAAGTAAGCAAGGAATACCCACTACAGCACATTTGAGCCCGATTGCACACCCCAAAGCTTCAAATTGCTCTTGGATTTGGATTGCCAATTCCCTGGTTTGAGATTCAAAATATATATGAATCTCGCAGATTGAGCAAAATTAACCATCAATATCTACTGGGAAAATAATAGAGAATATCAATATGTACCTGGTTGGTGACAGAACACAAGCAAAAAAGGCTTGCGGATTCTTAAGAAGTGCTTGAATAATTGGGAGAGCAAAGGCTGCAGTCTTCCCTGACCCTGTTTGCGCCAGACCAATGATATCCCTTCCTACATTTGAAAAGTGTGGCCTGTTAATTACCACTAGTAAAGACGACACTAACGGCTTAATGAAGATGGAATTTAAAAGATACAAGGCCTCACATAATTCCACCAAAAAATCTAGGCGAAACAGTTGCCTCACATATTGAAAAATTGCAATGCTAGTGTAGAGGAGAGCACCAAAATGATCAAGACTCACTACAATCACTCGCATGTAAAAAGAGAAAAGTACTCCTAAAGAGAACAATTTTTTCATTATGTTTGATGGATAAGTTACTGAGTCAAACTTAGTAAACCATCCAAACAGTTCCGAGTCAATTGAAAATGAATCCACTATTACTTATAAATAAAATAATGTATCTAATAATTATAGCACCATGAAAGCAACTGATTTATGGCTTGCTGATCATCGTCATTGTTCTTGTCTATAAAGTTGCATATATTCCCTGATTGGTTGCTATTAATTCTGAGTCTAGTTAAAGAAATCTTGAACATTATCGTAGTTCCTTGAATTCTAACAATCAACCTCTGTTCCCATAAGGAATTCCAAAAAACCCTCAACATGATAAGAAAAACGCGGTTTGTATTATTAGACAATGATAAACTTTGCAATAAATGTGGCAATAAAACTGATAAACTACCTATCAAGTAAAGATCATAACCAACCTAGAACTTGTCTAGAATAGGAAAGGCAGGATATTGTCAAAGTTCACAACAAGTCAAAAGTGCAATACTTGCTAATATACATAAGCAGTGAAAGAAAAAAAGCTTTTATAATCAGCCTTTAGAAGGCACTCTATGGATCTACTTATGTCCAAGAATTAACCTTTGCATCAAATCTTCTATTTATATGATTAAAAATGGAAAGTGCAACATAAAATATTCTCAATTGACAGAAAAACTATCACAAATAGGTTCATGTTTTTTCTGGTCAATTAGTAGTCCTAGATGAATACAGTCCCAAAAAATTTAATTTTTGAGCTTAAAAAGAACTACAATGAACAACAAAGAGATGCTTATGCGTTTCATGCAGTTATCAAATTGAGAAGGGAAAACAGAAAAGTTTACCTTCTAAAGCAACTGGAATTGCTTCAAGTTGGATTTTGGTAGGACTTTTCCATCCTAATGTATCGCAAGCCTCGGCCAAGTCATCACAGACACCCAAATCTTTGAATGTCTTCTTTATTTCTTCACCGTTCTCCATTTTCAGTTAACCAAAACACCAAAACCACCACAAGAAGGAACCGGAAAAATACCAACGGCGCAGTGGTAGAGTTTGCGGTTATGAACAGCGCTGGAGAGCTGCGGCTACCGGCGGCGGCAAAGGGAGAAAAATTTTCTGAAAATAAATAAAGAGAATCAACCAACAGTTTAATTGTAAATTTTAAACTGATTAGTTTAAAATGCTAACTTGGATGGATCGAGTTTTGGGAAGCTTTGACTGGAATAGAAGCCTGCCAGGACAGGATTCTAAACGAGTTTTTCTTTTGGATTTGAATTGGGTTCCGATTATTAGTTCAATTCGGCTTCAATGATGCGATTAGTCTCTGATCAGAATGCACACGTGAAGCATGAAAGATTAGCTATACGCTCATCAAAAAAGAAATCTCTCCCTGTCTTGGGAAGTGTTTACCTTAAAATAACATCATTTTTTAAAAATAAATTTAAAAATTAAAAATATTTAATAAAAAATAAGTTTTTATATTTATTCTATGTTAAAATATTTTAAAATTTTTTTATAGAAATAGTTTTATTTTAAATTTTTATTTTTTATATTAAAATGAGTTTAAAAAAATAAGCGTGATAAATTTGTAAACAAATCATTAGAGAGAAAAGATTTCAAATAAAAATTACTATAACAATTCAAAAATTTACTATTATACCACTAATAATGTTGGGTGATCATATATTGTTGCAAAATTTATGTGAGTACTTAACAAAATTCAGAAGAGAGAAAAATAATCTTAGCGAGTTCCTTCAACAATGTTTTTAAAAATAATAAGAAAAAGTTTGAAAAAATTTGGGAGTGCTTTTCTGAAAAAAAATGTATTTTTGTTTTATTTCGATAAATAAATTTACTATATTGAACTCATAAAAATAATAAAAATACTGTTGCATATCATTTTTATGAGTTCAAAATAGTAAATTTGTTTATCGAAATAAAACAAAAATACACAAATTTATGAATTTATTTTTTTTCATTTCGATAAACGTAAAATTTTTTTTATATTTTTTAAATTTTTAAATAAATTTTGTAAAATATTATAAAAAATTTATTGAAAAACGTAAAAATATGATATGCAACTTTTGGAAAAAGTGTTCCTAAACACGCCAGAGCTTAAGAAAAAAATTCAAATAACTAAATTAGTCCATAGAGCGAAACAATAATTATATAGCAACAACAACAATAATAATTATAATAATTTGAGCTTTTGAAATTAATACATGCCATTAGATGTTTTATGATAATAAATGATAACGAAGACATAATAAATATAGTGTTTCAAACAATAATACAGATATGGTTTATTTGAACCATTGAGTTTTTGTGGATTTAGATAATTTTGATATATGTTACTCCTCTGATGGAAAATCATTTGTTCTAATATAGATGACTAAACATCAAGCTAGAACTATATGAAGCATAAAATTTTGATTCTCACTACATGTCACCTTTCTGATATGGTCGTGTATGCATAAATTTTGTGTCATTTCGTTGCTTATTTTTATTTAACTCTTTAGTTGTTATAAAATTAAAAATTCTATGATAAAATTTTAAAATATAAAAAAAGTTCTATTTCATTAGTCCAACTCCCAAATATATTTACATTCTTTCTACGTGTCGAACTATTAGATATATCTTTCCGGCAACTACTATTTTGTATTGTTCATTTTGTTTGTCCAAATAATAGTAAATTAAAACATATCAAAACTATATGATATTTTAAAAGAAAAAGGTTATTCATGCTCCAAATTACATCCACTTATTTGGGCATTACATTCAATTATAGAATATAAAAGTTCAACTAATATAAATTTAAGTTTAAATATTATTTGTAGGATTTTAGGCTAATTTAAATTTACTAAATCTATATCCTTTATTCTTTTGTAATATATTCATATATTATATCTTATATTCTCCTTATATTTATAAGAATACATATGTTAGAAGAATTTATTTACAAAATTTATTTTGAGATTTGGTGAAATACATAAGTTAGAAGAATGCTTCATTTAAGGTCATTAATAATTACCTAGTTATTATGGCACTATGTTTTTATATGCAACAAATGTAACGATAGAACAGGAACAAATCTTACTTACTTCAGAATTGTCCATGTCGATCTAATCCTTAAAAGAGAAGATACGGTCGTAATGACCGTAGCTCATAACACTTAAGTTTTTTATAATTTAGTTATAGTATACTAATGCTCCATTCTACACAGAATATGTGAGGCATATAATACTCACTATAATGCAAGGAAAGCATTAATAAAAAAAGAAAAAAAAAAAGAAATATTGGGCATGATTTACACATACATATATCAAGCACATGTGTCTATATTATCCACATGCATATAGTGGGTATACGTAGATATGTATCATGTGTTATGAAGTTAATTAAAGTGAGAATTTGGGTTAAGTTTGTCGACTTCGAATCAACCTATTTAATAGTCAGATCGAAACCATTCAACCATAAACTGACCTATATATGTATGTAGAATAAAATTACTAACCATAATCTAAATCATTTAATATAAATGGTCATGTTCGAGTCAACCACTTAATAGTATTTATATATGTATCTCTTAATAATTACAAAAAAGTAAATACTTACTATAGACTCCGAATTTGCAAATTATGACTTGAATTATAAATGTTTGCATGTGGTCATGTCAAGGTCAAAATGATTACATTACACAAGGCGTATGTGCATAAAAGATTTAAGCAAATGATAATCTTCAAAAAAATGACAATAGCAAGAATTTTAAATTTGTTTCTAGTATGCCAATATCCAAGTCCAGCACTAGTTACACTAATTTGAAGCTATAATGTACCCATAATTAAAAAACCAATGCATCTTTTAATCATCGAGTAAGTAATCCACACTTAAAAATCCTCAACATTATAACAAGCTACATATCATCATGACTATTGCAAACCTTATCTAAACATTACTCTCTATTACTAACTACTAACTAAAGCATTTTGTTATGCTAACAGACTTAAGCTATTTATACTAAAAGGTTAAAGAAGACTCCATAAAAACCATCTTTGTAAATGACAACGGCAAGCACTGATCATGTTGTAATATTGTTCCTTAGTAATAAAAGTATAATGCCAATTAATTATATTAATACTGTAAAACGTATATATAAAGAATTGATAGAAATGTTGAAAAAAGAAGTGAAAAATAATAAACATAGATTTTATCTAGACCATAAGGGTGATAAAATATATTGTAAAAAGATTTGAGATACTATATCAACACCTCTGTGTCACTGACACTAGCACTTGAAAAATTCTTGCTAGTGGATAATTACCAACAAACTTAATTATGATCATTGAGTATATAGATGACTATGTAAATACACTAAGAATATTGCATAATGTAACTTCCAACAAGAGTAGCACTATAACTGCTTTATATGATCTTCGAAAAAGTAAAATCGAGTATTTATGTGTTTGCTCCTTTCATTATGTACTAGATTCTTTGCGAGTCGTATAGCCTATTGATATCAACCAATATTTTTATTGGTTCTCTTGTAAATGATTCATCTTTTTTAACATATTCTTCAACCAAATTGCTTCATACACTGTAGATGCTGCTGCCACATCTTCTGCTTCACATAAAGATACAAACACAATACTTTATTTTTTTATTGTCTATAAAAATACAGTTAATCCAAAAGAAAAGACATCTTGTGGTACTTTTTTTCTCATCTTGGTTACCACTCCAATCATATCTGAATAATCCACTAATTCTGCAGATTCATCATAAATATAGAATAGATCAAAATTGAGTGAGCCTTTGATGTGCCTTAAAATCCTTTTCGTAACTAACTAATGAGACTCTTTTGGTGTCTCTATTTAGAGACTTACAAATCCGACTGCAAAAACAATATTAGTCTGGTGATTGTCAAATACCTCAAGCTACTAACCAGACTTTTCAAAAGAGTTGAATCAACTAAATTTTCATTCCTTTTTTTCATAGCTTTGTTCCTATGGCAATTGAAATGCTCATCCGATTACTATTGCTCATCTTAAACTTCTCCAAGATCTCTTTCATGTATTTCTTTCGAGATATAAATATCACATCTTATTGTTGCTTCACTTTGATGCTAAGAAAGTAAGACATTAAACCATTGTCCGTCATTTCAAATTCCTTGAACATTATCGTTTTGATTTCTCCAAACATTTTAAAGCTATTTTCTGTGTACAATAAATTGTCAATATACAAACAAATTATTAGAAACTTGCCTTTATGGTTCATCTTTATATCAGTGATATACTCATAAGGATATTTGGTGAAGCTATTTTGATGAAGATAACCATCATTCAAACATTCCACGCTCATGGTGCTTGTTTCAATTCGTACAAACTTTCTTTAATAGATATATTTTGTCTTCTTTCTCTTTCACCTGAAAATTCTCTAGTTGCTATATGTATACCTTTCTCAAAAATACTATTGAGTAATGCTGACTTGACATCTAAATGATATATCTTTCATTTATGATGAGCTGTAATAGAAATTAATAACTTTACCATATCAAGACGAGCAACAAATGTAAAGATTTTTCCATAATCGATACCGTATTTTTGTTTATACTATTTCACTACAAGTCTAGCATTGTACCGATCAACATTGCCACCTAATACCTATTATTTTGTGATTTTATGAAAGTGTTGTCAACTCCTAAGTGTCATTTTTCTCTATAGTTTGGATCTCCTCCTCCATTGCTGATAGCCAACACTTCTCTTTTACGGATTTTTAGAATGTGAGAGATTCATGATCAGCATATAGATAGAAAATGTTTGACTCATTGTCTTCATTTGTTTACTCATAAATCTCTGATAGACTTCTTATTTTGATAAGATTTTGTTGCGTAGAAAATTTGCTACTACTATTTTTCCCAAAAGATGGAGAATCTCTAATAGAAGAGAGTTTAGTATGTTGAGAAGATAGTGGTATTATTAGTAGTGGTACCTCATGTAGGGGTTCATCATATTCATCCACTATTAGATGCTCTTTGAAAGTTTCTTCACTCCAGTTCCATACTTCTTCTTCACTAAGCACAACATCTTTACTAATCAGTAATTTCTTTGTTAGTGAATGGTAGAGCTTATATGCTTTTGACTCTTCGTTATATCCGATGAAGATGCACTCATCATGATTATCAAACTCCATCCTTTTGTCTTCAAGTATTTGGTCATATGCAATGCATTCAAAAATTCGTAAGTGCATGACACTTGGCTTGTATTCGCTCCACGCCTCTTGACATATGTTATTCTTCCATTTTTGTGAGACATCGGTTAAGTAAATAAGCGAGAACGCCACGGCTTCTACCCAAAATTATTTTGGCAATCCCTTTTCTTTAAACATGGTTCTTGTCATGTTGAGGATGGTTTTATTTTTTCCTTCTACGATGCCGATTTGCTATAGTATGTAAGCAACAGTCAACTGTCTTTTTTATACCTTATTATTTGCAATATTTTTGAAATATATTTGAGGTGTACTCACCATCTTTGTTAGATTGAAAATTTTTTATCTTTCGGCTACTCTCTGCTTCAATAAGAGTTCTAAAATGTTTGAAAGTAATGAAGACAACAGACTTCTCTTTAAGAAAATATACTCACAACTTTCTGCTGAAATCATCAATAAAGGTAATGAAATATTTATTACATCCTAAAAGGACTAGATCAAATGCCCCACAGATGTCGGTATGAATAAATTACAATGGTGCCTCTACTCTCTATAATTTTTTACTATGAAAAAGAAGTCTTGGTTGCTTACAATTACACATCCTTCGCATACATGATTGGTAGTTTAATTATTGGTAATCCTCGAACCATACTAGTTGTAGATATAGCTCTATACCATTAAAGTTCAAATTGCTAAAAGAAAAGATGCTATCTCCTTGACTTATTCTCCACGAGTCCTCAAAAATATTTGTCAACTCTCGTATTTAGGTGTAATGAAAACATATGGTTCTTTATCATCTTAACACAAGCCATAAGGCCTTCGTTTAAATGTTTTAACAAAAAATGATTGTTTTTAATATAGACTTTGTATCACTTTCTAAATAATTAGTCGGTGTTAAGAATATTATTTTTTATATTAGGAATATAGTAAACATCAAAAATATACTCGGGCTTATCGTCCTTTTAATAGATTTTGATATTCCTTCTGTCTTAAATCAAGAGTTTTGAAGAATCTCCCAAGCTTACAATTTCATCAATATCGTTTATGAGTTTTATGAAAAGTTCTTTCTTTCTACACATGTGGTTACTAGCACCCGAATAAAAGTACCATTCTTCATTGTGAACACTTGAATTATAATTAGTAAAAAGAAGAGTAGAAGTATTACCTATATCATTTGTTGCTTCGGTAATATTTGTAAAATTTTTATTTTTGTACTGGCACTCAGAGACATAATGTCTAAATTTGTGATAGTTGTAACATTAGATAATTTTATTGTTTCCACGACTAGATGTGGATCTTCTCTGATTGATTCGTCCGCGACCTCTAAACTTTGAACTTTCGCTTGATTTTGATTAGTTTGTTGTTGGGAACCACGTCCCCTACCTCGACCACGACTACGGCCTTTATTATTTGAACCTTGATCATTTAGAGTCAATCTCAACTCCATGCTTGTTCCATAAATATGAAACTAGTCAGCATTTGTTGTTCATGAACTTAGAGAGATCGTACGAGCTGCTCTATTGAAATCTTTTCCAAATTTTTTGACTCTTCAATTACTGTCACCACGTGCTCGAATTTTGATGTGAGTGATTGGAGCAATTTCTCCATCACTTAGATTTCTTCAATATCCTCTCCATTTTTCCTTATTTTATTCATAATTAAAAGTAATCGTGAATAATAATTAGAGATTCTTTCTTCATTTTTTATTTGATCGGCTTCAAACTCGCCCCTCAAATTTTGGAGACGAATTCAGTGCACCTTTTTGACTTCTTTGTAGATGGTAGTAAGAATTTTTCATACTTTTTTGCATGTTACTTCTTCAGGTAACTTTCTCAAAGGTAGACTCGTCTAACCCTTGATAGAGTAGAAAATAAGCCTTATTATCCTTCCTTCTTTGCTCTTTGAGAACCTTTTTTTTTCATTTATAAGGCGGCTTCTTTCTCGTGTGTGGGTTCCGTAAATCCATAACTAACAAGCTATCATAAATCTTGAGAAGCAAATAAAACTCTTATTTGAATTGACCAACTGGCAGCATAGTTATCTTTCGATAACTTTACGACTTAAGAATTAACAAGATTATTGGTGGAAGCCATAAAAAATGTGGATCGATTTGGCTTTGATACCACTTGTTGTTCTAAGTTTATGGATTTAGAATTTTATCACTAGAAAAATTAGAAATTTCTTTTGGAGGAGAATTCTTCTTCAAAACACTTATTGTTTTTCTCACTTGATGCAAAGCAACATGCTACAAACATTCTTATATAGACATTACAATTCAAACATTACATTAACTAAAACATTAAAACAAAATAAAATTACAATAATTACTAACTTTTTAACTACACCCACTAATTCTTCTAAATAACTTACGTGTCCACTACTACCATTACTTACTCACTTTCATTCCTCAATATTTTGAGAACTCTCAAATGAATGTATGAGTTTTGATTTAATATTTCAGCAAGGCCATTAAAGTCCATTTTAATTTCAGTAAGAACCAACTAGTAGTTAGACTACATAAGACACATTTTTAGATTTTTAACATGAATATCTAACCTGCTAAGACAACTTCGGCATTATAATGGTGCTCCCCTCAAGCCATATTATCACAAGCATTGAGATATAGCATAAAGGATAGTCATTTCATGTAGAATGACCAACTCCAATAAATCATAATATGGCTAAATCACTAAAGTTCATGTCCAACTTCTTCTATTAGTTTCCATTAAGCATGTCTATGATATGATATTCCTCTGATCAAGCGATATTCACAGTAACTTTCAGCATTTGGACCTTAGTTTATCCAAGGTACGAGTCTCCATTATGAGATTTCTCATTGATTTTATAAGTCAAAAAATGGTTTTCCACTACCTAATTGCCTAAAACATCATACAAAGCTTTGTTTTAGATCTTCCATATGTAGGTAAGTGCCTTAAGTTAATCTGAAACATAAATTCCAGCACACTTTGAATTTGCAATAGTGACCAAGTTTTGTAGCTTGAATTCCTAGCAAATTGGACAATGATAAAGCATCTAATAAAACTAACTTAATTATGGTTATACTAAAATGTTAGGACTAATGTTGATAATGTCAAACTATAGCTTATATTATCTTTACAAAACATAGAAAAGATACAAACACATACATACCTTAGCCAGATATTAAACTGGGATATGTATGTCTCTAACGGAATCTTCTCGAGCCACCTACAGATAGACAAAAGGTTTTGTGACGAAATGCATCTCATACATAAGTAAATAATATCAGAGAAAGAAGAACTCAAATAACTCAATAATGCTAAAGAACTTACTCAAAAAGAGTTAATGAATAGTTGCGCAACTCATGATTTCTTAAGCAGTAGAAACTTAGAAAAAGTTAACAGTTTTAATACATACTATTATAAATAACCCTGAAGAAGTTATTAACTATGAGATGGCACATGTTATTATGTATATTGTTGGTATCCAAGACGTGTATGGATGATACATATTTTATATAGCCTTGTCTAACTTGTAAATGTATTCCTACCAGAAGTAGGTAACCTAAAGATTTAAGCAAGCTGCTATTCTCTATGAATTAGAGAAGTGGTGATTTTATTACTAAATCAAAATATAGTAGATGCACTAACGAAACAGTTGCAAAAATCATCCTACTTAATAACCTAATCTTGGTTTCAGCTTCTTCTAGTCTTTCCATCCATTTTTTTAATTGCAATTACAAAGGATACAAACTTAGAATAACAAGAAAGCGATATCCATCTACGTAAGATTGGAGATATGAATCCGATTGCATCATTGTACTATATCTAAAGCAGTATTTTCAGTCAGGCCACATACAAATAAATCATTTTATATAGTAACCAGCCAAATCTTCTTGAACCACCCCTACTTTTTTTAGTAAGAGACATGTCCAATGATTCACATCTATGAACGAGCATACCTAGAGGTCTTCGCTTTATATAGCAATATACGACTTGTTTACCAATACACCAAACTCAATATTTTTTAAACCTCACTTTTAAATTAAAATAAGCATAAAATTTAAAATAAATTTTTCTATAAAAATTTACATTTAAAATTCAATTTTGAAACTTAATTTTAATACAAAATAAATATAAAAACTCATTTTTATTAAATATTTTTCAATTGTAAATTTATTTGTTATAAACTCACTTTTAAAAAGTGAGTTTAACATCAAGATACGCCTATATTCTCATTTTGCTTTCAAATGCCACTTCAATTTTATTATTATTTTTTTTATACTCAATCTTTAGTTGTATGCTTGCTCATCCTGTGCAATATACGCATCTATGTAATACTTAGCTTTTGAACACGTTGAAATTTTACTGCCAAGAAAAGATTGGCGGCTTCACTTCTAGTTTATAAAATTATTCCTTCAACTTCAAAGGTATAATCTGATAACAAAGAACACTTCGAATTTACAGGAATACTTTTTAAGTATCAATTGATAAACAAGTTATGGTTGGACCTAAATGCAACAAATAGACCCTACAAATTATTGGAACCTGAGTTAGTGTTAATGATTATAAAGATTAAGAATTACATTTTAAAAAATTAAAAAGTGCTAGCGTTTAAATGAAGATGTGCAGAACCAATTCACCTAAGAAAGCAATCAACTATTACGTGCTACTTCACAAGGAATGGATTATCGTAAACATAGTAAACAAATAGCTAGCTACGTTGAGGCTATACTATAAGAAGAATTTGACCTACAAAGACTCAATGAATAGCTAGTTAAATATATGAGGTATTCTTTATCGAAATTTACCAAAGTATAGAAATAGTGTACGAAATCGATTGAGTTGGATAGAACACAGCACACTTGCGGAAACAAGGTATCTGACTGGAAGCAGCCAACTACCTAGCTGTTATCTTGTTGCTATACTTCTCATAAATGGATTCAAGCACGATTCTAATTCCGACGGTAAATTTTTCATCATAAATAGAGCATTATGCACTCCACAATATTGACCTAATAGTTCATCAAATCGACATTCATATAAGTTTACAAAAATTGTGAAAGATTGAAAAAAATATAAAACAGTGAGTTGCAAAAAATTTAGACAATACTAGAGCCGACTTTAGATGTAGTTTGATCAAGTTTTTCTTATCTTTGAATCCAAAATTTGAAGACTTAATGTGAAACATATCATATACAAATTCACATAAAAAATAATGAAAAATTACAACAAAAATAGATAAGAATAAGGTCCAAAAATGCTATCAGAACCGCTTTGCTGGCAATTAGTTAAAACATTAAAATTTGATTTTCATTCAAAAAAAAGTTGATGATCATAGTATGATGAATTAATATACATGTCATCCACTATTTCGCTATAACAACTCATCAAAAAATGTGCAACATCAAGTGAAACACATTAGAGCCAATAAGCAAAAGATGATATTATAGAGAACCAAGTAAAAGGTTAAAAGAAAGAAGTAAGCATCCCTCTATTGTAATGTTAGAATTTATCTTACTAAGACATTAATGTGATAATTCTATTTCAATTTTGATCATACACTATTCAAAAATAAAGTCTACATATTGCAGCTCATGGTAAGAAGTTGATCCGTAGTTTTCTTTGAGCCATTAAACACCTCATGAAAAATTCACCTGCTAATTAAAGGGGTGAAAACGAAATTTCAAATTTGAGCTTGATTTTATCCTAATTGTCCAATCCAAGTCATCTTTCTCTGGGCCACACAAGAACGAAAAAAAAATCACACATTCGATAAAGGAATAAAGCACGTGTGGGAAAAATAAAAATTCACCGACAATAACATTTGATATGGCAAAGAGAAGATCACATCAGTCCATACCAATGAAATTAAATGCAAAATGGAAGAGCTTGTACAAGATTAATGAAGATCATACTTATCTATAAGATCTAGCCATTAGAGACTACGAGAAACAGACGCATTTTGAAGTGGCGTAGATGTGATGGGATACTACAGCACTCATGAGGGAGCAAGTTAGAAGCATTTCCTAACGTTTGAAATTCAAATTTGGGAAAACCATACATCAAATGGAGATAGAAGAAGAAGAAGTAGTAGTCAACGAAAAAGAAAAAGTAAAGAATAGTCGAAAAAAGAGCAATTAACAGAGAACATTCTTTCTTGAGCTGCTAGTTCAAGACGAGAGAAACGAACATGACAGGAAAAGCTTGAACGAGATGAGAATTCAGATGAAATATAGCTAAAACAAAGAATATTCAATATTGTCTGCTAGTTCAAGTGCCACACATGAATTTATAAGCTTTGTTGCTACTCCAAGGCAATCCAAAATTTCTAATCTAAAAACTACTTCTCTAGCACTTAGAAAGCTATGAAACAAATAACCAAAAAAGAAAGGGCTTCTACGATTGATACGACGCTCATGGTCCTCCGAGTAAACATCTACCAAGTCAATTTGTTCCTAGTGGACCTTTTGGTATTTTGATTTTGCATGGACTCTTTAAACACCTCAGGCTCTTGGTGTTGGATAGAATAAGATTTCTGAAGTGTTTGATTGAATCTCAAACTTTCCGAGGCCAATGGCAACGAATGCTACCTAGATGCCAAGTGATCCAAGACATCGGGTCACTTCCGTTGCTGGCTACTTGCACTTAGGGCAAGTGGCATGGCATGAACCAACTAATGTCTTAATCTTTGTGGACGCTCCACAGCTCTAGGCATTGCATTTGTAACACATTCTTACTTGAGTTGAAAAGATAAAATTCTACTACTCACCACTATACATTGTCTCAGTCTATTGAGACAGCATCTTTTTAGTACTTCTTGATCATCTCATCCATCTGTTTTGAGTTTAGACTTATCTTATGAAAAATATTCTGTACTAATATAAACTGAAGAAAGTTGAAACAAACCCAACACATAAAGAAATTTGTACAAGTACAGATTGCACTTGGAGAAAGGCTTTGCTAAGCCTTCCCGCTGGAGCTAATATTGTAAGGAGTTACAATTAAGCAGCCAAAGAGAGAGAATGTTTAGGAGGTTGTTCATTAGTTTGTTTAGATGAAAGAATCGGTTGAGTCAGGAGTGTTTTACTAAAAACATTGCTTATATTGCAACAACTTAATTAGATTAGTAAATTTCATTCTTAACGAAGAGCGACCATAAAATATAGGCAAAATCATTTGAGGAACCACGTGACTTTTATGTGTTTGTGTGGTGAATGGTTTGTTATTAACTTGTAGTTTATTTAAATTGCATTGCAAATTCTAATGAATTTTTGTGCAGTCGCATTCCAGCAACTAATTGCTACTATTTATCACTATCCAACAAGCATTCCTCTCTGTTTGAGAAATATATTCAATATAGTCGACTATAAATCTGTAAAAAAAATTTAAAAAAAATTTTTAGCTATTAATTCAATTTTCCTCTTTCTTTTTAAATTGATTGTAGAGGTTTATCTAACATAAAGAGTACAAATCAAGGTAGAATAGATAAATAAAATAATTCAGTTGGGTGGCACTCAGCATAAATCATCCCGATGATCCAAATGTGACGATCAATGCTAGAATGGAAGTGTCACTCATGCAAAAGTCCAAATTTTTCACATAGAAGGATCTGGGTCTTTGTATCCTTCACCCAAAGTTAAAAGTTTTCAAAGTTAATAAACAACGATGACCATAAATACAAGTTACCTAATATACACATGACCTATTTCCAAATTGATTAGCAGAAGTAGCAGTAAAATGCAGAAAAACATAGCTAAGCTGGCAAGAAGATGTAGAATATTGCAGCCCCTTTAAATTAACCCAAACTAATAAAGTGCAACAAGATATCTCAATAAAACTGTAGCACAAACCTAATAGGAAAGTGAAAGGACTCCAAACAAGATTGAGTCCCAGTAAACTTTCCAAAGCAGAAAGACCAATAGGAAGCAGCAGAAGATCATTGCAGTTGTTACGAGGCCAATCTCGTTGTACTCATTAAAGATGCCAAGTGCGCCATATACCATCAAAGTGAAGAGCGTGTGCATGGGATAGATGTAGTAAAGCGAAACAAAACATGACAAAGAAATTTAACGGCCACATCATCTGCAATCAAAGGACAAGAAATTACTGAAGTGGATAATCAGAAGTATGTAGAGAAAAGAAAAAGGTCACGGCTATAACTCTGCAAATGCCAAAGTAAAGATAAGATATTAAACCCATCAATTTGTAATGATCTCAAGATGTCAAGCACACATTTAACAGTTAATTTTCCTCTAATAATAGAATTTTAAGATTTGAAACACGCAGAATTTACGAATTTATATAACAACATATCTGATTGAAATTTCACATTTACTGAGAAAAAGAAATAGAAAACTATTAATGGATGAAATATCTATACTAGTAATAAAACATCTAAATGTTAAGTATGGAACAAAATTAAAAACGAGCTCATTTTTGTCCTGAGAAAGTTGGTTCATGCAGACTTTCATTCAGTCTTGCTAGTTGTACTTTCAATTCTGAAACAAAGAATTTCACTCCCATTTTCAAAGCGATCAAAATGAAACCTTGCTGCTTATGCACTGCACTCCTAAGCGAACAGAAGAAATACATACACTTACTGCCTCATCAGCACCCTTCCAATCAATGAGAGTAAGGAAAAGTTCCAGCTACTAAGAGTATATGTATCAAAAGAGGCAATAGCAAATATGAAGGAAGTATATTTTCAGACAGGTTTTAGAGAAGAAAAGATGTTTATATAGTAGCTATGCCATCGCAAGTACCTTGGTATTCTTTGGAAATAAAATTGTTCAATTATGAATGTAGAACTAACATTTGTATGTCTAAAAATTTTTACCAAATTACTCAAAATTCAATAATAAAAATCTTGGATCACTTATATACAGTGTTTCTTAGAGAGGCTATTTAGAAATACTTTTCAACTACTTCTTGTTTTCTTTTCAATATTTTATTTTAGAAATATTTTTATAGTATTATAAAAAAATTATAAATCAATTGTATGTCAAAACTTATTTTCTAAATAATTTTTTTTAAAAACTTTCTTTTAAATATATTACTTATAAGCAATCCCAAACGATTTCTATATCCCATTTTTCGGCTTACACAATTTCGGACAAAAAGGAAAAGTTCTGAAACTTCTCGAATGAATTATCTGTAAGGGAAACAAATATATCATGTTTCTTTCCGTGGTCATACTTATAAAACAATCCTCCCTTCGCCTCTCTCTTTCTGATTTACTTGTCTCTGTATATGTAGAATCGCTTTTCGTAGCCATTTCAAGCCTTGCGATCGATTGGAAACGGTAATTCATCTTTTCTCCTTTGTGATCAATTTTCTTTTTTTTGTTTATTTTAATTACTATTTTCAAGTGGTGGATCGCAGACAGCAGAGGGAGCGGAAATTATCTTCGGATTGTGTGATCAATCTCGCTGCCATTAAATTTTGTAACAATTTTGTTTTAGTTTTGCTACGTTTCAATTCTAGGTTTTGTTCACGTAATGGGAATGATTAGGGTTTTCTGGTGTCTTATGAATGGGAATAGAAGGACCTGTAGAGGCCTACATAATTTTTTCTTGATACTGATACTGAATTTCTGCTTTCATTGTGGTTGATTTTGTAGTCTAATCTTTCAGTTATTAGAATTTGCGATTTTTTGGATTTAGGAAGTAATTGGATGAATTTCGGGATTTATATGGACAAATGAATTTGTGCTGAGCTTTGAATTGCTTCCTACAGTTATGAATTGTGATTTTTATTATTTTCGGAGATTTTGATAGGATATAAGTTTGCATCAAAGCAAGCTTGTGATTGTTGAAGTTACAAATACGTGCGTATAGTGTTTCTTCTTATGAATGGGATATTTTTAATCTGTGTATTAAGTAGGAATCAGTTGATCTGCTAAGGGTAGAAGCATGAACGTCATCATTCATCATGAGTTTATGTATTTACTTATTAGTCAGATGATTCGCGATTGGTTTGTGATAAAGCAACATGATTTCTAGTGTGTGGTTTTGATAGTGCTAATAAATCCTACCATAGAGACTGGGCGTATTGTATAGGCTATATGAAAAGATAAAAAAGTCAAAGAGGCCTGTGTTGGGCACAGTTCTGATGAACAACAGTGTGGTTCTGAATTATATTTAAGTTTAATTTTGAGTATATATTTTGGTATTTCTTCCCTTTCAATACATTCCATTGGTTTTAGTATGGACGTTTTGTTCTCTTTAACCACATTCCAGTGGACTGATTAATGTCCAAGTTGGTGGAACTGTAGGACTTCAAACTGTGCAAAACCATAGATAGATACTGTGTTACTTGGACTTAGGTACAGTTGTCAGGTAGGGATATGTCATCACCGGTGTGCATTAATTTGTAAAAATTCAGGACACTGGATCCAACTTGAAATGAGCTGAAGTAAGGGTTTTTCTGTATTTCAAATAAGGAACCTAATTTGCTAAAAGTTAAGTCAAGGACCGTTTTGCTAAGTATGTCAGTTAAGGGTAGGTGGTATGCAAGTTGCTAAATATGTCAGTCAAGGATCGATATTTTGCTAAATTTATCTCAAGGTAGTCTTATTATAGCACCAGTCTAGGTGGTGTGTAAGTTGCTTGTAAATTTATACGATTAATACTCATATCATAGTGCCTCAACCATTATCTTGTAATTGAAAGGATAACAAGATAAATAGTCAGGACCAATTATCTGGAAGCAACTATTTCTTATTTATCCAGATAACAGTTAAGGCCTTTAAGAAGTTGAAGAACAGATATGTAGACATGACTTCCACGTACAGCCAATTTAGTTATTCTTTTGTGTACTATGCTTTAGATTTGGGAAATTCTGTAGCCTGTGCACTTTGTTTATACTTGATTTTAACCTTTATCACAAGAAAATACTTAGATATTAAATTTTAATGTGACATTTTCTACGAAGTTTTAGTGAATTCCCTATTCGTCTATAATTGGTTACAAAGCTGCATTTCTAATTAAAGTCTAGAATGTTGATTCTCTGAAACTTACTTTTTCCTATATTTATCAGTTTAATTCTCAACTAGAAGACTAGATTCATGGGAAAGAGAAAGTCAAGGGCAAAGCCAGCTCCTAAGAAGAGGATGGACAAGCTGGAGACTGTCTTCTGCTGTCCATTTTGCAATCATGGGGGCAGTGTGGAGTGCCGTATGTGTGTATCACATCTACTTGCTTTTGTTTTTAAATATTGTTGATCAGGTTTCTTGATTCATAAATTTATAGAAATCCCAGTAAATTGGTTTATCATGAATTCTTTTCATACTTGTTTCACATTTCATTATGCTACTTCAGAGGTGATTGTATTGACATGCAACATGAAGCTTATTCGATTACCTTTTTGGAAATATAATGCTTGTTGGTTTTTAGTCTGGTAGTAAGTGCCTTGCTAAATAAATGCCATAGCGTACCTATATTTTCCTCAACTTCATTCATGTATGAATGGACAAGAATATCATCTGTTCTGGATATGAATTCTGCAGTTTGCTCTAAACTGTCAAGCATGGTAGAACAGCGTTTTATGGATATTTTTGCTTTGGTGAAAAACACTAAAAGCTAATAAATAGGGCAGAATTCTACTTGTCTGTTGTACTGATTTCTATCAGCTATATCTTCATTTAGGGCACCTCGGTATTTTACTTCTTACAGGACCTTGTAGGTAAAGAGATACTGCACATTTCTTAATATTTGTTTTGAACTACTCTGTTCTCAGAGACATGAAGAATTTAATTGGAGAAGCAGTATGCAGGATTTGCCAAGAAAGCTTCAGTACCACTGTTACAGCCCTCACTGAACCTATAGACATGTAAGCTGATCATTATTATGTCCACAATTTTAAGTTCAAAGAGAATCTGAGAAATTTAGGTGGCTCCAATCTGATAGAGTTTTCTGATAATGCAGATATAGTGAATGGATAGATGAGTGTGAAAGGGTTAACAACCTTGAAGATGATGCTTCCTAAGTTTCTGCTAGAGTACTGACCAGTTATAGTGTGCACTTGCTGTACATCTCTATCTATATTGCCCAGATCTTTGTAAATTAATCCTTGGTACCTGCTACTATTATGTAGCAGTTAAATCAATTTTCGTTGAAGCGTTATATGCTGCAGCTTCTGAACAATAGTGTAGCACTTTACCCGAAGTGGGAGGAAGGTTCTGTTAGCTGTTAACGGCTGTTATTGTACTATGTGCTCTATTTGTTGTGTTTGTTGTTAACGGCTGTTAGTGTATTATGTGCTCATTTGTTGTGTTTAGCATTTGCAAAATTGTGGTCGGTAGAACTGTAACTTCTCCTTATTTTGATATTTTCTATAAGATTGGGTAAATCATAGTTAAAATGTGATGCCTGTATGGCTGCATCTGTTATCAAATGTGTATCTGGGTAGACGATAAATTGAGATGAAAATTTAATTATCATAAAGAGATTTTCATGTTAAAACAGAGCTCATGCTGCACCCATGTCCGAGCGGAAGAGGAATAAGCATGTTATATCTGATCAAAATTTTTAAGTTCAAAGGAGTCTTCTCGTGAAGGTTTTTTTTTTTTTTTTGCTCTTTCCTTTTAGTTTCGGTGATCAATGATAAAATTTACCTTTAAGCTTAATACGGAATGCTGAATTACGTACTAATACGGTACACGAGCGCGGCGTGCAGCATGTGCTCTAGGTCATATATCAGCTCTTCTTTTGAAGTATGTATGCTGGAATCATAGAATGAGGCTTAGCTTTAAAGAACTGGACCAACCATGAATATAATATAACCAGTTTTTGCTGGTTAATTACCTGTTAAAAATTACTCGTTAGTTAACCTTAATTACATCAGAGAGACAGATATTTACAACATAAAATTTTCTTTTTTTAATTTATAAATCAGCGCACGGCTAATATCAGTCAATTTGCAAGAGAATCATACTATATGTCTGCAGAATTACTAGCTAAACATAACAGATGACAACACCGTAGAGGGTCAATATATCACCAATTCGAAATCTACTTATTTAATTTGGATTAAAGATGAAAATTTGATCTGTATAAAATATAGATTAGGTTACGATTGAACAAAATTTTATTTGATTATTAGATGGGTTGATCTAGATCAATTCGAAATTAATCTATCAATTCGGATTGGTATCTCTGAAAATTTATCTATCTTACCGTATAATAAAATTTTTATAATAAAAACAAATCGATAATATTAATTTATAAATTATTATATTTATAATTAATCATTAATTTTATATTTTAGTAAAATAGTATAAGATGAAAATTATAATCTTATCAAAAGTATTACTATATAAGAATTTTTAAATTGACGAATTTGAATTTTATAGAAAGATTTTTACCAAAAATTTTGTCAAATAACATGTTTATTCAACTTTTATCAAAATATTATTATGTATTATAATTATAAAATTTTAACTATCACCACATATTTTCTAAAAATAAAAATAAAAGAATTTATTGAAAAATTTTAAGGATCAATAATGATACTAAAAAATGCACATTTTGATAGACACTCAGCGTATTTTTTCACTAAAAATATTGTACATATTAATTCTAACTGATTTGCAATTTTACTCAAACTTAAAAGTGTAGATTAAATATTAATAATTTTAATATTAAATGATTCGATCTGAAGTTGATTCGGTTATTAAGGGCATGTTTGGATCTACTTATTTAGTGCTTTTACTAAAAAAAAAAGTATGTAACAGTAAATATTATGTTCGGCTGCACCAGCTTTTGTAGGAAAAAAGCAGCTTCTTTCGCTCTAAAAAAAAAGCATCAAAATGATGCTTTTGAAAAAAGCCACTGCGGGAGCTTATATTTATGGTGCTGTAAAATGATCATCTTATCCATGCTAAGTTAGAAAAATAACAGTGGTTTATACATCATTCTATCCCATACACTTCTCATTTTCATCTCTATTTGTTCTTTCTCTCGCTCGGGCTGAATTCCGCTGTCGCTCCCCCACCGTCCCCGATATCTTCACCTCCGACACCGATCGCCGTAGTTTTTCCTCCCGTCCTCCTCTAACTATTTTATTTTTCTTCTTTCCGTTATCTTCTTTTATTTTCTTTCATTCTCATTACTCTTCCGAACTCAGCCACCCACGTGTTCTTCTTTGAACACGGTGATCTGCCGGCGTACAAGTTACTTCTTCGGTAACATGTATCTTTCATTTGCCTCTAGATTTCACCTTCCTCTCTCCATACCTCGCCGTCGTCTTTTCACCAACTTTCATCGCTCGGGGGTAGAATTAGGGTTTTCGTCGGACCTCTCCGCCGGACTTCCGACTGCAGTAAGCATTTAATATTTGTCTCCTTGCTCCGATAATACTTTTTTCTTCGTCAATTGAATCGAATTCAACTTGTTTTTAGAGATTGCATTGCCGGACCGGTAATGAATTTATATAGAGTGTTGCTTTCTGTTTGGTTTATTTTTGCGTGGTGTTTTATGGTATATAGTAGATTATTATAGAGTGATGAATTTATGTAGAGCTCTTGTTTTGCTTGCGTTTTTTTAGAATTTTAGTAGAATGATGGTTTATGTATGTTATAATTTTGTTTTTGTATCCAGTTACTAATTTGAATGTATTGGTTGTAATAAGGTGAGGGATGGACAAGGACGCAGAAGATTTCATGGTGCATTAACTGGAGGATTTTTTGCTGGATATTACAACACTGCTGGCTCGAAGGAAGGTTAGTAAATTTGAGGAAGTTATATATATTTCTTGCGGAAACTTTTGATAGGATAAAGTTTGGTATTAACATATGATGCACAGGATGGGCTCCTTAGACGTTTGTTTTATCACGCAAAATAGAGCTGAAGTGAAGAACCAAAGTATATATAGTTTCTTGGATGTAGCATATATAAAGGTAATTGGTCTATCTTTCTGCCTCTGTTGTTTCAAGTTTCAGTAAAAAAGTTATAACAATAAGTCGAAAACACATAGTCAAATTGTAATTAAATTTGTTTAGCAACTCCAAGTTAGAATATATTTTAGGAATAAAAAATGCTGACACATATATTTATGTTTATATCAATACCATTACACTCGTGTATATCAGCAGATGTTGCATTTTGTCTTGATTATTGGTTAGTGATTCTTATTTTAGTAATTTCATCTAGTATTTTTGTTCTCAATTTCATGTTTACCATTAAAAATGGATGCATTGCAAAGAATCTGCTTTGTCTTAGCTTCCTAGTTTTAGCGTGATACCTCAAAATAGATTGTTATATTTTCTATGCAGATTAATTTTAGAGCAATTCTTAGTCATGACTGTTGATTGAATAGTATTTGATAGTATTTAATATTTTTAGCTCTCTAATGTTACATTTTTTATCTAGTTGAAAATTACCAATGTGCTTGCTTTATGCTTTACATTCTCTGGAAATCTATTTCTGTATGTTCACTTTTCCATGCTTGCTTAAGACATTATGTATGTGAAGCTTGAGGTTAGGATTACTTGATATTAGTTTGACATTAGAGAGCAAAAAATGTGGAAAATAACATAAGATCACTTGATATTAGTTTGATCACTCTTTAGGCTTTATTGAAATATGATTGTTGAAACATGATTATTGATATATATGCTTATTCATTCTAACAGTTGATGATTATATATGCGCAGGCGGAAACTCTACCGGGCTATCTAAGGAGATAGCGGCAGCAGGAAAGCAATTGTGCTTCGAATGTCCAACGGGGAATAATATGCTTAACTAGGATTTATTATGCTAGAATTGTTTTCCTACTGTCCACTGTCCAACTCTACTTGATTGTTTGTTATGCCGAGCATAATTTCTTTGCATTTTGTTGCTAACTGTATTTTATAAACATTTGATGCTTCAAAAACATGGTGTGAATGAACTCTGTGTTGTGGTGATGCAGCAGAAGTGTTGTGTATATTGAAATGTACCTATTTAATTACATTGATAATGCATTGACTCTGGGAGAAGTATAGGAGTGATCTTTCTATTATATTTTTATATTTTGGTATGTACAAATAAGGCTAGCAGTTAATTTTTTGAAAATTTTGCATTTGTCTCATTTCATGATTGTAGTTGCTTATGTTAAGAAACTTAAGATCGCTTTTGAAAATTACATATGGAAATGCTTAAAGTGAGATGTCATATATTGCAAAAGATTGTGCTGAGGACATGTACTATGTTGTAAAAAATTTATTATTTCAAACTTCTCAATACGAACTGCTGGCATGCATAAGAACGGAGCATTTCTAAAGAGAAGACTTACCGAAATGCAATTGACATTGTTGCCAACGTAGTATTATACATAAGGATTTTTCTATTTCATATAATGCAATTGAACCGTGTGAACTAGAATATTAACTTCAACTTTTGATCGAGGTTAGCAATCATACTGCAGATAACAAATATATATTTTATAATTGTATTTATTTTTACATATTACTAAATTGTTAAATACCTGACTGTATTATTTTTAATTAAAAATCTTTCATCAAAATTGCTAGTATATTATTGTATTATTTATTTTTTTTAATCTAATTAATTAATTAATTATTAATAATTATTATATCTAAATAATAGTATAATAATATATTTAAAAGTAATTTAAAAATATTATTATAAAATAATAATAATTATTAATAATATATTTATTAATGATTTATAAATATAAAAAATTAAACTAAAATAAACAATAAAATTTAAAATCGGTTAAAAGAAATAAGATCAGTTAACAACAGGAAGTTCAAAAGTTCAACGGTGCATTCTGCACAAGAACAACCTCTCATTTTTAAGTAACTAATGTAACATTGGTTATATCTTAGGGTATGGTCTAATCACAACAACTAAAGATAAATATGGTTTTCTGCAGTCAAGGTATCATATTTATATGATCGTCGATTCATTCAGTTAGCAGGAAGTTCCACAAGTTCAACGGTGCATTCTGCACAAGAACAACCTCTCATTTTTAAGTAACTAATGTAACATTGGTTATATCTTAGGGTATGGTCTAATCACAACAACTTCCTTTTAAAGAGAAGATAAAATCCTAAGTGATACAAATAAAACAACCTTTCTTTTGGTAAAGATACTAATACTTATTCTTATAGTCAAATAATTACGAGCTTTGGTGTTCTTCATCACCAATATTGCTTTGGACAATGTCTGTCATATGGCCATTGAACTCAGCACTATATACATGACCCATCTTTGCTCTTTTCGTCTCCAGGTATCGTCTGTTCTCCTTAGTTATTGGAGTTAACAGGGGTACCCTACCGACCACACTCAGACCGTACCCTTTCAGTCCTACGTACTTTGCAGGATTATTTGTCAACAACCTCATCGTTCGGACACCCAGATCTTGTAATATCTGTGAACATAGGAAAAAGAAGTCACCAATCAGGAGCATAGAATTTACTTTCCATAACTCAAATTAAATGACAAGTTCAGAGGTAATGATACAAAGCGTGCTCTTGACAACATTCATTTTGGTCCAAGATAAGGTGGTTGACGCTCATGGTCGCACTCTTATTGTATGCATATGCAAAAAACTGAACACAAAATATGAGAAAAGACCATGTACTGCTCCACTACTGTAACTCGGTACTGAGAAAGTAAGAAACAGGAGATATAATGTGTGTTGTGTTCATGCAAGAAACGTTGCAACAGCTATACATCCAAAGATTTTCAAGTCAGAAATGAGGTTACTCTACTCTTAAGACATCCAGAAAGCTGAGAGATGGAATGCCCATCTCAATAGAAGTAGGAGCTGTTCCTTTAATGTTGTTAATAGCTAGAAATAAAGACCATAGCCTCTGTGTGAACAATTAATGAAATGAAAAGTGTCTTAAGTAATGGTAAGCATCTCAAAACGATAACAATTCTCTGATAAGAGTTCCATGTTCAACTCCTGCATCAGAGTTAAAAAGTAGCTAACTTGAAAACTAGGATGCTAAAGTTGAAGAAAAGGTGCTAAACCTGCTCAGGTTCAACATGTAAATATACTCAACTTTACTAGTTCCATGCAGCATGCTATTACTCAATTTTGATAACCTACCTGTGCTCCAATACCGTATTCTCTAGAATCCACAGGCAGTCCAAGTTCTTCATTAGCTTCCACAGTATCATGTCCTGCATCCTGCAAATTGTATGCCCGAAGTTTGTGGCCAAGGCCAATCCCCCTTCCTTCATGCCCACGGAGGTACACTAGTACACCTCTTCCAGTTTTTTCAATCAGCTCCATGGCAAGGGCTAGCTGGTTACCGCAGTCACATCTAGCTGATCCAAGAATATCCCCAGTGAGGCACTCTGAGTGCACCCTCACTAATATGTCTTGTCCATCTCCAATATCACCCTGCAAGTGAAAAAAGATATGAAGGATAATGATAACCATAACATGAATACCTTCTTCAGAATTTCTCATCTGCTCCAGAAAATTGGGTTTGTACCAACAGATAATTACTCTAAATTAGAAAAACATTTCCAGGAAATGCTTTCTATTGATTCTTTTTCGTGTCAAATATGTGCTCCATGACAGCAAATTAGAAGTGCTAAGAAACGGGCACGGACATAACACCATTCCAGTACATCAAAATTGGGTCTCTAATCATTGACATAGATAACAAGCATATTGCAAATTTTCATATTCATCTACCATGTTATCAAATCCTGGGTTTCTAAGTTCATAGAAATAATATAATAATTTTATCAATTATGTTCCCCATTGAATGCAATTTCTTTATTGAATTTTCAAACAGATACTTACTTTGACCATTGCAATGTGCTCCATACCATCAAGCAATGACCTATAGCAATAAGCTCGGACAGAGCCCCATTTCAAAGGAAGATGTGCGACAGACGCCCTGTGCACTAACTTCTCCCTTTTCCTCCTATACCTGCACATTTCACATCAATTAATGTTTGTTGAAGCGAAAAATTTCTATGAGAACAAAGTTTAATGCATTTTCAGAAAGAAAGAAACAAATCTGAGCTTCTAAAGCTTGCTTTTAGAATGATTTATCGGGCGAATAGACGTGACTTGGTCACGTAGTAACTCGTTATAACATTCTAAATAGAATGAAAAGCACATAATAAAGAACACGACCCCATCAAATCTAATAAATAAACAACAAGCTTAAACCTGCAAGCTTTCTGTGGCCTACAGGGCAACAAAGAAAACCACATGATTAAGCCTGCTCATAGAAAGACCTAAGGCAAAAGAAAGGAAACCGTAGCAAAGAAACATTGACCTTAACATCAAATAGAATCACAGGCAATGATCTACTAAGCTACACAAACTAATATAAGCGGATCAACAAAATTAAATGAACAGTTGATTGAAGGAAGAAAGGTCTTGCTTGAACAGGTAGCAACCTGATTAAGTCTGCAATAGATATGATTTTTATATTCTCTCGCTTTGCAAATTCACGCAACTTTGGTAGCCGTGCCATGGAACCATCATCATCATCCACAATTTCACATAAAACTGCAGCAGGGCGTAACCCAGCTAGTATAGCAAGATCAACAGATGCTTCAGTATGTCCAGCCCTTTTCAGAACACCACCTTCCCTGTATCTTAATGGGAAAATGTGCCCAGGACGGCAGAAATTTTCAGGCCTTGAATCAGGAGATGCAAGAGCCAATATTGTCTTTGCTCTATCTTTAGCTGATACTCCAGTTGTGGTGCCCTCTTTAGCGTCCTGCATTAATCACTTGCTTAAGGAAAGAGCAGCCAAATGATGAAGAATAAACATCCTGTAAACTTAAAGTCAGGAGTCGAAGTATAGAGAATCATTTGCAAGTTCCAGCAAGGAATTAGCTCCACCCTATTGAGAAACAAACAATACGAAACAACTTAAAAAAAACCACATCATTACTATTGAGAGTTCGCGATGCAGACAATGTTCTATAGGTTTGCAAAAAAGAAAAGGATGGAAAGTATTGCATTCTGTCAACCATCATTTGGTTAGAGTTTTCTCCACCTAATGAGAACCAAATGAACATACATCCCTGCATTACTAGTGAGAGGGTTGACAATGCATATACAATGGTCTATATGGTTTGCAATAGCGGAAGAAAAGGATGAAAGCACTGCATCATGGCAACTACTACGTAGCAACCAACTTCCCATTAAAAGCCCCACTTGACTGGGTGCTAAAGGCATCACATTCCAGATTGTACATACCCAACAAATTGCAGCCATGTCAAGACAAGATACTATAACAACTCTTCTGTTGGTTTTAACTTGACATAAACTTGTCCTAGGAATGTCTTGATGAATATCACATTTTTTAAGAACAATCATTAGTCAGGACAGTCGCTGACTAAGAAACCTCAATCACCCTCCCAAAATCGATAGGTGCTCAAACTCATTACTTGAAAGTGAATTTTACAAGAAGCTGAAACAAAATGGAAAACAGCACGTACAGAATAGATGCCAGTTGGGAGTACCAACATACTTCAAAAGTTTCTACAACACTTAAGCATGTGTATGCAAATAGTGCAAGGAGGCATAATTGGAAAGAAAAATAATAATAATAAACTGCACTGGAAGCACTTAAGCACTTCCCCAAGAATTATGCTAATTGTTAACAAAGGTAAGTGAATAAAGAAAATGATATGTGGGTTAAATGATGTCCAACGAAAAAAAATGAACATCATGCCATAAACAAAAGTGTCACATAAATCCATATTGCACCTCCAACTTCATCTTTCCAATTCAAAAAGACATTGAACATGTATCACTCAATACACAATAGATTCTCCAGATTTGGAAGAACAATTATGCTCGATAAATGCACCCCTAAATGATTTTAAATATAGATATTGCACATACCACGGAAACAGTAAATGCCGTGCAAAGCATCTCTTCATTTTCCTTGTCTGAGACCATAAGAGGAAGTTGTAGCCTGTCAAGGTCCTCTCCTTTCATGCTCACACATACAATTCCAGTCCCATGTCGTACAATAAAAGCCATAGCATCTGGCGTTGCCAAAGATGCAGCCATTATGAGATCTCCCTCATTTTCACGGTCCTCGTCATCCACAACAATAACATACTGCAAATTATATGCCTGTCAGTCCATCTTCAACAGATTTTACCAAGAAACATAAATAATAACTAACCTTGCCTTGGCAGATGTCTTCAATAGCCTCAGGTATAGACGAGAAGCCTTCTGTTGGACAATCTAAGTCCTGCTCAGTATCTTCAACAAAAAACTCATCACTTCCAGGGCCCATGTCAGCAGAAATTGCACCGAGTGCTACAGCATCTGCTTGAAGCGTGGGACAAGTAGATAGACTCTCCTGTCCACTTGTACGACTTGGATCCGCTAATGAGCTATCACTGGGATAATTTAAAGTGGTAGCCCAGACTGTGTTTAACTTATTTGATCCGCCATTTACATTGACACCTGGAACTCTCCTAATGCTGACTAATGCCAACCCTGAAGTCTGCTTCCATGCTGGAGTTGGACCAATACACTGCAACCCCTTAAATTTCTTGAAGCACAAGCACCTTCTTTCAGTTAAACAATGAATTAAGTTAGCAAAGGCACATAGTTCCAGACAAACATTATGTAAACCTTGATAGTATAATATGAAAAGCACAAACGAATATACTACCTAGTAAAATCTCAAGAAGGAAGTGAAGAAAGAAGTAGCGCATGCTGGAACTACCATGTTGTACCACCTCAATCACAAGCAAGTACAAAAGGAATTCATAACAGGTAGAGGAAGATAATCTAATCTATGAATTTTAAGTTCAATGGTACAGCCTACATATATTCATGAGCCAAAACTCGTATGTGCCTGAGCTAAATTTCTCTTTTGAAGAGGAAACAAAGTACAAATTTCTGCATCATGCGTTCACAGGAATCATTCATTGGCGGTTAAAAATGATTCCCTCCTGTGAGAGTAGATTCTATCTATCTATTTCATCTCACGAATCTTCAAGTATGTGTTAATATAGATGTGCTAACATGCTTTAACAGACATGCAACTTATACACAAGGCAAAATTCTTTTCAAAATGAAGTACATTTCAAGAAAACGGACAAATGATAGTTACCAAGTGCATAAGAATTTACATACAGAGTTCAACCAGTCAAAAAGATCCGTATACATCATGCAGATGACTAGCTGCTTCAGATCAGTTGGCACCTAAACTACCAAGCTAAATAAATTCAAATCACATAGCTTCCGTAGTTTCTACGCTTTCACAATCCCTCTAGTCCCATCTCGTGTAGATAACAACTAAAAAACGACAACATAAACACAGCAAGATCCTACTTTCCTTACTAACTCAATGAATAAAAGGGACTAAAATGCATGAATTAATTAAGATAATAAGGAAATCAAAAGATCACCTAACGCCAGTATAGAAATTTGGAAAATTCTATTTTGTTCCTTAATCAACTAAACTCAATACAAACCCGTACAAGGCCAAACAAATATGAAGATGAGAAAGAGAGATTACCAAGGGGAAGCAACGCCGGAGACGTAAGAAGTCGCGGCAGCCGCCATGAGTCTTGGATACCTTCTTCTTCTTCAAAATCTTAAGAGATATTGAAACGAAGGAGCGTCAGTTACGGAAAGAGCAGGTAATCGAAGGAAAGGAAAATGGCGAATGAATGGGGGTTTGCAGGTTTAGTTTAGTTTATAGTTTGGCCGTGAGATTAGCAGTAGAATCAATAGATTGAAAAAAAGAATATTTTGCAAAAAAACCCACTTATAGTTATTTCGCTGAAAACGGGACTTCTCATGTGAGTAAATTGTAAGTTTGAGTTTTTGGATTTAGGAAATATGGACGTAAAGTTTAGAATTGAAATGTTAAGCGTCCGAGTTTGTACAAACAGGTTTATAGAGAAGGCGGTGGGTGGGAGTACTTACTTGTTTTCGCGGGTTCGATGCAAGTATATAACGAACCAAACGGATAAAGAAAGACTCGGAGCACTTGGATTCAATCGAATCCATTACAAGATTTGGTTTATATCTTGCTTTAGTGTGTGTCTTAATTGCATAAAACTCACTTCTTTAGCCAAATGTTAACCGAATCAAATTTTTCATATTTTAATTTACTCCGAATCTAAAAAATTCATTTCTAATCGATTTCTTACCAATTCAGTTTTACTAAACTAAATTTTACTTTCTAAGAATTAAAACACTCTTATATCAGATGCTATATACAATCTATGCTAGCCTCACATGAACAAAGAATTACAAATGATTACGGTTGGTGAAAACATAGTTGACAGATCCGAATCTAAAATCGACCCAAATTGTCATCCGGGTTAACAGTTTTCGAATTGATCCGCCGAATCAATCAGTCTGCCAGTCAGTAATACAAACAGTCAATAATAAGGTATTACAATTCTATCAATAAATAATGAAACAAAACAATCATGAACCAATAACAATCATGAACCAAATTACAACAGTTCAAATAACAACACAACAACAACCATGAACCAATAACAAATACAACTAATATAACACAACATTGATTGGTGCCTCAAGAGTCAAGACAGCTATTAGGCTCATCATAGGCTCACAGCCATCTAAAAGTTCATACAGTAAATTCAGTAATCCATAGTTCCACACAGTACAAAACTAGCACTTGTTTAAAAAGTTTAATATAACTTCAAAATGCAGAACTTAAATACCTAGTATATGGTAACACAAGTTTGCATCCATCCAGTAGCTCTTTGCATCCATCCAGACATCCAGACTGCAAGGCATCCATCCAGGCTTCCAGCAATTCCTAGCATCTTTACACCCAACATCCAGTAGTCCTAGCATCTACACATCCAATATCCAGACAACCAGCAGTCCCTAACATCTACTCATCCATCATCTAGGCATCCAGCAGTCCCAAACATCTACACATCCAACATCCAGGCATCTGGCAGACCCTAGCATCTACACATCCAGCAGTCCCTAGTATCTACACATCTAGTTTCATGCATCAGCACTAAGCATCCAGACATCTAACATTCTGGCATCCAGAAAATTCAGCATCCAGGCATAAGGCATTCAGGCATCCAGCAGTCTGCATCCTTAACATCAGTATTTAGAATCATTCATAGAACTGATAATGATAACTAAATACATAGAGATGTATATAGGTGCTGAGAACTGAGATAGATATATATACATAAATGAGAACTTAAATAGTAGTATTCAAATCAGACAAGTAAAGAAAAGTATAAACTAGAAGAAAAACATTCCTAAACAAATCATTTGTATTCAACACAAGCAAGTGAACATCTTGAATCATGAATCTAAAAACACAACTTCTAGCAAGTGAACATCTAGATATCTAAAAATACAAATTTCAGAAAGTGAACATCCAGACATGGAGAAAATGAACACTACTAACAGTGTGGCTGTTTCAGAAAGTGTAAATGAACATCCAGACCAATTCTAAAAAATGAACAAATTCAACACAGTATGCCTACTAACAGTAATATAGTAAGAATACCAAGCACAGAAATTTCAAAGTACAAAATTTCGAAACACAAAAATAGTAAGAATACCAAGTACAGAAATTTCAAAGTACAGAATTTCAAAACACAAAAATAGTAAGAATACCAAGCACAGAATATAGTAACAAAATTTTCAAATGGTCACAGAATATAATAAGTACAGAAACATGTATTAATGACTGAATATACATTGACATGGATTAGAAAACATACCATTACTTGGAGAAACACTGATGCATATCCATATTCATCATCTTCCTCTTCATTCTCCTCATTTTCCTCATCATCCACACCAAGATCATCAAGATTCAATTCATTTTCAGTATCTAAAAAACAACTATATTCAGAAGCAAGATTCTTAAATTTACCGTATAATATTATTAAGTAAAAGTAAAAGAATAAACACATACCATTAACGGGTTTTTCTTGAATTGCCCATGCTTCGAATTGGTTGTAAAATGCCTCTAACTCACATTAGTTAAAATTGGTGGTTCATCCATTGTTATCCACTCATCATTGTCACTAAATTCTCCAACATCTACAGGGTCATAGTTTTGACCTTTGAAATGACTCCTAATATGTTACATATAGTTAATAAAAACATATATAATGAAAGTATGAACAATAAACTCAACAATAAAAAAGATAGAATAAGTGAAGAAGTATTACCATTGTCTCAATCTCAAATTACAATGAACATATACAAGATCATTAATACGTTGATGCTCTAATCTATTTCTTTTTTTGGAATGTATATGTTCAATTATACTCCAATTCCTTTCACAACATGATGCACTGCAAATTTGTCTTAAAATACGAATGGCCAACGTTTGGAGATGGTTAGCACTATTTTCATATAACAAGCACCATTCATCTACAAGAGCAAAAATTTTAGAATACTAAACAAGAAAATGATAGTCGTTAATCAATTCATAAACATATAAAAATCAAGAATAGAACTATAACAACCTGGAGCCAGAGTTTTACGATTAGTTATGGCAGAAACACGTCTAAAGTCTCCTAAAGCGTTTCTAAATAGCTTCATTTCACCAGTCAACTTACTAATCAACTCAACCAAAAACAAACTTTTCAATGACCTCAAGAAGCCCTGAAACAGTGGAAGAAATTTTTTCCTCAAAGAAACTATCATACTGATAACAACGGTTGAGCCAAAAACCAACTGCATGTAAAGATTTGCCTAACTGATTATCCCACCTATTTCTAATAATGTTAAGATATGGTGTAACTCTATCCTTACTCTTCTTGAATCTCCTCAGCCTTAGCACTATGAATAGCCTCAAACAAATACCCCCATTCAAACCCTATCATCACTATCAATAATGCGAAGAACATGAACTAGAGGAACAGTAAGTTTTACAATAGTTGCACAATCTGACCAGAATGAAGGAGATAACAGATCATCCACAAATTGTTTTCCTTTACTTTCTTTAGCATAGGCTGAAGTTGTCCATTCTTTTGATGTTACCATAGGTCTCAAACTATCTTTTTGAGCCAAAATGCTTTGCAACGTAATAAAATTAGTAACAAGCGAGTGAGTGCTAGTTTAAGTATCTCCCTTCCACATGTAAATTGTCTCATCAAATGTAAAGAAAAGCAGTGATTGTAAATTTACTTTGTGATTCTAGATGCATGTGCTACTAAATTGCTAACTTCATCTAACTTTTCAAAGTCATGAAATATCAAATTAACACAATGTGCAAAACAGGGAGACCAAAACAAATGTCAAAACTCCTTTTCCAATAGTCTATCAACAACAACGTAATTAGATACATTATCCGTGACAAAATGAACGACATTTTTAGCACCCACGTAAGACAACTTCTCAAAAGAGCTTATATAACATGTCTGCAGTATTTGAACTATTAGATGCATCAACAGATTTGAGAAAAAATAGTACCTTTCAGATAATAAACTAGAAAATTAATAAGAGTTTTCCTATTGTGATCTGATCATTCATTAGCCATGACAGTGCACCATGTTCTCTTCCACGCATCACGATAGCTCTCGACATAACGCCTCGTCTCTGCAACATTCTTTTTCAACAAAACATTTCTGAAAGTATGATAGCGAGGAGCTCTATAGTCTGCACCCATGCGAGCAATAGCATCTACCATAGGTTGAAAATACATAGGATTAACAGCATTAAATGATATACATGCATCAATCATCCATTTAGAAATAGCAAGCCCATATCTTTCTTCAAAGTAAGTTGTGCATTTGGAGTTGTTCTCGGTATAAAATAAGAATTCAAATGCATTATCTCTTTTCCCTTTTTACTTACATACTTTCCTAAGTTTTCTCTTTTTATATGATCTGCAATTGGTGTGATCTGATCTGTAAATGTGCTCTGATCTAGCTGCATATATCTGACCTCTCTGTTGTAAGCTTGCTCCTTATATTCTGTATGGTGTTCGCTAAATAGATTCTGTTCATCCAGCATTTCCTGATGTTTTCTATTTTTTGAAGCAAACTCATCAATAAGTAGCTTTATCTGATAGCGAACATTGGCAGGAGAAGATTTTCAAGCTCTAATATCACCTTTTACTTCAGTTAAATATTGTTTGAATCTATTAATGCCACCTTCAGCAAGTACTCGCGAACAATAACTGTATACCAATTTGCTCCTCTTGTTATTGCCGCCAATTTCATCAATCTTACAGTGACCCCAAGCTGGATCATTTTTTACTCTTGTAGAATTTTGAGTTGCTGGAGCTATTGAAGATTGTCTTACAGAATCTGAAAAAGGATTGGAACCAATACCAGACATTGCCACGGCTTATTAGATCTCCTTTCACGTTTCAACGGTGTGGCAGACCCGACAGTGAGACGATCTGGCAAGTGATCGAGCAACAGAGAGGAAATCAACAGACGAAGAAAAGCGGAGATGAGAGCACGTCAGCAGGCAAAGAGTAGCAAAGACACCGAAGAGTGATTGAATGAATCACCGGTGGAGAAAATCGCAGCGGCGGAGAGACGGTGCCGAGCAGACGAAAATCGATAGAAGAAAAATCATAGACGAAATTTAGAAACTGATCGGCAGTATGTTAGCTTAGATGAACGGAGATCAGTGGTAGCTTAGCTCAAGTGAACAGAGACGAAAACCTAAACGGTGCCGAGCAGACAAAAATCAAAGACGAATCAGAGACTGATCGGCAGTAGCTTAGCTTAGCTCAGGTGAACGGATCAAGCAGCGGAGATGAGAGCAGCTAGCCGAAGAAAAAATCGAGAAACAAATGATTTGATTGAGCAGCTGTTGAAGACTCGAGTCAGATACTTAGATTAAGTATTTCGTTCCCGGTTGAACTGCCCGGTCGATTCAGCGGTTTTTCAATTGAACTGGACGGTTCAATCTGGGTTAGGTGGGGTTCAAAGATTTTCGGATTAATTTGCAGTCTGAGTCGAAAATTTTCGGATCGATCCGAACGGTCCAGTCCGTTTCTGCCAACTATGATTGAAAAGATTCAAAATCACTAATATATCCAACTTTCATATTCCACACAATTCTAATTCCCCAGATGAACAAACTTGACCATAATGACTTGGAAGATTCATGCCAACCCAGAAGCAAAAGCATCGTTAGTGCTTGGGTGAACATAATAATTGAAAATCCTAGAGTTAACTCAAGGGAACCTTTGCAAAAAGCAATTTACACAAGTTCTGCAAGAAACAAAATAACCCTCTATGCAATCGTAGCGCATGCATAGTTCAAGTACAGTTTCAACATCCCAGTGAGGAAACAACACAGCTTTTTCTCGCAAAAACATGCACCACTCCTTAAAGCAGAAATGTTACAGCAAGTACAGATGCTCAAACTTCAACTCATCCAAAACACATAGAAACTGCTACATCATTGGTTCCATGCAGCACTGGAATACATACTACATCAGATAGTAGGATAAATGTATATCCAAAAAGATTTTGCAACTTAATTCTGTCCAAAAATTCTGCTGAAGAAGGTATAATCAACCAGTTCTTAAGCAGAAACTTCAGCTGAATCCTTCTCAGCTTCGCTGTCAACTTTAGCAGCATTAGCCTCAGTTTCAGCAGTGGTACCTGCCTCATCCATCACATTTGCCTCATTATCAGCAGCAGGAGGCTGCACCTGCTCATCCTCTGGCAATGGCTCCTCAACATAGTCATTCTCAAAAGTATCAGCCGGCACCTCATAGATTCTTATCTGGGGCTTGGCAGGGTCCTTCACAAGCACATACTTTCCCTCATTTAGCTTCATGCACAGATCTACAACAGACTTGACAATGCCCCACATGTTAGCAGGATTGAGGTTAATCTGGGCAGCAAAGTCCCTTGGCTTGTGTCCAAAAACACTCAGGATGGAATGATTGAAGTGGTCCCTGGGGTGGACTCTGGAGACATAACCAAGCTTCATAATGTCTGCACCAGCAAGAAGGGCCTGGGCGGTCCACTTGGCAAGCTTATTCGCATTGTTTTTTAGCTCAGTAGCAAGGACAGCACCACGCTGAGTCTCGAGCTTCTGCCGCCAGTCAACCCCTGAGTGCTTAGGATCAAATTCATTGAGGGCATTGAGAGTTAGGAACGAGCGCTGGTCTTTGGCATCAGTGACACTGTGAACCTCACAGCGGGCAACAAGGTAGAGGTCATCATCCAGCTTCCACTTACGGTAGCGGAAGGCAACTGATGCAACTTCCTCCCCTCAGCAGCAAAAGGGTTGGGCTCATCAAACTGGAGCTTGTTGCCATCACGAAGAAGTACCTGCTGTGAGAAGTTCTGGTTAATGTATGTGGCCTCAACAGCAAGAGAGTGCGCCGAGTTGATGTCTTCCTTGGCCTCAGGAAGGGCTTCCTGAGCAGTCTCATTGACAGTAAGAAGGTCAAGCTGGGATCCATCACGCTTGTCAAAGAAGAGTTTATTACCAACACGCTGGACAACAACATCCCAGGAATAGACAGAACGGGGGGCACACATGAGCGCGGATAGGATGGCATCAGTTGCAAAGACAGTAGCTCGGTCCTCATTGGCAAACCGGCGGATAACTGGATCATCAGTGGTGGTGACCTATGAACAACATAACAAAAATCTCATTGAGGGCAGCAATCAACAAATTTTCCTATAACTCTATCTGATTCCTACAACTGATGTCTGTAGATTCTACAAAATGAGTTCATATATTGATCCGAACATGTAACTAAGACATAAAACATATAATTTAAGGTAAGAATAGCAGAAATCATAAAAGGATGCTCACTTGCTCAGCCAAATAGTTTCAAATCCACAACACTTCTTGAGTGTATGATGTAAATTAATTCATTGTTGCCTGCAAGAAGAAAAGCTAAACTTCCCCTCTCGTAGCTAATCTTGTGAAACACGAAAAGACATCAGAATCAGAATTATAGTGTACTTAAATATCCAACGATTCAAATCCTCATCAAGACACTACAATGTTGCCAATGTCCAAGAATAGATTTAAGCCCATTATACAACCAAGCACTCAAAACAAAGATTCTCTAAACATCACGCAAACCCTACTATACTTCTAGTATAATGCAACACTGGAACTTGATTGTTAGTCTCTTAGCTATAGAGTAACAAGAAGCACAATGCAATGTGGGTCACAAGTAACAGTCAGATGTGAAACATCTATGTACAGGCTTAATTGGAATTCAAAAACAAACAAGTTGCATAGCTAATTAAGGACACTACAGAAGCAACAATCTAACCAAGATTCAAGAGCTAAATTATTGATATTTTGTTCAACCCAGAAAGAAAGAATGACAGAGTGCTCACCTTAAAGAAATTTCTGGACTTGAACCTCTCCAGCCTCCTGTCATTCCTTGGATTGACCCTATCATAAGATCTATCATAAAATTCCAGCCCGCCACAAACCAGTAAATCTTCTGGCGGGTCAGGAACATTGAAGGACAGCTTTGAGAAAGTTGAGAACGGTATCTGATCCAACATGGTCCATTCAGGCTGGATATCGACCGACGATTTCAGCACCTGTCCTCCGCCTCCGCCGCGGGCATTAGCAGCATTAACGTTCATCCCGCGATGCGAAAGATGATACATTCTATCGCGTCTCGCGCGATCCTTATCGGCTTCCCTGCGTCGAGCTTCAACCTCTTCATCACGCCTCTGAGGAAGCTGCGGGCGTTGATTAAATCTCCAACGGGGACCAAACTTGGGTCTCGGCGGAGGCTTTCCATCAACAAGCCTAAAACTCGAATCTTCATCATCAGGAACGATAGAATCATCGAGAGCGAAATCGAACACGGCGTCGCGAGAGAGCGAAGCGGAGAAGCGTGAGTTAGGGTTTGAAGAATTAGGGTTTGAAAAACGAGTCCAGTCTGCAACTCGGCCGAGCTTATTGGAGCGAGAGAAGGGAGCGAAGGGAATATTGGTCGCATCGCGATTGGAGAAGAGGAGCGGGATCGCCGGAGTGTCCGGTGGACCCCAGCTGTCGGGATTGTAAGGAACAGCGCCGACTTCGAAGCCCATTGTTGTCGATGTTGCCTGCGGCGGACAACGACGTCGCGGTGGAGAAGAAAGAGAACGCTTTCTTCTCTGATGACGAAGATTGAGATTCTCAGCTAGGTTTTCTGTTACTATATAAGTAGTGTTAATTGCATTGCGGTGTGCGGTGGTGCCGCATAAGTTTCGTAGTCTTACTAGTTTGTTTGTTCACGAGGGAGAACAATTGCCAAATCTTAAATTTGATCTAATTATTAAATAAATTATGATCTGAAATTAATCAATTGCCAAATCTTAAAGCAATAAATTTTTCTGAATTTTTTTATCATATAATAAAATTTTAATAATAAAAAAATCAATAATATTAATTTATAAATTATTAAATTATATTATATTTATAATTAATTATTTATTTTATATTTTAGTAAAATAGTGCAAGATGAAAATTATAATATTATAAAAAATATTACTATATAAATGTTTTTTTAGTGACGAATTTTAGATTTTATAGAAAAATTTTAACGAAAATTTTATCAGGTAATTATATTTATCAAAATTTTTATTGAAGATATTATTATATATTTATAATCATAAAATTTTAACTATCACTATATATTTTGCAAAAAATAAAAAATTATTTTGAAATATTTTAAGCACTAATAAAGATATTTAAAAATACATATTTTGATGAACACTTATCATATCCCTTCACCAAAAATATCGTGCACGTTTATTCTAATTGAATTTATAATTTCCTTAAACTTAAAATTGTAAAATTAAAAATTAATAATTTTAACTATTAAAATAAGTCAATTCTAATTTGATCCGATTATTAAATAAATTAGATAAAGTTAATAATTTTGATCTATATAATTAAATTAATAAATTGTGTTAGGATTTAATAAATTTGACTAAATTATTAAAAATATTGACTCGAAATATACCTATCAATTCAAATTGTCACCCATAGTGTCTAGATCTAAGCGCTCGGACCTCTACCATAACTTTGGTTTTTCTACTTTACTATTTGAATGCGTTTCAATTGTATCAAACTTATTATTTTCTATAAAATTTTTAATTTAAATTTATTTTTTGTATTTTAATTTATTATCAATTCAATGAACTCATATGTAAATTTATTTTTACCAAATTTAGTTTTATCAAATTCGATTTTGCGAAATCACTTTCTACCAATTCAAACGTATCTTAGCATGTGAGAGAAGAGAAGCACCATAAAGATCGTGTGATTGTAATATTGTAAATTATGTTATATAGCGTGCGGTCCTTCTCTCGTTATTTCTGGCTAAAATTTTTGTAGGTTGGAACTTTTTGAGTAATTTTTTTTATCATTTTTTTCCTTTCCCTTCACATAATAGTTGCATGATATCTGAATTTGCACGACCTCATTTTTTTTTTAATTTTATATTTTATATTTTTTAATATTTATTTTATAAAAATTTAAAAAATGTAGAAAAATTTTATTACATATTTTTATTTTTTTAAAAAAAATTATTTTTTTTAAAAAATATTTTATTTTTTCAAAAGTTTTATTTCATAAAGAAAAAAAATTTCATTTTCAAGTCTTTGCTTAGGGCGTGATTTAGTATCACTAAATTTTATTTTTTAAAATTTAAATTCGGTCATTTTTACATATTTTAGTTATTATTTTGAATTTAATTTTTATTTTTAATCAAAATTTACTTCTATAAAAATTTCACTATAAATTTCATTTCATATATTTTATTTATTTTTTAAATTCTATTTTTATCGAATTATATATCAACTGAACTTTATGTTAAAAATTTTATTTTTATGCAATTAAAAACACTTCTAAGGTTAAAGACGTGACTCACCATTTTTATAAATATTTTTATGAGTGTATTTTATGGAGTTGTTTTGATTAAATGAACATATTAATAATAGATTTAAATGAATTTCGTATAGCTTTCTAGTTGTCAGAGTTCAAAAGAGAGTTCCCTCTGTGCCTCACCATTTTGGTTCATAATTAGATATATTTAGTAGTTTCAAAAATATTAAATCTTTTATTTAATTCAAACTTATATTATAAAATGTTTTAACTAAATTATTTATTAATAGTTAACTCGGAATATAGATTTGGAGAAAATAATTTCATAAAAATAGTAATCCTTTCTTATCTAAATAGCAGTGATGAAATATGTCTTACAGTATTGTTCGATATATTTATTTTTTCGTGAATCCATTTATTCAATATTTTTAGAATCAAAATTGGAGAACAAGTGCGATAAGAACTTATAAGTTATAACTAGATAATCGAAGTATTTTTTCCAACAATTATATTTAGAAAATATTTATTTATGTAAATCAGAAAAAGAAATTAATAAATTCTGTTTAGTCAGTTCAAATTTTTTAGTCAAAACTAAATAAGTATATATATATGTAATTTTTATTTATATTTTAAATTAAACAAGAGAAATTTATTTTCTAAAAAATTTATGAAAAAGTATTTTAAAAATAACTAATTTTAGAAAATCCTAAAAAAGAAATCCATTCATTTCCAAAAACATCAGTACTCGACAGATTCATACTGCACAAGTTTTTGTTGTCTTCTATATCAGCATAATAAAATTATATTTTTTTTTTATAAAAAATTATTTTCAACTCATTAATAAAAAATATAATAAATCACTTCAATCTTACTTTTATAAAAGAACACACACTAAATTTATTTAATTGCAATAATTTAGTTTTAATAACTTACTTATAGCTCAAAAGAATACAGCCTAAATTACTAAGTAAATTAAATTAGAGAGAAATATGGATGAAAATAACTATATTAATATGCTTAGAAAGTATAAATTCTACAACTGAAGTTTATAAATATTAAGAACTCTACAAATTTTTGTAATTCCATGGGTAAGCTTACTTTGGTGTTTGGATCACCATCTTCAAATGAAGAGTAGGAGTTGTTGTATGCCAATTTCATCAGTCCGTTGCATATAGCCGAGAAAAAGAAGATAGGAGTATGGGTTCTGTTATTGATCTCCCCAACTGAGCATTGATTGTTTGGTTGATTGGTTTTTAGTGGTGAAATATGTGGTTTTTGAGCTTTGCTCAAAGAGGAGGTTATCTCGTTCAGTGTGGGTGCTCCGTTGACGGCAGTGTTACTAGCAAGAGATGCTATAAGCTGGCCGCCAGCAAACGCACTCAAGGTGTTCGATGACGGGCCTCTTCAGCCCTCACCTCTCCCTGTAAAGATTACTTCTTTATATTGCCTTTCTTATTTGTGATAATTGGGAATTCTAATTGTTTTTCTTGTTGTTGTTGATTGTGATTGTTTTGAATTCTGGTTTGCAGTGAACTTGCAGACTCTGGCGCCTCTTGTGAATGGAGAAACCTTGAAACCTACGATTCCCACTACTCCCGTTTCGGTGTCCCACAGTTGGAAGTAGTTGCAAATAACTTGCGCTTGTTGAACAACAATCTCAACTCTGTGAGTGACACTAGTTTTTATGCCTTTAGCTTTAGCCTTTATAGTTTTTCCCCCTCTATAGGGAGCAAATTCTTCTACAGCAGCCTGTTAGAGCAAGTATAATATTAATTTGTAAATTTCCACTTGCTGTGTACCTTTTCAGCTTTTGATGAAGCTGGAACAGCTCACCTCTAGAGCGGCTTTTTTTATAAACAAGAAGTTAAATGTTAACTTGTGACCGCTAGTGTTTGATAGTTGTAGCAGCAGTTCTGATACATCAGTTCACTAGTCGATATGTGATAAAATGAAACATTACATTGGATTTGTTGACTCCTCAATTTGTATCCGTACTGTACTACCTCTATCAATATAAGCTGTTCTTATAGCAGTCAACATGCTTATATTGAATATCTGTAAGTTGCGAATCAACTGAGTTGGCCTAAGTTCTTTGCATTTCCATTTTTGTTCCTCCGTATTCTGTAGCTCACAAATTCTCCTCCTCCATTGAAAACTTGTAGATGCCAAATCAGTTGTCTTTAAATCACAAATTCAATGTAGATTTCTTCTAGTGCTTCTAAGGAGTTTTCTTCTATAGATGTTTAAGTTAATGTAATCATACCTTAATCGATACATATACTTAGCAAACCAAACTCTTGTAAGATAAGTGATACTCTGGACAAGAACCTGGGTTTTGTCTGTGGAATCCTTGTTTGGCGGCTACAAATATTGAGACTTCAAGGAGGTCACTCAGTTTGGACATCATTTCCTGAACTGTCACTTCTCTGAAGTTCAATTTTTCGAATCTTAGAATTAAATGGCCTGTCAGTATTATATTATGTTGCACTACAACAGATTTCTTGTTTTCTTTTTGGTAGATTGCTGGTGCGGAAAACCCAGTTTTAATATCTGCTGCAGAGCAGATATTTGGAGCTGGTGGAAAAAGATATGTTGTGCTCTTGTCTTCGCAATACAGGGAATTATCTACGGCATCAGCACTAGCGGAGATAATTGAGTTGATTACTGCAAGTTTGGTACATGATGACATTCCAGATGATAGTGATATGCGAAGAGGTGGAACTCACTCTTTCTTACTTTAGGAATCTTGATGTACTTGCATTTTTTAACAGATCAAGGCGTTTTGAGATGTTTTTTTTAATCTTTTCTTCATTTCAGGTGTGTATCCCCCTTAAGTATGCTTGCTTACCAAGGAAAAAAGTTATTCTATTCTGCTTGGAGAGTTTGGGAGAGGCTACTTCTGCAATTTTAGCAGTTATTTGATGTTGGCCCATTACTGGACTGACCAAAAGGATATGAAAAGAAGGGATGACATCTGACGTCTTTTATATGATTGCAATAAACATTTAAACCTGAATCCAGTAGTTTTATTTCTTCGACTCATAAGAGATGATGCAAGGATGTAACAAGCAGGTCGAAAGGAGAAAGACTAACAGCTATTTTTCAGGACTTGATTACAATTTCATTCTATTATGTTAATCGGACTGTTCACAAAACTTATGCAAGTTAAAATAGATATATTTGCGACTTAAAGGAAGATCAGACGCATTAAACCTCAGATCTTTTTGTTGACACTTCAATCCATCAGTTGATTTCTTTCTTATTCTCTGCTGCTCAGACAAACTTATAATTCGTTGTGTAATTGAACCCTGAATGTGGCTGGGAAAGATATATAGGTATCGCAATACACAAGGCCTTTTTAGTTTGGTTTTTTCTTTCGTTAGCCATGATTCCAATTAGATCTTGGATGTAGGAAACCTCGACCAGCTTTCGGCACTTCATGATACACTATTATGATCCCTTTCACTATATCAAGAAGATATTACAGGAGGAAGGAATATTGAGTTCCAGATATTGCACAAATGCTTAAAAGGAAATTGTCTCATTTTTTCAATAGTATTGGAGATTCAACTGTTTGGTACGGCAAAATCAAAGAAACGCAAAAGTAATTAATATCCAACCAAGAAAGAGAATCAAAGAAACGCAAAAATAAGTAATATCCAACCAAGAAAGAGAAACATGCATGTATAAACCTGGATATGTGGTAGTCCACCAATTCTTGTAAATCTGATCATTATCTCATGTCCTATCCGGCTTACTGATCTATCTTTTGAATACATGTGAGAAGTTGATTGCAAATAACTTCTAACATTAAGGCGTGTTTTAAATATTCATAACTAAGTTTCGTAAAAATAAAAAATAAAAAGTAGAATTTTTTAAAAAATAAAGTAAAAGTAGAGTTCAGTATTTGTATTTTAATTATTTTTAAAAGTGTGTTAAAAATTAAAAAATATAATCGTATTGAAAAGTGTGCAAATAAAAAAATTAAAATCCGTATGTGAAAGTAGAATTCTGAGTTTCTTGTGTAATTAAAATATATGAATTGTTCGGAACTCAAAATTTAACGAAAGAAAGTGGAATTACGGGCGTTTAAAATACCCCCTAATTAAGCTGTCTAATCTGTGATTATAAAATAGTTCTGAAACTTATTACTTCTTGTAAATGAAATGACAATTTGAAGTTTACTCAAATTGTATCAAACTTTTGGTTTTTTAATGCAGGGAAGGAGACGTTCATAAGCTCTGTGGAACACGAGTTGCTGTTCTTGCTGGAACTTCATGTTTGCAGAGTCTTCTGGGTTCCTTGCCAATCTGGAAAATCCTAAAGTCATTAAAACTCATCAGCCAAGTATAATCAGCTAGCCTGGAACTTGATTATGCTTTTCTGCCGCACAGTCTATTTAAAGAACTATTTTATTACAGGTTATAAAAGATTTTGCCATTGGTGAAATTCAGCAAGCGTTCAAGCCTTTTCCATTGTGATATCACCCTTGAAGACTCTTCACTCAAGAGTTGCTACGAGACAGCTTCTTTAATTGCAGTGAGCGCGAAATCTGCTGCCATATTTAGTAAAAATAGTATTAGCATAAGTCAATATATATCTAATATTTTAAATATATTAAAATATTATTTTTAAAATTAGATATTTTTTATTTAGAATTATAATAGAATTAAATTTTTTTTCTTGTTTAGAAATTATTTATTTAGTGTTATAACGAATATATATATCCAATTGTATTGAGGATTGATTAATAAGTTGGAATAAGAAGAAAAAATTAAAATAGTTTTACATCATAGTATCAGAGTAAAACTCCATATCTATTCGTTGCTGTCATGAAAAACAATAATTCTAACGGTTGAACTTCGATCAGATCTCCGACTATATCGATCCGTCGTCATCGTGGAAGATGACAATTCTAACGGTTAGACCCGACTAATAATTAGAAACTCCTAACATCAGATATAGTGATCGGATTCGAGATTTACTAAAAAAATTATAACCAACCGTGTCCGCCGCTTTCTTCCTCGTCGCTGATCCTATCCACTACTTCAAATTCAATCCCGTGCCGTCATTGCTACCGCCTTCTTGATCCAAATCCAACGTCGTTTGATTGCGGAGAGTTTTTCACCAAACTGAATCATATCACTACTCGATCTGATTTTCTTGTCGTTCGATCGCTACTCAATCGGCCACCGCTCACTGTTCGCTGTCCGACCTGACTCAGACCATACCGGAACCAATCCGCTCGCTGGACTTCGACTAACTCAGGCCCTATTTGAGGCTGCTCGGATCAAACTTTGCCAACCTAGTTTGTTGGAACTCACAGAGATTGATTTTTATGATAACAGTGAATTAAAAATCATAATTTATGTCGGACTAATAAACTAAAATCAAATTCTGCAGGATTAAATAAAACAAATTTATCTTACGTTCGACAAACAATAATTACAGTCGCTATACAACCAGCTGCTCCGTTGCTATCAATATGATAACCGAGCAGCATACAGAACAGAGAATTTTACAGTCACTCAACAGCCAACTGTTCAGCCACTGGTTGTATGAAGACTTTTTTATAACGTACAAAACAGAGAATCAAGTTCAGCAATGAAGCTCTTGCTCAAGCTTTTTATTTTTCAGATATACATATATCACTAAAGCAAATCAGACGGTACAAGATCTACAACGAGTCAAATATCATCTTTATTCATGAGAAGAGCAAAGTTCAACCTTCAAGGAAAGAAAAGGAACATACCTACTGAATACAATAGAAATCAGCTAAACTAAGTCAAGCTGTTGAAGTCCAACCAATCCAGAGCAATCAACCCAGGAAGCATTAAATTAGGATAAGCCAACTCAGCTGAAAAATTGAAAATAACATCTCAGCTGAAACAAGCCTAGGATTGCTGGCGAGAGAATTTAAATTTCTTTCTTCATTGCATTTAATACCGATGAAAGACTTGCACCAGAATAGCCAAAAATAGATCATGGAAGTAGTTGATTAACTACTGAAAAAAATCCTCCTCTCTATCCTGAAAATCTATCAATGCAAAGAGGCGCCAACGATAACCTTCTTCAACGGAAAGAATTATCTTGCAAAGATGACAAAGTATATAAGAAAGAAAGTAGAGGAACAAGAAGTAGAGAAGAACAATGAACAAAAATTCAAAGACACACCAGCTCTACATCGTCCAATCTACTCAAGTGAAGAAACAATTCTTGCTGCTAATTACACAAAAAGCATCATTCTCAGCAACTAGCTCGATCTTCTCAGCAGAGAACCTTACGAACATTCACTTATATTGAGATAGATCCTGTGCCTAACCTTTCTTCTTTAACTTCATACAGCTTTATGATAAAGTGCTTGGTGCACTCAGTAAAAAAGTTCGGTTGAAGCTTGGTGAAAGTTTATAAACTTTGTAACAGGGCTAGCATATCGGCCAGAAGGATTAGAGTGTCCAGTAGGTTGTGAAGGATTGTCTTGGTGAAGAAATCCTTAAAGAGTAAGTGTGCTTGGTGAAGCACTTTGCTTTTAGTGTATATATAGCTTGTTAAAAGTTTAGTGAAACTTAGCTCTTGCGATAGAGCAACCATGGATGTAAGCAAAGAAGTTTACCGAACCATGTAAATACTCCTAGTACTCTAGACTGAATGTAGCTACTAGAAAAAAAAAAGAAAAATTAGATATTCGTATTAACTCTCTATCTGTAGGATATAAGATCATTCACAGCCGGCTGAAAACCTGCTGTCAATAGGAATATAATTTTTTACGAAAATTTTTATTTATCAACTCAATTCACCCCTCCCCTCTTGAGTTGATTTTGTAGGAGATTCAATATAGCTGAACTAGACCAATCTGATTCCCTAAATCCGATCTAACACAACCAGACCAAAAAGATTTGGTTCAGTCTAATCTTGGTTGAAGCAGACCGAACCAAACTTGGTTCAGACTAAGCTAGACTGAACCAAGTTTGATTTAAACTGATGAGATCCAATCTAGACATGACGCAGCCGATATGATTCGATCCAGATTGATCAGGACCGAACCAGACGAACCGAATTAAACTAGACTTAGTTTGATCCTAAACCAGACCAGATCAAATTGGATTGAACAAGATTTTGTTCAATTTTAGACCAGAGTAGACTGTATAAGATTGAACTAGACTCAATTCAATCTTAAACTAAACCTAACCTGATTGAACCAGATTCGCTTTAATTTTACACTAAATCAGATTGAACCTGACTCGGTTCAATATTAGATAAGACTAGAGCTTATTAGATTGAACCAGACTTGGTTCAATTATAGACCAGGCTAGATTGAACCAAATTTAGTTCAATTTTAGACCAGATGACTGAACTGGATTGACTTGGTTCAATCTTACACTAGACCAGACCAAACCAGATCGAATCAGATCGGGTTCAATCTTATATTACACTCGATCCGATCTGATAGATTCGATCTGATTTGGCCTAATATATCTGACTTGATCTGGATAGATTGACCTAACTCAGCCAGATATATCCGATCCAACCCAGACACACAATTTGACCCGACAAACAAGTCTGATCCGATCTAATCAGGACATGCAAGCCCGATCCAATCATGAGATGAAAGTCCAACCTTATCCGGACAGATAGATCCGTTCCGGACAAACAAATTCGACTCGAATAAGATAGACAAGTCTGATCATAGCATGACAAATAGATCTGACCCGACTCTGATAGACATGTACGATGCGATTCGAACAGATAAAAATCCTACCCGATCCGAATAGACAAATCCGACCCGACCCAAACAAACAATTAGAGTATGAAAAGTTCAATTAAAATTTTTCATAACTCACTGAGCAAGTTAAGCATCGATAATATTTTTGCATTAACTTGAGGGAGAGTGTTGACTTAAGTCAACATATATTTAGTATTTAAGGTATACTCAAATATATTTTTTTAGCATTAAATATCTTTTTTTATTTAAATTTTTTCTGAATTAGATTTTTTTTATTTAGAGTTCTCCTTATTTAGTGTTATAAAGAGTGTATACATCCGTACTTCTATTGAATGATTGATAAATAAGTTAAAATAAAATGAAATAAGATTGAAATTTTTTTCATCATATGACTCTTTAGAAAGTGAAGTAGAGTTGATTTAAGAATTATGGAGGAATCAAGAGGGCACATGATATTGCAAAAGACATGGCTAATTTGGCTGTTAGAAATCTCCAATGTCATCTTCCTAGTGACTTCTGATACTTTCTTGAAGGAATGGTGAAGTACAATTTGGAAAGGAGAGCGTAAATCAAATGTGAATTTTTTAACCGATCCATAGACCCGATTCAAAAAAATCAGGTTTGGATCATACGTTAATTGATTTCGGACTAATTTTGAATTGATTCAAAATTAATTGACCTGAAAACTTAACTAAATTTGGATTAGATTCGAATTGATCCAAAATTGATCCTTTAAATTCATATAATTATTTATATAATATATATTATTTAATAATTAAAAAATATTTAAAATAATAATATAAAATTTAAATTTAATTATTTTATATATTTTTCTTAATTTATTTTAATTAATTAATTTTACTTAATTTATAAATTTTAATATAATTATTATATATATTAATTCGAAATCGATCAATGAATTCGAATTGTCACCCATAGAATAAACGACATATGCTAATGAAGCGCATTGAGGATACTCAATATTGCGTGATTGGTTGTACATAGCATTGTCTACTTAATCAGCAAAAAAGTTTATTGATTTTTCACCTCATATATCGGAACGTGGCCATCTTGTATATTGCAAGATGACAGACTCTATATAATGTCATCAACCGGCGGTCAGCCTGACTATTAGTTGTACAGTTTGGTGCTCCTACGACCAACGTTGTTATGTTACATTGAATTCAATGGTAATCGTAAAACAAAAGTTCAGGCAAAATCTTAGACAACACGATATTGCATATCACAGCACCGTGACTTATAGATAGCATGGGGTTCCCCAGAAACCATACCTCAAATCTCATACAACATCTGCCACTTCCATTCCTCAAAATTTCAGGCCCACAAAAAAAAAAAAAAGAATGTTGCTATGGATACAACCCTCATGTAAACATTAAATTCCGGCGGCTCGTGGATCGTGATCAAAGAAACATGGTTCTCCAGAAAATTCTTTTTCGTTCTCTTTCTTCTTGTCAAAGTAATGTTGACAGGTGATACATAACCCTAAATTCTTCTCTTCCCGTCTTGTCATGGCTAGCTAGGTAGCAATTAGCAAAGCTCGTGTACTGCGTGGTCCTACAGGTTTGTCCAGTTGGAGGCAAAAGCACCGAGTCATTGGGGGCGCTGGCAATTCACACATGGGGAGCGCAGGTCCTAATGCCCACAGCTCCCGGCGCCTCTGCTTGGCAGACAACCACATGTAACTTTTAGTTTTTGATACTCTTCGATATGGTTGTACAGCGAGGGCAACACGAACATGCACATGGAGATAATCACAGAGGCTGGCCGTACCGAGACGGGTGATGATTCATGTGCGGGCATGTGCATGCAAGGCCAGCAAGTGCTGCACACCACCCACACAGACATTTGTTATAGAACAAGTTCAGAGCTTCTTTACAGAAAGTAGTAAAACTTGCGCAGGGCTCGATGAAAGATTGCTTTTTGGTAAAATATCACAGCCTCCTGGAGTAGCTAGCATTCTCATGGAACAGAAGTCATGGAGATGTTTAAAGTATAAGAGATTCATAAAATTAAAGGAGCAACTGACATTTGTTGATTGATTGATTAAACTATTGAAACAGTTTAGATTCTTGCAACTATGTTAAGGAGTTGTAGGAGTTACCAAGTTAATTCTATATATATATATATATATATGATCTGAAAAAGTACAAAAATGGTACTTAATGCATTTCTTTAAGAAGGTACTGCAATGAGTAAACTTGTGCCCTAGTATCATTAGCAACAACAAGAAGATAATTTTGAACTCATACCTGTTTGTTCTAAGGGCATTGATGTACTCACTCACATACATACAGTGAGAATGAATGATAATAATGGAGAACCAAGAGTTTTAACATAAGTTAACATAACATTTTTGTGAAGTTGGAGTACTTATTAGTTAGAAGAAGAATCTACTCTTTTAAATTTAACTCTGCATTGGATCATGTTATGGTGCTATGAACAAACCACATGCTATATTATAGTAAATGATGAATGCACTCATTTTTTGAACGTTGGTTGTCAAAAGATAACTAATATAATTGAATTTTCTTTATCTCTAAAGAAGTGTTCAAATGTGCTTTCTCCATGTGTTGTCGTGTGCTTGTATTACAGTCCAGGCTTGCCAAACTCATAAACAAACATATGTAGACTATAGAGATCCCCTAGCTAACTTTTATTATATATTATAGTAGATAGATATGTGCAATTTCAAGAAAATAGCATGTTCTTCATGATCTTAATTAAGTTCTCTTATTATAAGGAACATTATATCTATAATTTTCTTTCTATGTACGATTACGTTTAGTTTGCCGTATACCCTTGCCCTCTCTCTCCATACGTTAATTAGGACTTGTTCACCTACGATCGAAATTTATTTGTTCAAATTCATTCTCAACTTTTAACTCAATTTTAAATTAAATTTTTTTGTCAAAATTTTACTTATAAACTCACTGTTAATAGAAAATAAATATAAAAATTTACTATTTATCATATTTATTTTCCAATCTAAATTTATTTTTTATAAAATTATTTTTAAGTTTAATATTAAGATAAACGCGCGTGACTCAATTGTATGCATACATGGCGCGTACAATACAGTATATGTCGGAAAACTTCACGACAAACATTTTTCAAGTAAACAAAATAACAAAAAAAAAACATGTAAATACATAACCCATATTATCTTAAAGATCATTAATAATTTTGTTTTTATACATAAAAACCGAACCTAAAACTTAACATGACCACAATAGCCTGGCTGTCATTGACATTCTAGAACTCCCACTCTAATTAAATAACATATAAAACTCCCTTAGCTTTCCTTCATCTTGTTATTCATTCTTCTTCCATGGATCAACATCAAGAAAAACAGGGAGCTAAATCATGCATCAACCATATTGGCAAAAATAATCCGTGCATGAGTAGTACTAGTGCTACTATTACTCCAGTAGTTGTTCCAACAACAAGCATTATAGAGCGAGGGAAACGGATAAAGCTCGCCGCAGAGATCGGTCTTATACATTCTTCCGGCAAGCGGCATTGGGGTCGTGCCTTACGCCGGCGCCTTCTTAGAAAGAGAACAACCATAACAAGCATTACTAATGGATGCGGTAGCTGCAAGCTTGAAGCAAAGAAGGGTATACTGAAGTTTTCATGCAAGAAAGAAGACGAAGAGGAAGAGGTGGTGGTGGAGAAGAAGGTGAGAGCTCTGCAGAGGCTTGTGCCAGGTGGAGAAACACTTGAAGTTGAAAAACTTTTTGAAGAGACTGCGGATTATGTAAAAGCATTGGAAGAACAGGTGAGGGTTATGAGAGTTCTTGCAAGTTTTCTTGGACAGTTTTGATCAGAGTAAAGATCATCATTTTACAAGCTACTGATTCATTGGTGATCATATATGGTTTTAATTATTTCTTTCTTTTTTCTTTACATTTGTTTTCTGGGATTTTTTTTCTCTGTTATAAACAAAAGTGTAGGCGTGGTTTTTCTTCCATGTAAGAAAGAGAGGGGAGGAAGAAATCAAAGATCATCATGAAGAAGGAATTCTTCTTTTTGTATTAATTATCTTTTAATTTCAGACCTATTTTAAATTTTTTTATTCACGTATTATTAATGTCTTTTTTTTTATCTAATGTAGGTAATTATCATGCATGTTTCTTTCTTTCTCTAAAATTAATTTGTTGACAATTATTACGTAAGAAAAACTTTATTAATTAGAGTATATAATAACAAGGTGGTCGCGTGTTGAGTTCACATGAGATTTTAGTTTAGTTTAGGATTGATTACAATATTGATTTTAGTATAAAAAAAAAATTGGTGAAATTTTACATAAACAATATTTTTGTTTTTTGTAGTTTAAAAAAGCAATATAAATTATATAACAATAATTGTATGATCATCCATTATTTCTATATTTAAAAAATTGTACTATACAAAATTTTTGAAAAATAAAAAAAAAAGATAAAATAAGCACTTATTAAATTATTACCCATGTATTAACTATCTATGCTTTGTGGTGGTAACAGAAAGAGCAATAGCAATATAAATGAAATCTTTCCATGAACATGGCACCTGTCTTCTTCAACCTCTACACCAAATTTCAGTCTCAATTGCTTTTGAAAAGATCCAGGCAGTGCATGTGCATCACTAACTATTATGATATAAAGGACAACTCAGTCACTACTGTTAACCTGTTTTAATCCCTTAGCAAAACTAAAAGGCATATCATGTACATATAGATTCTGGCTACTGTAAACTATTATTTTGTTTGGACAATACATATGGTTTTATTTCAGAGTAATCTTAGGCCTTGTCTATTTGTTTGAAAATTATGAATGTTTGGGTAAGAACACAGCCCAGTTTCATCATTTCTCTTCATATTTAAGGTGTGTTTTAAGTGCCCGTAATTTTATTTTCTCCGGCAAGATTTTGAGTTCTGAACAGTTCATATATTTTAATTACACAAAAAACTCAAAATTTTATTTTCATGTACGAAATTTTAGTTTCAACTTTCTTATTTATACACTTTTCAATATAAATATATTTTTTAATTTTTAACACACTTTTAAAAACTATTGAAACACAAATACTGAACTCCACTTTTATTTTATTTTTTAAAAAAATTTTATTTTCTATTTTTTATTTTTAGAAAATTCAATTATAAATATTTGAAACATACTTTTAATTTTTCCTTCTGTTGGTGGTGTATTGAACGGTAGGCTAAGCAAAACAAAGCCCAAGAAGTTTACTTACTTTCTTTTTCTTGTTTATTTGCGCATCTTTTAAATCTCTTTTGTTATTTCTCAACCAAACATATAATATATTGCAATTTAGCTTATAAACATAACAACTCAAATTTAAATATGATAAAATGATATATAAAAATGTATGTATCATTATATGAATATTTATAGGCAAATATGCTCAATTGGTATATAAATAGCCAATAAGCTTTAAAATTACACTATTTATCATTTTCAATATTTATATTTACTTTCTTTCACCAAAAAATTATTTTTGATTTACTTATCGCTATACAAAAGAATAAAAAAAAGACTATGTTTTTTTTATACAGAAGAACAATACCTAAATTACTTCTAATAATATTATCTATAATAATTTAATTTATAGTAACTCATTTTTAGTTTAAAAGATGAGCCTTTTTTTCCCTTTCGTAGAAAGTCAAAGCTTGCTTATATTTTCTGTTGGGCCTTTTTCTTGTTTTTGAGCCCAATTATCCCCCAAAGTTTGTAGGCAACTTTATTTATTGAGTTATTTATATTCCATATGTTGATATATGAATTTTTTATTTTAATACCATGTAATTTTGAATATTGCCTGTTTTAACTGTTAAATCTTTCATCTCAAAGGAATTTTTAATAGAAAAAGGTTGAAAGCCTTTGATATACATTTACATGAACTTATTACCGCCCTTTTACTTGGATCATCTAGTAAAAGCAACTTTATAAAAATTATGGTCTCATTAATTACACCTACTTACATTTTTTACTAATTCTGCAACTATAATTTGCTGCTAAAATTTTACAACACAATCAGTACCAAACTTTTTTTTTTCGTTCGCGGAAAAGAAAACCGTAAAGAAAAGAAAGCTGAATCCTTTTCATCACGCACTCCATTTTCTATAAAGGCCCTCTTCTTTTCTTTTTTCTTTTTTTTGTTTGTTTTCCGTTTTGGGAGTAAAACACCTTTCATTCACTCACAAAAAACAACAATAAATACAAAAGCTGCATTAAAACAAAGCTACAAAATAAAGCTGAAATTCAAACTTGTTGATCCACATAAATTAAAGGCCACAACATATTCCAATTGCCCATGCATATCATGCACTTTTTATATTTTAGTTTTTCTATATTTGCTTTCTTATTATTTATTTATAATAATAATAATAATAATAATAATAATAATAATAATCAAGACAGCTACTATTTTTGTGCACTGCCTACTTGCACATAAGTATATAGGTTCGTTTGGCCCAACTTTTATATTTATCATTTCAAATAAGTATTTTATATTTTTAATAAATTTTATATAATATTTTTAATTTTTAATATTTAGAAAGTATAAAAATTATATTTTATAAAATATGTATAAATTTTATTATTTTTTAGATGAAAACTTAATTTCATTTAAAAAAATTTTAATATATTTATTGTAAAAAATATTTATTTCCAAATGATATATGGAGCTTATAGGGAATATGAAAGAGATGGCAAATAGGGAAGGCAATGATAAGGACATGAATAAGAATGGGGTTCATGTTTTACAATGGCAAATGATTGAGGATGCTATTTGATGCGTTGGAATTTGGCAACATTTCTATGTTATATTTTTCTTTTATATTGGAAGACATGGTAACCATTCACTTAAAATCATAATAGTTTTTAGTGGTGGATATTGCAACAAAGTTTTGTCCTTCACTTATTTGATTACTGTTATGTCCTCCTTAGTTATTATTATATCTATAGCAAGCAATTAATCAATCAACTTGCCACTGAAATAAACAACATCATTTATAATATTAATTATTTTAATGATTTAGCCTCTTTTCCTTAAGATTTTGAAAGTTTTATATGAACCGTTGAATATTTAATCCTTTCAACTAACACTTAGCACGTGCTTGTATTATATAAAAGTGAATTTCATAAAAATAAAATTTATTAGAATAAAATCAATAAAAATAAAATTGAGAATGATAATTAAAATATTAAATAAAATTTAGAGTTTAATTTTAATAGAAATAAAATTTGATATAAAAGTGAAAATTGTAGTAATAAATGAAATTAAATCTAGAAAAAAATAAAATTTTTATAATTAAAATATGTTCTTAATGAAAGAAAACAAAGTTTGATTTAAACGTAAAAAAGCCTAAACAAAAAAAAAAGCGCGTGATTTAGTTTTTTATTTATATTTATATTTTTAGTTGTTTAGGAAAAAACTTAAATAGTATAGGAAGGAGAATTTTTTTCCTTTCTATTTTGTTTTTCACATTTTTCTCTCGAAGAAAGCATTAACAAAACAGAGAGAAATTTTTTTCCCTCATTTTCCGTCAACTCAAATGGAAGAGAGCCTTAATAATTTAAAGCAAGGTGGAGTTGCCTTCGCATGCTATATTAATTGATTTACTTGAAGTGAAAAAATATTTTAAAATATTTAAAAAATAAATTTGATTTTTTATCTAAAGAAGTAATAAATTACAAATATAAAATTATATAATTTACATATTCACCAATATTTCACAATTTTCGTAAAATTGTATAAAGTATTATAGGATAGGATAATAATTTGAATTTGTGGATCGATTTTCAGATCGATTTATTTAATAACCGAATCAAATTCGTTCAATTTTAATTTAATTTATGAATTTATATAGATCAAAATTGTCAACATTAACTAGCTATTTTAATAATCGAATCAAACTCAAGTCGATTAATTTAATAATTAAAATTATTAATCTTATTTTTATACTTTAAATTTATATAAAATTATAAAATCAGTTGGAATAAATATTATATGATATTTCTAATAAAAAGATCTAATAAGTGTTGGTCAAAATATGTATTTTTTAATAGTTTAAACGGTTCTTTTTTAAAGGCATTTGTATTTTTAAAAATTTGTAAAGATAGTTAAAAATTTTATAATTATATATACATTATAATATTTTTGATAAACATAATTAACTTATAAAATTTTTTTAGAAGATTCACATTCGTGTGATGTAATAACATGTGATGTAACATAGCAACCAACACTAAGAAGGACATGAAAGTGCTGTATAATGTGTTATAAAGATAGCGTCTTATTAAATACTAAATTGAAAATATAAATGTTGATATAAATTAGTAGAAATTGTTTTATAAAATGATATGGAAAAGGTGGAAGTTCTTTTTCAGTTTGCTTTTGATGGGCTGTTGGTCTGTCACTCCCAAAGAAGTTGGAGTTTGGTTGGTTTTTTTTTTTTTTTTTTTTTTTTTTTTTATAGTTTCAGCTTTCATGGTGTGTTTTACTTTTAAACTCATTTTCTACAAAACTATTTTTAATTTACTTTCAAAATAAAGAAATATAAAAATTAAATTTAACTTTATTTGTCAAAATTTTACTTCTAAAATTGAAGTTCTAAAACTAAAATTTAAAACCAACGATGACCGTTGGTCTTTTTATTTAAATTAATTAAAACTATTTATTGATAATAATAAATTATATAAATATTATAAAAACGAACCCTCACTCCTCACCGAATTGAAGAAATGTTTAAATAATTATATAAACTCTACCAGCGGGACCCACTTCTTCCACGACAACCACCACATGCGGAAAGACAATGTGGGGTTCGGCCTTGCACCCCTACTTGCTTTGCACATGCAAATTTTAATCCAAACACTTCTATTTTAGTAATCACTTCTAAAAATAACTAATTATAATTACGTAATTTAAATACATATAAGTGAGTTTATAAAATAAATAATTTTTTTAAAAATCAATTAAAATAGAACTTTAAATTTTAATTATTTTTTAAATAAGTTCAACATAAAGTTCAATTTTATATTTTAATTTTATTTAAAAATGATTGAAAATAAATTTAATTTTTATGATTAAATTATATTTAAAAGTGATTGCTAAACTAAATTAAATAAACATAAAAATTAAATAGTGGCTTAAAAGTGAGTTTAGATTTTAAATTTTCATTTGCTTAGAAGTGTGTGATTTTTGTCTGTTAAGTTTATTTTAAAATTGATAAAAAATGAGTTTAAATTTTATATTTAAAGTAGTGTTTAAAAGTGACTATAAAATTAGGTAGGTAGTATTTTTAAAAGTAAAAAATTTTGTGTTTCCATTTTCGAGATCGATATATATGGTATCTGCTATTTACATATTAGAATAGACATAGGCACATATCATTTTAGAAACATATATGTATACATATCAGTCAAAAATAATTGGCGAGATTTTTAAATTTAATCTCCACAGTTGGATATGAAGAATCATGATTTGAAATATATTGATAAAATTTCAACTCAATCGGAATACGAATCGATCTCTATCGAAATTTTTGATCAAAATAATATAAAAATAAAATATTATATATTTTGTCATATTTAACTTTTTATATTACTTTGATTAAAAGTTCTAATAAAGATCAATTCGTATTCCGATTGAGCTGAAATTTTATTAATATATTCTCAACTCATGATTCCTTATATTCAACGGTGAAGATTAAATTTATAGATATGTCCGGTCACTTTTGACTAGTATGTGCACACATTTGTTTCTAAAATGATATATATTTGTATCCTATCCGTTACATATTATCTAAATATTTAGGATTAATTAAAAATAAAAGTTAATTTTAAGAATTCTTATTTTAAAACTTTTTGAAAAAGAAATATAACTTATTTAGTCGAAGATATTATAAATTAAGATTATATGATATATATTTTATATGTACAATCTAAAATTTAAAATTTTTTAATATATTGTAAAAAGTTTATTTAAAACTATGATTATTTTTCTGAAAAAGAAAAGCACTAGACACCAAACACCTTCATGAGCTTTTTGAAAAAAGATTTTTTTAAAATTTACATAAAACAAGAAATAACTATATATATATATATATATAATTTAGCTGTCATTTTAAAGATTTTATTAAAAAATCCATTAGAAAATTTATTAAAGAATAAAATCTAAAATAACATAACAAAATAAAATAATATTTCATAAACGACCCAGTATCTACTTCTCATATGATAATTACAACTACTTATTTTTACTTTAGTTTTTTTTTATGTAACTTTATTTATTTCGGCTAAATTCTCAAAAACATTAATCATTGAATTGAATTATCGTCAAACTTTCAGTACCGTTGAAACTGAATAGAGACAATTCTTCTCAACTCCACCAAGAAATATAAGAAAAAGAATAAAAATCAATAAAACGAAAAATAAATTAATAAAGAAGCCACGGTGACCGTTGGTCTTTTTAATCAAATTAATTGAAACTATTTAAAATATAATAATATTTATATACTTAAAAAACGGGTACCAACCTAATTGGAGAGCTCATTTTACAAAATAAGTAATAACAAATATGAGAATAATATTTATGGTGTGATCGCGACGCACGTGCTCGTGTGTGTGACCCCTAATGTACAGGAAATTAAAATGAGTAAAAAGTTTTTATAAAATATTTAAAACTTGAATAATCTTTAAATTTTTATTTCACAATGTAATAAAACTAAAAATAGTAATATTTTACGGATGTCTAATTTTCTATATTTAAAATTTTAAAATTATTAAAATATTAAAAAAATTATTTAAATGCAAATAAAAAATAAAATCAAATATAGTTCAAAATAATACCAAATATCTACTTTTTCGGAAAATGCTAGGAGCAAGAATCGTAATTTTAAACGGATCAAAATTGTCAATAATAATCCATCTAATATAATCGATCAAATTCAAATTTACCTATTTAATAATTATAATTTTTAATTTTAGACTTTTTAAACTTCATTGAAATATAAGATCTATTGATATAAAAGTGTATGGTATTTTTAGTGACGAGATATAGCGAATGCTCACCAAAATGCCCATTTATTAATATCTTCATCAATTCTTAAAATATTTAAAAATATATTTTATTTTTATTTTTGAAAAATATGTTGTGACAACTAAAATTTTATGATTATAAATACATACTAATAATTTTAATAAAGATTTTAATAAGCATAGTTATCTAACAAAATTTTGATAAAAATTTTTATATGAAATTCAAATTCGTCAATAAAAAAAATACTTATATAGTAATACTTTTTATATATTATAATTCTCATATATACTATTTTGCTAAAATATAAAAATAAATTATTAATATAATAAATACAATATAATTAATAATTTATAAATTACTATTATAAATAATTATTATTGTTAATATTTTATTATATGGTAAGAAAAGAATTAAGAATTGTTCTTTCAAGATATGACAAATTAGATTGCTGGATTAATTTCGGATAACTCAGGTTGATCATTTAATAATCGGGTCAAATTCGCTCAACCATAACTCAATCTATATATCTAAATGGATCAAATTTCTAACTCTAATCATAATTAAATAGATCAATTTTGAATTGAATTTTCAGATCAGATCGTATATTGCAATTCCTAACTAGGAGTAGGGCAATCGGGAATGAGAACGGGGTTCAATTCAGCACCCCTTTTTACTTTTCAAAAATTCACAGATTAAGGATCTGTTTTAGTTTCACCAAATTAATTTTGTTATTAGATTTTGAGTTCAAAACTATAGAGATGTTTGGAAATATTTTTAAAATTTTTACTAAATTCATTTTCTAAAAGTTTTACCGAATTTAGTTTTAACAAAAAATATTTTAAAAATTTTTAGAGAAAATGAGATATACTGTTCTTATCTAAATAAAATACAAATAAGTAACACTAAAATTTGACGATGTAAATATTAGCATGTTTGGTTGCATTAGAATTTGATTATTTGGTTTGCATGCGAAGTGAGTTAAAAATGAGTTCGTCTAGTTTAGTTAATGGTGTATTTATTGCTCCAAACTCTTTTTTTTTCTACGTGTTATTTAAAATTATCTTTCATATTTCAATTGATCTAAGCTTCTAGTATATTTCCTACTGAACTTATTTTAACCTATACTTAATTAGAAATTAAATTTAGTTTAACTAAAATATACCTTAAATTGAAAGAGTTCGGATTTAAGGATGCTAAAAAGGAGACGAAGCAAACTTAACTCCAACTTTAATCCTAACCCTTGATCGTGTCTGTTTTCCTGTCTCTTGGCTCGTTTGCCAAAAGTTGTAACAAAAAAAAAAAAAAAAAAAGGAGAAAACGGCCGGGGAAACGTGTACGTTAATTTGTAACCAAATTCAAAACACAAAATGTAACAAAACTTGGCGATTGGGTTACAGACAATGTTAAAATGACGTTTGAGAGTGATTGTAAAATATAATTTTTTTAAAATAAACAATATTTTTTTATTTTTTATTTTAAAAAAATAAATAAAAATAAGTAATAAAAAAATTTTATTACTTAAAAAATATATATTTTAATATTTTTTAAATTTTAAATAATTTTTTTATATATTTATAAAAAATATATTGAAAAATATAAAATAAAAAAATAATAATCAGCTTTTGAAAAAAGCTTTCCTAAAAGACCCCATTGAATCAAAATATTAATAATTTAAATTAATTTGTAAATTTATATGTGATAAAATTATAAACGTAAACTCAATCTAATAGTAGGTCAAATTCGTATCGACCAATCAAATATATTCGGACTATTTTTGAGTCAATCCGAACTTAATTTGATTGACCTGGTATGAACCGATTAATAGTCAGAAGAGATAGTGGGCTGATCTGATGACAAATAGTGAGCAGAAAATTTTGGAGAGTCACGACCTAGCTATGGTTGAATCAATCAATGGCTATGACCAAAAATGAAAATTTCTTCCAACAAAGTTCCATCAAGATCAAGAAAGGTAATCAACAAATAACTAAAAGAAAAAGAAATTTCTCATATTATACCTCACTTTGCTTCAAAAACAAGTACTCTACTTCAAAGTTCTTAAAAATTTTATCTTAGAAATAGATCACAGTACTGACCAATAGATCCGGTAAAAAGCAAGTCGATCTGATGAAAAATAGAGAGAGATCTAGTGAAAATTGGATTTATGATACTGAAAAATTCTAGTAAAAATCAAATTTACGGTGCTAGAGATATAGCAAAAACAGATACGGAAAAAATCTAATGACAGCCAATACTGGAGAGGTCCAGCGAAGCCGACACAAAATATATCAACGCGCTGGAGAGATGGCATAGAGCCGAACGGATAAGCAAAAGCATTGAGTAGTAGATCCGTCGAAAACTAAGTAAGTCCGGTGAAAAATGAAGAGAGATCTACAATGCTGTAAATATAGCTCAAAATGGATCTACGATATTGTGATATAACGAAAAGCCCATATTGGAGAGATCTAGCGAAGTCAATGCAGAGAAATCGATGACGTTGGAGAGATGGAATGGAGCCGAGTGAAGAAAAAAAATCACGGAGCCGAGTGTAGAAGACAAAAAATGAAGTGAAGGAAAAAGTTTGGTCGGAAGTGATTGATTTTATATTATAGAAACTTATTTGTACGATAGAAATGATTTCTAATTTTAAAAGAACATGGAAAGTGATTTTAGGAGTCATTTGTTTGTAGAGAAAAGTGCCTTATTTGGGTAAAGAACAAACTTTTAATGAAACATAGGGAATTATAGTATTGTTTTCCACAAATATAGTACTTTTACCTAAATTGTAGTTGCTAAATAATTGAGGATTTTTATCTTCTTTTCTTATTTATATATTTGTAAGTACTTTACAAGGACAAAAACTATTTTGAATGAAATTGAGATTTTCTCCCTTTCAATTACTCGGCATTCTTATAATAAACGAATTATGGAGATTCACCTTACCGGCATTCTTTAGAATGAACATAAAACAAGGGAATTACCTTATCGGCGAGTTTCAGTTGAGGATCCACTACATCAGGAAGTTTGTCGTGGGCGTTGTTCTTTGCCGGTGGTGGAGGGATTAGGGAATGGATCGCCGTTGTCGAGATAGAGATGAATATTTTTAGAGGACGCCTCCATCCAAGATACTAGGACATTGCCAACGGTAAAGAACTCAAACATGAAATATTGTATGAACGAATTATTACTAAAGAAAAAATAAAAAGAAATACTGAATAATGTATATTTTGATGAAAACTTACTAAATTTTTTCACTAAAAATACCGTACGATATTTATTTTGAATTTTATTATTTCACCCACTTTTAAAAGTGTAGAAGTTAATAATTTGGTTATTAAATTAATCGATCAAATTTTGATCTGATTATTAAAAAATTGACAATATTAAACTATATAAATTTATAAATTAAATTAAAATTAATTAAATTTAATCTAATTATTAAGTTGGTTGATCTAAAATTGACCTACTAATTTAAATTATCACTCCTAATATGATTCCTAAATAGTACTTGAAACTTTTCAAATTCCAAAAAAGTTATACATATTCTCTTAGCAGATGTTGAGAAGGACGTTTTAAATCGCACTCCTACGGTTTAGTATTTAAAAATTTTTCATATTACAAATTAATTTTAAATTTAGATCATAAATAAATTATATATTATAAAATTATATATATTTACATTTTTTATTTTTTAAGGTTTAAAAATTAACTTTGTTTTCCAACAAACTTTAACATAAAAAATTTACTGTAACATAAGCTTTTTTATTTAAATACTTCGAAAAATTCTTAAAATTTTTTTTGAACAATTTAAAGTATAAAGAAAAGTTATACATAATATATATATATAAATTCTGAAATTAGTTTTCATTGAAAATTTACTTTTCAGTTTATTCCAAACTGATTTACTTTTATCGCTTTGAAAATTTTAAAACATATTGAATAAAGTAACCTATAATTTACTGTTATAGTTTCTACAATTACCATATTTACTACTGTCATTTCGGAGACATTTACATGTGTCAGTTTATTCACTCCTCACTCGCTTCGAGTTTATGTTTTCACTTTTATGGATATTCAAATAAAAATTGTTTCTTCCATTTACTAATGACTTAAAAAAAAAAAATTAAATAGCAAAATTGAACTTACTTTCAAAAGCTATTATTTCACTTCTAAACATTATTTTTACAAAACTTCACTTCACTTTTAAAAGTTTAATTTTATAAAACTTCAATTCACCGCAGCCCTTATTTTTTTTCAAAAGTTATTTTTTAGCAACCCCATGTTTGCCGGAGGTATTTTCTTGGAATAAAATAAAGAAAGAAAAAAATAAACCTAAAATTGAATTCAATAGGAATTAAGAAAAAGAGGGAGAGCATTAGAGCAATTATTCTTGCGATTATCTATATCACTAATAAGAATAGGAATATTCCATAATGCGGGATAATGATATACAGCTACATAATTAGCAAACTATTCTTTCAATTACAAACAAATTGCAAATCTGCCCTGGGCCCTGTTCCAGTTCAAGTGATGGTTTGGGATTGATTAAAAAGTATAGCTTTTGGAGAAAACAATTTTGTGTTTGTTTTAGAAATCAAGTTTTTTTTTTTAGATAACAGTTAAATATATGGGATGGGGATAGAAATACATTACCCCTTACGAGCATATCAGTGCGAACTCACCGGATGCAAATTTTTATTTCAAATTTTACTATTAAATATAAAAAATTATAAATTAATAATATATTAATAAAAATTCAGCAAAAAAGAATAATAGATATGCTTTGAATTTTTTTTCATATTAATTAAAAAGTGGAGATCAAATTTGAATATATATATAATGTATAATTTATGAATATTTTTTTTTGAAATATGATATGTAAAATACCGTAAAATGCTTCATAAAAAATGAAAACTTGAGAAAAAAATGAATTGGCATAAGTAATATAAACAGCTCCTCAGTCTGTCCTGTACAGGATATTAGCAGGAATAATATAACACAAGTATCAGGACTTGAGAGAGAGAGAGGGAAAGAAAATGTTTGTTTGTTCATGTTGTGGTCGTTGGTTTGGTTTACTTGCTAGTAAACAACGGAAATCGTCCCATGTTCTTCTCAGCTGTCCATCCCATCCCATCCCATGCTATCACTCCCCAGCTTTTATTTGCATCTCCCCCCTCCCCCTCTTTTTTTTAACCTTATCCAAAACTTATGGTATATATATATATATATATATACATTATCATTTATATGTCAATGCATATTGATTCATATAAGACACAAGAAAGTTCAAATTTAGTCTCTACCGTTAGATATAAAAAATTATTAGTCGTAAACTTATGGATAAAATTTTAGCATAATCGGATTACAAGTCGATCTCCATCCGTTTTTTTAATCAATATGATAGAATAGAAAGTTGATAAAATTTGTAAAAAAATCTTTTTAGAGTAACATCCATCTGAGTTCCCTATGTTATGATTTTTAAGTTTAAAATGTTAGGTATAGTGTATAATGTAGAAATATGCTTAAAAAATTATGATTACCTTTGTATTATCTATCAAGGTGTAACTAATATTATCTTAGTAAACGTTTGAAATTAATAAATATGATCCAAATATCTAAACGGGTTAATCTAATTTATATTGCTAAAATTTTGGAATAGATCATATGTCTGGGTTATGAATTAAATTATTTTGATGTTTTGTAGTATTGTTTTATTTGCAATTATTTATTAAGATGCTACTACAATTTTTCTTTAGATAACATATAAATAATGCTAGCAGACTTCGGACCAAACCATTTAGATCAATCTGAGACGGTTGATTTGGAAACTACGATTGGTTCGGATTTGCAAATTGATCAATCATGCAAGTGATTCGCTTCGATCCAGACTAATTCGAATAATTTTCGGATTGAACTGACGATCCGCTTGCTTGGATTTAGATTCATTTGTTAATGGATAAAATTAATAAGATTTTTGGGACAAAACATGATCATCATGCCATATAGCTATTCTCACAAATTTATCATGCTCTTATGAGAATAAAAGGGGATAATAACAAGAGATTAACTTATAGATAGATGTTCTAAACTTCTAATAGTCTCGAAATCACAAAATTAATAATTTATGGTATTCTGTTGCAAAATACCAAGAACTACTCTTGTACAACTTTTACTTAAACATTTACACGCTTTTGTTAAAAAACAAAATTCACGCAAAGAGACGCCAGCCGTTGCCCAAAGAAATGCTCATGTATCCCAAATATGCCCTTTCCAGTTTCACTAGCGACTTATTAAATATAAAGTAGATTCGAAAATTCGATATTCGACAGGAGGGTAGAATTGTACTTGCTCTCTTTCTGTACTCGTTTCATTTCTCTTCTCCAACAAAATCTAATTAAATGAAATCACGGAGAGCAAAAACAAAGCAAAGCCAAACCAGTGTATACCACACCACACAAAGAGAGAGAGAGACCGCAACTTGTTAACAGAAACACAAAGAAGAAGGAGAAGAAACAGGTTGGAAGCTTCCCGACTGATCTCAACCTTTGCTCGTTGCTGTTGTTTTCTGATTTAGAGTTGATCTGGGTTGTTCATTTTATTGTTTTGTTTATGTTCTGTGAAGTGTGGGTTGTTGCTGTTGTTGGTTTCGAGGATTTGGAGAAATTGGTTTGTGATATTGGGAAAGGCCAAAAGTGGTGAAGCGAATGCCGTAGAATTGAAACACAATCGGAAGTTTTGTTACTGGTTCGGTTTGTTTTTGTTTGCCATTCCATTGAGTTCCGGAAAAGGAAGGAGTACACCAAGAGGAGAAGTAAAAGTAGACAGTAATTGCTGTTTATTGGTTCGGTGGATTCATTTGAAGTCGGAAAGTTTTAACAAAAAAGAGAACTTTTGCTGTTCTTTATCCGGTGAAATTTCGAGAAAATGCAGCAGGATCAACGAAAGAAGGTGGGTTCTTTTGATCTTCTGTGTTTGATCAGTGATGAGATATTGTAATTTTAATTTATTTTATATTTTAAAGGGTTAGGTTTTTGGATTTGCCAGAAAGAAAATGCGGCGAGATTAACACTGTTTTTTCTGGATTCAAGTTGGGATTTTTTTTGTTTTTTTCAAAAGTTTGATTTCCGGGGTTTCTGAATATGTTTACTGATTACTGATTCCAAGAAATTAAACATTTTTTTGTTTGATTTAGGTTGAATTATATGAATCAGTGTCGGCTGGTTTTCCTTGGATCTGAAACAAGTTGTAACAATTGCATTACTGTTCCTTTTACTTCAAATTTCAGCAAATTTTTGTCTTTTGGAAAATTTCGTTCTCATTCCTATTCCCTTTTGCTATTTTTATCCAGTGATCTGTCGATTTTGTCTTTTTATATTGTTTGAATTTCATTGGATTTACTTCAGCCATTAAAGCTGAAGTAATCTTGATATTCCTGTAGGTCTTCGTAGTTTAAATAGGCAATTCTTGGCAAAATTAATTGATTACAGGTAGATTGGATAAGGTCAATCGGTAAAGTTACTATCTTTATCATTCCAAAAATTGCACGAGATTGGATTGTCCTAAGTATATAGGTGTTAGCTGTAAACTCTATGAATTTGACTCTTTCTTTGCTTCGCAAGGTTGTGTCTTGTTTTCTGTAGCTTACCCATTTCTTCCTTGATTGATTGCTTCTACATTACATCAAAATTGTTGTTCAGATTGCATTCTCTTCTTCTGAAAATATCTTTTGTTTGTTCTTAAGGAAATTTTAATGTAGTTGCTGTGAAAGAGTTGATTCCACTGTGGTATGCACGAATAGGTAATGTAAGTTAGCCTATTGTTTATCCTTTTCTGTAATTTTTAATTGAGACAGATAAAGGGCAGGTTTCTTAGGTTGAAATGAAATATTTTCTTTCTTGGATTGTTAGAACCTATAAAGTTTGCTGGTAAGAGGTTGGTTTGTGGTTGTTACTTTGTTGTCATTTATGGTTGACTATGGAATAATCTAGTCAGTTGTTCCTTTAGCTTCAGTTGTTGGAATTCTAATTCGGTGGGTTGTCGTGTTTGGTAGTCTGAATTGTTCCCTCCCCCCCTTCCCCCACCCCCATTTGGGTAAAATGGTGAGTTCTCTAAATGAGGAAATGACTGCCCTTTAGTTATGGCCTCTTAATTTCTGTTTACAATTTGCCATTTCATTATTTAGAATCCAAGTTACTCAAGTTTGTGAATAAATGAATGGTTAATAATCAGATTAGTTCCTGAGAGCAGATAGCTTTAGCAAGGTGATCAGGCGTCTTCTGTGAATGTTTGATTCTTTTTTAACCTTTTGGCCTAAGGAATTATAATCTCTTATGTTATCCGTACAATTATTTAACCTTCTCTGACTGTTGATGTAAAGATGATTCTGCTTATGTTTTATGTGTCAACTTTTAATGTCCACCTTTTCAGCATTTTCAGAGTACTTGCGTTTTTTGTCCAATACTCATAATTCTTTTGCCAGTGTCAAAGCACTAAAAAAGCATGTTTGTCCATTTAGTACTGCGCAGCTCCTATTAGAGTTATATCTCTGATATATCCAATTATGGCTAAAATTTTGAAAACTGAATTGGTGATGTCCAAGGGTGTTCCATCTGTATTAGTTCCAGGAGCTTGTTAAAATGCTTTTGATCCTTAGATTGTTTGTTGAACTTGCATTTACTGCAGTTATCCTAATTATCTTTTTTGAATTAGAAGATGGAGGTTTTGGATATAATCTTTTAAAAAATGTATCGTATTTGCATGCTTTCTCTGTGTATTCATTTACCAAAATAATAAACTCCTGACCAACTAATCTAATTGGTTTTTTCTTTTCATTTTTTAACCTACGGTTTATTGCTCAAATATCCTCCTTCGTAAAGTTTGATCTGAAAGTGATCTTTCGCAGAATCTAGATATGGACTTCTTTACGGATTATGGGGATGCCAACAGATTCAAGATTGTAGAGGTTGTAGGTAAGGGAAGCTATGGAGTTGTTTGTTCAGCGATTGACACACACACGGGAGAGAAAGTTGCAATCAAGAAAATTCATGATATCTTTGAGCACATCTCTGATGCTGCCCGAATTCTGAGGGAGATCAAGCTTCTAAGGCTTCTAAGGCATCCTGATATAGTAGAGATCAAACACATCATGCTACCTCCATCTAGAAGGGATTTCAAAGATATTTATGTTGTCTTTGAGCTCATGGAATCTGATCTACACCAAGTCATCAAGGCTAATGATGACTTGACAAAAGAGCATTACCAGTTCTTTCTATATCAGCTGCTCAGGGCTTTAAAATATATCCACACAGGTTGGACCTCTCTCTCTCTCTCTCTCTCTCTCTCATTTACGCCTTGGATTTTGTTTATTATGTAAACTATAAAAGCACTATTCAAGGTAGAACCTTCTTCGAGTTAAAGTTGACATTCTGCAGACATGAGCTGCCATGGCACTGATATATGAATCGTTATTCTTGTATAAATTATTTTGATACTTCCTGCATTTACTTGGTTGTACGAGTCATGTTTTTTCATATCCTGCAGAATTTTACTAGTCCTATTACTTCACAAGACAATTCTTGCAAATTCTTTTCTGTGATCCTCACCTTTATTTGAGTAAATTGTCTCTCATTTACTTCTTGAAAATTTTTATAGATTCATTTAATAGTTTTTGGTCCACTGACTGTGTTTATAATATTTTTTTACTAGTAATGATATATGCATATTAGATGCAATTTCAGAAGTCTTATCAGTGGACCATGCTATCAATGATTCTGTAAATTCTCATTGCTGAACATGACTAATATAAATTTAGCATGTAAAGTATGATAATGTACTTCATAAGTGATAATTATACACCCTTTAGTACTGTGTGCTTGCTGCTATTTTTTATTGATTGTTTAATATTTTATTCCTTTAGTTGCTGTCACTATTTCCTCTAACTATAGTGATACTTGAATGCAGCGAATGTTTATCACAGGGATCTAAAACCAAAAAATATACTGGCAAATGCAAACTGCAAGCTCAAAATTTGCGATTTTGGATTAGCAAGAGTTGCATTTAATGATACCCCTACGACGATATTTTGGACAGTAAGAACTCATGCATTATTCCTTTCTCTAGATGTATGGTATGCTTTGTGTCTTTTGTAAGTTTTCATTGTTAACATAACACATTTTCAGGACTATGTTGCCACCAGATGGTATCGTGCACCTGAGTTATGCGGTTCATTTTACTCAAAGGTATTTATTATCGTCTATGTATACATTACTGAAGCATTTCTTTAAAGACACCATTTCTGGGGTTGGTTCTGTGACATTGTTTCTGTGTATTGTGTTGTGGTAACTGAGGCGTCATCGAAAGTAATGTGCCTCTCTTTTAATCTCTCTACTTCATACACCCCATAGTGTATGAAGTACAAAACTTCCAGAAATAGATATTTTTAAAACTATTACTGAAGAAGTGAAGAGGAAATTCATAGACTTAATATAATACGTATACCATTATAGTAAATTCATTTTAAAGTTCCATCTCACATTTGTTAACAATACTAGGCTGTACAAGTACAACTGATCAGTATGGTTTAACAAAGGAAGTGAAAGACTTTAGAATATGCATGACTTCAGATAATATGATTATATTGGTTGTTTTAGTAGCTTTCTTCACTATGACAATCTCTATAAATTCTTAAGGAACAATCGTTCTGTAGGTTCGAGTTGCAATCTACATTTCTAGTCTAGTAAGTAAAAACAATGCTTGTTCAGGAAGCACTTCTGATCGCTCCTGCAAGCTGATATACCTTACCTTGCAGGTACTGATGCTTGCTAAATTTACTTTTTTTGTATGCTGTTGTGTGTTAAGCATAATTTACGTTTATTAAATGTGTTTTTAACAGATGGTCTCTGATTTGCAGTATACACCTGCTATAGATATATGGAGCATTGGCTGCATTTTTGCAGAAGTTTTGACCGGAAAGCCTCTGTTTCCTGGGAAAAATGTGGTGCACCAATTGGATTTGATGACTGATCTCCTTGGGACACCTTCTTTGGACACCATTTCTAGGGTATAATACATATTTCTTCATGGCATGTTCCTGATGGGTTCTCCTATTAGTAGAAGCTTGGGTTATATTGTTTGCATGCATTCATGTTGCAGGTTCGGAATGAAAAGGCGAGAAGGTACTTAAGTAGCATGAGAAAGAAGCAGCCCTTGTCATTTTCACATAAATTTCCAAATGCAGACCCGCTGGCACTCAAACTCCTGGAAAGGCTTTTGGCATTTGACCCAAAAGATAGGCCAACAGCAGAGGAGGTACATAACAGTAGTATAACTTTGTTTGCTTTTTTATCAATAGATTCTGAAATTTGAATAGAAGAGCCCCTCTTCCCCAAGATCAAGATATGCTCAGTCTTAAGCTACCACCTTTTCGTTGCAGTCATTATATGTAGTATTTGTAAAGTATTCTTTTCTCTTACTGTTATTTGGCAGGCACTCGCTGATCCCTACTTTAGAGGTTTAGCTAAAGTTGAAAGAGAGCCATCTTGCCAACCAATCTCAAAGATGGAATTTGAATTTGAAAGGCGAAGAGTGACGAAGGAGGACATAAGAGAACTTATCTACCGTGAGATATTGGAATACCATCCCCAGCTGCTTAAAGACTATATTAATGGGACTGAGAGGACTACCTTTCTATATCCTAGGTATGATCCCCCCCATTTCTGAGATCAGCTAGGAACTTAACTGCAAGATCGTATATCCCATAATTAGTTACTGACAAGTGTTGCATTGACTTAAATGTAGTGCCGTCGACCAGTTTAGGAAGCAATTTGCTTATTTAGAGGAAAATGGTGGTAAAAGTGGACCTGTCATCCCGATGGAGAGAAAGCATGTTTCACTTCCCAGGTAATTTTACTTGGTTTCTATTTGAGTTAGTATCTTTCAGGTAAATCTTTTCTTTATTAGATCCCAATATGAACATACAAACACATCTGAGCCCACTTAACTGATTTTCTAGGTCAACAGTGGTCCACTCTGCAACCGTTCCTCCTATGAGGGAACAAGCCAATGGAGAGCCATGCAAGGACAGACAAGTGCCGGATGAGGCATGCAAGAATACGAGAGACGCTGAAAGATGGCCTGGAAACTCACCAAGATCCTCTCAAGCTCCTCAAAAGATAACTGTTGGTATGAAGCTTGCTATGCACTTATTTCATTTTCTAGTTTCCTCAGATATTGGTTAGAAAAATTAAATAAAATATTGCACCATCGTCTTTCACGTTTCTAATAACTCCCAACTTTTACAGCTAAGCCAGGAAAGGTGGTTGGTCCAGTAATGCCCTATGAGAATGGTGGCATTAAAGATGCTTATGACCCTAGGAGGATAAGGAATGTGCTCCCTTCACAACCTGCTATTCCTCCATCCTATGGTTTCCATAGACCGACTTCAAAACCAGAAACCTCCAATAAAGGGCAGGTGGAACAGAATGAACATCTGCAGCACAGACCTTCTCAACAATGTGTACCCTCCAAAACTGGTTCTGATATTGCTATTGACATGAGGGTGTCCCCTTTCTGTGTGGCAGGGCCAGTGGCCAAGACCGACTCAGTGGAGAGGATGATCGCAGAGGCAAATCTTCTGCAGGCTAAATCACCGTTTGGTGGTATTGCTGCTGCAACGGCTGCAGTTGCAGCTGGTGCTCATAGAAAGGTTGGTGCTGTTCAGTGCAGCGTGTCCTCAAGGATGTACTAGGTCCTGATTAGCTCTACTTATCAGCTTCCTTTGTTTCAAATTTCTCAGCGCCAAAGGTGGAGGTAAATACTTTGTGCGACGGGAAGGGTAGCTCGGAGCAAGCACCGGAAATGAATGCCAAGAATCTAGTGCTATTACTGTCTTCATAAATGAGTAGAAAGGTGGATGAGCTTGTGAAACCAACAGAAAGTTAGTTGGCAGGGAATTGGGCGTCAAATTGTGCTGCCACACTTAACATTGGGCAAATGTGAGTTCTATATGTAACTTTAACCCTAACCTAATTAAAACTGTTTATCGTCTTGTCAGGGGTTAATCTCGTAGCAATCTGAGTGTGATTCACTTCATGTTTATCGGGTGTACAATAACCAAGGGAATGTATGAAGGAATAGAGGAGTGCACAATGTTGGAGACATTTCCAGGTTGATTACAAACCTACTGAATGAAAAACAAACTTCTAGTATTCGGTTGTCTGCTGTCAGCGTATCAGCTCGCTGTATAGTAGTGAATAAGTAGAAACGTTTCATCATTAAAAATTAGGCTTCAGGTGATTTCAACGGAGTAATGCTATCCATCACAGAGTCAGTATTGTGTTTGTACTGATAAGCTAGATAATATCAGTATGCAGTCAACATACAAGTTGTACGAAGGACAAAGTCGTGACGGAGGCTGTCGGAAGTAGCATTCTGTTTTATGGTATTTCACTCAAAACTAATTAAAAGGGTGCGATTTGCTTCTGCAGAATACTACTACCCTATCATGAGATAAAAGCCATTGGTTTTATGAACTTAAAGAAAGTTGCAATGATGTTCTTGAAATGTAAACTAAGCTCTTATTGATATATTTGTTACAAAATTTCACCAGCAACTTCCATTTCAGGCAATTTCATATACAGAGATCTATGCGGAAACAACATCTGGTGGATATTTACTAAAAAAAATATAACTTCATTAGGGTAAAACTTGCAAGATACATATCCTATCAAGAGAAGTAACGTTCAAGAAGTTATAAATTGATGAGTAAAAGCGGTAGGAGTTAGGTTTGCTACTGCTTGAAGTGATCCCACCATCATCAACCTTTCCTATGTAAGATGTCTTCTCTTCCACAGCACTGAACATGAGCTTATCCGTACTTTGGCAGATCTTGTTAAGGTGCTTCATAGAGATGATAATGTTAAACTTGTCTTCATTGTTTCTATCTTCCTCAAAGATTTTGATCCCCACATCAACACTACGGGAACTGACCAAACCAATCAACATTGGATCTCCAATGACAGATTTATCATCCAAGCTGCATATCTGCAGAAACATTGCGTTTAAAACAAGACACAAATCACAATCATATAGAAGGTATGCAGAACAGTAAGACAGCTAAAACACACTTATTCCTTTAAGCTTTTAAAAATGCCACTCACATTTTGATTAGATGTAGGAATGCACCAGTTCCACTTTGTATCACTTAAATACAATCATCAACTAACCTAACTGAACAAAAAGTTCCAAGATCCACATATTCTAATTTTTGTTAGGACATATCCTTTGAAAAGATCAGACATGCCAAATCATATCATACAATAATCACTCACAAATCAGAAGTACGAAACAAAGATAAATAATGGACAAGAAAAAGTTCATGTGACAAGAATAAGGAGCTGTACAGCAGTACATAATGAAAATTGCACTATACTTTCTTAAAGAAATGTGTGGAGCAGGAACAGATGTCAACTTAGCAGGTTAATCAATGCGATTCTTATAATCCATTTGAAATTTCAAATTATTGCCACATCATGTTGTTTAATACATGTACGTTGATAAAATATAAGTCCACGCTATCTCTTCAAGGATGATCAAGGAAAAAAATAAAATAGAGTTTATCATTGGACGGGCTATACTATCTATCAACAGCTTTCATGGGCATGAGAAAATACTCATCTCAAGATATTTACTGTTCATTTAATAGCTACTTTGGAGTGAGCTAGATTTTCCTGTGCGGTCACTCCAAAATCTAACTTTCCTATGGAAAACTCCATAGGCAGTTTTTCCCAGGTGTTAAATGAACACAGCATAACGACTGACCAACATCCGTCCTATACTCCAGGTGTTCAGTACATTAGACCTATAGGAAATGTCTAATATGGGTAGCCATGTCTCCAACACACTCACTGTACATCATCCAAAAGGAAATGACATTGATATGGGTAGCCCTGGGTTAATACCTACTAACAGCTGTCTCATAACCAATCTTAGATTAAAGGGAACTAAAATAGATGCTATACTAATAAATGAACTTAAGAAACAATGTTCCTATATACTATTTATTGCTTAGAGTGCAGCATGTTAATTTACCTATTGCTAAAAGTAAGAATTTGTCCCACTTTCTAGCCTATTGCTAAAAGTAAAAATTTGTCCTACTTTTTAGCCTATATACTATTTCTTGCTTAGAGTGCAGAGTGTATTACCGAATAGCTAAAAGTAACAATTTGTTTAGCCTTTCTAAAGACACAAATGACAACAGAAGCTCTGCCAGTATCAATTTAACCTTGCTTGTAATAGAAGGTTGACTGTTTTTAGTCAAATGATTGAACATTTGTCTCATGTTGCAGATCAACCATCATAGTCTTTGACGTGCATTATACAGATGCAGAAATCAATTTATGATGGTTGATTTAGGTAATCCTTCTTACCTGAACATAATCTATGTCCATTTTGTTCAGATCATCGACAATACCGTGAGATGAAAGTAAACTGAAAATCCCTCCAGGTCCAGTTGGTGACTGGATAATTTCCCACAGGTTTCTCAAAAGGATCATATTACCTGTGTTAACATTTGGTAGCTTCTCTTCTTCCAAGAGCCATACCTGCCAATGGATCCAGAAAGGGAATCATGTTACGATCAACTACAATGCTGTTTTATGGAGAAGTCCAGAATACTGCTACATACAGTCAATGACTCTTTAAGTATTGCAAATGCATTGCTAAAATGTCATTCTCAAAAGAACAATTTGAAGAAATAAATGATGTACAAGAAAAGCTACCTCACTATAGAAGTAGCACATTAAAAAAACAAGATCAGTGACAGTACAAAAGCAGTTACATGAACACTCACCCTTCCTTCAATGGCATTAGCCAAAACAGATTTCAAGATTCCATCAGTGAGAATATTACCTAAGCGGACTCGTAAACATACTAATGCCACGTACAGGAGGGGTCAAATTTGCAGCAATAAGCTAAATTAACCAAGATTGATATACATAGATTTGGGGTAGATGCTCACTATATATACATGTCATACCACAAAATTCAAGGACATCAAATTGATTGAGCATGCTCCCCATACTGAATGGTCGAAGTCAAGTTAGTAGGTTTATACTCAAATGTACAGAGTCAACATCTGAGTGACATATTTATGCTGACCATCCACAATGTTGAATGTCATCTAACTTATTTCAAAACTGAAGAGAAGATCACCAAAATATTTTGGTTTCTTATCTTCTCTTCTCCATAATTAAAAAGAGAATGACAATGATAGAACGTCTATGCAGATATGGGTTTTCTGTATTTAGTACCAAATGCTATTTCCACCACTTGAAAATTTTATAATTTGCATCCTTGCTTGCAGGATCATTTCTTTTCGATCAATTTAAAAGAGTTTATAAAGACAGGCTAACGCATGTGAAGCAGTTGTTTGTAATGACCTTCCAGACATCATACTCTACCTTCTGGCTCTTCAAATCGAAGTAGTCATTTGATGAAAAAAACTCTTCATATAAATGGATCTCCTGAGCTGGACAAACCACGATGAGAGGAACCACAGAGTCTCTTTCTTCCACCTGCAGAGGCCAATTTGTAGTTTTCAATTTATCCTTTACTTTATTACCACCAAAAAAACAAAAGTAAAACAAAATTTATCCTTTACATTAGTGAACCTGGTAATATCATACTGTAGTAAAAGTACGAATCAATAATGATATTAGTCTATAAGATTCTTGCATGAGTATTGTGGATGAATAGCGACATATTCGCTTTCTAATGATTTATAATTTAGAAATCTAATAAGTGAAAGCAGTGGCATGAAAGTGTCCATAATTGGCTACCCATGTCCAAGTCAAGAAGCTTCAGGAGCCAAGTGAAGAAAGAAAATCAGAAGAAAATAAATGTACTAAGATATACAAGAAGTTTATGAGGTATTCATGTTCGAACCTATTCTCTAAGTCTTAGTGCAACTTACGACATGTGCATATGATAAAATTTAAATATGATTAGCATATATCCAAACAATGACATGGAAAGTCTATTGATGATTATACTGATTAGACATCACAGAAACTTGAGCATTCTATTCTTTATTGTCAATTTCTCAAACTGATCTGTCAAAAGATTCTTAGATAATACACGGAAGTATATTTTCATGGGGAAAATGCAAAACTTGTTTTCCCAAGAACCATTTGGCATCAGAAACAACTTCGTCAAAAGCAAGCTTTGGACATTCAGGGTGCATTTGGCATTGGGTGGTTGGAAACCATGTTTGGAAATTGTTTGTGTTTGGAAAAAGCATTTTGCAATTTGGTGTTTCGTAAACATTTTCAAACCATAGTTTGGTGGCTCATCATAGAAGACAAGCAATTCTAGAATCAAGTTTGCAACAGCAAGTTGAGTGTGGATTCTCCAAAAGCAATTGTATATTGCTTCAAAATCAATTCTCCAAACTTAATGCCAAATGGAGCACAAAATTGCCTGAGTTACAAATCTAGAAACTCGATAATTCACAAATTTCTTAAGAACTGGTACCAAAGCTTATAACTACAAGTAGATGAAACTTATGAAGTTGCTAAAAAAATTGCTAACCAGCAAGTACAATTAGGCTTTCTTAGGTGTAGATGCATAAAATCAAGAATACCTAAGACATTGTGTGCGGATATTGAAATGTATCCCATACACCTTATTGAAATGTATCCCATACACCTTAACCTTAATTTATTTACAACCAAATTGACTTGATAAACTTTCTTAGGTGTAGATGCGCAAAATCAAGAACACCTAAGACATTGTGTCTGCATATTTAAATGAATACCATATACCTTAACCATAATTTATTTACAACCAATTTGACTTGATAAAACATTGTTTTTTCTTTGCAGCATTTGATGTGCAGAAAGTTCTATGAGGATTAGAGACTAGACAAAGATGCATTGTACTGATACATATGTAAACTTGTTTATTTATAGCCAGTGGAAGGCATCAAGCCAGCAGTGAGTTTAAGTTTCACCCATAGAAGTAATTTTCTTATGTTTAATCCTATTTCTGATTTTGCATGATCAATCTCAATGCACCCCAAACTGTCTACCGTAGACTTGTTGCTAAACGGATATACGCTGTCTAAATTGGATGTGGCTTCAGATGCAGCTATGTAGGAAATAGCATTGCTACATGGTAAATATGGTCAAATCAGAAACTGGGTTTATGCTCAGTGTTATGGTAGAATGTATGGCTTGACTTCAAAGAAATCTAAAAGTCCTACATCTATCCTAGTTCATGAATAGCTTCCCAAAAGACCTAGCCTAAGAATACTGAAGACATGCTGAACAAAACGAATGCAAGCCAATGGATGAACAGAGTCAAGAAATTTCGGGACAATCAACAAGCAGAATTATTATGGAAAATGCAAATAGATGAAGTAGTAAAAGTCAAAAACTAATATTAGCAAACTAAAATCAGAGAAATGAATATCCATTTATAAATATAGGTAGATAGACTGATTTATGGAAATATTACCTTTGAAGATTTAATGTAATCAATGAGTAGTTCTTTGCATCTGCGTACCCTAGATTCAGATTGTTCAGCCATTACACTGTTAAATTCAAGCTGTTCTTCGTTACTCCTTAAATCATTCACCATGATAATTATAGCAACTTTAGATTTTGCACAGACGAGTTCTCCCTCTTTCTGAAGTCCATAATTCATATTATCCTCTTCGCTCACATGCATATGAAGGTCTCTCTGAGATACATTCACCATGTTACTTGAACAGGTTGCTTCAGGTAAAGTATATCTGCTTCAGATTTAACACAAGTACAGTGCATTGGATTAATATATTATGTACGTGATGAAAAGGTTTGGATGTTCTGAGATGATTAATGTGCTTATGAATATGATAGTAAAGATTTTACCCAGTTCTCTTAATGTTTTATACTGCACATTACTCTACTTCCAAGAAATCATTATCAACTATTATGATCAATCATTTACCATATGGGCTCATGATATGTGGAATAGACAACTTCAGTATGGATATGCAAGAGAGAAGAACAACGATTAGCACAAAGCACTCGAAATTCTATTTCACATCCCTATTTACATACAAAATTGCCTCGTTGAAGATACAATGCCCCTTGAATAGACATATTACTGCCCAACATCCATTATCCTGGTAAAATCAAAACCCTAGGACCTTAATAAAGCTCAAAACCTATGTCAAAACAAACTAATAGGTCATAAGCTTCCTACAGAATAAACAAGACAAATTTGTCGTAAAGTATATCTACAGTACATCTCGGGAAGCGGTGTTTATCTACTATATTTCATATTTGTAAGTAGCAAATAAAAAAGCATGTTTCCTACTTTGAATAAATTTTAGAAATCACGAGGCATTTGAGTAAGAGCTTTAGCAAACATAAATTCTCCATCCATGCCTCACAGCAATATAATGAAAATTCTCACCAAGAACAGGTAACAACCACATCATTTCAATCATGCACTCTTTCTTAAATGTTCTTCATGTTCTCATGCAAATACGCAATGCAAACTACATGACTCTGGGAACGTGCATTGGAACAAATGAGCATGAAGGGCAGTATGCATAATCACATATGAAAAGCTCCATATAACTAGAAACGATAATTTTACACAAAAATTACATCAAACCTTGTTATCTCTAACAACAAAAAAGGAAAATAAACTTTTGGAAAGGAAAAGATGTAAGCACCTCTCACAAGGTCTATTAATACTCTGGTAAGCATGCTGGAACAACTTTAAATTGATATCCACAATCTGATTTGCAAGCAAACTCTTCTGTGTCTTCTCACCACTTTTAAGCCCTTCCAAAACATGTTTTTGCCCCATTTCACCTAGTTTCTTTTTTGCCGTAATCAGGCGGCGCTGCAGCTGCTTCCTTTGCTTCCATTCCTACAAATTGAAAACAGTTATATTTATCAAATTCAAGTATCATTGGAGAGAAGTGGTTGGTTCCAACTGCTTCAACTACAGTCAGCAAACATTAAGAAAGTGCAAAACACTATAAATAAAGAGTAAAATGCTCGCAAACCATAGAATGAGTGTGCATCGCCAAAAAAAAAAACTTAAGGACAGTTGAACATTTAAGAAAGGTATAACCTTACAAGTCAAAGCAAATACTCCAAAAGAATCAACTCTACAAAAGTTAAGCAGTGCCAGGAAGAAGTAAAAGTTAAGCTCAAAATCGCTTAGCTAAAATGGGTATCACATTTTCAGAACATTAGTCCGTCATGCAATTAATATTGTCAAACCAAGATAAGGAAGATATAGCCACCAAAACCTATATAGTAGAAACTATATGTGTTTAGCAGTCTGATAAAATACGATATCATTAAGTTAAAACTATCTTCTGTGGTTATACAAAGAAAATAAAATCAGAATCCAGATACTATAAGAGCGAGACACTAACAGTGAATCTTCCACAGTGGAATAACTATAGGAATGCTTCACTACTAAAGTAGGAAATACAATAAGCATATGGCATAGCTAAGTGAGCAGACCAAACCAGCTGGCGTCGTTCTTTCTTTAATCTCATGTCAACGCGTTGATTTAAATCGAGAAGCCCCTTTGGAGGTGTGATAAGCATTTCTCTGTTATCCATGTCAATATCAGGAACAATAGCTTTGACAAATGGAATCCACACATATGGACGAGAACTGCTTAATTCGGATTCTAATGGGCCAGTTTCTTCATATCTTCCACCAGTTGAATCAAGAGTAACTTGTAGAATGTCATTTGCACCATAGTTGACAACAGAGAAAACATGCCCAACCAATTTGCCTGTCTCCTGAAAGAAGAACCCAATTGTGAATGTTGCCCATGCAAGAATTTTGATCTGCAAGAATAAAAAGACAGAAAAAGAAGTACAGTCCTAGAATTAACCCAAAGAAGCATAGGTGTAAGCTGTAGGATCATTTCTACTACTTCTCTTTAGAAGAAAATCTCTAGAGAATAAAGATACAACTTGAGAATAATTTAAGAACAAAAAAGAAAGAAACTAGAGACAGGAATTACTCTGAGGAATTCAAATAGTAGAAAAACATTATTTCATCATAGGGAGGAAAGGTAGTTGCTAAGGTAGATAACATGCAATCAATTTCACAGGATCTAATCAAAACCTTAGGGTGCGCTTAACAGATATATTAAGATTTTGCACTGTCAGGAAGTCAAATATCAGACTTCAATTAGTCAAGGATAACATCACTGCATTTCATATCTGCCAGCACACCAGGAATTTGTTAGACTTCAAAGTTAATGTCCTAAGCTATATTGGCTACCAAAATTACTGAAACAGTGAGAGATTAAAAAAATTTTATTTCTTATGTATTTTTTAAGTGTCCTTCACATGGCATTTTCAATGTGTTGCTCAGGACCTTAATGGTGTGTTTTAGGCTCTGAAAACCCTTACTTCTAAAGCTCTCCATAGAACCTATCAACTCCTTCTGGTAACATCGCATATAATACTAAAAAAGCTAGTCAGCAAATGATATAAAAGACATGAGGCAGCCAAAGAAGATCAATGAGTAAAACAGTGTTAAAATCATGATTAATGAGCAAAGGATATGATCAAGAGTGGACCTTAATGACAACTTTCATGCCAACTAGATCGGGAGTGTAAAACTCCCCTTCGTCCAAGTCAGGCCGATCTTCTTCCTTTACTAGTAAAGCTGATCCAACAATTTGTTTAGCCTGAATAGGAGTATTGTATTGCTGTCAAGTGTTAACAACAGCAAAGGTATCCTTATATAGTACTAAAGAAATAAATTATGCTGAACAAACATCTGAATGGTAGATGCACATTAACTTCCAACATGCAAGATGCCATACAAGATCCTTAGTTCTACTATACAGGTCAAAGAAATATTGATGATGATAATACAGAAAACTAGTGCAGCAGTAGACTGTATTCGGTGGCAAGAAAATTGTTTAAGAAATTAAGCAACAAAATAAAATACAAATAATTATAAATGACAATAAATTCTATAAGAGATGTTCGAGTCAAAGGACCATCTCATACATAATGACAATATGCCATACATACGGTATGTTAGATCAGAAGATAACATATAATCTCCAACAAAAGAAGACAAAGAGGAAAGACAACATATATACAACATAGCAGATACTTCTTACAACAACAGATCCTAGCACATCAAGTTAAAGTTGCCTAAACAGATGCCATGGCAACTCCAAAGTATTAAGGTTGTGTTTCTCCATGCTTGCAGCTTGGTAGAGGTCAGATCTCTCAGAATACAGCTACAAAAACCTTCACTTAGATTTGATTTGCTCTTACAGTTTGCATTTGTTACATTTCCCATAGGAAGGCAAAATGCTACATACGACATACTATTGTCCTCACAACCAATAATTTTAACGCAGCTACTACCGGTGTCAAAAAAACCCTTCCTCCCTCCAAATCTAATGGCAATGAAGACCACAAATTAATACATTTAAGAAGACATTGTGAACTACAGGTAATCAACAAAATAATTACAAGTTACGCACATGGAGCCAAGCTAACCTGTTCGACAGTATCAATCCCATCAAGGCTTACAATCCAGCTCTTCTGACCTGGGTGTGGCCTTCCAACAGCCAGCTCCACTTCCGATACAACCTCCTTCCCTGAAATAAGGCTCCTTACCCACCTCTTTCCCGGCTGCGTAGAACAAGTACAAAAAAGAAATCCCAAAATGCATTAGCTAACAGATCCAGGACAGGGAAACAATACATTGGTCTCACTAAGAACTCACAGTAGGGCTTGGTTTTTCTGCTACAAATCATGAAACTTTTTAATGAGATAGTTCTTCATAAAGGTGATTCCTAAAATTTACCAAGAAGACCTTAGATTCGTGAATCAATTGCTCAACACTACCACGAGTCCCACTTTGCAGAATGGAAAACCTATCCAAATTTTCTTTCATAGTACAGTGATGCACTTGCTCAACCTAAGTTTGGCAAAAACTTCAAATATTAAGCTCGAATTCTCCATATCATAAATAGATCATGAATATGCAAAAGATATAATCAGAGGTGTTCGATGAGAACAATCTTAGCAATCCCAACCAGAATCATGACGAATGGAAAATGCAGCAGCAACCAAGTAAGTGGACTGCTCAATGCATCATATTAAGATCGCCTTAGATGAAAACACATATGATGGAACTACAACATCTTCATTACTACAGCGAGACTTTCATAGAAATCATAGATGATAAACTTACAAGAGACATTGATCACAAAATTAAATAACAGATTTACAGGTCTGCCTAGCAATTCTCAACAGTGTAGAATGTCATGATGATATTGACTATCAAAACTACCACCTTGCATTTCAAATCCCTTAAACAAGAAACTCTACAATAGAAAACAACTTGCGAAAAAGAAAATTAAAAAAATAAACGTACCTTTGCGAACCTGAGCTCGGGGAAATCAGTGTTGGGTTTAACACGGAGCTCGCCCTTGAGTCCATGAACGCTACTTATATACCCAACTTCAATGAACTGTTCAGTCAACTTTTGTTCGGTTAATCTAGAAGAATCTTGATTTGTGGATGTTTGCGGAGAAGAAGAGGCAGCGAGAGTGAGAGCGGCGGCGCGGGAGCGGAAGAGAGAGAAGCGAGTACGAGAGGAATCGTAGAGACGGTGGCGAAGGAGAGAAGGATACTGTGGAAAGAAGATGGCCGGCGAGCCTTGGTGCATCGGTGGTGGAGAGAAAGGTAGCAACATTTTTTCCATTTGTTTAGAAAATCAGAGAGGTTTTTTAAGCAAAGAAATAGAAAGCTTCTGCAGCTGCATGAGATAAAGCTACAAACAAATTATCAGTTTTAAAACTAATTTTAAAAGTAAATTTCTTTAGAAAAAAAATTAGTTTAAATTTTATACTTATATTATTTAATTTAAAAATAAATTAAAAATTAAAAATGAGTTTAAATATAAATAAACAAGCCTAATCGTTTAAGAAATACTCCTCTAATTATCAGAAAAATTAAATATTACAATTTATTTTTTAAGTAGTTCATATGTGATATCTTTAAATATTATTAACTCCGACTGATTTACTGAGATGATATTTTTTCCTATTACTTCAAGAATTATGAGCACATCTCATGCCACGTATGCACTTGTTGAGATAGTATAGAAAAGACATTTCCAGCGTGTTTCCTAACAATTTATTAGTGGCAATAATTTCGGGACGTACCAACATTTCGAGAACGTTTGGTTACAAATTATATTTAATAATATTAAGAAAACAACAAACACATTAATTCTTTATTTCACATGAGGTGGTCAGTTATATGGATTTAGTTTTTTCCTTTCTATTCGTAAATCAAATTTAGTGAAAAGTTTATTTCTCTAAATCTTTCATCACCATTTAGATTAAACTAAATTAATTTTGATGTTCCTCTTTTACTTCTAAAGTATTCAAATAAATTCTACATTTTTTGATCTCCGCAAAATATGTCCGAAACATATAGCATATTTTTTAACTTATTCTCAATCGGCGCGATAGTTGTTTATTGGCATATTTTTTATATTATATTTGTCTATTTTGGTATACATATATATTCATCTTAACATCTTTATTTTCGCTACTTTGTTTTCTAAATATTTTGACATTTAATAGCTTAACACGTACTGCCGTATAATATTGCAAGCCGAATTATTGTTCTATAAAATCGGCATTTTAGTTTTAAAGAAATTTTCTTTATCACAAAATATTTCGGTAGTATATTACCATCTCATCACTCTGTTTTAATCTGTGCATAGTGTCTTCTTCAATTCTTCTTTATGAATAATATAACATAAATATTAAGTTATTGTTTTACGGTACCGTATAATTTTCTATTGCAATAATTAATATTGTCATTATTTTTATGTTTACTAAAACGATAATGCATGTATTCTATTTTAATCTTTCTTAATTTAAGACCCTTAGATTTTAAAGTATTCCTTTAACATTCCAATTTATTATTAATATCTTTTCTTTTTTGTAAACTAAAACTATTGCATCTGCAAATAACATACACTACGATATTTCGTCCTGCATATATCGAGTGAGTTCATATATTCCTAAAACAAATAGATAAAAACTTAAAACTAAATCTGATGTAAATCTATAATAATACGGAACTCTTTACTAAGATTATCTGACATTAATAAACCATGATACTCCATTGTACATATTCATAATAATATAATATATGTATTAGGTATACTTATTCTTTCTAACATTCACTATAACATTTCTATAGATATCTTATCGTAAGTTTTTTTTTAAATCTATATAAACCATATATATGTCTTTCTCCTTCTCTTTATGTTATTTCGTCGATCTTCTAAATAAATAAATTGCTTTCTAATAAATCTCCTAGCATAAAACCAAACTAACTATTTGAATTTTTTAATTGCATCTTTATCTACGCTCAATAACTCTCTCTATAATTTCATTATATGGCTCATGAACTTAATTACTCTACAATTGGTATAATTTTGAATATCTTCTTTATGTTTATAAATAGACATTAGAGCACTTTCTCTTTGTTTATATAGTATCTTTTAATTTTTTAAAATAATATTAAATAATTTTGTTAATTAATAATATCCACTTCACATCTCATAATACATCTCTCCTTCATTTTAGTTTCACATTTCAATGTCAAAAGATTCATCCTGACCAGCCTTGCCCGGCAAACTCATCTAGCATGGTTCATTATAATTCACCTTTATGTGCAAGTAACAGGTGTATTAATACATCTTGCAACATGATCAAGAAATAGTTGAGTTCTTCTTTATAAGAAAATACTTAACTTTAAGATAAAAGAATCTAGTGTGAATTAAAAATTACTACATCATAAAGTACGAGCAAACACCTTATAGTTATCTTACATAATTTTTATAAGAGAGGATAATAGTAACATTATGAAGATGTTGAATTCATATTCCATTATAGAATAGATTTTTGACATTGAAATGTGTTATGATTTGCATAATCTTCAGAAGAGAAAATGATTAGAGAGATAAACATCTAGACCTAAGTGAAGCTACTCATCTGCCTTCATCAGAATATAATATAATTTGCATAATCTTCAAAAGAGATAACGATCGGAGAGATAAGCATTTAGACCTAAGTCATTCATCAGTGCTTCTAGAATAAATGCAAATATTACACTATTCAAACGGTTGATTAAAACCTGTACAATCAAATCAAAAAAAGAGTGGTAAATTGATTTGAAATCTAAAAAGTTACTGTTATAAAATTTTGTAAAGGTTCTAGTCGACCATAATAGTTCTAATTGGCTGATAGTGTTGCATAAAAAGGATTACTATAGGATAGCAAGCATCTAGTTGGTGATATCTATGCAACTTCCTATAAAGAAAAATGTTAGAGTTTCTAATGCAAAAAATAGACAGAAGGATAAATAACTTTCACAATCACAAGTACATAAAGGTTATGTGATTTTGCAAACCTCTTTGTCTATATTCACGATCACTCTTTGTTAAGAGCAAAAGTTCATTAATATTTAAAAGAGCTACAATCACTAAGGCAATGTGCTTAGCTCAACACTATTGCCTCACCGGTTCTCTTTTCAAGACGAATCAATCAACAATGTCGTAGACATAATATCTTTCCGCCTACATATCAGTAGCTCTCTTACAAGACCAGTGATATAATTTCGGCTTAGCCAAGCCCTATCCTAAGTGCAACATATATTTAAACAATTCTTGCATGGTTATTACAATCACAAAATTTTAACCAATCTCACAGAATGAGTCAAATTCAATGTAAACATAATGAGAAATTTTAAAAAAATAAAGAATAAAGATGTGTACTCAGTAAACTCAAGTTGCATGGTGGTGAGTAATAATGTTAGCTCTTTTAGCTCAGTTGAATATTTTCTTTGTAAACATCTTTTTCAACTCGCTCACTGTTTTCATTGCTACTTCTTCTTCTTATATTCTTCTTCTTTTCAATTCAGAATTCAATCTTCAAACGACTAAAATTCTTTCCATTGCTTATGCGTGCTGGCTACAGTATTGTGTTAAGTCGTTTTTTATGCAATCGCTCCTGCTCGCAGCCTAGTGCTGAGTTTTCAATAGCTGAAAGGTGAGCTGTTCTGCAAAATCTTAACAAATCATAGGCTATCCTTCTTTTAATATTTAATTTACCTCAGCATTGCTTTGATTTGATCTTCTTGCAGCATTAAATGCAAAACTTTGGTAAATTTAATTTCTTGATTATTCCCGTTCATCTCAATGTTGGAGAGTTTTCTAGGTTCTTTGATGTGATCTCCACTAAAATGGTGGGTCAAGTTTGAACAGTTTGGACGAGACTTGATCCAATTTGAATTTTTCTCGCTAAATTTATTGATTTGATTGACGTTGGTTTTGCTAAGTATGGAGTTATTGTTCAGGTTCTGGCAAACTTTTTTGCAGTCAATTCCTCTATGAACTTATTCTTAGTGACATATGGCTCAATGTAGCTCAAATTGTGATGTCATATTGTGGCGAGATAGTGAAAACTTAGGATGATATCTTTTTGTAATTTAATATGATTTCTTCTTGAATAAAAATCAAAATCTAAAAACTAGCTCACTTTTGTAATACCAGTGAAGTATGTGTCAAATAGCTCATTTCTTTTGTGTTCTTGATCTTCTCCTATTTTGTATCTAATCAACTTTTGATATAGACTTGTTAGTATGATGATCTAATTTTAATAAAAAGTTTGTGCTAAAAAAAACCAGCATCGTGCTTGAAACTATCTCTAAAACAAGAAGGTCATGATCGCACGGCTTGTTCTCTATTTGAGATTAGTAGTGAAGTAGTCGGTTATCTAATCCTCTATTCTTTTCTGTTCACAGCTCTATGCTATGTTTTGACACTTGGGCCAAGTTTTGCAGCCTTATGTTCGATCAAGTGTCTTATACACGTAGCTATTGCAGTCTTATGTCCGATCAAGTGTCTTATACACATAGTTGACTATTCAATGATTATCTATAGGTAAACTTTTTCTTGTGGTGTAGCTGGCTATTTCTTTGCTATATGATGATGATTTATTTTGTGAAATTCTGATGACTTGATTTAAAGAAATAGTCTATCCTAATTTATAAAATATAATTCTTAATTTTTATTACCCATACTAGCCTAAAGAAATCAACTATCTTTGAAATTAGTAATTGTGCAACAAATGGCATAGATTAAAGTGGATTAACATTTACAAGTACAATCTAAACCAATAATGTACCCTTTAGCAAGATTGGGTTGATGGTTTACTAGAGAGCCTAGCAAATTTGTTAAATAGGTTGATCAAGCATCAGATAGTAACTACAGAGGGCATGAAATCTAAGAGCTACCAAACTTTCCAAAAAAAAGTAGCATATCTAAAGGGTGCGGTTTGAGGATAGAACGCATAATGATCAAGAAGGGTGTCAACACATGCAACTCTCAATACCTTCCTCATAGAATCAGAAAAGACAATCCTTAAGCTTAGCCTCTACTCAATAACCTACCCAAATCAACAAAATACTATGTAGCAACAAGAAATCCAAAGCATACGAAAAAATGTACTTATAGAACGAATAGCTTTGAACCTAAGATTCGTACTTAAGATCCATAGTGAACTAGGTAGTATCCTATACATATAGATTGTACGTAGCTAATTCTATTAGCTAGATTTGACAAGGTCACCTAATAATTTCAATTAATACGATATAAACTTATTTTGTTAGCCTACTTAACATAGTCATCCCCAAGGTTATCAAAATCTCGATTTAAATCTTAAAATCTTACGATTTTACTTCACCCAAAAGATCCCGATCTCAAGTAAAATTTATTTTGAGTAAAATTCCACCTAAATTCGGATTTAAATTTTAAAATCGGTAGGATCTCGATCTTTTTACGATCTTATATAATTTTACTTTTGAAGAAATTTTTGTAATTAACTATATTTAGAAGAGTTTCTTATAAACTTTTAGAGAATTTTTTATAAAATTTTGAAAATTTTCTGAAAAATTATAATTTTAAATTTTTTTATAAAATATAAAAGAATTTTAATTTTTTTAAATGTACTAAAATATTTTTATAAAAAATATTAGAAAAACTTTTATAAAAGATTTTTAATGGTATTTAAAAAAAATTTTATAAAATTTATCGGTATGTAAAATCTTACGATCTTATTTTAAGATCCTGATTTTACGATTATACTCAAGCAAAACGATCCTACCTTAGATCCCGATTTTAACAACCTTGGTCATCCCATCTCTGTGCAAGCAAATGCCTGATTTAAGATGGGTAAAACAGTTCAAGCTGCCTGATTTAAGATGGTTAAAACAGTTCCCAAGGTTCAGTGGTTCAACTGGAAACTAGATAGTTCAAACTACCTTCAGAACTGAAATACTGCTTGTCAATCTTTTGGCAAGATGCTCCAAATAGGTCCAGAACTGAAATTTGTATGTGGCTGGAAAATCCTATATCTCAGACTGTATGGCCTGAAAGTGAACTAAAAGCACTCCTGATATTTTGCAGGCCCTTCTCATCTCAAAGAATAGTTGTATTATTGATTGATTTAAAACCATTTAAAATCATATTACAAAGTCCATGTGATTCACAACCCCTTATTAATTTCTTTTCTCTAGTTTCTAATGGTTGGAGCGTCTCTATCCATTGGGGTCGTCCGATTTGCTGGCAAACTAACCAGAGACTTCAAACAAAAAAAATTATAAACCATAATCAGATCTCAGGCCTTTATCCATCTCAACTCATCGATGGCTTCCTTGCTCCAACTTCTCTTCTTGCATGTCATCTTCTTCTGCACCGCTGCAGCTACTGCTACTTCATCATTCCCAAATGAAGCACTTCCAACAAAGTCCGGCTACTTCACTGTGAATAAAACATCAGGCTCTGCTATGTTCTATACTTTCTATGAAGCCCAGAAACCAATCTCATCCCTCTCAGCTACTCCTATCCTGATCTACCTCAATGGTGGACCTGGCTGCTCATCCATGAAAGACAATTTCTACGAGCTTGGCCCATGGTTGGTAAAAAATTCATCATCTTCGCCAGTACTTGTCCGCAACGCCAACACATGGAATCGCCGCTTCGGTCTTGTCTTCATTGATAATCCCATAGGTACTGGCTTCAGCATTGCTGCGTCAGAGCTGGAGATACCAACTGATCAATATGGCATTGCTGAACATCTTTTCAATTTCATTCAGCACTTCCTGTCATCTGAATCTTCATTCCGAGCCCGTCCACTGTACATAACAGGGAAGAGCTATGCTGGGAAGTATGTCCCAGCAATCACCTACCACATACTCCAGAGAAACCCCTCTCTGCCTCCATCTAAGAGGATTAATCTCCATGGCATGGCAATTGGCAACGGAATGACACACCCTGTTGTGCAGGAGATGACGCATGCCGAGGTGGCATACGCAGTTGGCTTGATTAACATAAAGCAGAAGAGAGAGATTGAGGAGTTGCAGAATGAGGCGGTGAGACTGGCAAAGGAGGAGAGGTGGTCAGAAGCTGCAAATTCCAGAGAAAGGGCAGCTAGCTTGCTACAGAATGCAACAGGGCTGGCTACATTGTACGAATTCACGAAGCAGGAACCATATGACACATCAATGGTGGGGGTTTTCCTCAACACTGATGAGGTGAAGGCAGCTCTGGGCGTGTCGCAAATTAAAGTGTGGGAGAAATGCAGCAAAAAAGTGCAGTCTGCACTGCATGGTGACATGATGAAGAGCGTCAAGTACATGGTGGATTACATATTGGTGAGAACAAGAGTGCTGCTCTACGAGGGCAACCATGATTTGAAGTATGGCCCTTTATCAACAGAGGCTTGGATAAGGGAGATGGAATGGGCAGAGCTGCAGAACTTCATGGAAGCAGAGAGGAACGTGTGGAGGATTGCAGGTGAAACGACAGGTTACGTCCAGACATGGGGGAATTTGGGTCATGTGGTTGTCTCTAGTGCTGGACACTTTGTTCCTGCTGACCAAGGTCTTGCCGCTCAGAACATGATTGAGGACTGGGTGATGGAGAATGGCTTGTTTCAGAAGTCAAAGGACGTCACTCAGAGATTGGTGAAATCAATCTAAAAAAAGTTTCATTTACAGTCAATAAAATGGAGGTATAAAAAACACAGCTCGACCTCTGTGAACCTTTGATTCGTTGATTGTACAATGGATATGAACTCTTGCTGGGAAGCTCAAGAACAATGAAACAAAATAAGTTTTTAGTTATCATCCATTTATTAAGTTTCATGTACCTTTTTGTGATCGGAAAGTTGTTCACCTTGCAGTCTCAGTTCATCAAATTGGAGAAGCAAATGAAAATCTGCAGATATCTTAGCAGGATTGAATCAAATTTATCAAGGCAAAAACTATTCACCATAGAAGTTTCTCCTCACCTTGGAGTATGAACAACTTGCTGTAGGTCCATTCGGCAGGAGATATGTGTGCATCCTCCATAAGCTATTCCTTCTTTATATAGACATCAAGTTATGAATTTCAATCCTTATATTCTTCCAGTCTATGTCACTAAGAACCACATAAACTGAAACGTGCTAGAATCCCCCAAAACTTAATATGTCCTCATATTCCCGCATGAACTCGGACCAACCTTGAAGCTTGCAAGCACAAATCCCAAGACTGAGACATCTTCCTGTACCACAACTGAAAAGAATTAGCTATATCATCATCTAATATTGACATAGGTTAATACACAGTATCAGAACCTAGTATGACCTGAAACCAAGAGCTTATATATATTGAGAATGCCATGGTGACGCTTTTTAGCATTTCATGACTTAATTAATCAGGTTATATGACCATATACCAGGCATTAACTAGAAAGGAAATTAAAAGTTAAGAACAGGAAAGTCACTTTCAGAATAATAAAAAAGTGAGTTTTAAGAAAATTAACAGCAAAGACTACACATCTGCCAAGAATTAATTTCATTTCCAGGATATAAACTCCTTTTTGTTTGAAAGTATTCCTCACCTCTGTTTAGCCATCTGAACATCAACTTAATCTGACTGGATGATAGACATCTAATAGTAGGAGTTCTAGAATGCCAGAACCCAAAGTATCAAAGTTTCATCCTTAATGCAAGAAACCATCAGGCTGCATGTTAGTACCACAAGGCTCCAAGATTTCCTATTGATAACAAAAGACAAAATAAGTGAAACATGTGCATGCATCAATCTTTTGGCTTGACTTCTATTCAGATTATCACTACATGGTGTCTTCAAAACCAGTGACTTCAAAGAAAAGCCCTGATGCATCACAAGAACTTATATCCAAACCAAAGACTAGTCAAAACCTTTATTCAGCAGTTGTTGATGGCTCCCGTGCTCCCACTTCTCTTCTTCTGATCCACTGCAGCCATAAGAACTTCCCAAAAGATGCCTGCCAACAAAGTCTAGCTACCTCCCTGCCAACTTTCAACAAAGCCTGGAAGCCAATTTGACCTCTCCTGACCACCCGTGTCCTAATCTGGCTCAATGGTGGCCCATGCTACTCCTCCATGATAGGGCTTGGTTCATAAAAAGAGCATCATCTTCGCTCACCCTTTGAGAAAACCTGCAACATGGAACCGCCAGTTTGGCCTGCTTTCATTGATAATCCGATAGGAATTGGCTTTTAGCATTGCAGCAACTGTAGCAGAGTCTCGCAGTAATGAAACTGCCATGCTGACCATCTCTTCACTGCTATACAGCTCTTCCTATCCTCTGAATCCTCATTCCATACCTGTCCACTATATATAACAGCGAGAGCAATGCTGGAAAGTATGTCCCAGCAATTGCATACCACACACTCAAAAGAACCCCTTGATGCAGGCATTAATGAGGATTAATCTACAGGGCATTGCAATTGGTGATGGATTAATGCAACCTAGCACAGGTTGCAAACATGCCAAGAGAGCATATACAATCGGATTGATAAACATGAAGAATAAGAGGGAGTCGAGGAGCAGCAGAACAATGCAGTGAGGCTTATGGAGGAACAAAGGTGGCCAGAGGCAGAAAATGCCAGAAACAAGGTGCTAACTGGCTGCAGACTGTTACAGGATTGGCCACATTGTATGATTCTAAAAGCCGAGCACATTGTCGAGAGGACAAGCTGGTTACTGTTGCACTGAATCTTCCCATATCCACCTTTTCTGTGTCGTATGATCTTTGCGGAAATATGATTTGAGGGGATGGTGTGGCATCAATAGAGGCGTGGATGAAAGAGATGAAATGGCAATGCCGAGCTTCTTCGCTGGCAGGGTAAGTTCAGACATAGGGGGACTTCAGCCATGTAGCAGTCTCTGGCGCTGGACACTTTGTCCCAGCTGATCAAGGGCCAAATACACAAGCAATGATCGTGTCTGGAGAATGGCTTATTCCAGAAAACAGAGATCAACCAGATCTCATGGAATCTGACATAAGGTTCCATTGACACATTTTTACTAGAAATAAAGTGAAAATGCCAAAAAATAGCTCCCTCTCTGTGAGACTTGATTGCAAAACTGGGAAGTCTAGCTCTGATTGCCAATCAAAAGATAATGTATTCCTACTGCCTGGATCACAAGTAAGGAACATGTTCCCTTCTGCTTCTCAATTATTTCTTTAGCAAGCTTCATGCTCCTACTGATCTGATTTACTGTTGATATCGTGGAACCAGTGAATGGAACAGGACAAGGAAAGCAAACCTGCAATGGCCTCTTTAGCACTACGTATGAACAACTTACCACTTCCTAGTTGCCAAAGGTCCATGCAGCATGAAAGAAAACATTAATCTCCTTCATGGTTAGTCTCCCTTCTTTTTTAGTGTAGCCTTCACTCCAAGAATCACAAGTAACATTGATCAATAATATCCTTCAAGAATGGAGATGCTTTATAAGTCCAATTCATAAGAATCCAGTCTTGTCCTAGCCAACTCCCAGGTCTATCCATAATGATTAGAACCAATTTCTAGAATACAGTATGATGATCAGAAAGTTCTAAAATAGTGTGCTTGATGATAGAGGTGGAAAGACTGATTATGTCATGAATCATCTCAGGAACCATATTTCCTTCATGTATTTATCTGAAGCCATATATCTGATGTCTCTCTCACCAGTAATCGCTGCACGAACACAAACCACCACTGAAATGGTGAAACCGATTGGAGTCCCTTAAAATTATTAACCTATTCTCGATAGCTGATATAAACTTAATAGCATTGTGGCAATCCTGACACACTCTAAGATTCTTAATGACCCGAATTGGTCTCTCAGATGGTACATTCAGAATTCCAAATGCAACTGCTAGTCTCTCACTGTGGTACTTGAGCATGTGTTCTTTTTCTTCATCTTCCACGTCATGCAAAACCATCTCTACAGCAGATACATAACCAGCCTTTTTCATCTTCATATCTAATTCCTCTAGGAAAGCATATATTTTCTCCTTCTCAGGATGTACAGAATCACCAACTGAGAATGTATGAACAATGTTCTTCACCTCAATCCAGCTGAAACCAGGCACTTTCTTCACACCTCTCTCCTGCATCATTATTCTCATCTTACCCACCTTGTTCCATCTGCCAGATGATGCATACAAATTTGAAAGAAGAACATACATTCCAGCATTATCTGGTTCCATCTCAAAAATTCTTTCAGCAGCCTTCTCTGCTAGTTGAGTATTCCGGTGAATCCTGCTAGCGCCTAACAAAGCACCCCACATAGTTGCATCCGGTTCAAAAGGCATCTCTCTTAGGAGGTTCTGAGCTTCTTCCAAGCGGCCTGCTCTACCTAGAATGTCAATCATGCAAGTGTAGTGCTCTGCTTTTGCTATGACTCCGAAATCATGATGCATTGAGTAAAAGTAAGAGATGCCACGATTGACTAAGCCAGCATGACTACATGCAGATAGAACTCCAACCTGAAAAATAAGAAAGCAAAGGTTGGCTATATTTACATTACCAACATAAATGCAACATAAGCTCGAATATTCTCCTATGACCAAAAATGCAATCAAGATAGCATGTCACCTGTTTCATCTTTCTGATATAAACAACTTCATGGGAAATCGGATCTAAAATTTGAACATTTTATTACTCATCCAAGACATCTAAAGTTTTACTTAAATATCCATGATGTGCAAAATAGGACACCTCAGTAAAGTTGGGCAGGAAAAAAAGTTGACTGCAAGGAGATTATGATAGAAGATCTATTTATGTATTCAATCTATTGATGGGCTCTATTTATGTTGTTATCAGTCTTGGTGCAGGTAAGAGATCTTTGTATAATGCGGTTGAAATGCACAGGTTGCGGCTCATAATTGAGCAGAACAGCAAAAAGAGAACTATTTCTCAAGACCAACCTTGAGGGGACACTCTTCCTGACATAGAATACAAATTTAATTAGGCGTTAAGATATGCTTAGACTATAACTTCAAGTTACTTAATCTTAAACAATATAAACATGGTCTCCTATGCAGCTAGATTTTTAAGCTATGTATAGGACCTTTTGATTCATTGATCCAGCAAACAGAGTGAGGCAGAGACATCTTGCTCTCTTTAACATATCCATTGGCATGGAAATTCCAAATAATTGAGTCAGATTTCAAATTTTGACTATCTGATCTTCCGAAACTTAGCTAACTTAGGTTGCACTCTCTAATCACAAACACTCCACTAGAAGATGGTACTGATGAATATAGATCAAACTAGCATCAATAAGAGGAACAAATTATTAAGTAAATTTGCTTGATAAGAATTTATTGTAATTAATCTTACCAAGGTGATATCATCAGGTTTGGTATTTGTTGTTCTCATCCACTCAAATACTTCTAGTGCCTCCTTGCCAAACCCGTGCCTTGCGTAGCCAGCAATCATGGTGTTCCATGTGACGACATCCTTTTCTAGCATCTGCCGAAATGCATCATATGCTTCCTCAATATTGCCGCATTTACAGTACATTGCAAGGAGTGCATTTCCTACAAAACATCCTGTCTCATATCCTGCCTTCACTAATCTTCCATGAACCTGCTTTCCACACTCCAATACAGCAATGTCTGCACAAGTGCTCAAGGCACATGTATATGCTGACCTATTAATCCTCTCCCCACTCCTCCCCATCTCTACAAAGAGATGCAAAGCATCTTCACCCATCCCAGCCTGAGAGTACCCAGCAACCATTGCTGCCCATGAGACTGAATCACGAGAAGGCATCTCATCAAACAGCTTCCTTGCACAATCAATCATCCCTGCCTGTGCATAGCCTGTAAGCATCGTATTCCACGAATTGACATTCTTGCACGGCATCATTTCAAAGAGCTTCTTCGCTTCATCCATATCCCGATCCTGCACGTAAGCAGCAATAATTGCATTCCAAGATACCTCATTTCTCTCAGGCATCTCCTCGAACACTCTTCTAGCCATATCCAGCATTCCATTCTGAGCATATCCAGAAACCATTGCAGTCCATGTGAAGACATCTCGGAATGGAGACTCAACAAAGAGCTTCCGGGCCTCAACCATGTCACCATTTTGTGCATACCCAGTAATCATAGTATTCCAAGAGACAACATCATGCTCAGGCATCCGATCAAAGAGCACCCGGGCATCCAGCAATCGCTTCTTCTGCACATATCCGGCAATCATTGCATTCCACGAGACAGTCGCCCAAGAAGGATTGGAGTCAAAAAGCCGACGAGCAGCTTCAAGTTGACCATTCTGCACATATGCAGCAAGGAGTCCATTCCATGAGATAGCATTCCTGCAAGGTGCACGATCAAAAACATCCTGCGCCTCCTCAACATGCCCACTAAGAGCGTAAGCAGAAATCATGGTGTTCCAAGAGACGACATCTTTCTCAGGCATTTGCTCAAACATGCGACGTGCAGAACTTAGACGACCATGTCGAACAAGCCCGTTAAGCATGGTGTTCCAGGAGACAAGATCGCGAAAGGGCATGGCTTCAAAGAATCGTTGCGCGAGCACAATTTTGCTGTTGGTGAGGTAACCAGAGAGCATGGCGTTATAAGAGACAGTGGTTCGGCTAGGCATTTTATCGAACGTCTTACGGGCGGCTTCGCAGTTGCCGGCACGCATGTGGGCTGATATTGTTTTGTTCCATTTGACTACTTCGGAGTCGGAGACCCTGTTGTTGCCTGTCTGTTTTCTCCTAGTAGAGCAAGATGTTGCTGTGTGGAAGAATTTTGTGATGCCGTTGCCGCGGCCACGCATCTGAACGGAGGAGACAGGTTTCAGAATGGGCGGAGGGGCAACATAACTTTGGTGGCCCAAGTTCAAATTTTGGGAAGTTGTATTAGTTTTTCCCAATTGATTTGAATTATTTTCGCATGAAAATTAAGATCATAAGTTTTTGCGGTTGTAGGAACACACTTTAATGAAAAAAAGGATGTTTAAGATTGCTTAAAAGTAGAGTTTTAAAACTATAAAAAAAATACCATTATAAAATTAGTTGGAAAATAAATTTGATTTTTAAATTAATATATGTAATAAGTTTTTCATATAAATTAATTTATATCTTTTAAAATTTACAAATAGTAAAATATAAAAATATTTTATGGAACTTATAGGTGCGTTTTGAAATTAGAGACATATATAGAATTCCAAATTTAATTCAATTATTAAATAAATTATATTAAAAAGTAATAATTAGGCTTGACGTTGTAGTGCAATTAATCACATGCACATTGTTCGCCAAAGAAAGAGCAAACACAATCTTCGCCAACAGAAATAGAAAACAAAAAATCGATCCAGAATAAAAAACACAACTCTTGAATTGAGTGAGATAAATAATTAATCACATAGCATTGTCAAAAATATTAGCGCCATCAATATCCACAAATAAAGAAATCGAAAGGGCGTAGATTTTTTGCGGAAACGAATATGTATTGCTTCATTTACAGACTAACATTGGACTTAAAAAATCTTGAAGATATTTACAGCTCTCACTATCAGCTCCCTCCTCAAACTCAGACAACAATCTTTGACCTATCCTCAGTAAGCTACTTAAATCAACATAAAACTACAGAGTAAATGTGGAGTTTATTATATATGGAAACAATCAGTAGATTTGAAAAATCCTGATGTATAATTATCACCTAAAGGAGTTATATGGCACTGGCAAGTTAGTCTTGTGACTGGTTATCGACAAATTTTCTTGCAATAATAGGACGGACATCATCAGCATCAGCAAGGCTCTCCAGGAATGGAAGTAGTTGAACCAATGCAGAGTCTGATGGGTCATCAAACCAGCTCTTGATGGGTATCCCATTACTCACTTGAAAGCGGAAGACCTGAAAACAGACCGGAAACAAATGTTAACGCCTATCTAGAAAAACTCAAACTGCTAGGAGACATTTCTATGGAAATATGCATCAAAAGCTTACTTTTAAATATGTCTACTTTCTTTCTAATTCTTAGTATAGAATCCAAAGATCTTTCTGCGATCCGGACACCTAAAGCTAGCTCACCGTTAAAGTTCTGCTATGCTTACATCAGTATCTAAACCACTAATAGCACCATATTCTCACTCAAACACAGATAAACAAACTTATTGCTGCACCAAAACTTCTAACTTGTCTACAGAAAAGTTATTTCCAGAAACAGGACCAATAACTTGCCTGAGGGGAGTTATCGATAATGACAACTTTTGCTAGGTCGACCCCTAAGATTGTCAAGTCCTTCGTATAAATGCCGTCTACAAATATACATGACTCGCGATATATCCGCTGAGAGATTAACTTCTTGCCAGGGTCCAACGTATCAAGAAGTTGCTCTGCATAGATACTTTGACTGGCTGTGAAAATGACTACATCAAACATCTCAGCTACTCTGTCCAGGAACGCCTGCAGGTGAGGCCTACGCTTTACATATACAGTATGCTGTTTCATGTTAAACAACACTGGGAAGGTAAAATCAGCATCCTCACAATGCTCCAAGGTTGAATGAACAAGCGTTTCTGCAGAACAAAGAAACAAGGAATGGTCACATATCTTGCCAAGGAAAATACAATCTAAAAAAGTTAGAAAGGAATGTAAACGGAGTGCGCCACAAACATTTTTTTTGAAAGATGAATAAAAACAATAAAGCAATATAAGCCCTGTCACTGTATGCAAAAGAAAACTGTCAAGCACGTCGATATGTCATGACTAATGCTTTCGTTAGTTCATCACTACCGTCGAAAATTGAAGGGCGAATGTGCTTTGCAAAAGCATGCAAACGTTGTTTTTCATCATTTTAGATTCCTTATAGCATGCATTTAAAAAGAAAAGGAGGATAGAATAACCAACATATTACCTTATCAGTAACTTCAAAGAATATAGCAGCAAAGAGTACATAAGAAAATTAATTTAGCTTGTAATATCAAAGGCTGTAATGAGACTAGCAACATATGCATTATTTATCAGTGAAGACAAGCAATGGTAGCACATTTGATCAATCAATATTGCACTTCTGCAAGACGCACAGAGGTAAAATTTTAAACAGAAATGATGACAGTTTGGGCATGTATAGAATTAAACTAAAAGAGTTTATAAGATGATTAAACAAAAGATACTTACCATCTAAATCCAGCACAAGGGTGGCACGTTCTGTCTTTCTCATTTCCTTAGTTAATACAACAGGACATAAAGAAGGAGATGACTCAGAAAAATCTGGCAGGCTTCTGAAAAACAGCTGTGGGTCAAAGCACTCAGCTTCTTCATCAAGAGAATGAAAGTTTATAACCGAATAATGATCAGGTGGTTTCAGATGGATTGGGAAGAACACATTTGTATCCAAGTTTAGAAAAGCTTCGTCAGTTGAAATCGCATTGTTTAAACTGTTGTTTTCAAGAAAAGGCAGAATCAGGTATTCTGTCATATCAAACATGAGGTCTGGAACCATACACCCATAGCCAGGACAATCAGTGATTACTATGTCAGAGAATCCCATTTCACCTTCTGAAGATACATCACCACTCTCTGAAACACAAAAATCAGAAGCATGGCAAATTTGAGAGTCAGTCGTGCCACAACTTCCATCATCACTATCATCTGGAACAAGATGAGGCAGCTCAGTCTGTTCATCTAAAGTTTTGTAGTGATCTGTTAAAGAAAAATCAAATAGCAGAGGTAATAGTAAGGCCTAAGGTGAACATTCAGAAAATCCTATCATCTGTAATACAAGGATGAACACAGGGGAAAATGTACTTGATTATGGAATAAAAATAAAACGTCATTGCAAATAATTGAGCCAGACAGCTACAGAATAGCAACAAGGACCTACTTCTTAATATTCTGAAAATGATGTTCACAAAGGAGTAGCCGACTCTAAACAATGGCATAGACCAGAAGATGCATGAACCACATCATGTCTGGCTACAGTGAGCACTGGGCTGAGCTAATAAAGCAAGAACCAAGTTCAGATCTGCATCAGAACTGATTAAATCTTGGCTTCTAATGTACATTTCCTATACAAGTTAAGGGGAAAGAGATATTATATCTTATATTGTGGTTAAATTAGTAAAACTTGGATATAAGAAACATTTAGGAGGAATTACTAGGTTTATCAATGATATAAATTTGTAAGAGGTTTACATTTTCATAACTTAAAACATATCAATCTACTCATAGTAAACTATCACTCTTAGGACTTGTCTAAGAAACATTACCATGCAATGCTATAGGGCAATCCACCAGTAAACTCTCTCCTACACCGCAATAAAAAATATGCGTTGAGTCCGAGCAACGTAGCCAGTGTACAGATTAACTACCAGCTGATGGCAAGCACATATGACCTATACTTTCTCACACTTGTTATAGCTGTCGAAAGATGTATTAACTTAATTTTTGGAAAAATTCAAAAAGCTCAATTGGCAGTTATGACAAACATTTATATTGCTGATGCTTGTATGTCTAATTTATTACAGACTGAGACATTTCCAATGCATCACATACCTGTTTGCCATTGATTTAATGGCTTGAATCGCCAATCTGTCTGATCCGGATTAGGTGAAAACAATGTAGCACCAATATGTGCGCAATCATCTGATTGGAACGCCTGCATAATCTTCCAAATCAGTAGCAGGTGAGAGTATCTCTAAACTACATCAGCAGAACAGAGTTGCAACACAAGCACTTGAAGTGATAAAAACATTTTTAGTTGCAACATGTTCATGAACATGTTAGAAATGCTTGACCATTTATAAGGTAGATAAACTCGCAGTTGCATATATGCATATAATGAATTGAACAGGTTCATTATTCTAAAGTCAGTGTCATCCATTTTCATTTAGATCTACAAAATAGAGCTGAAAAAATGTAAAACTAAGCTGCCCAAAAACTAGTGCCAGACTGTGCAACTACAGTCAATTGGTTGATATAATAAAACATGCAGATTCTATGTTTCACGCTATTGTCTCTCTTATATGATAAAACAGCAATAGGCTTCATGGGTAACATTTGCTGCTATTTTAAACCATAAGAACACTCTTTCAAATTTGTTGAAAACTGATAAGTGCTTATACTTTCATGATTACAGTGACTTCAACATATGCATATTATTCAGATCAGTGCAACAAATTTATGAAAAATATATAATAAGAAACTACGAGGGTTCATCACCACTTAAACCCATACCAGTGGAGCAGAATCAGAAAGTGGTGATAATGAGCTAAAAATATCAGCAGAAGCTCCTAAATTTGTATCATGTGAGTCATTATTGCTCTCAGTATACAGACTGGAGCCGTCCCCAATGGAAGAAACTGCAAAATGATGAATGGCATAAAATTAGAATCAGACTTAAAACATTTTTTCCCTGTAAGAAAGACCATGCACAACATTAACAATAAACATCAACTAATATCAGAACCAGCACAAAACACTATACAACATTAGGCAACATGCTATAGAGCACACACACCATATTAAAATTTGGACTACAAACAAGCATTCTGTTTGAAAAAGAAAGTCAATTTTTGGAGTAAACAATAATTCAAGTATCGTGCGTTGTACTTGGGTTGTTTCTACACATTCTATATAAGTTTTGACATAAAGAAAGCTCAACAACTATTTCTGTTCAGTGTAAATTAGGCTGCAAAACCTTGTTTATTCACATATCAATGTGTTTCCAACAGTAACAGCAAAAAGTATTACCGACAGTGAGGCTTCTTAGGAAACGGTTCTTTAAATACAAGGAACCAACATATTAAAGGGCCGAATAATTCTTCATGCAAATCTCTTGTTATTACAGGAGCAAGCCAAACCCAAAAGAGAAACAAAGAGTGACTAAAACAAAGCTCTACATGAAGCTCCTTTTTTGAAACAGAAACCAAGATTATCATGCAACACTTTTACAAGTTCAAGGAATACAGCAAATTCTCACTTGAATGAGCTAGGTGATGTTGCATACAATTTAGAGAAAAGCTAACGGATGTTGCATACGATTTAGAGAAAAGCTAAGGGATGTTGCATACCATCACTGTGATTATGGATAAGGCTATTGCTCGTTGCTGCTTGCTCCAGTGATCTGATGTGAGAAGCTAATCGGGTATTGGTTTTATTGGACTTGCGACATGCATTGAGACAGTGCTTTCTAACACAGTCTTTCTTTAATTTGTTCTTCATTTTTACTGCAGCCATTTGAACTATACATATGCCATGTGCCCGAATGTTCCTGAGGAGTCCTTATCTGACTAAAGAATATGCAGATCTCAATCAGAATTAATCTATCCTCATAACAATAAAAAAGCATTAATCATTAATTTGATTGAATAAACAGTGTTGTCAAAAGTTTGGTCCTCGGTATATCATATCTACATAACAACCATCTCCAGATATTTACATGCTAATCATGAAAAACATAAAGTGTTTTGGTATCTGCAAAAGAAAAAGGTGGGTATAAATGCATAATTGCTTTGCAAATTTCTCAGATAAAACTTGTCGATATTTCTCTTAGCCAAACAGGAAGAGAAAACAAATAAGAGTAAGAGATATCAATTTCTTATCTGCATGAACCATCGAAAAGGAAATCCATAAAGACTACAACTTTTTGGCATTGTCATAAACTAAATGTCAAATCATTCTAGAGAAGATGAATAAACCAAGAAAACGTTGCTGAAAGTAGATTTGTCCCACCTAGAAATCTGAAAAGATAACAAACGTAATCAACGATAACAAAAAAAAAACAATTGCATTGAAATTGCTTAATTCCATCAATGCAAAAAAAAAAAAAAAAGAATTCCTGGTTAAATTACGAAAAGCAAGGGTACATGATCCTCCTACAGTTCATTCCATCAGCTGACGAGCCCGTTTGGCATGATAAGCTGATTATCAACTTTTTTTCATTTCTCGTTTTCCAATATATATTTTATAAATATATAAAAAATTTATTTAAAAATTTAGAAAATGTAAAAAAATTTTACGAAATGAAATCTTTTTATTGTATATTTTTATTAAGTTTTTAGAAGTAAAAAAAATAGAATTTATTTTTTAAAAAAACAAAAATACTATGCTCAGAAAAGTCCGATTTCATAAGCACCAGACGCCCCCCTATATGTCCTATAATTATTAAAAAGAAAATCAACAGCTTTGATAATCTGGAAACCCAATCCTAAGACCACTACTGACTAAACTACTAGAAGCCAAAAACTGAGTAAAAGCAAAAAAAAATCGAGATTTCAAAGACCAACGAGCTTAGAAACTCTGATCAGGAATCTAAACGAATTTAGAAAATTCCACACAGCTTTGATAATCTGAATCCCAATCCTACGACCACTATTAGACTAAATCATTAGAATACAAAAATCTGAGTGAAAGCAAAAACATCGAGATTTCGAAAACCAACGAACTTAAAAACTCTGATCAGGGACCAAAATTGAAAAACCTTCCCAAAGCTAAAACTACGAGAAAAAGAAAGAGGAGTTGTCAAGATATGTACATCAGCAACTAAAATTCAGCAAAATTACTGAAAACCAACGACAAATTAGCTCAAAACCATCCCGTAACATTCAAACTGAAAAACCCAAATCCAAACACAGGGCGCATGGCCGGCAACCAAATTCAGCAGAAGGAACAGTTGCAAATCCCAATTCGCCACAAACGATGATCTTTCAAATCAAACCAAAAAACCAAACTTTTCAACTTCCTCTCAAACAACAAATCACACAAACACTAAATTAACGACAATGATCCCAAAAGACCAGAAAAATTGCACCCAATTTTCCAGAAATCAAACACCTCAACAAGTCAAACACAACAAGCAAGATCACCAAGAAAAAGAAGGAAATCAATTACCTGGCAGCAAGAGCAACAACAACACAAGCAGAACAAGAAAGCTCTCTGTTTCTCTCTGCTTCTCTTTACTTACGCCCCTTTCTCTCTTTTCTCTTCTCTCCTTCGCTAGCGTGGTCGCTGAAACTAGAGCGAAGGTAGACGGAAAGAAAGAAGAAAAAGAGAAGACGAAGCCCAGGAGCATACAAGCGATGTGTTCGCTATTTCATATTTCTATGATTAAAAATAATTAATTGATCGTTACTGTTTGATCGAATGGAGACGAGGATTGACACAGAGTTACCGTTGACGGTGGTGATCTCATCCCACTAACCAGCCTCACTTCCATTGACGCGTGTCCTGACCAAGCCCTTTTATTAGCCTTCCCACGCGTGCGGCTTTGTCAGGATTGCTCCAACTTATTTGCTTATCATAGCACGCCACGTTGAGATATATGAACGTGGAAGGAAGTTGGTTGGTGAATTTGGTGTATTTGTTTTGGCTGCGGTGTAAGAATGATGAATTTGTTAGGATAATGACTGTAACCTCCAGGTGTCGAGTGGACTGTTGAGTCTGGTACTTGTTGCGACTGGTAGTAACCTGTTGCAGCAGGTTTGGCTGCGGCGTAGATGATTGATTTGATTGGATTACATCATTGAAGCGAGCGTTCCTCCTCTCCCTCGGGATAGGTGCTTCAGGTTCGGAAAAGGAAGAAAGTTTTTGTAAGAATGTCAGCGGACCTTTTATAATAGTTTAATAGGAGTTTTAGTTCTGTTAGAAAGATGTTAATCACTATAATTATTTGAAGATTGTTGAAGTTTTTATTCGTTTCTGTGATTGTTTTAAAGAGAATTTGTTTCATGGTTTGATATACTTATTTAAAAATTCAAAACAATAGATATATAAATTTTTTTAAATAAAATAAAAATATAAATTATGTAATCAGATATACATAGGCTTGTTAAGTGAAATTATAATATAGAACTTTTCTAATTGTAAAGTTTATGATTAACAATTAATTGAAAATGTGTATAATATGCAATGAAATTTCTTACTTTAATAAGTGTATCATAATTAATGTTTTAACTTTCGATGAAATATGACATGAAGAATCGATAGTTTGTGTTTTTGAGGTTGATCTCTACTAACACATGCTCAATCTTAGACTGAATGGAGCAAGTCTAGTAACAGGTAAGTTCTAAGAAGCAACTAACATGGAGAGTTGAATCAATTCAGTAGAAGAGTTTTAACATCAACCATGATTGATAAGAGTTTAGCATGTTAGTAACAGAGGTAATTGTTAGGAGAAGATAAAAATATAGCTGGTTAGAAAGAGGCAAAATACGAGTACATAAATGAAAAGAGACAAAAGACAAGTACACAAATGAAATGTAGGCAGTCACAAGACAATAATTGTGTTTCAATAAATTCATAGGCGTTGTACATATTTAAAGCTATAATTGATAGTCATCAAGTATCAGTATTGAATCATTCGAAATTACTGACAGTTATAAGAGTACTATCTTATATTCCATATCTTAAAAGATGATTATCAGCAAGAGTGATTAATAAAAATCATATATTGCAATAGAAGTTTGGATTCTGAGCTAGAAGGAAACAAGTGAGAGATAACTTAACCGTAGAAACTTGGAGAGAAGATTCGGTGCATGCTAGTGTCGAGACTAAATATTTTATTTTTATCTCAAAAGTCGGCTAAAAAGTGAGATAGCTAGAGAACAACTAAAATTTTCAGATATAATGGGCCGAAACAAAACAAAAGAAATCAAAGTAAGAATTATCTAAAACTTTGTAGGCTGGTGTAAATAGATTTTAATCACTTTTTTTTAGTCTATTCTTTAGATCTAGTTAGTGAAGTAGGAGAAATTATTGTGTTTCATAGCTGTATCAATAATGGGAGCTTATAGTTCCGCTATGATAGAAATATCCAAAGTTATGGAGTAGTGGGAGAAGCTATAATGCAGTGAAAATAAATAGTCGGACCGTAGATATCAATATAATGAGACATGCTTAAAACTATATATAGTGGGAAAAGCTGATAGCAATGAAGTGGTTAATTAGATCATAATTATTAAATTATAATATTATTGCACAGCCAGTGGTTAAACAAAAATGGAGAAAGATACTCTGAGGTATCTCGTATGAGTTTGTAGAATATATAATGTCACTGAATATATAACATCAATGTATAAGATACACAAATAAAATTTTAGTTAATACATCCAAATAAACAGGAAGCCAACTTCGAGCAAAACCGAGCTCGGTCCAATCTGTAGTAGACCAAATGATTTGAACTTTAACATAGTGTACTAGCTGCCGCAGCCGGAAAAGGAGTTTTCTGCAGTTAAGGAAGATACATGTGGACGGCGACTGCTTGATCAGAACAATCAGTGTTGCATTGGAGCCATTGGGGAACGATCGCGTGACGGCGAGTTCAGGCAAAAAATTGCGGGGAAGATTCGACTGTGCAAGCTAAAGATGTGACGGTTGTGCTGGCTAGAGGTGAGACATTTTAGAGTAAGCAAATTAATTTTTTTTTAACTTATCACACGCTAAACTTTTATTACTTTGGTTGCTAACTAATTACTAGAACATTCTTTTTGCTGATGTAAGAAAGTTTTTTGTTAGGGTAGGTAACAATTAACGTATTGAGTCAAACAAAATTGACTAAATATTATTCAAATTAATTATTAATTTATAATAATAATATATTTACTAATAAATTTATAAGTATTCATATAAGAAAGTATTTATAAATTTATTATGTTATAAATTCAAAAAATTAAATAATATATACAAAATTTTTGAAATTTAATGATATATTATTTATTATATATTTAAAGATATTTTAGTTATTATGTACCTTTTTAAAAAATAGTTACAAATTTAGCCGAACACCTTCTTCATCTTTAAATATCAAATAGTATATTATAGTAAAATTTATTCAAATATTTTTTGTTATTATAAAGTTACTTTCTCAGTAAAAGCTCTACAGTCATGTAAAACATCATAAAGCAGCTTTATCTAAAAAGTTTAAAAATTTTAGCACACAAACTAGAGCTTTAATTTCTCTGATTTTCATTACCTAAAATTATAAAACAACATTATATCAGGCAGTATAATAAATAGTTTATTTTGAATATTGAATTATTCTTTAGTTGTTGTGAAGATTTGGCATAAAATTTTTTAATGTAACTATGAGAAACAATGATAAAGCCATTTAAACCTCAAATTTTAGAAATTTAAAAGCATACCGTAAATTTCTTTTTTATAAAAAAAGGATAAAGTAAAAGATAAAAGAGTTGGAAGCTAGAGAATTTGTTAAGTAAAAAGAGTAGAACTCGTTTTTCAAAATTTTACAGAACTTTTTTAATAATTTAAAAAGTATAGAAAATTTTTTACGTCGTAAAATTTTACAATTATTTGTATTAATTTTTTAGGTAAAAAAAATAAAACTTATTTTAAAAATTTTTAAATACTATTTGTTTAAAAAAAAACTAATTTTTAAAAATACTTCCGAACATCTCTTAAAAACGCATTTATTACTTCCATTAACTCATCTCTCCTATGAAAAACCATATTTGTTTAAATTTATTGTTTATTTTTACAAATTTAATCTCACAATCGCACTTCTCTATAATTCACTTCCTATAATTTTTCTTTACGGTATGTTTGGATTCATAGGTAAGAAACAAGGATAAAAGGATGGATAGGAAAGAATAATTATTTAATCTTACGATGTTTGGATATATAGTAAGGATAACAAATTAACTATGTTTGGATAGATAGATAAATGCATGAATAATAAAAATAAATTTTTATAAAAAACTTAAATATTCTTTTTATTTATATTAATCTAACTTTTATTAATATAACTTTAAACTAATTTTATTAGTATATTTTTAATTAATTTTATTAATATAACTTTTAGATTAACTTTTTATACTAATCTAATTTTATATAATATTATATATAATTTAATAAAATTAAAGCAAGGGATTACAATGTATGCAAACCTCTGTCACTGAAACTGGAAGAATATTAGATGAAAGCATACACATGCTGTTTCCTCACCGAATTGATATAACTTTATGAACAATCAATGCATGGCATAAGAGCCAACATCAATAACAAAAAAAAAAAAAAAAAAAGGGGAACGAATTACGCCAGAAAAGAATCAAACAATATTCATAAGACTCAAAACTGGTTTTTGTATCAAAGAATTAACTCACTGTTAACCAGTTTTGAAGCCTAGAACACAAGCAATCGGAAGGCCTTACTAAGTAGTAAGCACCAACATTTACATATGCAACTATTGCTTGCCATCCGCTCCCAATTGCCACGCCTGCAACGCCCAAATCATTATTACTCCCTATAAAAAAAAAATGGTAAAGCTTATAACATTAGCTTATAGCTTACAGTACCTGATAGAATGGGTTGGATTCCGTTAAGCAAGATGGACATTGCAAGTAGAGGAACAAGTTGGGAAGCAGCCTCAAAGACTGTCTCGTTGCTTGTATAGAGCCTGATCAAAGGTGTTTTTAATATGAGAAGAATGGCACTAAGGATCACACTAATAGCTACACGAATTGTCACCGCAACAATCACAGCTAGTCTTGCAACTCTTGGATGACCTGCGCCGAGCTCGTTGCTGATCCGAACACTGCAGCCATCAGTTAGACATACTCATTATTAACAAAGGTACATGAAGTACTTGTTACTGACCTAACTGCATCGCTGATTCCTAGCATGACCATCATGTCCCAATTTAAGTAGTTGGCACTGATGAATTACAAAAGGAGACGTATCTTAATAAGAAGATCTAGTGATCAATTTGATTTGCATGAATAAAAAAATGTCTAGTGATAATACAATACCAAATTGAAATAGAATCAAGTGAAATTTCTGGATTTGGAAGCAGGCCTGAAATGAGAACGACACCTTCATTGTACCAAATCTCCAAGCTGCACGTATGAGAAAAATCTCAAAAATAGCGACTATTCAAATTGAAATAGCAAAGATTTTCTAGTGAATACTTATATACCAAAGCATGATTGCAGAGGCAATGGTGAGTTTGAAGTAAGGCCAAAGATTGTTGAAAGCTTTCTTTGACAACCCAGGCCAAGTACTCCTACAAGGAGGGCCGTGAACAATGTAAAGCCAAGTAGAACTAGCAAGCAACCACCAAGAGAAACTTAACGCCAGGGCCGCCCAATCATGCCAAACTGAAGTTTATGCACCACAACCCATGAAATCAAAACGTGGACGGCGAACACTGTAATGGAAATATACGTCATTGGGTTGACAACGTTCTGCGCTTGAAGGAACCGTTGCATTGGCAAGTACAATGCAAATGCAATTAGTTGCGGTAGAAGGTCGCGTAGACCCGTCCTGCATTTGCGATGGTTGTAGAGATACCAATAGCACGTAGCAATGGAGCTGAGTACCAGTATAAGAAGGCAATAGGGATTGCGGCGACGATGTGAAGAAGAAGAGAGCTCGTTGGCAGACGATGCCCATTGCGGCATACCGTTTGGCGCCGTACGCCTGACCACTCACTATCTGCACTGCGCTCGCCATGCCAAACTGATGACCAAACAAATTGAACTTTCTTGTTCGGAGAAAATGGAAACAATAGAGAAGAAGATTAACAATATGACTTTGTACCATGATACCGTAAGCGAGATCTTGCAGGCCAACATTGGCAACTGAAGCACCGACAAGGTCAAGTTCACCGAGATGTCCGACGAACATTTGTGTTACTAAGCTGAGCATGAAATTGAACACTGTGATGATTATAGAAGCCCAAAACCCCATAGTTTCTTTGATTCCCAGCAAGCTGCATTGCCTAAGACATTGATAGAAACTGGTTCAGTTGCCAGTTGCTCTTCTATCGTCTGCGATGTCGAGTTACTGCCGGGCAGCAGTAACGACGCCGACCGGTTAATTCCTTCTTCTTGATCATCCACTATTACGCCATCTCGAGAGAAGGAGAGAACAAGGTAAGACGCTGAACAAGGGCAGAAGTGGGAGCCAATTTGTCTCCCTACGCGTACCCGCCGATTCGGCGGGTACGCTTGTAACTATGAAACAGTGGTTAGGATAGGGAACAGCTACCCATGCCTACCTATAATGAAGTGTTACCAAACACGAGTAGGAGTGGGAAAATGCTTTACTTTCACCGTCCCTCCCAAGTGTACCCACGATCCAAACATAGCGTTAGAGTCTAGACACACACTTCTATTATGAGATACCAAATACTACTGTTAGAATCATGGTTCTTATTTACGGTGATAATATATCTCTCATATTTTTTAGTTTCTCCGATGCTCTTCTATGTTAGGATTAGTTACTACTACTTCGATACAAATTTATATTTTTCGGGAACTAGTTGGAATGTGTTCCTTGGTTTTGGTTTACATGATCAAGTGCCACAAGTGTTCGTCAAAAGATTTTTCTAAGTAGGGACATGTTTACTTTGCTTTAAATTCACTTTAGTAAAATGAGTTTGTAAAAAAGCATTTAGTTTTGAAAATAAATTTTAAAAAATAAATTTTTATATCTACTTTTTTAGTGTAATTTTGAAAATTGAAAATGAGTTTTTATAAAAAATGAGTTTGAAAAAATTAGTAAACATGCCCTACTCGTGTAAAAGAGATTTGGTTTAGTATTAGAAAATTTAGGTCTTTATTAGATAACAGATATTTTAGAAATTGTTGGAAATGGTTAATAATTGATCCAATGAATTCTTTAATTGCTACGCTTTGTAAAATTTAAAATTTAGCAATTGATTTTGCTTTTTTTTTAGAAATTTTTACACATACAGAGAAGAAAACTTCTCTCTTTAGAACTTCGAAGTAGAAAGTAAACAATTTCTGAAGCAGATCAACAAATCCAAAAAAGCAAAACAGAAAAGAAAAGAAATGCAAGCATCTCTTCTCCGCCCTTCTCTATGCTCCCCTCCAACCTGGCCCTTCTCACTCCATCACCGCCATAGGCCGATCACAATCTCTGCCTCGATCCAATCAAACTCTACAACAACAACAAAACCTATCGTCGTAGTGGGGTCCGCAAACGCCGACCTCTTCCTGGAGCTCGATCGCCTTCCTCTTCCCGGTGAGACCGTTTCTGCTAAAACTGGGTTTACTCTTGCCGGTGGCAAAGGCGCAAACCAAGCTTGTTGCGCCGCTCTACTCGATCACCCGACAACATTCATTGGTCAGATCGGTGATGATGTCAACGGGACTCTCATTGCTGATGCACTTGATGATGCAGGGGTTGGAATTGAGAGACTTGTGAGAGTTGGCGATGGAGTTCCCACTGGAAATGCTGTTGTTATGCTGCAGCCGAATGGGCAGAATTCCATTGTGATTGTTGGTGGAGCGAATGTTAGCGGGTGGCCGCAAACCTTGAGGAAGGAGGATGAGGAGGTTGTGAGAAATGCTGGGGTTGTGTTGTTGCAAAGGGAGATACCGGATTTTGTTAACGTCCAAGTTGTTAAGGTGAGCCATTGGTTGATGGATGTGCTCTCTTGATGAATTTGAATGAGGGAAAAATTGCATTCTCTTATATGGAAACTTTATTGAGAATTTCGATGTGACTATAAATTAATTGAAGGGGTCTCTGCAATTGTGTTGTCATACTGGTTGTCTATGGGAAGGTCTTACATGCATATCAGAATAAGGAATGATGGATTGAATATGACGATCAACTATTCCCACGATTAAAATGGTAAGAAAAATTGGTCTTAGGATTTTATGATGAAGTTTGAATAGTCCATCTTGTAGTAAAGCTGTAATTAGAAGGCCAATCTACTTACAAACTCTAACTTTTATGGTAGTGGACATAGTAGGATTAATCTGTCTGAATTATTAACAGGAACAGTTGCATGCAAAGCAACTTGTCTCCTCAATCACAACCATCAACCTTCAGTGATTTATTAATAGATGACCTATTACAGGATGCTTAGACTGTTTAGCCAAAGGGAAGGCCCAAACTGGCCTTTATTGACATAAGATTAGTCCTTAAGGTTGCAAAACTACAGCGTTATAACATTTTTTTCCCTTACAGCTCGGAAGAACTTAGGCAAGGAAACAGCTCAGGAAAGCTTTTGACATTCAATTTGATGAAGTTGCTTTTGACCTACAGTTATGGTTGCCTATCATATCAGATGCTGTGGATTCTATGCAACTTCACTCTATGTAAACTTTAAAAGAAACTCATAAAATAGTCAAACTTGAATTTTTTTTAATCATGAACTGACTTGCCTTCGTCAGGTCTAATAATTACAAAACTATATGCATTTAGTTGTCTCTCATCAATGTGATATAGCTGTTTTTCTTTCTCATTATAACCCTTGTTTATGTTCCTTTATGTGAATCAGTATATTAATCCGAAGTCCTTATTGCAGGCCGCAAAAAGCGCTGGGGTACCAGTAATTTTAGATGCAGGGGGCATGGAGGGTCCTGTCCCTCAGGATCTCCTAAATCTGGTGGATATTTTAAGTCCAAATGAAATAGAGTTGGCACGTTTGACTGGAAAGTCAACAGAGAGCTTTGATCATATTGCTCAAGCTGTATCAAAATTGCATGAGATGGTGAGCATTATTGCTTCCTTGGTTTTGCTGTTCTTTCTGTAAATACTTGTGAATTTATTTAACTATTCAATTCAATTGATTATTTGAACAACGTAACAACACTTCACTAGTGACATTGGAGAAGGCAATGATCTTCTATAACTAGGACTGAAATCCTAACTCAACTGATTTACCCAGAGAGAGGTATCTCTGAATGATCAGCTAAGGAGATTCAACTATCTCTGAATGATCCACTAAGAAGATTCAACTAGTGTGTCTTTCAAGCTTTTGATATCCAAAGCCCTGGATGTGCATTGATGCTGGTTAACTTCGCTCGATATTAGAATGAATGTAATTATCTTCATGTGGTGGTTGATCAATATTAACCTTTTTGCTCCACCAGCAAAATAACCTTTGTGCTTTTAAGTGTTTAATTTTTTTGTTAAAGTTCCTACTAATCAGTTCTAGTTTTACAAATTTGAGCATGTCTCATCACGTGCTATTGCTCTGTCATGTCTCTAGATAAATAGGTGATAGAAGTTCCACCGAGTACCGACAACTATTTCAAAGGAAACATGTTAGTGTTACTCTCTAGTGGTGTGCCATTTTCTAGTGTAAAATGAATTGTAGAAAACTTAGTTTTTCTTAGTTTTTGAGTATGCTAAGAACCAGTTGGCTTATTATCTCTTTATAGTGGACATTGATGTGTAAGTACATCAAAATGGTCCTAAGTGTCCAAGATTGTGCTCATGTAGTTTTTTTAAAGAAACAAAACCGTGTGAAACTCCATCAAACTGTCCCAATTATAAAGAACGTAGCAATATAGAGAATTGGTTTGGATGATGTGTAGATGAATGGTGCTGCACTTATAGCAGCCTTAGTAGCCAAGTTTTAGCTCATAAGATGTGAAGGAGATATTTGGTGCTGGATATCACAGTTTCCTCATACATAACCTTGCAGTGTGATTGACAACAGATTTGCTGTAGGAGATCCTTAAAATGTTCTTTAGCATCTAGGTTCTTTGAAGCCTTGAATGAACTTGTTAAGTAATTTTATATAGAATGTGTGCTACATTGGATATGGTTAAACCATGCAAGGAGGATCAAACTATAGTGACCATGGATATGGTTACAGTACCTGCCACTTTCATGCAAAGAGCATCAGCAGCCTTCTTGGATGCCTGGCTTGAAAAGGCATTGGTCATTTGGCATAATTTGACAACCTATTGCAGAGTTGGAACTAAACTGATTATTTGGCATGATTGGAGAATTCATCACAGGATTGATGCTCAACTGCTTTGTTTATAATTTGTGATTTGCACCATATTGGAAACAAAATTCGGAAAGCTGCCAACCTATAATATGAGAGGTTTCGGACAAATAATACTACTTTTACTTATTTGACATTTGCATTAATGTTTCTAGAAAATAGGAAGGCGAATGCATGATTTGCAACTTCAGACTCTCTGATATCATCATTTGTTTTGAATGGCAGGGTGTCAAACAGGTATTAGTTAAATTAGGGGATAAGGGATCTGCGCTTTTTGCTCATGGGGAGAAGCCCCAAAGACAACCGATTATCCCAGCTCCAAAGATTCTCGATACAACAGGGGCTGGTGACACTTATACCGCTGCGTTTGCTGTGAGCCTCATCGAAGGCAAACCAAAAGAGGAGTGCTTGAAATTTGCTGGTAGTTATGTACTTGATTATCTTCTTACAAGAATTCTGCCATATCTTTTTTCTAAGTGGTTATTAATAACTTGTATTGTATGTCGTTGACTTTGATTTTGTAGCTGCAGCAGCTTCTCTCTGTGTTCAAGTTAAGGGTGCAATCCCAAGCATGCCTAGAAGGGATGCTGTGGTGCAACTTCTTCAGTCAGTCTGCTAGTTTCTTTTGTTCTCTTTTCTAAATAATAGCAAATGTAAGCGAACTATTTCCATGGCCAGTTTATGTATCATGATTATAAATACTGGTAGTTCTCATCTGATGTCTGAATTTTGTGTTATAACGAGAGCAGTGCCAGCAATATCTGCAGGGTCAAAGCGCCATCCTGGCAAACTGTACTTTGTAGATATGATGTGAAATCTTCTTGCGATATGCAGACAAAGGAATAAGAGAAACCGGCAAGTAAAACTGCGCTGAAGAGGATGCAGCTTTGGTCGGTACCTGTTAGCACTTTTGTAATTTTTCAGGAAAGCTCCAAGGGGGAATGTATTTACCGTGCCAATTTCTTCAAGTGCCATAACTTAATCCTCGTACAGTTTCAGGTGTGAGGATATAGAGGTATGATGGTGAGGTCTTAGACGTTTTGCATCACCAATATCTCCCTATCAACGTAATTATATTCAGTTTTGTGCCAACCTGCTGCAGGGATTATTATCTATTAACTAAAGTTCTTGTTCCCCTTCAAGTGTCACCTATTTCCGTTGTCGCCTTTGGCACTGCTGGATGCTTGTGTGACCAGAAAGTAGTCTGCATCAGTAATCCATTTTCTAGAAGTATACCAAAAAAATAATGTGGAAATGAGTAAACTGACTGTAATTTCTTCTTTTCATCTGACAAATGATGGCATAAGCATGGATCATGAAGAAGCCCTCTGAAAATCAGATACACTTGTTTCGAGGCATAAGGCCGGCAGCAGAAAAACACGGATGAACATGCAATGTTATCAAAATCCCGATTTAAATTTTAAAATCTTACGATTTTACGATTTTATTTCACCCAAACGATCCCGATCTTAAGTAAAAAATTTTTTGAGTAAAATCCCACCAAGATTCCGATTTAAATCTTAAAATCGGTAAGATCTCGATCTTTTTACGATCTTATACGATTTTATTTTTTAAGAAATTTTTGTAATTAACTATATTTGAAAGTCTTTTTTATAAAATTTTAGTGACTTTTCTATAAAGTTTTGAAGGTTAAATTATAATTTTGAGAAATTTTTTATAGAATATAGAGGAATTTCTTAAAAAGTCCATAGCTACACAAAAATTTAAAATTCAATATAACAATAAGCTAACAATATATCTATACAATTACATATATTTTTTGCTTCTAAAATTATAATTAAAAGCTTACAACTGTTATTTGAAGGTCCGCAAAATTACCTGAAATCACAACAATCAAAATTTATTAGTTTGTTATAATATTAATAAATTTTATTTTTTTAAGTATTAAAATAAAAAAATTTATTAAATAATTATTAGTTTGTAAACTCTTACGATCTTACTATAAAATTTCGATTTTATGATCTTACCCAAGCGAAACGATCTTACCTAAAATCCCGATCTTGACAACCTTGTGAACATGTTTTACTCTCGCATAGAAAGCAAGTTTATGTATGTACCCTCGTATATAAAACTCTATACAAACAGCTTGAGAGCATTCAGAAATGAACCCCTAGCTACTTCATTGGAGACTTCCACTTATATTCAAACTCTTTGAACATGGTAACCAGTTACATTCGTATGAAGCTTTCAGTATCTTCTGTATTCTGATGTCAGCACGGTGCTGCTGTGGCTGAAGTGTGGTATCTGTATACTGAGCATTATATGCATGAACTTCTGTAGGATCATGCTAAAACCAAGGGATGGCCAATGCAAATCCTTCAGTAAATCTCTTCGGTTTGAGAACTCCAATTCTTTCTCACCCATTTATAGTTCTGGACTTATGGAATGAATAGAGCAGGAAAGGTGATTCCTCCGAGTTTCATTTCTTTATTTGTCTTGCAGGTTAGCATGGCCAGTAGTGGATACAACCATGCACTTCGTACAGAACCATAGCACCTTAGCGTATATACAAAGAACTTACAGAAAACTTCATATAGATACTTTTATGTGATGCAACAAAACTTGTCACCAGGCTAGGAGCTCTGATAAGTAAAAGAAAACCTTGTCTTTGCGAAATGCATAAAATATTGTTCAACCCAGTTACATGTGGAGAAGTAATTGAAAGGTGAGAAATCTACAAGGAGAAAATCAACAGTACAGTAGATATACTTACAATTTTCAAACGGTTAGGCCATCCCAATTAATCAGGTTATTTTTTTTTCCAAAAACTTCAAGGACTTCCTTCCTTGCGCGAGTCTTTGCCCGGTTAGATGCATGCTTTCCCGCAGTAAATTGCGTTTACTTCTTCAAACTCAAGTTTCAAATTAGAATCAAATCCATTAAATCACAATCCGAACAGGTCATCTTTACTACCTTCTCCAATTTCTATAGAATTTTCTGGATTCTTTCATTAAATTAATTCCTAACTCATGGCCATCAAATTGGCTAGCTTTATTGAATTTCTAAAACAAATTATCAATGCTGTCTTTATTCTAAAATTGTTATTCCTAAAGTATAAAATAAATGTAGTATAGCATTTCTTAAAATTTTGAAGTATTATCAATGCAGTGCATGGGCAACCTTAGTATCTAATAATAAATAGAGGAGTATGTTATTAAAATATCAATCTCACTACAATAACTTTAAAAAAACCTTAATTTTAGCAAATATTTTTAAATGTCTGTCACTATTCACATCCATAATTCATAATGATATTAGTGTCATCGCCTGCCGATAAAAGCGAATAAGTTGATCGAATAATTAAGTTGAAACATTTAAAGTTATCCTTTTGATAGTGTAAATCTAATGAATGCATTTCAAGCATGAAGGAACAAACATTTACAAACCTTATAATCAAGTTTTGGGAAAACAAAGTTTCAAGAAAATTTGGCGTATCTTTACTACTGGGGTAATTATAGAATTACTTCAGCATAGCCGTTAACAACTTTCGACCATCAATTGATTTAATCTTCTATATACCATATAACAATGAAGGAGCTAAGAGTTTGAGCCCGTTCGGCATTACATTTGAGAAAATTAATTTTGTAATTTTTAATTTTATATTTTTTATTATATATTTTATAAATTTATAAAAAAATTATTTAAAAATTTATAAAGTATAAAAAAATTTTACGTAATAAAATTTTTTGATTACATACTTTTATTATTACTAAATAGAGCTTATTTTTAAAAAAATAAAAATAATTTTTATTTAAAAAATTTTTATTTTATAAGCACTTTTAAATTTCAGACACTCCAAAATTTATTTGGAGGAAAGTGATTATAATGAGTTTATTTTTTGGTTAAACCGATTCTTGTGAGAATAAATTTATTAATCTAAATATATGAAGTCATCCTAGAAGTGATTCTTTTTTGAAGAAAAAGTCACTTATGATGGAGTGAAACAAATATACCGTAAATAACGTTTTTTTGAGATAAGCTTATTTTTTAAAAATAAATTTAAAAAATAAATTTAAAATTTAAAAATATTTAATAAAAATAAGTTTAGCAGATTTATTTTGTAAGTAAATTTTAAAACTAAATTTTATAAAAATAAATTTTTTAATAAAAATAATTTATTTTAAAATTAATAATAAATTTAAAAATGTGAGTTTAGTAAAATAATAAACAAGCCCTGAACATTAGAAATATAACAACTCTTTCATTCTGGAATTTTGTGCAGGTATGAGAACACGCTAGTGCAGGAGGTTTATTGGGCTCTAGTAAACTTTACCTAAATGGATCACTTAACAAATAACGTATTGGGCCGAATGAATGATATGGGCTACATAAGAGTTAATGGGCAGACAGGAGTCACTGTAGTGGGCCAGTAGAGGAATTACAAATAGAATCAAATCAAATTCACTGTTGACGCGCATGCACGCAAATTGAGCGCGATCGATTTTGACAGAAGAAGACAGGACAGGGGTGATCGATGCGGACTCAACCAACCGTTCGTTCGTGATCCATGTAAACCCAAAAAGAAAAACGAAAAAAAAAATGCACTCTCTTTTCACTTGGCTTGTTTCCAGGCAACAACAACGACAGCAACAGCAATTGGAGACATTTTCATTTCTTTTCTTTTGAAACAGGTGATTTCCTTTTGGTCCACCATGGCTTTCTGATTTTGTTGTCCTCTCTTTTATTATATGAGTACAGAACGTTATAGAGTGCTTATAAAATAGATTTTTAAAATAAAAAATATTTTTTTATTTAACAAATAATAAAAATATGTAATAAAAAAATTTTATTATTTAAAAATTTTTTATATTTTTTAAATTTTAAAATAAATTTTTAAATACTTATAAAATATATATTAAAAAATATAAAATTAAAATTAAAAATTAGTATTTGAGAAATACTAAGCCAAACATATCTTACGTTTTATGTTTAAAATATATATCAATTATCAAATAGTTGATTTAGTATTGACAGTATTGTTAACAGTTGAGTTAATAAATAATTAACAACCGGTTAGAAAACTAGCTTTATTAATCCAGCCAGCGATATTACTTACAAAATAATGGGAGGTTATTGTTGAATTACCCAATGAAACAATTTATAATTCCCTAGCAAGTCAGATGGTTCCCAACCCTCATAAAGGAAAAGATACGCACATTATTCTGTAACAAAATTCCAGAAGCTTATATGGAAACTTTTCATGCCACACAACTTTGAGTGTTCAAAATTGTGAACATTGAAGTCATTAAGAAAAATCTTTCTTCAAGAATCTAAAATTGAAATTAGGAAAAGCCGTTTGGAATTGCCCCTTATTTGCACATCTCGGATGTATGCATTAGTGTGATTCTATCGGTATAAAATTTTAAATTTTAATTACTATTATATATGACGAATTATAATTTGAAAATTACTGATAAAGTTTCAACTTAATTGAACAGCAAATTAATTTTATCTAACTTTTTATTCAAAATAACATAAATAATATAATATATTTATTGTGGAGTTTTTATTTGTCATTATAATCAAGATGTTGGATAAAGGTTAATTTGCTGTCTAATTAAACCAAAATTTTGTCGGCATATATTTTATTCATAATTTTTTTTATTCAACGATAGAGATTAAATTTGAAACTTTATGCCTATATTTCCGTCTATGTAATATATACAGACACATGAATCAAGTATAAAAAAAAAGTAGTAAATCACCGTTTCAATACATATTAAGTGGAACAAATATGCCATGTTCACTAAAAGAATGTTTATTTTGAAATATAAATGACATAAATAATCCATTTATTAGGGATTATGATAATTTTTTATAGAAATATTATCAACAAGTAGATTACATAAAGCCTTAAGTTTAGACTTTTTCTTTTAGTTTTTCATTTCTTCATAAGTACGTAAAATGTGTTGGTGTAAAATTAGTTATTAAAAAATAAGTTACCGTAAATAATATTATCAAAAAAGAGTTTTTTGTATTATTTTATATAAAAAAGTAAGTTGAAAATGAGTTTATATTTTTTCTAATAGTTGAAACTGATTGTTTAGTAGAAGGAATGAGTTACAAGTGTGAAGAAAACATATCCTGATTTAGTTTACAAAATTTATCCCCTTATTCATATGAGCATATATTGTGTTCAACTTAAGGGTACTTAGCAGTAACATTAAACATTTACAATTAACTTTCAATCAAAAAGTGTCCAAATTATGAAGATATATTTTTCTATTGAAGTGTTTATTGAAAGATAAGTTACTGTAATAAAAGTTTATGGCAGAGGAACTGACATTTTGCCATTACGTTATGCAAATTTGTTCCTATTGTATTTTCTATCTTTTTAGTAAATTCTAATCTGTTTTATTTAGCTTACTAAAAAAATAACTTTTTAATTTTTAATACATATTTTATAAATATTTAGAAATTTATTTAAAATTTTAAAAAATATAAAAAAATTCTATATAGTAAAATTTTTTTTATTACATATTGTATTATTTTTTAAAATAAAAAAATAAAATTCATTTTAAAAATAAAAAAATAAAATTTATTTTAAAAAATAAAAATATTTTTTATTTTAGAAAAATTCTATTTTAAAAATAATACTTATTAGTTCGGTAATATGTAATTAGGTTGAAAAACGTTCTAAGTGTTTTAACTCTTTTTGATTCTAATAAAATTTTCATACTATTCTATAGAATTTTTTAAATTAGAAAATATAAAAAATTTTAAATAATAAAATCTTATTATTATTATTTTTAAAATAAAATTAAAATTTATTAAAGTATATTTCATTTTAGAAAAATTAATTTTTAAAACACTTTAAATATCTCTATTTTTTCACTAAATTGAATAAAAGCAAGCACAACTTTTTAAAAACTAAAAATAAAAAGAAAAAAATCCTGAAATTAATTACTTAGAAAAATCATAAATACAAGCAAACCAAAGAGTTCAGAAACAAAATAGCAGACCAGACTTACGGTGTGTGGTTAGTTAACCAAACCCCTGAGTTAACTTCTTTTTATTGTTCTTTATTTTTGCGTTCTTCCCACCACAACTGGTGAAGAAACAGAACACCAAACAACAACAAACAGTAGCGACGAGAGCTTCCGTCTCTTTCTTAAACGGACGAGTGCTTCTATCTCTCTCTCGATTTTTTGCTTCCGAGCAATTTTATTTTTGTAATCTTCAACCTTGCGAAGCATCTCTGCATAATCAAATATAAAAAAAGCGCGAGCTTTTTCTGTTCAAGTTGGCTCCTCTTTTATCTGTTTTCATACGTCTGAATTCTTTCGCCGGTATTGTTTCTTCAAGATCAACTGGTAATCTACTGTTTGCCTTGATGCTATTTTGTACGTTATGCGTTAGTTATTTTGAGTTTATCGTTGATTTGGATTTCTTTTTTGAGCTAAGTTAGCAGGTGTGATTCTGGATCTGAAGGCTTTTTTCAGGATCTCACACACAGAGGTTGCCTTTATGGGGGTTCGAATTCTGTGGATATATTTTAATGGTATTGAATGCTGAAGTTGAGAGTTCGCTTGCTTTTCATAAATAACGGGCTCTTGTTTTGCAAATTCCTGCAGAAAGTTGTCTTCTTTTTCATAAGAAATAAGAATTCTGTGAAGACTTTATTGGGTTTAATAAAATTTGAGTTTTACCGTAGTCAATTCTGATAAATTTGGCTTAATCTGTTCCGTTTTGTACTTCAGAAAGTTTATATTGAGGATGAAGAAGAATAACAGCATGCCGTGGGCCCCTTCTTTCTCCAACTTTCACAGCAGCAGTAAAAAGTGTTTGGTTGTGTTCTTCCGTGTCATTCTGTACTGTTCTCGCTCTTTCTGAATTGTTGAACTTTGCAAATGCTTGGAAATTTAGCTTAGATGATTAATAGATGTTTGGTTTTTTGAGGAAAACGTTTGTTTTGCTATATATAATCTGTTTGCTGTAATCTGTTTGATGGGTTTCATAAACAGGTGAGTTTCGCAGCTAGCGAACGGCAGGAAGGAGTTTTTCTTTGTTTCTGAGTTCATTTTGGGAGGGGTTTAAGTTGGTTGCTAAACAGTGAGAATGTACATTGCTCTCAACCTGAAGAGGTATAGAATTGTGGAGCAAGCAGGGAAGATAATAATGAATGTTAGAATCATCGCATACTACCAGTTGATGCAAGTTTGTCAGGTGATTTTTCTCAAAACTAGAAATCCTACTTGTTTGCCATTTGTTTCGTATTAACCTTTTTAATTAATTACAGCGTTACAGATTGCTAAATTTCTTATATTTGTTGTCAGTGATTCAGTAGGAGAATGAGGTGCTTTGGATTCTGATGTAGATGAAAATAGTCATATAATACAGTTAATGAAGATCAAGCTTTCTGGTATCTTTTATGTGTCTGATCTTTTTCAGTTTACAACATAACTGGTGGTGCTTTCTTCCCATGTCCATAAGGAGATAGCTTTATGGATCCCTAGCTATTGAGCCCATGTCACTGTCACCTTGATAAGTTGATGTCAATTCTACAGAATGAGCATTTCCAATTTGAGTGGCTTCTCTTATTTGATACTTTCATTCTTGCTGTTGTTTCTTTATTGGCTTCTGATAGTATAAGGATCCCTCTTATGTTTAGCGAGACAATATAGTGAATATAAACGCTTTCTCTTTTAACTAATGTATATGCTGGTTATATAGATAACAATGGACAAACCTTTATTATCTGTAAGTTTCTCTATGGAGTTATTCAAATTTACAGGTCACAGTTTGTTGAATCTTTGTTTCTCATTCAGGATTTTATTGTTAGTTCAATAGGAAGAATGTCTACAAGATTTTATGTTTCAGATGGTTTATTATCCCCTGAAATTTTAAAAATCTTGTGTTTGTTTCTTTGTTCCTTCTATTACCAGTTTATTGATATCATGCTGTTGATTGACAGGCTGAATACTTCCGCCAGTTGCTTAAGCCTGTTACGTAGTTTGTATCCTGACAGAGCAGTACTATCCTTACACATCTTTACTGTGTTATTGGCCTGGTTATAGCTGAACTCCGATTATATGATAAAGATAGAATTCGGAGAATGGCCAATATAAGATAGCAGCAAATCGTTAATAGACTGCAAGTGGTTTCACGGTTGGTGAACCTACAAGATTTAGTACACTGCAAGTTTATTCAAGTTGCGTGCTCAAAGCCTTTTTAGGTGGAGGAAAGCAAAACATAGTGCCACGCGTTTGCTTGCGTAGCATAACCTAACACCAAGGACTCATGCAGAGTAACTCAAGATATTTCACTGGTTATGGCTACGGTTACTCCCATGATGGGCATGATCCACCTTTGGGTGGCCATGGCACATATGGCGACCCTGTTGCACCTCCGTTGCCAGATGTTGTAGCAAGGAGGAACCACAATTTTCCTAGTCAACTGCCTGGGATTGAGTTTCAACCTTCTGAGATCTGTCCCAAGAACTTTATAATCTTTGACCAGACCGAGAACAAAAATCGGGTTATGTACCATCCAACATGGACCCCTAATTTTGGTTCCCATGGTTTCGATGTCCATGCAACCCAATTCCAAGATGGCTTTCATTGTTTCACTGCATGCAGTGATAACCAAGACAATTTTTCCTCATTCCTCCGAGAGGACACTGAGGATATCGATGCATTACTTAGCTCAGGAGACGAAGATGGAAATGATGACAATGAGCAAGAAGAGGACAATGATGTAGTCAGTACAGGACGCACGCCAAGCAGTTGGGCATGCAATTCCTCTGTCTCTTCACACTCAATGGAGAAATCATATTCCAGCACTGGTAGCAGCGGTAATAGGAACAGGGCCAGAATGAGAAAGATGGTTAGAGCTCTCAGAGGAATAGTTCCTGGTGGAGACCAGATGGACGCCCCTACAGTCATAGATGAAGCTGTTAAATACCTCAAGTCCCTCAAGGTGGAAGTAAAGAAGCTCAGGATGGATAACCGTAAGGATTGAAAGTGTTCGAGACAATAATGGAACTACAATCTTCCAATGTAGGAGAATAAAATTATATGGATATTCAAGTATTAGCTAGTGTGATCTTTATTTGATAAGTGACTTGTGTGTATTGGCCTCCAAGTATAGTGAACCTCCATGATTAGAGCATGGACCAAAACTATAATCTGCTTCCAACACATTGCTAGAATTGGAGGCAAAGGAGTGACAGGTGGAGGCAACCATATTACTTCAGCTTTACTTGTGGGCCGTTGATGTTGCTTATGGAGTTTCGATATTTAAGTTTAAGGGTATAAACTCTCAAAGGGTTCGTTTCCGTTCCCTCCTTTATATATGAGATGATTAGTGGAGTTTCTTTCTTTGCGCGAAGATGCCATCGTTATGTCAAGACTCTTTGTAATGTTGGACATGTCATCACCACTTAAATCTGTAACCCCACAGATTCGGTACTTTAATAGTGGGTGTTAACATAAAGTTTCCTTGTATGTTATGCTTGTCTAGCTTTTGGGATGTCTTATGTCTAATCATCATCTTCTGTATCTTATGTTGTACTTGTTTTATTATTGGTAAGTGTTTTTCTTTGACAAGTATAACGATACTATATGTTGTTTCTTTCTAAAATATTTCATCAATTTCGGTACTGAATGTATTTCTATTATAGTAATGTGCTATTCTGATGAGTTTTGTAGGAGTCATCAATGTTCTTTTCTCTTCTTTTATCTATTAAAGGTTGCTGTACAGAAGTAAGGGTATGATGAGTTTGAGTTTTCTTTTGAACATTACTCTGAGCCTGTAGGAGAGATTTTCTTCCACTTTTCATTCTAAAATTATACTTCATATTTTTTTAATATTATATAAAATTTATTTAAAATTTTAAAAAATATAAAAATATTTTATGTTATAAAATTTTATTATTATTTATTTATTTATTTGTTATAAAAACTATACTCTGTTTTGGTGGTAGAGATTGAGGAGCTGCATAAAAGAGAAGGAAAGGATACGAAGGAATGATGTATATGGAACTTTGTTCTATTCACGGCGTGCTCTTCTTTATGGGGGACAAAAAAAAGGTTATGTATTAGATGCCTTGTTCAAAGGCAAAAGGCACAAGTATGGCTGTTTTCTGTTATGTTGGTTTTCTTTTGGCTTCTACAAGGTTGCATCAATACACTTTCAATCATTAGGTAGGCATGCACTATAGCTGTAAAGATATCATAGACTCTTTCTTGTTATTCTCAATTCTTCATCATTCACCAGAATCAAATCAAACCCCTGCAAACCATTGCAAATCAAAATTTTAATTTCCAACGTTTTATGCCATAAAAAATGTTTGCGAGTGTGATTGCGTGCAGCAACTAAACTTTCAATGCCCCTGCGCGTTTGGTTTAATTTTTCAAAAATTATTTTTCAACTTTTTTTATTTTATATTTTTTAATATATATTTTATAAATATATAAAAAATTTATTTAAAAATTTAGAAAGTGTAGAAAAATTTTACGGAGTGAGATCTTTTTATTACATATTTTTATTATTTTTTTAAAAGTAAAAAAAATAAAACTTTTTTTTTTAAAAATAAAAATATTTTTTATTTAAAAAAAATTTTATTTCATAAGTATTCCTAAAAATCTCTTTTAAGTGCATGCTTTGAATGCGTAGCTCTGCCTAACCCTGCCTTGACAGGCCCGTAAACGGAAACTTTTCTTCTCTGTTTGCTGTAGAGTTGCAGACCTCTGTTTTAATACTGTTTAAAAAAAAATTTTTTTTAAAGTAAAAATATATTTTTATGTTATTTAAATAATAAATTTTTATTTAAAAAAATAATAATAAAATTTTATGATGTAAAATTTGTTATATTTTTAAATTTTAAATAAAATTTATAAAATATTATAGAAAATTTATTTAAAAATATATAATTAATAAATTAATAAATATTATATTTTTTTTATAAAAAGATGGCCTCCTCCAATTCTATGATGCGAGTTATCTATTGCGGTCTTCTAACATTATAAAACTTTATACCCTTCATTTATATATACCTTAGCTTAAGGTCAGTCAAATTATTCTAGAAAAAAGATGACATTTGTTTAGACTATGTTCTTATTTTAGTTTACCGTAAGTAATCCTACGAGTAACTTTTGTTCAATACTTCCAAATTACTTTTTATGTTCACTTACAGAGTTATTCTTATAGACTTGCTTTCTAGTCATTTACGAAAACTCACATTTTATAATTTTATTTCCAAGCAAGTAAACATGCACAACATTTGGCTGTTTTGTTTATAGGAATTTGAAATCTGCATTACGAAAATTGACAGAATCAATTCTTTTCATTTCTTATACAAATAAAATATATAAATTCTTTAAAATTCTATTTTTAATGAAAATAATTAAAATGAGGACTAATATTTTTGAAATGAAGACTAATATTAGAATTTTAAAAAAATGAGCTCTATTTTTTGACTTGAACAAAATAATAATAATAATATGAATAATAAGATCTCATGATGTAAAATTTTTTTATATTTTATAAAATTTATAAAAAATTATGTAGAATATTTTAGAAGGTTTAATAAAAAACGTAAAATAAAAAATTGAAATAAAAATGAGAAGATAATGAGAGGATCAGCAATGCCAAACATCCCATAAGAGGTCTTTCTCTAACTTTGACATTTTATTTTTGCTTTTAGGTCATTCTCAAATACATTAGAGGGCGTTTGGCAATAAGCATGAGACTAATTTTCATTCTAAAAAAGCTTTCACATTTAAAAAGAACTTTCTACAAAAATATATTTTTTAAAATTTTGAAAAATATAAATAAATTATATGTCATATAATCTTTATATCTATAGCTCTTATTATTTTTTAGGACATAAAACTCAAAACTCATTTTTCAATTTTCTAACATAAGCTCCATTCTAGAAACGTTTTTCATTTTAAAACTCTCAAAATTTTCTAACATAAGCTCCAGTTGAGAGTAGAGGAGAAGCAAGTCAAGACACATATCGTAACGACAGCAAAAAGTAAGTCAATAGAAAAGTCTAAATCCCGAAAAAATATTGAGTGCTATTACTGGAAGAAGTTAAACCATATGGAGAGAGAGTGCAGAAAAAAGAACATATGACATAGATAGCGAATGGTATGTTGAGAAGGATGAAAAAAATAATACTGTAGCGGTTGCACCAGATGGCGAAATCACCATTAGCTATGATGAAGCATATGTCAATCTCACTAGTGAGGATTCTTCATTGGTGATTTATTCAGATGCTTCTTTCTATATTTTTTTGTAAAAGAGATCTTTTTTATTTTTTATATTTGTGGCGACTTTGGTAAAATAAAAATGGCAAATCAAAGGGTGTCCAAAATCATCTGTTTATGAGATGTATTGTTGGAGATTAACCTTGGATGCAAACTACTTTTGAAGAATGTGAGACATATTCCGAATTTGTGTTTCAATTTGATATCTACCAGAGTATTTGATGATGAAGGTCATTTGAATCTAGCTGGTGAAGAAAAATAGAAGCTCACCAAAGACACCCTTGTGGTTGCAAGATGTCAAAAGATTGGCTCTTTCTATTTCACTCAAGTAAAGGTGTGCACGGAGAAAGAAACACAGTTGATAATTCCTCCACTAATTTTTGGCACATGCGCGTAGGCCACATTGGTGAAAAAGAACTTGAGATTCTCTCAAAATAAAAGCTTCTACTTTTGTGTAGTATATCTCTTGAAATTTGCATTCATCGTTTTAAAGACAAGCAACATAGAGTAGCATTTCATAAATAATTTTCATTTACAAGTTCAAACATTCTAAACTTGGTACACACGGATGTATGCTCTATAAATGCTATTTCCATAGCGGTATTTTAATATTATATTTTTTTATTGATGATCACTACAGAAAAGTGTGCTTTCGCTTTAAAGTCTAAATACCAAATATTTGAGATGTCTAAAAATTTTCATGCAAGTGTTGAAATGGAAACAAAAAGAAGGCTCAAATATGCTCGGACTGATAATGGTGAAGAATACAGAGGACCATTTGAGAGGTACTGTCAAGAGCATGATATCCGGCTTGAAATGATTGTTTCTAAAACACCTTAACATAATGGAGTTGCCGAGAGAATGAACCACACTATTTGTGAGAGAATTTGGTCTATGCTCTCACATGCCAAACTTTCAAAATCATTTTGGGATAAAGCAATACGTACAACGGTCGAAGTGATCAACCTTTCTCCTTCTATTTCGCTTAACAATGATCAACCTTTATATATATATATACAGGTGGTGGATAGGTTAAAAAATATCTTATGATCATTTGAAGATGTTTGGTTGCAAAACTTTTGTGCATATTCCAAAAGATGAGAGGTCCAAGCTTGATGTGAAATTCAAACAATGCATATCTGCTGGTTATGGTCATGAGGAGTTTCGCTATAGGCTTTGAGATCCTATTGGAAAGAAGATTGTCAGAATCAGAGATTTTACTTTTCTTAAATATCAAACCATTTAAGACCTTGAGAAAAGCGAGAAGCTAAAGTCTACTTTAAGAGATTATGTTGATTTGAGCCCGAGCACTTTTATACCTATGACATGAAACTGATGAAAGTAGCAATAATATTGGTGATGATCATAGCGCTTCTCATGAAAAAGCTTTGTATGAACAACACGAAAAAATCTATTAACCAACAAGGTTTCAATTGAGAAGATTTAGTAGATAGCCTCAGGCTTCTACTAGATATCGTCCTAATAAGTATGTTTTGATCATAGATGTGGGGGAGCTTGAAAATTATAAAAAATTAGTGTGACATCAACACAGAGAAGAATGATTTAGAGCTAGCAAGAGGAAATACAATCCTTTCATAAGCACACTTGATTTGGTGAAACTAACAAAGGAGAAGAAGGCACTTAAGAACAATGGGTCTTCTGATTGAAAACTGAAAAACATTGCTCACAACCAAAGTATAAGACAAGATTGATTGCGAAGGATTTTGGTCAAAAGAAACGTATTGACTTTAAAGAAATATTTTCTCCGGTTGTCAAGATGTCTTCAATCCGAATTAGTTAGGCCTTGCTGCAAGTATGAACTTGAAAGTGTAGTAACTTGATGTGAAAACCATCTTCCTTCATGGTGATTTAGAGAAAGATATTTATTGGAGCAACCGAAAGGGTTCAAAATCAAAGGTAAGGAAGACGTAGTCTGCAAATTAAAGAAGAGTTTATATAGTTTGAAGCAAGCCCTAAGGCAATGGTACAAAAAGTTTGACTCTTTTATGGCAAATCACGGATATGTAAGAATCATCTCTGACCATGTGTTTATACAAAGAAATTTGATGACAGTGACTTTGTGATCCTCTTATTTTATGTTGTTAATATGTTGGTTTTTGGAGAAGACTATCAAAATTGGCAAATTGAAGAAAAAACTTAATAATCTTTTGATATGAAAGATTTGAGACCGACAAAGCAAATATTAGGTATGAAAATCTTCCGTGACAGAAAGTATAAAAAGTGGTGTTTATGTCAAAAACACTATATTGAAAATGTGCTGAAAAGGTTTAATATAAAAAGACAAAGCCGATCGGAACTCCTCTTAGTGGCCACTTTAAGCTAAGTTCTGAACATAGCTCCTCTTAGTGACAAAGAATATGAGAAAATAGAAAAAATTCTCTATAGGCCAGTCATATGAAGCTTAATATATGCCATGATATGTACAAGGTCCGACATTGCATATGCAGTTGGTGTAGTTAGTAGGTCCTTGCAATTTCAAAAAAGAAGAATTAGAATTCTGTAAAGAGGATACTTCGTTATATTAGAGGCATTTCTAAAATGTATATATGCTTTGGAGGTGGTGAGCCGAAGCTGAAAAGTTTCACCAATTCAATATGGCAGGTGATATTGATTCTATAAAATCAAATTCTTGCTACTTTGTTTTTTATAGAAGGAGAAGTCTCTTGTGAATCCAAACTACAAAAGTGTGTTATTTTATTTACAACTTAGGCGGAGTAGAAAGCCACTACTAATGTTTGTAATAAAATATTGTGTATACAAAAGTTCTTAGGTAAGTTGAGCATTAATCAAGACAAATTTGTTGTTCTGTAATAGTCAAAGTGTCATTCATCTAAATAAGAATTCAAGCTTTCACTCCAAATCTAAATATATTGGTGGGAGGTACCATTAGTTTCGTGATGAACTTGAAAGAAAACTTTGCATCTTGAGAAGGTTCATACCAATGAAAACGGTGCCTATATGTTAACCAAACGTTGACCTCGTAGAAGCACGCCACATGTATTATGAAGGCGGGCTTGGTAAGCCTCATCATCCTTCACATAGTCGGAAAAAAAGATTTGTTGGATTTCCATCCAATGTGGGACCCATAATACCATTCCATTTCTTAATCTTTATATTGCAATTTTATTAAAATTAAAAACTAAAAGAAAAGAATAGAAAAAGGAGGCTACTAGAGTTAGGGTAGATCAGAGAGCCAGTCGAAATAAAAAGAAGAGAGAAAGAGAAAGAATGTGAAAAAAGAGAAAGAGAAATGAAGAGAAGATCTCTTACTTCATTATTAGTGTTGAATTCTTCATCTCTTGGTTCAACTTCATCCTTCTCAAATCTTAGGTGATATCATTTAAAACCTCTCTCTTTATTATTATGGTTAGAATGTGTGTATCATCTAATATTGTAAGTAAAAATAAAGTGAATCTTTAGTGTTGTACTAGAGAAAATTTGTGTTCCCATTAACATTGTGATAATGAACAATTGTGTTTATGTGGCTATTATTTTATATTGAATTATACTTGAGCAATTGATATTTATTTGATCGTACAAAAAGGGATAGATTTGTTCCGTGAATATTTATCACACGTTGTCGTCATCCAGTCACATCTTCATTACTGAGGTTCTTCTTCTTCTTTGGATGCTTAATTTCGTGCTTCTTTTTTTTGTTCAAATCTAATAATTCGGAATTTTTTGTCTTATTCTTCGGATTTGATATTTTGGAGTTTTTCTTCTTCTCTAAGCACGACCATAGATTCTTATAGTTGGTAAATAAGAAAAAATAGAGTTTTTTTTTTTTGCTGAATTGGTAATATTTTTAACTTATATTGAGGTTTTTTGTATCAGTTTTTATGTTGGAATTTTTTCCTTTTTAGGTTATGATTTTTTTACTATGTGCTTGTATATGATTATTGTGGATTAACCATGTGCTAGAAAATTTATATGGTATTCTTGTAGCGTTTTGATGTTTTGTTTCACTACATTTGCCGAATGTTGATTCTAAAAGTGTTGATTGAGAGATTTTTGTGGATTTTGTGGGTAACCATAACTTGTTTTGTGGAAGTTGTTAAAGCAGTTGTAGTGTTCAAAAGTTGTTGCTTTGAAGCTAGATGAAGCTTATTTGCCTCGTTTGCATATTGTTGAATTTTGATGGTTTGTTCTTTGATTATGTTTTTGTTACAATATGGGATTTTAGGAGGAGCTTTGGGTAATTTAGAAGCATTGGCTGCAAGTTGTCTAACCAAGGGTCATTCTTGCTTTTGAAAGAGTTTAGAGTTTGAGCCTCGTTAGGAGTACTTGAGTTTAATTGTAAAACTAGCATGAAGTGTTCAGATTAGATTGAAATTCTAACTTTAATTGAATTGTAGTAAAATTAAAATTTTCTTTATAAGAAAAGAAATCTAGCTATAAATAAAAATATTTGTACTCATTAAGAATTATCAAAGAATTGAATTAATTACTTATTCTAATTTATTTTTAATTCTTTAGTTTTATCTTAATTTTATCTAAGTGGTGGCTGTGGTGTTCAGTTTAAAATTTTGAATAAAATTTAAAAATAATAAATAGAAGATGTAAATTTAATTGGATTAAAATTTTTGAAAAAAATGGAGTTTGGACGAAAAAATCATTTAAGATGATGTAAATAAATTTCCTATAATATAGCTAGCGAAGCAAACAACACAAAATGCCTTTGTATTGATTTGATTTGGTTGAGAGATCCTCCTCAATCATATCCCTTTTACCTTGAGATCATAAATAAATGAATATAAAAACCTATTCATACCCATGAGAAGGCTTTCGAGTGGTAATACAGAATCTATGCAGACACATAATTATGTATTACCAAAACAATTTAATCGCTATCTATAAACAATTATCCGCATTAATGTACATATATATTTAGGTTATTTCGTGGCTTGTTTTATTTGCTTCTTGTAATTCAAGTCTCTTGTGATAGTAGTGAAGCAGGCATGCCTAGGCCTTGGAACACATAAAAGTAGCAGTTTGCAATTGGCACACTGAAAGCCTCTATGTGCGTGCAAGTGCAGTACTGCTGCTTCCACATTTGTCAACAAAAACCCCAAAGCAAGAACAAAAACCCAAACCTAAACCTAAACACACCCATGCAGACGCTCACTTTTTGGGTACAATTTAAGAGTACTCAAAATCATTATTGGTGGACCTGCACCGAATCATTTCCGATCAATCAAAAAATTATCGGTCCGAATACAAAATCGGTTAGGATCTATAAAATTATGCAACTGACTCAGAATGACCTTGTTTGACTCGACGGATTCCGAATTGATCCGGAGACCCATATGTTTGGGTCAACTCAGGCCATTTAAAAAGTTCTATTTATACGCTTAACGCGACACACAAGCATGTTTTAGTGTTTCCTTTATTTTTTATTCGACCGACTCTTCTTCCGTCCTCGAGGTCGAGGATTTTTTTCTCTATTTCGATCGGTCTTCTCCCGTTCTTCGGCGATATTTTCTTTACTAGCGAGACTTTTTTTTAATAAAAAAAGATCATGATCGAATCGCAATAAAGACTAAGATTGATTATTCATAACGATGGTAGTCATCCTCCAGCTCCACCTGGCCACCCATGTCCATCGACTAGCATTGCGGCATGTTCATCTACAGTTAATTAAAGAATGGTATCTCCAATAAAGGGTCTGATAATGGATTCCCTTCACCACCGTCACCGTTTCCTCCGCTACTAATCAGTCGACCTCCTCAGCTTTCGTTCACATTTCTGTTCGATCCTTGCATCCTCTCACATGAGGTTCTTCTTCTTCCATTGGAAGCCTCTCATGTGCATCGTTAGCGATTGATGTAGCAATTACAAATAACCAAACCAGAAGCAAATCAGTGCTCTTCAACGCTTCCTCCGACTACCTACCCTTAATCTTCGGCAAGAAAGATAGTCAAGCTTATTGCACCCGGTGGAATCAGTGGTGTAAGGAATGAACCAAAGCGAAAGAATCTCATACCTTCTGTGTATGTTAACAAGAGCTCCGACAGATGTTGGTTGGCGGGGCTTAGTTTGTGACTGTTCTGAAGGTTTTGATTTACTTCTAAAGCTCGGTGCATGGATGGCTACGCGGACGGCAGACAACAATATCGCCAAATTCAGCTCGAAAACTTGCGCTACTAGGTCCGATGCTGAGAAAGAGTTGTTATTTTCTGGGCTATCGTCAGAGTCTACTGTGGAGAAAGAATGGTGAGCTTACTGGAGATGAATATTTGAACGCCGGAAAGGGATGGTGAAATTGATGGTGGACGAGACGCATCGTGCTAGACCACATGTTGGTTGTTGCCTACTTGTAATAGTGACATGAAGGTTCAACCCGCGATTTGTCGTTCTGATAACTTTTCGTATCAACATCCGATTCAATTTTTATAAGTATGCTCAAAACAAGAAAATATAACAAAATTTATTTTAAAATTATTTTTAAAAAATAGTTTAATTTTTTACTTAAAAATATTTTTTAAATATATAGTTTATCTATATTTTAAAACTTTTTAAAATATTATAAAAATTTTATTAAAATTTAAAAATTTTGATACATTTGGCAACGCCAAAAGCACCGCCAAAACACCCCAAATTTTGTCTACTTCAAGAAATCGTTGAACTTTGAACTTCAATGCAGTGGGCTGGCCCATAGTGGAATGGACGATGGCGGACTGTCGTCTCTAAGAACAGAAGACGAATGTGGGCTTCGTCAAATGAAGGTTTCAAAATGAACCAGTCATGGAGTGTCCTAGTATGCGTCCCATTGAAATGTCCTATTTGTTTGTGTACAGGGCTGTTTGGTTTAATTTATCAGAAAATTAATTTTTTAATTTTATATTTAAAATATATATTTTATAAATATTTAAAAATTTTATTTAAAAAATTTAAAAATATAAAAAAATTCTAAATATTTTGAAAAGAAGAAAATGATATATCACCGAGAACTACTAAAAACTATCATCCTCAGATATACTATACAAATATTTAGAATGATTTATAAAATAGAATTTTTTTAAAAATAAAAATATTTTAATTTTTTTAAAAATGAATTATTTTTTATGTAAAAAAAATAAATTATATATACATTTGTAACATATAAATTTTTCTGTATTTTAAAATTTTCAAAAATATGTTATTAAATATTTTAAAATTTTTATAAAAAATATGAGATATTTTTAGAATAAAAAATATTTCAAATACTTAGTCAAATGTCACCTATATCTAGGAGTACTGCATGCAACATTTGCTGATTACAATCAGCAACGAGAGCCAAGATTACTTACAAAGTACTGCATTGGTAGTACAACACATTTAATAATATAGAGAAGTTTTAGAAGTGATTATCAAATATTTTTTTAAATAAAATATATTCTATAAATTCTTCAAAAGAATTTGTTTATTTTTTTTAATTTCAAGATCCTATATAACTTTTGATAATTTGTAAGTTTAAATTTATACAATATTATAAAATTTAATCAAAATTTATACATGTGCTCCAAAAATTTTAAACATATTTGAAACTGTAATGAATAATGTCAGCAGAGAAGCTTCACTTCAAAGCCTAACATGATGATCAATCGGCAGACTGCTGCAGTGCTCAGACATGAATACATGTCATTCAATTGAAGCTGACAGACTGCAAAAAGACATTCAAACTCAGCAGTAACTTCGATTGCAGGTCATGATCAGTTTGTGGAAAAAAAACCAAGAATTACATATGATTAAATTCATGTTGTTCTCAAGTAGTCAAATTAAAATGTTCTGCGTGCATCTGAGTGAGGAGTTCCCAAAAACATCAATGCACACACAGTATGAAATATTCTCTCCACGTCAAAACAAGACATCAAGAAGACGATAAGTTCTACTTAGAACATATTTCAATTATTATAAATTTTAATTATTTTTTTAAATTTTATTTTTATTAGATTTATTTTTTTCTAAAGCAAAGCTCACTGTCATATACTTCAAATACTTGCATAAAAGTTTATCCAAGTACTTCATCAATAATACCACTACCCCTGATTTCTCATGTACATGTACAAACAAGAGTAGCAGCTACATTAATCACCGTCCGGCTACTCCAAGACAGATAATTTCTCATCCGATAATCAGTTCCGATGCAACGTTAGTAGCTATAAAATTTGCCATTTACATAAAAGTATGCATCAGAAAATCTTCATGGCTGGTTGTTGTTGTTGGGGATGAATGAAGGAACAATGTCTTGCAGAAGACCGTAATCAGGAGAAACATTATGAAGCTGGAGGGAAGGTGTTGCTAGGGCTTGGAAGAACATGTTACTAGGATTCCCATCCATCTGATGATGATGATGGCTAGCAATTGTAACTCCACCACCGCTGCTTGACGGAAGCCCGAAGAAATCGTGGCGGAAGCTTGATGCAGCAGCTAATGCCGAGTGATGAGATGCGAGTGCGTGAGTACTGCCTCTGAGAATTGAAGGGCTGTGGTGAGTATGCTGTCCTTCGTATGTCGTTATCACGACGGTTGGGTCTTGGTAAGATCTTTCTACTCTCTTCTTCACCGCGCACTTCTGTGTTGTGCATCTGTAGTAGCTCCTGCAGTCCAAATTAAGCATATGTTGATGTTCATGTAAACCTAAAAGTCATATAAACTTTCCCCAAAAAATGCAAAAAACTCTATCATGTCAGAATCCGTATATATATATATATATATAGAGCAAATTGAAATATCATGAATTTTCATTTACGTACTTCGTTATAGGATCTCTGTTTTGTTGTAAGCATATGTTATCTTGAAAAAATCTGTTCACCAGTACTTGCAGAAAGCAGGTATGTATATATATGTGTCAATGATATATGCTTTCTATCTCTCTAGCACTGTTTAGAAACAAACTCTATACCAATAAAAAACTTTGGCAACAAAACTTATAATTAAATTAACAAAACTCAACTTTTTTCTTATTTATGAAAACAGTTCGAATAATGTGCACACTGATCAATTTATCTTCATACTTCAACTCAAAGAAATTAACATGCTATATACAAGAAGTGATCATCAATGAGATCTGAGACAAACAAATTCTATTAATGTTGTGAGAGAACAAAATGCAGCGAGTGTTAAGGAGATGATAAGAAAAAGATTGAAATCGCAATGAAGAATACTGAATTCAAATGAAGTTTAGCAGCGCCTTAAATAGATCAAGTACCTTGGATAAGGGCTGTTCTTGACAGCCTTCTGTCCATACTTTCTCCACCTGTACCCATCTTCAAGGTGATCGACTTCGCTCTTCGTCATGAACGCCACTCGGGGCTCTCGCTGCCGCTTCTCTCCCTTCTTCCTTGGTTTGTTCCTGAATTAATGATTAAAATTCATGCACCAATATCTCCAAAATGTTATAGATGAACTGATCAGATAGACTTGGAAACAGTTGGTCTGATATCGATTTCTCATCGAGATCAATATTTACTGAAAGGTCTACTCACAACAATCACATCCATTGCCTGACTATATATATACACATTGAATTCTTTTTTGATGATAAATAGCTTGAAGAAAACGATCGAACGAAGTGATTGATTGAATCCCATCAAGAAAGATGAAGCTATAAGCTACAAGCTAGCTATAAACTAAGCTAACTTTTCTGCTAATGGTTGAAGAGGCCCCTAAATAGACACTTGCCCTTTAGATTCTTATTTAATACCACTGCAAGCAAATACCAAACACTTCTTCAGATAGATGAAAATTATATAGACAAGAGAAAGAAAGGTTGAGAAAGAAAACCAAGAACTAGAAGAAAGGTTCAATGAGGACTTGGACAAAACCCTAAAAGTCCTAAAAGGGGAAAGATATGAAAGATATGAATAAGTATCAGTGGTTTTCGAAGACTTCAACTCATAAACTAATAAAACATGAAAATCTGTACTGGAAAAAACATATTTTCAGGAAGCAACGATTCCAAAACCCTCCAAAGATTTCACACTTATTTCGATCTACTCTATCATCATATCTTCTAGATCAGGTGATTATAATTACTTTCTTACATTTTCTTTCCTTTTTGATCAGGCGATCCATCTTCTCGATCTTGATCTTCTTTTTCCTTCTGTTGCTGCGGCTGTTGCTGATCTCCTTGTGGATCTTTGTTATTATTGCACCGTTCTGATTCTTCTTCACCTGCAGCTTCAGTCGAAGAAGACGACACCGAAGATATCGTTGTTACGGGAGTAGTACCTCCTCCGCCGCCACTAGCACCACCACCACCATTATTTCCTCCTCCTTCATGATTCAACACTTGATCAACTTTGCTGTAAACATTTGAAGATAAATTACTCTGCATAACTAATTGATCACTCATCATGACCCTTTGATCTTCATCCTTGTTTGTTGCAAACAAATCCGGCGAATACGAGTAAGAGGAGTAATCAAAAGCTTTTGCCAAGCTTCCGTAATCGCTGGTCGAACCATGAAAGAAATCACTGTAACTTCCATCAAGTAATTGTTGCTGCTGCTGGTGGTGGTACTCCTGATGACCTTGCAGTACAGTGGCAGTTGTAAGAGTACCGCTCGGCCTCGGCGCGAAAAGCGATAACAGATCTTCGTTGCCATAGTGGAAAAACCAATTAGTTCGATCGCTGCCGAACAGCTGCTGATCTTGGCTGCGGAAGAACTCCTTGTTCTCTCCTGACATGAATGCAATACAAAAGTTGAGTCGCTATGTAAAAGATATTGGAGTCGAAGAGGCGGAGGGAAGAAAATATGGTGTGTTGAATGAGAAGAACAACTACTACTTGCTTTTTGTTTTGGTGCAAAATGTGAAGCAACTTCGTTTAGTATTAATAAATTGAATCAATATCTTTCATTATTTTTTGTTTTTATTTTGTGTGAAATGGGGAACAGTCAACAAGGTCAGAGTGAGGAAGAGAATAAAAATGAAAGTAAAAGCACAGGTGAGTCAGCGGCCACGCAGACCCACCTTGTAGTCACCGGTCACATTGAGGCGCTACATTACATCAGTCGGGCCAGAACAAGTCAAGCTTTTTCGCTAAAGATCTACGGACACGTGTCCGTACGTAGGTACCGGCTTTTTGACTGGCTCTGTAGCACGTGGGAAGCCGCAAGTTTTGTGACGTCACTTACAGCGTCATTACCCCGTCTCGAGATCGTGTTACTGTTGATCAACCGTTGGATTGGAGTGGACGGTGGATGTTGTTCAAGTGTAGAGGGATTTGGTGTGAACGGTGATGGAGGAAGGGTGGCGGTGGTGTTCTGGTGCGAGCCGACAACAAGGTTTCTTTTATATTTACAAATTTTTAAAAAACATTTTAAAATAAAACTAAATAGTATACATTTCTATATATAATTTTATTATTTTGTAAAATAAATAAAATAAATTTATTTGTAAAATATATTTAAATTTTAGAACATTTTTATAAAATCTCAGATTCTCTCATCTAAATAAAAAATAAAAACAAAAATTTAAAATAGACTAATTAATTAATTTCAACATAACATAGAATCAGTATAAAGTTATTATTTTTTAATTAATGCATGTAGTTGTTTTTGCTGTCAATCACTTTACAACTCACTTAAATGTGATCAACTTTAATTCAATTAACAATGGTAATCCATACACTTGATTCAAACTTGGTCAATGTTTTTATGGAACAAGCGTACATTGAATTGTTTCAAATTGGAAGATTTGTAAGTACCATTCAAAGGTTATAATCGCCTATAACCATTTAGGTTAGGCTCTTTAATGTCGGTCTGAAATATTAAAATACAGTCCTACATTATCAAATATTCAAAAAACAAAGAAATTGAATAATGTTATGAGATATTAAATTGTAAATCATGTATGAACAGAGCTAAGTAAATTTTAAATTAAAATTACTTTTTTGTTTTGAGATTTAGACATAGTAATTTGGTTTGAAGAATTCTCCAACTACAAGTCCAAATTTAAACTTACTTTGTTAATTTTCATGGTATCCAAAAAAGGTTATGTTTGTTGGATTCCATGTGATAAACTTTGGACCTTGAGTCAAGTCAATAGTTTTTCCATGGAATTTTTGCGAGCAATTTGAGTCTATTATATCTAGAATCTAAGACCACACACCTACAATTAATGGAATTAAAGGTCATTCCTTTGATTATTAAAACTTTCAAAGTCATTGTTAAAATTAAATAGATCTAAATTTAGTTACCATGTCAAGATTCACAAAGAAAAAAATTAATAATGATATTCAAATTTTCTTAAATTCTAGTATTGCTGTAGTGTAGAGTGCTAATTGTGCCAGATTCTAGGAACATTTATTGGAGATAAAAGTATGGTGCACATAATGCAATCCAGATATGAAACCAATTGATTAACTAGACAATTTTAATTTTATTCCAATGAAGAACATTAATCCATGTTAAAGCAAGAAGAATAAATAGAATATACAAAATTTTATGTTTATAGGAATATATATTTATGACTCATAAGGTTTTCTTACTTATTTGATATAAAATGTTAAATTTAAAAAGAAAAATGTAGAAAACATATATGAATTGTTTCGTACAAACATCAAATAATTCTGAGACATGCATTTTCCAATTTATTCAATTCCTTTTCAGATTTTTATAATTCAACTATAGTGCTTTAAAAAATCTTTAAAATTTTAAAATGTATATATTATAGAATCATGTATAACTTTTTTAAATTCCGAATACATGAGAGACTTGTTTTGTGAGATTCTCCAATATTTAATTTTCTTCAAAAGCCTTTTTAAGGTGTTTTTGCAGAAGTACTTCTCTACAGTACTAAAAAAAAACCTTCACAGCGCTATAATTTTTTATTTAAATTTAGAAGACATTATACATTATAGAATAATGTTTATGAGAAAACTAATACAAAATAAGTAATCATAAGATTTACGACGTAAAATTTTTTTATATTTTTAAGTTTAAAATGGCTATCATAAAATATTATTAAAAAATTATTAAAAAATATAAAATTAATAAATTAATAAATATTTTTTGTGGAAAGCTTCTCTAACGCATGCACCATATATTCAGCATTTATATTAAATATGTAAAATTTTATTAAAAGGAGATTTTAACTACTGATATTGTTATCAACAGTGAGAATTAAAGGAGGAAAGAAGGGAATACGTACGTCAAGAGTTAGGAAAGTTGTCATTGTCCGGAAATATATTGTTAGGTTTTAGTCATGCGATTGAAGTGTTAACTTCATCACAAGTTCAAATTGTTTATATAAATACATAATAAGAACAGAAAGGTACATAAAACAGACTGTGACTGCACGTTTGAAGCATTCCGTGCTTAACAATTGATAGATATATATCTCCTACGCAAATGTCAACTACTAGTTCCAAAACTATGTTCCTAATAAAATCAAGATGAAAACAAAATCAATAACTGATACCTCCATACAAATTTGTAATTAATTATTCAATGTCTTGCATTGTCTACCTTGCATCTCTTCTCTCCTTGGCCTCACTGCTTGGTTTGACTTCCATGTGATTTAACAGCCTTACATATTGTTTAAGATTTAACATCTTATATTTCCTCGCTAGCTCCTAGAAGAATCATGTCACGAATTGATGAATGTTCTCTAAAATAATGCATGCCTTCTTTCTCTTTCCATGTGATGCGTTCTTTATACAACTTATTAAACAGATAGCTATATGATAGATATATAGTGATCCAAAATACATATTATGAACGGAAGAAGTCCAACAGTCTCGATGTACGTATCTATCACCGATCGAACTAATCTTTCAAAAAGTAAAAGGCAAGTATTCTATATATATATATATATATATATATATGTTTGTTGACCATAATAGGTCAAGATTATGGAACTGGTCTTTCTTTTTTCTTCTATCGCACGTATAATTAAATAAATACTTTGGCATCTATGCATGCATCATAATGCATGTGTGTGTGCATGCACATGATTGGAAAATTTAGACTACATAAAGTTATTTTCATTGGTGTATGTATATGATATGTACTTAACATGGATGGATGCATATGCATGGCTAAAAGAAAGAGACAGCATGAAATTGTTGACTATCATATATATATGGCTTGCTTGCTTGTTGCTTTAGCCTATGAATGACTGATGGAACTATAAACAAGCAGGGAGGGAAAGGGTTGGCTTGAATGTTTTGGTTCCTAGTGAAGTAATTAGTCCTTGCCTTAGTAATAACGTAGGCATCAGGCAGGCAGGAAGTTAGTTGTTAGGTTTCTGATTACTGCCTGTAGACCAAGTAGCTAAAATACAAGTTCTTTTTATTGCATTTGAGACAGAAAATTTGTCTAACATTCTGCAGATAGCTAGGATCTGGTTACCTGGATAATCTACATATATACCTAAGAAATTATATATATAGTACCCGGTCCTTTCGAGTTTGGAATATGTCTAAACAAAAAGGCAATAGTAGTCAAATAATTATGATACGCTTACCAACTTCGTTGACTAGAATTCCCAATTATTTAGATCACACACATTCTATCATGATCTTTTGTTAGGGTTAGGGTTAGGCTACCCTACAATATCATGAGTTAGGAAACTGTACCACAATTAGTTTATAACCAGCCTATCTAGCTATAGCTTGAATGTCAAAATGTCATCATCATTATATATTATAATCAACAAGCTTAATTATTCATAAATCAAGAATAAGATCCATATACCTCACTAGCTACTCTCCGTGATGATCTCAATACCTTCCAAGTTTAAGACAACAAATATATAAACTATGCACAGTATCCTATTCCTATGTTAAGTTTATTATATAGCCAATTAGTCAAGCAATATTATAGATATAAGTAACTTAATTTTCTTTCTCATTAGTCCCACCACTGATGGAAGTTGTTCTCTGCAAGCAACTGATGTCAGTTTTCTACTGCCTCGTATAAAATAGACCCCTATCTTTTATAATTATGTATGTTATTAAATTGAGAAAGTTGACTGGATCTCATGTTTCAGATCTAACCAAAGTCAAGTTCTGTTAGGAACCCTAAGCATACAATCATATGGTCCATGAAACAAACCTTTAAATATTGCAATTAAATAGACTTTAATTGAAACCTAGGCAACTTTTATATATTTTTGTTAAATGTATGAGTTGGTTTCTATCTTAAAGCAAAAAATGTTAGCTAGAAGAAGATAGAGCTAGTAAGTTAACCAAATATATAATTTGGCCCAAATCATAGAAGAACACAAAGATAGAAAATGGCTTGACTTGGTCAAGGTCTTCAATTTTTGATGGTCATTAGTCTCTATCATATTTTCTTTCTACAAAAGTATGTTCATGACTAAAGGAATACCAAAATAGTCATTGCTTACATATACGAATATTTTGCGAATTGAGAACCATATGGCATTGAAACAGTAGATTAATAACTTTCAAATTTTGAAAATTAATCAGAAATTAATTTAATAATATGATTTGAAAATAGATGCACGAAAAGATCAATTGAATCGCTTTCAGTATCTAAAGATATTAGGACATGATAATAACCCAATTGAACCTTTGGGAACTAATGTAATTCTAACATTGAAGAAATCAACAATAAGAAATGTCTAATATTTGAAACAATATTGTTAAAAGTAATGCATAATTTTGATTGCCAATTAAGGACAGCTAGACCCATACTAGTAAGGTCATGGTCAAGGAAGAGAGTGACTCGTAATTAATGTCTTTAACCCACATTTTGAAGTCTCTAATTTATAAAAGTCTAGATATATTATTCAACTTCAAATCAAACAATGGCCTAACCAATTGGCAAGAGTTAACTTTGAACTAGATAATTCTATTCCCATACTTCATTGCATAGCCTTATGAAATATAGAATTTACTATCTTTTAATAAGTATTGAGGGTAGTTGTAGTATTATTGTTTTTTGCTAGACACGAACAAGAAGCATGTCAAAGGGATATAATAATTGTCACGCTAATTAACATATATATACATATTATGTATGTTTGTGTGGCTCAGCAATAGAAAATTGTAATTTTATATATGTGGAGCAGTTGGGTAATGCTTCCCAATAAGTTGCCTTTTGACTTATGTTCACAAAAACATTGTTGTTTATATGTTTTCATTGATATCAACAAAGTCATAGGTGATTTCACACTTCAATCAATATAGAGTAATGAATATATGTTTGGTACACAATAGTGTTCAATGATTAGAAATGGAGGTTATATTTAAGCATATTCCCCACATTTTAAACTATTAAGGGTACAACCTAACAACATGCTATGCAAAGGCAAATGTTGCATGCATATGTATGACTCATTTCAAAAAATTTCTTTCAGTATAGTTTGCTTGATACTTGAAAATATATGCACAACAGTGGCATGTGTTTTCCTTGAGAAAGCAAAACTGTCCTTTATATTGTATAACAATGCATGTAAGAAGCTACATATTGCACATATGTGTGTGCGTTGGCAAGCACAAGTTACATGCATTGGTTCTCCGTCTAATTTTAGACATGTTTATTTGCTTAGAAGTGAGTTTCTTAAAAAAAAATTGTAAAAGCAAATATAAAAAATCATCCAAAAAAGATAAATTTTGAAATCAATTGGACTGAAGTAAATAACATTTTTTATCTCCCAAATTTACCATCTAGCTCTCTTTTATCAAGTTTCAATAATAAATTTCAAAAGCAAAGCAAAGAATTGAGCAAGTAGAATATGTATACCATGCCATGCTTTGGGTTTGTTTCAAAATGAAACTTCACTTTTTTTCTTTAAATTTTAAATTCAGACATTTTATGTGTTTCAATTGTCACTCCAAAATTTACTTTTATTTTCACAAAAAATTCTATTTTATCAAAATTTAACTTTAAATTTAATTTTATTTGTTTCACATGTAACTCCAAACTTTGCTTACACCAAGTTTTATTTTTCACTGAATTTTATTTTTATGAAATTCAATTTACCGAAACTCAATTAGCATGCATTTGAAACACGCTTTTTATCGATTCCCATGTTTTGATGATCACTCAATATTGGTAAGTACAGTTAGAACAGGAACAAGATTAGAAGAAGGTGTAGTCATTTCATTTCATTTCATTGGTGAATTATTTATGGTCCCTCAAAAAAAAGAAATCCTAAATCCTGAAAAAAGGAGATAGGAAAGTTAGCATTACCACGTTGGATCAATCATTCATGTCCTGGGAAAGGAGAAGGAAAATAGTTTGCTATCAATTGAGACTATGGCGTAAGAGCTTGAACAGGTCTTCTTAGACTAAGCCGCAATTTCTATCTAGTGCCTGCTTACCTCATTTCCGTAATGGTCATGTGTGTAATATCAATAATATTTTGAAGCCTATGAGTTATCTAGTCAATATCTAGGTCAATAATGTTTTCTGAACAATATGAGTTCAATGTCAAGAGACGTTTATTAGTATTTCTCATGTATTTATACAAACTGCTAAGAAAAGCTATGAGCATGTTTAAGTACACGAAAGTGAGTTCTGCAGAAGTGAATTTTATAGAAGTAAATTTATTTAAAATATGGGTTGAAAATGAGTTTGAATTTTATGATTTGTTCCATCTAGAAGTGAATTAAAAGTGGCAAGTGGAGTTGTAAAAATTAAAGCGATGAATTTCTGGTTAGTAAAATAAAAAGTAGATTTCTTAGTTTGATAAATAACTGAAATATATAACTTCAACTTTGACAAGAAAAGATAAAGTTTCGAAATTTTAAAACACGTCCTAAAATGAACCGGTAGTCATGGAGATTTGATTTTATTCATGAGAGTGAGCCCAATGGGCTAAGGCCTAAATGTATTTAATGCTTACGGTCTGTTGCACGGTGCATCAGACGGGATGGTCACAAGGAAAACCCGAGACAGTTTCTTGGCCCAAATCCAGTGTAGCACAAAGGTTTTGGAAAAGCTCTAGCAAACACAACAAACAAGTTTCACCGGTTTTGGAAACCTAGGGTTTGTAACGTTTGTTTAATAATAAGGTAGTGGCTTAAAGTAAAATATTTGAATTTATAAAACACAATTTACTAAAAAAGCAAATTTGTGAGAATAAATTTATCATAATCACTTTCGGAATCACTTACTTAGAAAAAATCTCTAGTGCAGTAAGCTCGACTACAATAGTCTAATCTTTTCTTTGAGACAACTAAACTGAAGCCTGTTCTGATTTGAAATTTTGAATACGAAGATTGGTCTCCCTTCACCCAACTCAAATACATTACATATTATTATTACTATTATTATTTAATAATGTAGAGAACAAGAAATATTCTTATATATGGCTGACAGTAATAATTAGATGTGAAGAGCATATTTTGCGGCATTTATTGCTGCGTATCAAAATTTTATTTCAATTTTTTATTTTGATAAATCTTCTATAGCATTTTATAAAATATTTTAAAAAATTGACAAGTACTGATAAATTATATGTAATAATATATATATATATATATATATATATATATATATATATATATATATAATTAAAAAAAAACTCAATTTATGTTTTTAAAAGCTCCAAAACAAAGTGTTTTAAAATCTTTTCATTCTTTTAAGTACTTCAGACGTTCCACAATATAGATTAGAAATGACTGAAAATATCTACAATCATATTGATATTCACAATATTATGAGGGATATAATTCGAATACAAATTCGTATTGTCTACTCATATTCGATATTGAGTTACACACTTGCCTTGAAGTAAAAACTAATCATAGTAGCATGGTAAGTTAACTAAATAAGTAGTAACAGATAATTATCACGTACCTAGATTGCAATTAATGTGTTTTAAAGCAATCTTCATTAATTAACTTTCCCTTAATCAAGATTACAAAAGAAAATATCACTTTTGCAATCCTGATTTTTTATCAAGGATGATTAACTACCACTTATTTGCTAGATAACAGGCCCATTCATCTTGTACTATTATTTTAAAGCTCTGAGAGCCTTTCTCATTAATCAAGGGCTAAATTATATTTGTGGCTCCTAACTTTTTAGTTAGTTTTAAATAGGGGATGCTGGGCAGTTTCTTTGGCTTTGCTTTTCATTTCAAAATTTTTTTGTAATTTCTAATAAATATTTTTATAATATTTTAAAAAATTTTAAAATATAAATAAAGTAAATATCATAAAATTTTTACATATATAATTTTTAATATTTTTTCAATAAAAAACTAAATTTATCTTCTAAAAATTTCAAAATAAATTTTATTTTAAAACAGTCCTATAGTTTAAATACTCCTAAATGTATGCTTAATTTTGGTATTTGAAAAGTTTCATTTGACCCATGTGTTAAAGTTTCCGTAAACTCCGTTGATCAAAATCTTTTTCATATTATTGTTTAGACTATACTTGAAGCTATAGGTAAAAATATGGCCAGACCAAAAGAGCCGGCATGCGGCCTGGTCAATCGATTCGGAGCTTGGTTCATTCGGCCAAATAAATAGTGATTGGACTGGGCTGAATATCCGGCCTGATTTTATAAACGGACCAATAATATCGGCATGTCCGTTCGATTATTTTATTGTTGATTGATCATCACTGACACGTTGACATGATCAATATTGATTGTTAACCAGATCAAATTTTATTTAAAATATTTTTTAAATAATAAAAAATTATTTTTAAAATAATAAAAATATTTAATAATAAAAGATATTTATATTTATCTTTATCTCAATAATAGTTTTTAAAAAATATTATTATTATTATTATTATTTATTTATTTTATAAAATAAATAAATAATTCGGATAAACGAATCTGATCGGATTATGGAAAATAAAATCGGATCGGACCATCCCGATTGGTCTATTCATTTGGTTCAGATGAACCGGACCATGCTGGTTCATCCATATTTGCACATCTACTTGAAGCAACGAACAAGTTAAGCAGAATATGCGGTTGGTCCCAAACTACCAACCTCGTGAGGCTAATCTAAGGGGTTGTTGAGCAACACGTTCCACAAAAATAGTGTTGAATCTCCTGCAACATCAACTCAAGAGGGGAGGGATGAATTAAGTTGATAAATAAAATTTTTTGTAAATATAATAATCCTACAGACAGCATGTATTCAACCGGTTGTCAGTAGTCTTGTATCCTGCAAATAGAGAATGTCAATGTATATAATTATTATGGTTATCTAGATAAAGAAGGAAGTACTCAAAGTATTTACGTAGTTCGGCAAATCTCTTTATTTACATCCACGGATACTCTATTACAAGAGCCAAAGCTTCACTAAATTTTTAACAAGCTACACACACACACCAAGAGCAAAACGCTTTACCAAGCACACTTATTCTTAAGAGTTTTTCACCAAGACAACCCTTTCCAGCCTACTGGATACTCTAATCTCATTTGCTAATATGCTAGCCCTGTTACAAAATTTAAAAGCCTTCAACAAGCTCTAATCGAACTTCTCTACCAAGTGTACCGAGCACTCTATCACACGGTTACAAGAAAATTTAAAAGTCAAGGTTAACCGCCGGATCAATCTCAAAGTAAATAAATAAACTTAAGGTTTTCTGTTGAGATAATCAAACTTGTTGCAGCTGAAGACGATGCTCTGTAAGTGATTGGTAGCAAGATGAGTTTTTTAGTTGAGAAATTGAATCGATGTAGTCCAAGTTTGTTTTTGAATTTTTGCCCGCTATCTCCTCTGTCTCTCCGTTCTTCGACTTCTCTTCTTATAGGATTTCTGTTCTTGCGGGTAGGTGGTTCTTCACGTTAGAAAAATATTTTTGTTGGTATGCAGTAGCAGATTTTCAAGATAAAGATGAAGATTGTGTTCAGTGGTCAATCAGTTGCTTCAAGATATTTTTTGGCTAAGCTGATGCAAGTCTTTCATCGGCATTAAATGCACCGAAAAAAGTAATTTAAAAACTCCCGCCTGCAGTTTTGAATTATTTCAGCTGAGTTATATTTTTCGAATTTTTCTAACGAGTTGGCTTCTCTTAGTTTGCTGTTTTTTGCTAAGTTGACTGTTTCAAGTGAGGTGGACTCCAATAGCGTGACTCTGCTTCGTTGCTTCTTGCTGTGTTCAGTGGGTCTTTATGGCCATCTAGTAATCTCTATATTTGAACTTATTCTTCAATGATATGGTGCTAATATGGTGTGTTCATATCTTATTCTTCAATGTACTAATATGGTGCTTGGTGTGACACCGATTTCTATATCGTATGTATTATGTTGAGTTGAAGGAGTTAAAAACGTAGCTGAATGACTTATTAGAGAAGGATTTTATCTGTTCGAGTATGTGTCCCTATGATGCAGATGCCCTTTTTGTACGTAAGAAGGATGGATTCTTTCAGTTGTGCGTCGATTGTTGACAATTAAATAAGTTAAGTATGTGCAACTGATACTTTCTTCCCCAAATTGAAGATTTGTTTGATAAGGTTGAAGGTGCGTGTTATTTATGAAAAATAGACCTTTTAGTGGGATATTATCAAGTGAAGATAAAGGAAGAAAATGTACCAAAGATTGTTTTTCGAACCAGATATGAGTATTATGAATTTTTTGTGATGCCCTTTGGTTGACTAGTTGCCCTTAACAGTCTTCATGAATCTTATAAACAGTATTTAGATATTATCTGGATCGATTTGTGATTGTCTTCATCATGATTTGTTGGTTTACTTTAACAGTAAGCAAGAACATTCGGAGCTTCTTCAGATAGTGCTTCAGACATTGAAAGAAAAAAAATTGTATTCCAAATTGTCCAAATTCGAATTTCGGTTGGATAGTGTGATATTTTTGGATCATGTTTCCACAGACTTTAGATTACGGTAGAACCAAGCAAAATACAAGTTGTACAAAAGTGGGCCAGGGCGAAAAATGTTAAAGAGGTTTGCAATTTTTTTGGCCTAGTAGGATTTATAGGATGTTCGTACAAAATTTCTCTAAGATAGCGGCACCTTTAACTATTCTTACTAGTAAAGTAGTGAAGTTCGATTGGAGTGAAGCATGATATATTGTGATGCATGTTTGATATAAAACATAATATTATGCATGTATTTGAATTATCGGATTGATAGTATTATACTTAAGCAGGATATTTCTAAAAGATAATTGCGGATGAATTCATGATATTATTATTATGTTATTGCAATGGATGACACATGATATATAGATAACAAATTAAGTGTTAAACAAGTTTGACAAGCATATGGATATAATTTATATATACGTACGATATATGAACATATTTTATTATATTTGGATACTCGCGCTGTATGAAGACAAACGAGAAGCTTAGAGGTTGAGATTAGGACTCTAGTGGATATGGGGCAGGTACTAACCTATGGTTATAGTATTAAATGCGCGTGGATGTTGCCATGATCCATTTAGACCAATCAATTGGGTGGTGGTAGCATAGGTGGGGCACAAAGCGAGCCTGGACACTGAGTGCTGGCTGAGTTATTTTAGCGTCGTACTTCAATTATTGAATGATTCTGTTTCAAATGAATATACCATTTATATCTATTTATCTAATGCTTAATTATTTATTACTTTATTTAATTATCTATTCACTTGTGCTTTTATATCATTTATGAGATTCTTACTTCAATTATTTAATTTATTCATAGAATTTCTTATTTATTATAACTTATTTTTTGTTATTATTTTCCTACTAAGTTTCAAGGTATATGTTTTCTTTAAAAGTTTTTATCCTACCAAATTGATTTTAAAATTATATTGAAAACAATTATATTATATAATTATTCACTTTGCATGTTGCATTGCATGTGATCGTATTTGTCTTTTTAAGGACTGAATTGGTATGTAACGATTCAGGATGGGGTAGATCTCAAGATAAGAGTTAAACCTTACGTAATGCATTATGAACCTTAATTGGTGCATACTATTATTTTCACCTCACTGAGACTGAGTTAATATTTTTTTTTGTTTTGTTTTAGCCTCCTCCAGATAGCTTGAAAGCAGTAAAGCGAGAAACATACTAATCATCATTGACGAGCCCTACGCATTGAGGGTATTTCATTGTTTGCAACATTTTCACTTTTGCATATGGGTGACTTTGTGATCTAAAGAGACATGTACTACTCTAGTGTTTACTAATATATGTTGTATATCTTTTAGGTGTGTATATATGTTGTAATAGAGTGAGTTGGCTACCGGTAGGTAGTACTAGCTGTGTGATTTATTTTGGTAATCATATTGTGCTTCTATTCTGGTATGAATATATTGTGTTTTATATGTTGAAGTTTTATGTCTACACCCTTGACTTTTAGAAGTGGTGCTATCGAAATTTTGAAATTTTGAAATTTTAGTACTTGATATATTTGAGTCTATTTAGATAGTTTTGTGCCATGTCCTTGGTAAGAGTGTGACAGAAAGAAATTATTTTAACATTGTTTTAGAGCTTCTTCTTTTTATTAAAAGCAATGACAAAAGTAGATTCCTGCATTGAAATCTTATAACAACAAAAGATTCTCACAATTTCATATAGGTTACGTACTAGTTTGGATTTCAATTGTCTTTAACGGTCGAATAATTCTTTATTGCACATTTTGTCCACCGCTTTTTAAAATTATATATATTGTCAATATAAGGGCGTTAATATTAGAATGTGATTTTAATTGATAAAAAATAAATTTTGTGAAATTAAATTCGGTGAAACTGTATCGATAAGAATCGAATTGGAGTGAGTTCCGTGAGTTTGAAATAAACTGAAACATAAAATAAAAATAGTCCGCATAGCTAAAATACACGCTAAGAGCATGTATTAGGTCTCTCAGGACTCAATTATTTTACACTCACTTGTAAATACACTAAATATAAAAACTCTCTTCCAGACTCATTATCAACTACTTTAATATAAAATATTACTTATTTTCAATCCACTTCTAAAAACTTATATTTTAATAATTTATCTTTTTGAAATTTATTTTAGTGTAATCAAATAAATTAAAGCTTATTTTAGATTAACTTTTTTTCATTTTGAGAACGATTAACTCAGAAATTATACTAACCATAAGTTAAACTAAGCTAGACATTGCTCTCTTTATGTGAAATCTTCGCCTGCAATCAATTATTTCTTTACATGAAAAAATCATATAATCAACCGTATTTAAAGTGTGTTACCATACAACTACTGTGATTATGTTCTGATATAAATAACTTTGATATGGCGATATAGAGTTAGATTTATTAATTTAAAAGATTAAAATTTAAATTCTGTAAATCAATTATTTATGAATATATCAATTTTAAAGAATATTGAGGCCGACAAAATATATAGCAAATTTTAAATTTTAAATTCTATACCGGCTCAACAAATTTGGTTAGATCTATACGAGTCCAAAATACTCTAACCGTTTCGACGACCATTGAGTTTATTGAACCACAAGTTTAGACTGGCTAGAATTTCTTATCGCAGAGTTGACACTCTCCCTCTCTGAATATTATGCTCTAGAAAATCAATCAATCATTTTCGTGTTCTACTTTTTCGTATAGTTTGAAAGTTATTGAAGTAAAATTTTTTATTAATAAAATAAATTTAATTTTTTTCATTTTAAATATAATAAAATTGATATGTATAAAAATTTTATAATATATAATGTATTTATATGATCTAAATTAAAATTTATTTTAAATTTTTTAAAAATAAATTGATTTTTTTAAATTTAAAATATAGTTAATATATATATATATATAATTTAAGTATATAATCTAAATCTAAAAAGGAAAAAAATTTCTTCGTAACCCACTCTAAAATAACACCTTTGTGGCCAAGGAAACCTAACAAAACTATGCTCTCGGTTAAATGACATGATCGTTTGTTTGGTTTTAATTTTGTAACTATCCCAAAATTAATTTTATTTTGTTAAAAAATGAAATTTTCATATTTTTTATATTTATTACGATATCAATTTGTTTGATAAGTTTACATACTAATAATCTATATTTTAAAACTCATATTGAATAATTTCTGTTTCAAGTAAACACACATTTTTTGTATCTACTAGTCAATTTTGATCAGCTTGTAATTTGACTATGTTCCAACTAGCATTAACCTAATTCAAACCTTAACACTCTAGTAACTATAGGTTTAAAACTCGACCCGGACCGGCCGGATCGGACAAAAAATCGGCGACTCGGCACCGATTTTGGACCGAATTAATATAAAATCAGGTCGTACAAGCGACCCGGTAATACCCGGATTGATCCGGTTGAGTCTCGGGTCAACTCGGTGATCCGGTTGGATAGATCGACCCAGTTTTAATATTTTTAAAAAAAATTATATGTTTATATAAAATAGAAAAGAATCTTCATTAGCACTCTAAAATGTGCACTTTATTGGATATTTTTCTGTTATTAGTTTGTTTTCTTATCTTATATATTTTATTAGAAAATAATAAATAAATAAAATATAGTGTAGATAGTATAAGAAATTATAGTATAGATAATTTATTTTTTATAATGCATAAAGTATAAAAATTTTATTATATGTTAAGAATTTTAGCTATTGTCTTAAATACTGTAGCTGAAAAATAAAAAAATAATTTTAAAAATTTATTCAATATTTTTTTATATATAATTGTTTTTTTAATTTTTGAATAATTACTACAGAAAATACTATATAATATGTATAATTATATTTATATATTAATATTTATTTAATAAATTTAATTTGACTTAGTAGGTCGATCTGATGATCCGTTCGGTTAACCGGTGATCCGGTAACTTTTTCGGATCGTATATCGGATTGGGTTTTAAAACTATGTTAGTAACCCGGGTTTCCACAAATCATTAACAGTTGTCTAAATGAAAAAAAACCCTAAAACCAAAATGTTAATAATTTTTCTATTACATGATATAGAAATATAAAAAAATCTTCTGCTTTTTGCTGCCGGCACTTCTCCCTTCAAGAAGCCAGAAGCTGCTAACTTTTTCTCTCTTGTTGTTCTTTTCCTTTTTCTCGAGAAAAAAAGCTCCCCTGATCCGTTTCATTACCCGGATTCCTTTGCCATGTTTTCTTTCTTTTTCACTACTATGGAAAAACTTATTCTTTAGTGTATGACTAAACTACCCTTGAAATCTCACTGTCTCTGGGCCAGCCATCTCCTAGACTCGAACGAAATCCGCGTAGTTGAAAATTGAAAATTATTTGTTTCGTCGAAGCTCCCCTCCCACTTCCTCTCTATATATAACAAATAAAAAATCAACACAATTGGCACGACCATCACTGTCCTTCCTTCCCTCTTTCAACCAACCAAACGTCACATAAATTTTCATCTGAAATTTGAACTTCACCATTCATCAGTTTTTTGATTGATTTATTCGTACATAGATGGGTGTAAGAGGAAGCAAACGCAGCAGCGGCGGCGGTAATGGTGGTGGTGCTGGTTGTGGTTGGTTCAAGCGTGGTGTTTTTCGAAGTAGGAAATACGTATTACCATGGTGGAAACCCGGAGCTTGGAGATGGCGCCGGCTAAATCTACGGTTATCGATTTTCGACGAGATCGCTTTCAGGCTGCTGTCGGTTGTTGAGGCCGTTGTTCTTGTTGGCTCGTTAGTTTTCTTCTTCCTTTGCTGCGGTTGCCATCTCTAGTTCATCATCATCAAGAAAAGAGAATACAAAACAAAAAAAAAATTGTTTTTTGTTTCTTTGTTTCCGCTGCAATTAACCCCGGTTGCTTGATGAAGAAACTGGAAAAGATCTTTGTCATCTTGGGTTCTGATACATGTAAAGAACTTTATATGTTTGAGTTGTTTTGTTTTTTCTTAGATCTTCTCTAACCCTTAAAACAACCAGATCATAGCTAACTTGCAAATGAGGGAAACAGTAGTTCAAGAAATGATCAGATCATGTTCAGTTTGTTTCGACACCAGCTCTTGTTTTCTCTGTTTGATTGTCTTGTCCTGTCTCCTGGATAAAAATCTCTTTTTGTTGTTCTTCTTTTTTGTTTCTGTCCCTTCTATTATCGGTTCATCGCTGGGTCCATCTTCCGTATCATTATTGCAGGCAGCGTCTGTTTTCTCTTAAAAAATTTATTTCAAAAAAAAAAAAAAAACCAACACTGCTTTCGCTACTGGATAAAAATCTCATCTTTGATTATGGAAACTTTCTTCTTCATCTGACTTGGAACATGGAGACCGGCTACTACCCATCACCTATAAGCCCAGTTCAAACACGCGTGGGTTGGATTGGAGCCGGAACCATGGGCGCCGCGATGGCCACACGAGTTCTTCAAGCCGGTTACAAGCTTGCAGTCTACACGCGCACTCCTTCCAAAGCAGCTCCTCTCTACAACGCCGGAGCCGCAAACGCCGACTCTCCCGCCGCAATCGGTCGTTCCTCCGCCGTCGTGTTCCTCACCGTCGGTCACCCTTCCGAAGTCTCCGCAGTCGCCTTCACCGTTATCTCTAGCCTCTCTCCCAACTCCGTCCTCGTCGATTGCTCGTCAACCCCACCATCCCTCGCCCGAAAGCTCTATGATTTCGCCCGTTCCCGCAAATGCTTCGCCATCGACGCTCCTGTATCCGGCGGAGAAGCCGGAGCTCGAGATGGATTGCTCGCTATCCTCGCCGGCGGCGATCAAGAAATTGTTACCTGGTTGAAACCCCTCTTTCAAATCCTTGGAAATGTAACGTTCATGGGAGGGCAGGGATCAGGGCAGAGCGCGAAGATCGCGAACCAGATCCTCGTAAGCGCTAACTTGTTAGGGCTCAGTGAAGCTATAGCGTTCGCGAAGGCGGCGGGGTTGAATGAGATCAAGTTTCTTGAAGGTGTGAAAGAAGGCGAAGCATTTACGGCGGTGACGAGATTGTTCGGAGAGAAAGTTGCGAAGAGAGAGTTAGAGCCGGGAGCTTATGCAGAGTACATGGTGAAGGATTTAGGAATGGCTATGGACGGTGGAGATGGAGTAGAGATGGAAACGGACGATGGAGTAGATAAGTGTCCCGCGGCGGCAGTGGTAGTGATGCCTGGCGCGGCGCTGTGTAGGCAGTTGTTTCAAGGGATGGTGGCGAACGGTGATGGGAAGAAATTAGGAATACATGGGTTGATTACTGTGATTGAGAGAATTAGTGGCAAGATTTGATTGGGTTGATCCCTATTTCCTGTTTCTCTGATCCAAATATGTTTTTCTTAAATAAATTAATGTTTGTAGCTTCGTACTCAAATTTGTGGCCTTTGCAAGTTGGGTATTTCTTCAATTAGGAACAAGAGATCAATTCTTTTCCTCAATTGTCTTATTCAGTTATTATATTATATAACTAATACAGTTATTTTTGTAAGTTGAAGTATTTGGAATTTTGGATGAAAAAATTTATCCAACATATTCATAAATTATTATTTTAATTAAGAGAGAGATCGAAACATCCAATTTTTATGCATTTTTAATATATTTTACGGCCGTTTGTGATCGTAATGATCTTCAAATTTAATTTTTATTATTGAATATGAAGAAATATGAATCGAAAGCATAATGATAGAATTTTATCTTATTTGAATTACGAAGCAATTTTTATTCGGTCACTTGATCAAAATGATTCAATATATATATATATATTGTGAAAGATTTGCGCACATCATCCACTGTTCGCGCACATCACGCACACAAGTTTTCAGCCGTCTGATCAAGATCTAACGGTCCAAATCACAGAAGAAATTTCTTGCTTACGGAGTCACTATTAAGGGCACGCTCGTCATTTCTCGTATCTTTAAACATTGACTCCGTAAGATGTTTTCATTTTTCATTGTCTTTCTTCTTTTGTTCGTTCTTTCCACTGCTATCGAGCCGGCTCGCGATCGCCTCTTCGGACCAGAAAAATTGATCTCAGGCCGGCGATTGATTTTTCTCATTCTAGATTTCTTCCTCCCTCCACCATATTATTCAATTTTCTTCTTCCTTTCTTGCAACAGATTGAAAATCTTACCGTGGCCAAATTCTTCAATCGCCGGCCGATGATTATGAATTCGAAACCCAAAATACTAGTTTTTTTTCCTCCTCAATCTTCTCTTTTCTTTTTCATCATCGATTTTATCTATTACAGCCATTATCAACTTACCCAAACTCCTCGTCGGTAGGACAAGATGCGAGTGAGATTGCCGTAAAAAGCATACAATCTTTTCAATCCCAGCACAATGGCAATGATTTCTTTTCATAATTTACTACTTTCTGTTAGTCTATATTTTTTTTGAATTTTTTTTAGCTATGGCGTTTCCATTGGCCATAGCGAATTAGGACGAGCTGTCTGAAAAGAAGTTAATCGGTGGTACATTAGAGTGTATCTACTATGTATTATTATTCCTTTCAATTATTAAGCAATATATTTTTTTCATAGTTTTTGAATTTTTTGTGTGTCTTGTTGCCGTCCGAAATTGGAGCCGGAGTACGGAGAGATTCAATTGCAATTGTAGTCTTTCAATTGCAGATATCTTCATTTTAGTGTCTAATTTTTATTTTTTAAAAAAAATTCCTCTATTTTCAGGACATTACGTTTATAGAAGATGAAATCTATTGCAGTGGCTGTTCTGGAGCTCACTGGATATAGTCTTTCAGCTCGATGGATACAGGCTTTGTTCTTCTTCTTCTTTCCCTCTTTTTCATGAATGTTGATTCTTCGGCAGTGAATGAAGTAGCTTAGGAAGTGAAGGTGTGTTGTGTATGTACGAATGTAATGCAAGGTGTAGTGTATATGTATAAATATGATGCAAACAGGAAAGCAATACAAGTGTAGTGTTATAGCTATGAAATAGCTGTTGTTATGGTAATTCAAAATTATAGCTGTTGAATGTAATTGCAAGCAATGTAATAATGTTGTTGTGAATGTAATGTTACAGTTTTTGAATTCAATATGAATGAGTTTCAAATCAATGTTGTATTGTGAATATTTTGTGAATGCAAGTGGCCAGAGCCTATTGTTGAAACAAAGCCTCTGAATTGAGCTCTACCGGCTGTTAACAAGGAAAAAAAATAGATTTTGAACGCTGCCGACTCACTGTCACCTGCCAGCTCATTGGCCAGAGACCAGTGAGCTCACTTGGTAGCTATCTAGTGAGCTTGTAGAGTTGGCTGACAGGAGCTCACTGTCAGCCTTATACTTGAAAAAGCTAGCCAGCTTTGGTAGCTCACTGGTCGCCTCTGTCATGTATGCATCTGCCAATAGCTCACTGCTGCCCTTTATACTTCACATTTACTGCAAATATTTACCTATCATTATTGGCAAACAGCTCATTAGCAAAAATATTAACTCCATATTTATGTACACATAGCTCACTGCTACCCTTATACTTCACATTCACAATATTTACTTATTCCAATCTGCTTCACATACGTATATACATTCATAGTAGTGAGCTCACTGGTTTGTAAAAAAATTTAACAAAAGTTGTTGCTTTCCATTCATAACAGAAGTTCGTAAAAAAGTTTAACATTACAATTACATTCAACAGCTACAATTTTGAATTACAATAACAATAGCTATTCCATAGTTACACACTATATTTATATTGCTTTCTTGTCTGCATCACATTCATACATATACACTACACCTTGCATTAACAAAGCCTCCTACCAATTACTAGCCTTCTTCCAATGAGCTTCATAGCTCACTAAAGAGCTCACTGGTTCTAGTAGTGAGATGCTAGTGAGCTCACTGGAGCTATTTAGTGAGCTCCATTCCACCCTCGCAGGTTTCACTGGTCAGTACATTCACTTGTTTTTTCAACCAGCAATACTAATCAGCATTTCATTCACTATCGATATTCACATCACATTTCACTGTCTAGCACATTCCTTTCATTGCCCATATATTTCATTCACTATATATGACATTCACAGTCCATTCACTATCAAGACAGTAAGAGTTCATTCACAGCAAGGCTATCGATTCCATTCACATTTCATTCCATTCACTTTTTATTTTCTAACATTCACATCACACTCATTGTCCAAAATTCCATTCACTGTCAAAGCAATTCACATTCCATTGATGATAAAAAATTCATTACACAAAGTTTTTACAATACTTCCACATTTCACTAGCAACACTTTAGTTTATACTTTCAAGCTTTACCTTCCTTCACAAAATAAAAATTCATTACACAAATGTTTCATTCAATACTTTCATATTCCATTTATACTCCTATATATTATACTTGCACATTACAATTTACAAAACATTCACACACTTCAGCATCACGTAGCTCTCCTCTTTCTCCTTCCTGTCTGCATTCAGAAATCATGGGTCAAGCATCAGCGTTAATTAGGAAAAAAAAAATAGAACAAGAATCAACTCTACTGGGCTATCATACAGAACCACTCATTGCTTCTCATCTCGCATACTAGAGCAGAAGACATGCTGCCACTTCAATGCTGAATTGAACTAGAGCATCCAATATGCTTAGCAGCACTAACAATGAAATTATTCTGAATCATAAGTAACCAGACATAAATAATCATTAAGTAATCAAGCTACTGATTATGCAGTTCCATAAAAAAAAAATCACAAGTAATCAGACATACATAACAATTGTAACATTATATAACTAAGAATAGCTACCATAGAATCTTAAACATTCACATAACCACCATTCCCAGCTCTAATCGAAACCCAAAATTAGAAATTATCTAAGCTAAAACAAAGACAGAAATGCATATGCCGGAGCCGGCATCAGCATTCATCAGCTCCTTCCTGTAGCTATCACCCGCACGATCATTCCCAGCTCATTAGATGATGTCGAGCTAATGCTAGAGCACTACAATGAAAATCATAACAGGTAAAAAGCAAACATAATGACTTAATTCAATAAGCTAAAATATGTTCATGGTATGCATACTAAAAATTCATACCAAAGAAGTCCATCTAATCACCAAAAAAAAAGATCGAAAAACGTCGACAAACGAGGCGGTACGATAATACCGGCGAATGATGAAATTAAATGCAGAATAAGGTAAAGAAGAAGGACTAGAGGAGAAATTAATGGTTTGTTAGAGTCAATTTCGATCGTCGGTCGGTGATCGGACATCGGCCAAGGTGAACGAAATGCTAGACGGTTGTAGAAAAGGAGAGATTTAGAGAGGGAATTAAAGGAAGGAGAAGGGAGAAGAAGAATCGAAGACGCTGTAGAAGAGAGAAGTAGGAGGAGATGCTCGATCCCGAACAGGAGCCGGAGCGGGAGGATCGAGCGCTTCGTGGGAGCGAGAGTTGATCCAAAAACAAAAAAAAGAAAAAGAAAGAAGAGAAGAGAAAAAATAAAAGCAAATGACAACAATATCCTTATACAGTAACTCTGTAACATTAGTACGTCGGATCAAGATCCGGCGGCAGGAGAACGATATGCGCGATGTGCGTGTATAGCGACCGATGTGCGCCACATCGCGCACCTATATATATGTATATATATAGTCAATTTTTACTATTTATATCATTATGATCAAGTGGCCGAATTAGATGTCGATTCATAATCCGATTAAATAAAAATTTGTCAGCATATTACCAACTCATAGTTATTCATGTCTAATGATATAGATTTAATTTGGAGATTCCAATGGTCACAAACGACCGTAGAGTGCTCGTATCACTTACCTTTAATTAATATTGTAAGCAACTTAGTACTGCTTAAATTACGTCCAAGTTTTCTTCTCAACTCATAGTATCTTCATTGTTGCGATAGATTGCTTAAATTATGTTCGGATACTTGGTACTAAGTAAGAGCAAGAGTGGCATGAGAAATAATAATAAGATGGGATAGAGAAGTACAATTTTTGTTTACTGTATTTGGTTATATAGTAAATGTAACGAGTAGATTGTGTTTGTAAAAAAAGGTGAATGAACGAATAACAGAAAAGCTTTTTTATAACTGACGTGAATTTATTTTTATATTTATATAAAGTCTAACTTTTGATTGTAATTTTTATTAATATAATTATAGGTATTAATATATCTTTAGACTTAACTATATTAATTTTAAATAAATGTTAGATATGATATACTAAAATTAAATAAGTTTTGAATATAAAAAATTTTGATCATATACTTTGATTATTTTCTCTACTAATTAAAATTTATTGAAATAAAAGTAACTGTAAAAATTATAATTTTATAAAAAGCAAGTCATGCTAAATTTTAAAAAAATGTGGAACCTTTCTTGTAAATTGAAAGGCAAAAAACATATAGAATTTTGGTAATAGCTCACATATTATAAGTTAGAAATAAATACTAATTAGATAAAAAAATAAAAAATGAAAGTATAAAAATGAAAGCAAATTTGCTTCCCTATTTGTACTATGCCTACCCATTTAATCGGTGGATACATATTTAACCAGGATACATAAAAAATAATGGAGAACTGTTTTTTTTTTCTTTTCTTAATGAAGTAATATCGAATATTAGTAGCGGTGAAAAAATGCTTCACCTTCCCTTCACTCTCCTCCGCTACTCATAATGCAAAACAAACCTAGCTTTTCACTCTTATAATTTACTTTCTTCTATTAAAAAGTCACTTTCAATTAAGTTTTAGCTGCACAAATAACATAAAAAATTACTTTCGACTTATTCTTCTCTCTTAAGGAATAAAAAATTAAACTCACCTTCAATAATACTATTTATAATAATTTACATTGCAATAACTCAATTTTAGATAACTTATTTCTAGCTTAAGAAAACACATAATCCAAAATAAACCTAGCTTTTCACTCTTGTAATTTACTTTCTTCTATTAAAAAGTCACTTTCAATTAAGTTTTAGCTGCACAAATAATATAAAAAATTACTTTCGACTTATTCTTCTCTCTTAAAGAATAAAAAGTTAAACTCAATTTCAATAATACTATTTATAATAATTTACATTATAATAACTAAAATTTAGATAACTTTTTCTAACTTAAGAAAACATAATTTTATATTACTCTTATTCACGCTTGTCCCTGAAGATAACAATGTAATTTTTTTTACTTTAAAAAAAAATTTCTAAATAATTTTTTAAAATATATTATTATAATATAATATAAAATATTACTTTTAAGTATTTTTTTTTAACACTCAAAGTAAAAGGAACACGTCCATCATGAACAATCGATTTTCTTTACTCCTTCAAGCTATGTAATTCTACAAAGAACAAAGTTGCCGCCTAGAGTTTTGAGTCATATGCTAAACCAACACGTAGTGCAAGATTGCAAAGATCACTATTCTCGGACTTGGTAATCCGCAAGCGCCATTTGAACTCAAAAGAATAGCATAGAATTAACAAACCTATTGATCCTACAAGTTTTGCCATATTTTATAACCTCTTATTGTCAACAGTACTGGTCAAACTTCTAAATTCTAGTAGGCATCAATATGGCAAAGAATTTGACATTTGGGCATATGGTGTTTGATAGTAAGCGAGTACTTTGCGACAAATTGACCAAAATTTTTTTAATAGAGTTTACTAACCTCTATGTACTTACCCTTGTCCTAGCTTTCTTTTACCCCTGTCAAAGTGTTAGCTATCTGCTGAGAGAATTAGCAAATTTCTTCAGCAATCATGTCTTGTAATCTTCATTTTCAAGCTCTCTATAACTAGTAGTATAGCTATAACTTTGAATCTCATTTCATATCTTATCTGGCATTTCCAATTGTACTTATTTTCAACTAATTCATGGTGTATTTTTACGATAAATGTTGATTTAGTGGGTACAATGTTATTGATAGTAGTAAGAGCTATGATAGAGTAATCTATTACAAATAATTAAATGAAATTTGTGCACTCTTGTTTTTTATTTATTGTCTACACTTTATTTTCAATTGCATATTTCTCTTCAGACATTTATAAGGAGGTAGAATGTTATTCTATCTATTTAAAAATAAAATTTATTTTTTTTTATTTCAAAAAAATAATAAAAATATATAATAAAAAATTTTATTATGTAGAATTTTTTTATATTTTTAAATTTTTAAATAAACTTTTTAAAATATTTATAAAATATATATTAAAAAAATATAAAATAAAAAAATAGAGTGCTTAGAAAACGCAATCCCAAAATTTCAAAATGATCGCTGCTGACGCTAATATCCTTTTAACATTTTCTAAATCATATTAATTGAATTCTAATATGGTGTTTTGGAATTGTTCAAAGTATAGAATAAAAAACTCTTTTTAAATTTTTCTGAAAATTAATTTACTTTCTAAAAATAAAATTATTATTAATTGTTAGTTATTCTATAATATACGACTATTTATGTCTAAAATTTTAAATATTTAAAATATTATATATAAATAAAAAAATAAAAAATGAAATCAAAGTAATAATAAAACCAATAGCCAAACGACCTAAACAAATATATTTTCAGTGTTAGGTTAAGTTACAATTATACCTTAAAACTTTTAGAAGAGCCCTTATATTTTCTGATTTTCACGATTTAGAATGTAAAACTATATTAAATAGTAACTAATAAAGTAATAATATACTTGCAACCACACGTATAATTTAGGTAGCACTGTTTTCTACACCTAAATGCTAAAAGGTAATAGCAGATATTCCATTATGATAAAATTGCATAAGTTTTTATTATTGTATAACATTAAACTATATTTTACGTAAATCGTCAGACCTTATGCAATTTAGCATTTTCTATGCTGTTCTTAGAAAAATAAAAAGATAGAACATTTTCTTATAAATAAGACAGAACATTTAGTAAATAAATTAATTAAAGAAAAAAAATCCGAAATAACTCCTCTCTCTCTCTCTCTCACTCCCGCGACTAACATTTACTTCTTTCGATCCTTTCCAGACACTCACTCTCTCTTCTTCCTCTGTAAATCAACTCAATCGCCAAAGAAAATCTCTGTTTCGGCATAGATCAGTTCAACAGGTTTGTTAATTTGCTTGGTTAATTTGCTGCACAAGTTTCAAGACCTCCTAGGATTTTCTCCTTCCTTGATTGAAAATGGATCCAGATTCACTGAACTTTACTACAATGAAAAAAATTTGCCCATCGTTTTACCAAGTTGCCTAAATTGTAGGGCAAAATGAAAATTAATTGGTAGTGTTGCCCTGATTCAGAATTATTTTTTCTTTGAGTCTGATCTCCAGTATCACTTTCTCGAGCACTGAAGTGTTCAAAATTCGCCATTTCTTTGAACGGAAATCGCATATCTATTTATTGATTCGTTCAATGATCTTTCTATCTATTTCAGATATGATCTTGTTGATTTCTTGTTGAAATGCCTCAAACAAGACCAATTTCTCGGTCTGGGATAGGTTTCAGAGCAGCTATCTGATTTTGGTCACTGATTTTGCAATATGAATTTTGGGCAAACCTAGTCAAGACAATATTCCCAATATATGGATGAAACATCCTTATTTTGAAACATAGCTGTAATCGTAAGACTACCCTTGTAGGGGCATGCTGCACTCACAATTAATGTTTTCTACATCACAATTAATGCTTTCTGCTAGTGTAGATAACAAATCTGTGTTTATTTGGATGAAATGGAAGATCAGTTCCTGCATTTACAGGTCTTTGGGTTGACTTCATGCCAACAAGGAATGACTCAATGAATGTTGATTTAGCTGATGGAGCAGATCCTAGTACACCTTCAAAGGTGCTATCTCTAGATGCAGTCCCTGTTGCTGCAGGTTCGTCAGGATGTGGATTGCCATTTGCTCCTGAAAATTGGCCCAATCCTGGAGATACTTGGAAGTGGAAGGCAGGATTTAGGAAAACTACTTCTGGACATTGGGTAGATCGATACCTCTTCCCTCCCGAACGATTTAAACTTGGAAATAAGAAGTTCGCAAGCAAGCTCTCAGTTAAAGAATACATTCAGAAGGAATTTCCCGGTGCAAATGTTGATGAATTTTTTGCCTCCTTCATCTGGAGGATTCCTAGCGATGATGTTACTGCCCCATTTAAAGGTTCAACTATATCAGACCAACGGTTTCTGCTGCTACTTGTTTTCTGCATGCATTCGGGTTGTTATATTGTATTAAATACATTTTTTCAGAAGAACCATACTCCATGCTGAATGTGCATAAGAGGGAGTCATAGCCAATGTGCGTATTGCATTTTACTCTGTATACCTTTGCATAGGCTTGTCAGATTTGTACATAATCATAGTTTATTTAAAGAATTAGAAAATATCAGCATATAAAGACCCAATTTGGTCTCTATGAAGTGGGTAAACCAAAATCAAGTTACACGGTAAAATTGCCTTGCTGCCTCTTCCTCCTCTTGGTATCCTTCTATATAGTGCACAGTTGGAAGCTATGGGCTTAGGGACAGAGCTATACTGTGACTTTGATTAATGTTATGACAACTTTCATTAGACATTATCTCTTTTTATTTTGCTTCAATGCTACTTATTTTTGTAGTATGCTTAATTCCATCACTGTTTCCTAAAAATGAAATAGAAAAAAGAAAAAGAAATCCAAATGCTATTGAAGAACTAATTAAATTATGAGGTTGAGCTTTTTCATTTGTCACAGAAGTACAAACTCATATTTTTTAGAAATTTTCTTTCTTTATTCACATTATAGGTTGCTTTTCCTTTTCTAATTATTTCCTTCAGATAAAACTGGATGAAAACTCAAATTTCCAAATAAGGTAGTATGTTTTTACTGCTCTCACATGCTAACATAGTCTTTGTATAAATCATTCAAGGAGAATTTGTAATGAGAACCTTGAGTTTCTGTTTATGCTTTATCTACCTTTGTTCCTTGAAGCTAGAAGAATTGCTATTTTATCACATCTAAAACTGGGGAAATTTTCCTGTGAGGATTGTTCATGAGTAGCATCAGATCCACCTTTCATATCCTTCCTTATCTGATTTTTCTATTTGCTCCAACATGCAGATGCAGATAAAAACACACAGGTATCTTCTAGAAAGTCTGACAGTAGAGATATTTACAAACCTGAACCAACGGTGGGCTGTAAGGCTGGAAATAAGTTATGCAGTTTTCAAGCAAAATTGAAGAGCTATGGGATAACCTGGCACTGTGATATCTGCTGTAGTGAGCCAGGTTTTTGCCGCAATTGCTGCTGTATTCTCTGTTCTAAAACTATTGATTGGGCCAATGGCGATTGTGGTTTTATTAGATGTGAAGCAAAAATTAGAGAGAACCATATTTGTGGCCATGTAGCTCATGTAGATTGCGCTATCAGATGTTACATGGCTGGTACAATTGGGGGAAGCATCAATTTGGACGTGGAGTATTATTGTAGACGTTGTGATAGCAGAAGTGATCTAATATCTTATGTAGAAAGAATTTTAGAAATTTCTAGTTCTCTTAATTCTCGTGAAGATACCGAAAAGATACTTAACATGGGTCTGTACATTTTGCAAGGCTCTGAAAAGACAGAAGCAAAGAATTTGAAGGATCGCATTACGACATATTTGTCTAAGGTATATATCTATTTTTGATAATCTGCCTATTTATGTGGTGACATGGGGATGCCCCATTTTATTGTGTCTAATCCAGCTTAAAGATGAAGCTAATCTTAAGGCAATCCGGAAATTGGAGAAAGCATCAATGTTTGCTTCAGGTTTGTTTCCTTTGTAGTTTGCATCTACTATTAATAGTGGGTCTGGGATGTCTTGGCACTTTGTGGCATGTAATTATGATGAAAGAAAATTGCCTTTTGTTTGAGCTATAGCATTCATCCTTTACACTTGAATACACAATAGTTTAAAATAATGTCATACATACTGCTCCCTTAGCTTCTCTAAATGCTAAGGTTTGTTTCACGCCAGTTCTTTATATGCAAAGGTTTATATCATGTAAGAGTTCTCTTTCTTAACATAGTCTCATCTGCATGTTTGCCTGTAAAGAATGAATATGTTATAAGTTTAGAGCAAATGCAACTTCTACTTTCACCCGCCAATTTGTTAAGAATCAGGTGCTTTTTGGTGTCTATTATTTACAATTAGAATGCTAATTCTGTCTATGATAGCATTTAGATAGAAGTCTGCCTAATATCTATACATATGGTACCAATGTGTCATAGATGTACAAAAGATTGTGTTTTTAGGGTGTTGAAAAAATCGCGTAATTCCTTTTATTCACAAAGTTGTTCAAATATCTGCATGGTGGTCTCAGATTCATATTATTATATTGTTTTTTTTCTAATGCAATTGTTTGTTCTTCACTTTGATTCGGCTTTCAGTTTCAGACATGGTTTTTTTTTCTTAGTAGCAGGGTGTTGTTCAGACTTTAGTGTAAAGATAGCTCACTTCTTGCATAATAACCAAAGATTCTTATTAGGCTGAATCTGCTGATATAGTTTTCATATGCTCAAAAAATTAAACCATTCTGTATTTCATCTTTTTTGCTTGTGATTAATGATTCTGAAAATCTATATATTTTATGCTGTAGGTGATGAGTTGCATGTCCCAACAGAAATTACAATGTTTGCGCCATTAGACATAGAAAAAATTGAGATTGATGTGCCTTCCATATATGAACTTGACTCATCCCAAGGGATTGATGTGCGAGATGATAGAGGCTTAAGCACAGTGTTCATCACTTCTGACCATACTAGTGCATCTTTGAAACTTGAAAATGATATAGACAATATTCTGAAAGAGTTGAAAAGGTCTCAGGAGAGAGAATACAAAATTGCAGAGCAAAAGCTTCATGCTCATAAGGATCATATTCTGAAGTTGTATGAGCAGCTTGATGCAGAAAGATCAGAGCTTGATTTCAATGGTGGAGATGAAGCTGCTCTTTCTCATGTCTTGAGCAAAGTTGGCGAAATTAAGCAAGAGCAAGAAAAGCTTCATGAGATGATGAAGATTTCTGAAGGGTTTGGAAGAACAGCCAAGAATGTAATTTGCAAACACTTTGATTATAACATGGGTTAGTGCTTAGTTACCCTGCTTATATCGTCTGTAATCCAAATCCGAAGTTTTATGTTGTTATTCTCATCTCTGTATATTCGCCTTACCAAAATTTCATATAGGGGGTGTTTGGGATTGCTTATGAAAAGAAGCTTTTCTGAAATGGAGCTTTTAGAAAAAAAAAAGTAGCTTTTGAGAAATGGAGAGAAAAAAAGCTTTTCTAGAATGGTGTTTGGTAGTGCTTTTGGATAAAGTGCTTTTCAAATAAAGAGATATGAAAATTACTAAATTATTTTTTGATATTTTGTGTTAGTTATTGATATATATATATATACTAAATTATTAATGCTATTTAAAATAAAATATTTATTTAAAAAATATTATATTTAATAAAATGATTTTGTATTAATTTTTTTTTAAATAGAAATATTTAAAATTAATTATTTTATATAAATATCTGTTTAAATTAGAATTATTATTATTTTATAAAATAATTTGTTAAATACTTATTTAATAATTTTTTAAATAATTTGTTAAAATTATTTTAAATAATATTTGTTCTCTTTACATAATTACTTTAGATAATATTTATTCTAAGATTAAATTTGTAATTTAGATAGAGTAGTATTTTGATTAAAAATAGTGGTTCGAATAAGCTGTTTTTTAACTAAACACTACCAAATACATATTTTTACTAAATAGTGCGTCTGGGGAATAAAATTTTTCCCAAATACACCCATATTTGCTGTCTCTGATCGTTTGTTTGAGTTGTATTATTTCCCACTTGTATTATTTCTCATTGACCTGCGTGTTATTAATTGTTACAAAATTATTAACGGCTACTTATGCCAAAAAAAAAAAGCACTATTAACGCAATAAAAATACATTTCTTTTCAGCCCAATAAACTCTGATTTTGGTGACATTTATGAAGACCTCCCTACTCTGTTGCTTAATTACACTACAACCCTTCCTGAGATTTTAGTTTGCGCACCAACGGAATGGCTAACATTTCAACAAACTACGAAGCAGCGAGTGCTCTTCAAAGGTCGCCGCTGCTACTGTAACTCACCGGTGACCGCCGGAAAATTTCTTTTTCTTTCAAATTTCAGGCCTTTCTTCTTCTCTCTTCTTCTATTTCTGTCTCTCTCTTCTCAGAAAACAGAAATGAAGACACGGTCGAAGGGGAGAGAGCAACAGAAGCAGTTGATGGTATTGAGGTCTCCCATGTCGAAGAAGAGCAAGCCCAAGAAGAAACCTACCAAGGAAGACCCCAAGAAGCCAAAGAAGCCGCCCACTGCATTCTTCTACTACCTGTGCGTTTCCAATATCTTGCTCTCTCTCGTTTCATTCCTGTAATTTTCGTTGGGGTTTATAATTTGATTACTTTTGTACTTGATTTTGATTATTTTGAGGATTTTGATTTCCTTGAAATTAAAAGTTGTATAACGTTGTTAAAGGAATTGGACCTTTGGTGAGTAATTATTTCCTTTATTTTAATTATTTCTTTTGTTAGTAGCTTTAAATATTTCACGAATTCTTTTGAAATTTGGACGACTTGCGTTTATATATCTCCATGAACTTATGTCCCTAACATTTTTTAATCTCAATGATTAAAGGGAAATTTCCCGGTTGTTCATCTGAATTTTTTTTCAGTGTCATTGTGATAAGAAAATAGGAAATGAAGCAAAACTAGGGCTACGATATTTTTCACAATGAAAGAGTAACTCTGCACTTCCTTCGACTGGGCCTTTTCTGAATATGTATTCTGTATATGTTGACTATTTAAGTGTTATACCCGAATTGAATTTTCTTATTGCAAGAAGCATTCTGTTTGGAATTTGGAAATTTGGTTCAATATCCTGGACTTAGATTTTCATGGCTTGAGGACTAAAAAATGACACTCAGGGCAAAATAGTTTGAAACAAATGGATTCAAAACCTGAGAAATATGGCTCCAATTGGCGTGGCATCTCATGAGATGTCTTTCATTGACGACCCACCAGTCAATGAACAAGTTGGGCTCACTCTGAAGTGTTGATGATGGAGTTGTTGTAAAACAATATCTTTTGATGATTCCTAGCAAGTGCACGTATAAACCATGTAACAAATTAGCTAGAATAGGTGTAGTGACTGATTAGATATTATCAGATGCTGTTCTTGGTTTTTGTGGGGATGAAAGTTTCTTGGTATATGTCCATATGATCACTAGGATCATTGGCTATGGAACATGTGTTTCTTGGTTGAAGTACAAAGCCGAGCTTGTATATTGGTGGTAGATATAAAGTGTAACATAAATATGCCTTTTTTTAATTAAGGGCTTGCTTGCAGTGAAGTGAGTTCTTGAGAAGTGAATTTTTTGAGAAGTGGGTTTGAGAAATGGGTTTGAGTTTGTGTTTGATTTTGAAAGTGAATCTGGAAGTGACTTTTTGTGTTTGGTTGTATTTGGAAGTGAGTCTGATAGTGAGTGTTTAAGTTGTGTTACTATTAGTCCTTCTATAGAAAAATTGTTCTCTTTTGGGAAGATGATTCTTTTTCTTTTTTTTTCCCCCTCCCTCAGTTTCATTTTGTCATTGCTGCATATGGAGTGGTCTCATACTAGCATTTCCAACTCATGCACTAAACCTTTTCCGTCTCTCTTGAAGGGAAGATTTTCGGAAGACCTACCAAGAGGAAAACCCAAACGTTAAATCAATGCGTGAGGTATATACAACTTGCCTTTTCTACACAATTTTAACTCTAGTTGCTTTGGCTTATTTGTTCTTGTTTCTTATCTAATCTAGAATGTTCCTAATATTTGTTTCATAGATTGGAAAAGCATGCGGCGAGAAATGGAAAACATTGCCCTTTGAGGTTAGATTGTGATGCTTTTGAATCTTAAAAGTTAATCGTATGAAAAGTTCTTTGCGAATCTTGCAACAAACTGTTTCAAACCTTAAGCGGTTCTTCTAGTCTGGATTGCATATCACTGAAAATAGTGATGTTAATGCATCAGTGCTGATTAGGAAATGTGGTTAATGTAGCTGTCTTCTTGTAAAGCTTTCAATAATTTCTCTGATTGATTTGCTGAGCAAGGTCCTTTAAGATAACAGAGGTACAGTATACATGCTTGATTTCAAAATTGACATTCTTTCCGCTGACATTGTAGTTCTACATATAGCTGCAATAACAAAACTGGCATTGTCTGTTGCATCTGCAAAGTATACTTTCCTCCAGCTAATTAGGGGTTGCAGCTTGCAACTAGTGCCTTCGGTATGCCCGAAAATGTTACTCAGGTGTAAGAGAATGCTAGAGACTCGCTCTTGAATCATCTGTTCTATCTATGACATATCTTTTTTATGCATGGGCCGTATAATTTGCTCGACCACAAAAGACCACTTCTCTTAGTAGTGTCCTTTTGTTTTCCAGAGGAAAGGAAGTTGGCAGCGGTCAGTGTTCCCTTCTAGAAAGATCAACTTTATGATCTTTATCTGCACCATTATATATCTTCAAGGCTTCCAACTCAATATGGTTTGATCCATTATAATAAATCTTGAAGGCTTCCAAATTTGCGTACTATATTCTAGATGGTGATGAAAGGACAAGTTATGCGTTGTCTTTCCTATTTGTTTTTCTTTGAATGACTAGATTAAACTGGGACATTATTTCTCCCTAGCATTATAGATGCACTTGGTAAAGCTTATTCATCTACTCTTGTATTTGCCAGGAAAAGGTTAAATACTACGACATAGCTACGCAAAAAAGAAACGAGTTTGAGAAAGCAATGGCAGCGTATATCAAGAGAAAGGTTGGTATTCTTTTAATCTAACTTAAAATTACTCTTGACCAATTGTATCTTCCTTTTTTTCAACATCTGTAGGAGGGCGTGGACTCAGAAGAGACAGACGACTCTGAGTATGAGTAATTGAAAGGGAGCTCCAACTAAGAAATGCATTCTCTATGAGCAATAGTGATAAGATGTACATTCTTCTGTAATTGGTTGATCGTCTGTCTCAGCTGTGCTAAGATTCCTCCTCTTCGTGTGGGACTACGTTTTAATTTCAATGGAGAGAATCAATAGGATTGTATGAAATACTTATAGGATGCTTCTGTGTCACATTATTTGTGATCTTCCTGTTACTGAATTATTTGAGTGCCTGTTTATTCAACAATCAGCATGGTCGATGAATGATCAGTTTGCCTTCGTGTATGCCACTTTGTGCTGTAAGTCGATTTTCGTTGTAACAGTATAGAGTGCATAATGTACTGGTAAATATGTTTATAGATTCTTTCGGAGCTCCAACTCTGGTAATTATTTGAGAAGCATCTTTCACACCATCTTATCACATTATTATGTTGAAAGCTAGACAACAAGTGCTTCTGAAACAAAATCCATCAAAATCTTCCAAAATGAATGTGTGCCACAAGGACCATCAGAGCTGGTACAAGCCCTCAATTCAAACTTCTGGTAAACATTTTTGCTGAAAGACCTTCCTGACTGAAGATACCATACCACTAGTACTGTGACTAATATAAATTTATGGCTGAACACTTGCGAGATCTTCAGAGGTTTTGCGTGGTAGACCTAGTGAATCTGCAATATATCTGACTGCAGCAATCAGCGCTATCAAATCGTTGAGCTTGTTTACTGCCGTCCCAACATCCTAGGTTCCACAAAATTCACCAGATAACACAGATAATCAACTTTCAACATAGTGCAAATTAGTCTGCATCAAGCATTTGAAGAATTGACGCTTTATCTTGAGAAAATTCATGTACTTACCACACCAGCTGCTCTAGCTGTCAAAGCCATTGGTGCTGTAACAGCACTGAGTCCGGACGAGCACATGACTGGAATTTTAACAGCGCGTGAAATAGAATATGCAGCTGCCAGAGTCGGTGTTGCCTATTTAGAAACCAAAAGAAAACTTCCAGTGACATGAGCAGCTTACTTTTGTTTCGTTACATGATTGGGGAATAGAATTTCATGTCATAGGTTAAGTTTTTTAAACTTGGTACCAGTTGCAAGGGATTATAGATGATCCAAATAACAGAATAGAATATGTTCGACAACAGAATCAGGTGGATTAATTCAAGAACTGCGCCTTAATACAAGAACAGTAAGTTGTACCTTCTCGATCAATCCAAGGACACCAGGTTTGAAGGATTCGAGCATTTCCCACCTTCTGTTTGAATAATGTCGCCCCTTCTTGTTCTAGAAGCTCTGCCAATTTAACCTATAATACGATGAGCCGATGAGGTAAATTCCAAGACAAAAAAGTATATAACGCAGAGTTTAATGTTCTAATATACCTATCAGGGAGACTTGGTGTGTGAGGAACTGTGACTGACAGTGTGAGATATGCAAGAGTTTTTCTTGTCTAGCTCCCTTGTCAGCTTTAGCACCTACAATTACATTAGACACTTTTAAGTGAACAAAAATTATAGTTGATGTAAACTGTAATCCCAATTTTGATCAAGATAAACAGAAGAATTTAAGATTATATACAATCAAGTTTGAAGATAGAACATAGATCTATTGCTCCTGAATTCTGTCCTCCTACCAAACTGCATGCCTGTACTTGCTAGTTTTTGTAAAGCACTGGAGTTCGTTGTACTCGGGAAAGCTCAGTTACCTGATCTGCAGAGAACTGCACTCCCATTTCATTGAAAGAATCATAGTTTCCAATTTCTATCTGCATCAACCATGAATATGTTTAACTTACAGTTTAGATATACTATTGCCTACAGACATCAATGAGGTATATACAGAAGCTTGAGGTTCTAACCATCGAGCACCTGCGTCAACTGCAGGTAGGAAAGCCTCTGGATCTAATGATGAAACACAAATCTGCAAAAGTGTTATTATAATACATAAAGAAGTATTCTTCACTCGTCTCCAACTGAACATGAATCCAAGGAAACTCCGAAGGGAACTTGTATTAAGTTTTGAGAATTGTACAAAAACTCACCAATGCTGATCGCAAATTAGAGATGTTCATGGTGCTTACATGTTATCGGTTTTTTCACGTTTGAAAAGCAATGTTCAGTTGCAACAGGTTACATAGTATGAGAAGATAGCATGACAGTGTTCTTCAAGTTTGTACTCTAGTTTATGATTCTGACTTGAATTTTCTTTTGACATTGTATGATTACTTCAGACTATACGGCCAGAACTCTAGATAAAATCTTGTGTAAATACACCTATCATGTGAATGTTACACATGTAGTGAATGCTCAATCTAGCACATTCAAACATGCACACCAGAAGTTCAGAGGAAGACTTACAGGAAGGCAGGGTAATATCCATAGCAATCTTTACAAGTTTTGAATCACAAGCTATATCCACATGAGTTGCACCACCGTGGCATAGGATCGATCTTAGTATTAAGAGAAATAGGACAATCAACAAGAACAACAACATCACTATTAAGGAAAAGGATATGGCAACAAAGCTTCAGTAAAGGTAGCTTTAACTGAACAGAAATTTCAATCTGCAATAAAGTAAGAAAATCAGGTTACGCAAACCTTATCAGCAGCAATAACAACACGAGACATTATCCTTGTCAAAATACTTGAACCCAGAGATAATCTGCATAGCTACCATTTCACTTCTATGAAAAACCTTAGTTTTCATTAAACGAAAGCAAATTAATAATAAATTTAAGTAAAACAACAATTCCTATGCATGATTATCAAAATACGTGACAGCAAACGAAAAAAATTTGCTATTGTCATGATCATAGTGGCTACTGCACTAGCTGGACCTTAAGTGCCCTTCTCTGGTGGAACTCTCTGAGAACATTTTCCTTTGCTGCAGAGAGTGAAGCCTTGACTAGCCTAACTGCTATCCTTCTCGGAGATCGTCGGATAAAATAAGAGAAGCTTCTATTGGTGGTCTCGGCAGTTGAGCTGCATTAGTGAGGCTTTGTAGAAGTGCCATTCATTTTTATCTACCAAATTCTCAAATCCTTGTTTCTGTTTCCTCTGCGAGAACACTAGGGAGAGAGTTGATTAGGTTATACAACAACGTAGAGAAATACAAATTACAGATTATACAAAATATAAGGTCCTGATTATCTAAACTCAAAAAGAAGGTATATAGAGGAATGCAAACTGCAAATATGAAAGCCATAAGGGGCCAATTATAAGATCATAGCGAACGCGCAAAGCATATAACTTTTAAATGTGTTCGATCTGTTCTTCGATCTCTGTCCTAATTTCCGTCCCAATTTTTTAGTTTATATATTTCATTATCCCCCATCTTTTCCATTTTCACCAAAAACAAAATTTTCTTTTTTTCTTCTTCAATTCGAATCTTTTGAAATTTCAATTTTATCGAGTACAATTCGATTCTGTTATCCTTCAAATCGAGAGAGATCTGTTCTCCGCCATGGCCGCCGCCGCCTTGAGACGGTCATCAGCATCGGTCTTAAGGAATTTTCTTTGTTCCAGCCCTAACCTTAAACCTAATTCTCTCCCCGGTCACCAGCGATTGGTTACCTACATGCCACGTCCAGGCGACGGCGCTCCTCGTCCGGTGACTTTGATCCCTGGTGATGGTATCGGTCCTCTTGTTACCGGTGCGGTACAACAGGTTATGGAAGCCATGCACGCTCCAGTGTTCTTTGAAACCTATGAAGTTCATGGCGACATGACCACCGTGCCCGCAGAGGTGATCGAATCGATTAAGCGGAACAAGGTTTGTCTTAAAGGTGGACTTGCTACACCTGTTGGTGGTGGTGTTAGTTCTCTCAATGTCCAACTTAGGAAAGAGCTTGATCTCTATGCTTCGCTTGTTAATTGCTTCAATCTTCCTGGGTTGCCCACACGGCATGAGAATGTTGACATTGTTGTTATTAGGGAGAATACAGAGGGGGAGTATGCTGGGCTTGAGCATGAGGTCGTGCCTGGTGTCGTTGAGAGTCTAAAGGTATATTTCTTCCGTCAGAATATGGTTTTTTGATGATTGGTTTTTTCTGGTTGATAATTTTTAAAATTTCATTAGTGATAATTGTTGAAAGGATCATGCTTAAAGTCATTTTGTTTAAGGTTATGGATTGGTAAATTAGGGTTATTCAACATTATAGCCATGAGTCAATGTTGGGAGCCCCAAAATTAGCCATGAATCAATATTAAGAGCCCCAAGTTAGCCCTTTACTTAGATTTTGGTAAAGGAGTTTAGACAAGAATGTGAAGATGGCTGACGGAGATAAATCTATGAAAAGTAGAAGAAAGCTGAGTGGATGTTAAATTTTGTATTTTGGGATATGATAGATAGTTGTAAAATAACATCATAGCTACCTAGTTCCATGGTGGGGACTACTTTTAAACCTTTCAGCACAATGTAGCTCCTTGGATGATTTTTTCCTCTTTACTATTTTTTGCTCATGTTTTCTTTATATTAGATCAAAATTTTTCTTAGCTACATTGCCTGACTCAACAAGTTTGCTAGGTAATAACAAAGTTCTGCTCAGAGCGCATTGCAAAATATGCTTTCGAGTATGCATACTTGAACAACAGAAAGAAAGTCACAGCAGTGCACAAGGCAAATATTATGAAGCTTGCAGATGGCTTGTTCTTAGAATCCTGTCGTGAAGTTGCTATTAAGTATCCTGGAATCAAGTATAATGAAATCATTGTGGACAACTGCTGCATGCAACTTGTCTCAAAGCCTGAACAGTTTGATGTTATGGTATGTGTACTTTTATGTATCTTATTTTCTAGCTCGAATATTATAGTTGGTGAGAAGCTTTAATGGACTATTTATGTTTACTTAATTTCATACAATTTATCTTTTCTTTTGTCTTGTCTTTGTCTTTGCCAAATGTTTTGAGAGAATACTAAGGTACTCTTATTCTTTAGCTTGTTATAAGTGATAGGCAAGATCAAATTAATACATATAGTAGTTGTCATTACATATAATGGTCGGTATTTGTAAATGTAGCTTGTTTTTTTTATCTGTGATTAAGAAAATAGTACATGAATTTAGAGGCAAAAAAAGGACTGATTGGAGGAACTAGGCAGAAAGGGTCTATTGCCTCTTCTTTAATGCTTTTTGTAGTAATCCCTATGTGAACACCATTGTAGAGATAACTTCAAAACTTTTGAATTACCAGAAAGAACTTGCGTATAATGTGTGTTCTCTCATAATCCTACTTAACATCTTAGTTTCATGAAGTCTTTGGGGTGTAGTTTTAAGTGCTTTCTAGATCATTTAGGACTTCATCATGGCATTTCTTGAGGACTGCTCCCAAGCTTTACCTTAAAGTAGAATCGCTTATCAATAATGCCCTTTTCTACATTGTTCCAGTAAACCCTACTCTAGGTGATACATATAAGGTCATTGAATATTTGGATGGCCATTGAAACAATGGCCCTCGTAAGTTGTTCAAAGGAATGTTGGCACTTACTACTGAATAAGACATCCTTGGATTTGTCTAGGACATAATACGTTGACGCACTTTGCTTGATTGCTTTCCTTTTACAGAGCGCTGTCCACATTTTGTGTGGACACTATTTAACATAACAAAGCAAAATTTTGGGACATGATTGATATATTTATTAGAATAGTTCTATTTTCTTTTCAATATTTGACGTTTGTCGGAGTGGGATTATAGCACCCTCTTTCTATCATATGATTTTGATTGGATATGTAGGAAACATGTCAACTTGCAGCAAACCTACATGTCCGAGCTGCATAGACCCATGGTTGGCTGAGTGGAGTTAGAAGTTTAGCATCTCTAGTAATGTATATCTTGATTGCATATGGTTGGGGATAAAGCACATCCATATAAAGAGCACGTCCATGGTATATCAAATTCTGACTGTTGAATCATTTGATCCTTAAGTGATCTGACAGCTAGGATCAAGTGATATGTGGCAAAATGTCAATCACAGAAAGGAAGAGTGGAAATGACGTGTTTACCCTCGGATTGCTTCAATTTTGATTAAATCTTGACTTTGTATTTGATTCGACTGTCAAAATTTGATGTGTAGTGGATGTGCCCTTATGCAGTTGTGCGTTTATTTCCACCATATATATAGATAGATCAAACAAAAATATCAAATTTCTTTGAGTATCAAAATAACATAACATTCCTCATCTGATATAAGATTTCTTTCTTATCTCTGAATAAAGAACAAAGAGAGCATTTTAAGCTGCCACTCCTTATAGAAATCGGTTTCTTATTAATTGATCCTCTAATATTTCCACTCTAGGTTATTCCTCGATTATGATTTTTAATATTAATTGATCCTCTAACATTTCCACCTATTTTAGATAACATTTATAATAATCGGTTTAATCCAGAATTAATCATTAAAAAATTGCATATATTATCTTATTATTTTAGTTAAGTTATCTCGCCTCCATTATCTACATAATTTTTTATTATGTAGTAATGGTAAAAGGGCAATTTCGGACATCACTCGGAGATAGTAAAGTCCACTTCAAACTATAAAAATCCCTCATATAAAGGTTTTTATGCATTTTAGCAAGCACGAATACATGCGTTACATCATATTCCATAAGATCAATTCTGGGTAAGCCTAGAAGCCCAACATAACATCAAATAGAAATAGAATTTCCTTTAAATGGAGTAGATTTGAAGGAAGCATCCCATGTAGGCAGCCCAAGTCTCATAAGCGGAGTGCTTTTTAGATGGGAGAATCATCTCATCAGCATCATGTAATACACAGCAACCACAACACCTTCTTTAGAAATCCTCATTGAGAAACCTCATGATAATTTAGGAGTTCCTTGTTCAGAACAAAATGCATACGATAATTTTGCATTTAGAAAGCTTCAAGCTATTACAAATAGTGAAGAAGCAATTTCAATAGTACAATTAGAGAAATGCCTTTTACAAATCAAATATCTTAAAATAAATTAATAAAATCTTTAAAAGGAGAATTCAAACCTCAGAAGAACACTCAGAGAAAAAATGTAGGTTATTAGAAGAATAGAACCCCTTCTCTCTGCAGAGGATGAAAGAATTTCCTTTCATAACATGTTAGGCATAAAATTTCACCTGATGAAGCATTGATAGCAAGAATGATATTCAGAACTATTGAAAATTTGAAGAATCATTTCCCTCAGGATGTGATCAATCATATTCTTAGAATCTGGACAATCAAGCAAAAGGAGAAGGCTGTAGCATTACACATATTTCTAGATGTTATATTATGTACTAGATCATTTATTTCAGGAATGAGCTGTATGCAACAACTTGCATATGATAAAATGATAAATTATAGAATGCAATAGAAACTGCATCATACCTTACTTAAATGGTCACCTGGACTATTTGTGTAAAGCTCTATATTCTATAACCTGAGTATTCATAACTTTGAGGATGTTTGAACTAATTTATATTACCCTAGTAGGAGAATGAATGGCAATCACACCAGCTACACTGTTAGACTATGGACTTTCGACATGTTTTATCTGTTCTCACCAGAACAACTTGGAAAGCAAATTTTTGATAAAATCGTCATTGGCTGTTAAATCAAAATTGGAGCTTGAATACGGGAAAGATTTAGTTGTCAGTTTCAATTTAGTCCATATCACCCTATTGGAAGAATGGTATTTGCTATCCATCCAAACACAGAATGTACTTAAGCTGGAGTAAATATGCAACTCTTCCTTACCAGCAAGATTACTATAGAAAGGATTATCTTCTAAAATTAACACAAATCAGCAGATGGAGAAAAAAGAGAACTCTTTAGGCTAATAGATTAGCAAGAGTCTATTCCAACACAACACTCATCACGGAGGATAATTTTTTTAAAGTAAAAGCAGATGATTCTTTGCCTGATATGTCACTGCCAGATGCACCAATTGAATTGGATACACATCTAAGGCAGGAATCTATTTTATCCAAAGGACAATATATATGATGAAGACCCATTGTGACCATGGTGATGCATTCTTTATTTAATTTATATAAGAAATTCTATAGCTATATTAGAGTTCGTCTAAGAGCTTGGTGGGAAGTTAACCAATTCAATTTTTCCCCAAAAACCAATAGAACAGCCAAACCTTGAAACTTTTGAATTTCTTACACCCCACACAATAAAAGCACATGGTGTATGTGCTGGCCAAAAGTGACAGGCGAAACATCTAAATTCAATCTCCGCCGTTGAATATAAAAAATCATGAGTTGAGAACAATATGTTGATAAAATTTCAGTTCAATCGGAATACGAACCAAAACTCTTGATCAAAGTGACACAAAAACAAAATATATATTGTTTGTCAGATTTAACATTTTATGATCATTTTGATCAAGAGTTCCGATAGAGATCGATTCGTATTCCGATTGAGCTGAAATTTTATCAACATATTCTTAACTCATTGTTCTTCATATCCAACAGTGGAGATTGAATTTGGATGTCTCGCTTTTCACTTTTGGCGAGCATGTGCACCATATGCCTCTATCCTATTCCATACATATATATGTATACATATATATACATATATATGATATATAGACACATATGTAAAAGGTGGAGATAGAGGTGCATCGTTCTTTATATGCACATCAACGCACATCAGTCCAGTTTCGGTACAAAGCTTTAAATGTGATGTTCACTATTAGATATAAAGAATTAGGAGTTATGAATATGTGACAAAGTTTCAGCACAATCGGATCACGAATCAATCTTCATCTAACTTTTTGATCAATATGAGAAAAATGAAAAAAATTCAAAATCTATATAGTCGTACTTTTGTGATATTAATTAAGAAGTTGGATGAGAATTGATTCGTGTTTCGATTGAGTTAAAATTTTGTCAATATATTGTCAATTCATAATTCTTCATAAGCAACGGTAATAATCACATTTGAAGTCTTGTATCAGTTGAACCGGATTGATGTGCGCATAAGGAATGATGTGTTCCTATCTATACCCATAGATATATACACACACATATATGGTTGGAGATATGCATCCTCAATATAAAATTAAAAAATCCAAATCTAATCTTCTATTTTGGATTTGAAGAACTATGATATAGAGTTGCTTTAAAATCCAAAACATATATAGTTGTACTTTTCTGATATTGATTAAGAAGTTGGATGAAGGTTGATTGGTGGTCTGATTGAGTTAAAATTTTGTGAATATATTGTTAACTCATAGTTCTTCATTTCTAACAGTGAAAATCACATTTGGAGCTTTGTATCGGTGGAACGGGACTGATGTGCGCATAAAAAATAATGTGTTCCTATCTACACCCATAGATATATACAAAAACATATATGGTTGGATATATGCACCCTCAATTTAAAATCATCCAAATCTAATGTTCTATTTTGGATATGAAAAACTATGGTATAGAGTTATGGTGTAGAGTTGCCTTAAATTTTGCATTGCCCACCTTTTGAATGTCAAAGCTTGAAATGTTTCTATGTAATTAGCAACTATTTGAGGGGTCTTGATATAAACTGAAGCAAGGATCAATGTAAATGTCACTCATAGAAGCTTCTAGAAGAAACTATGTGATGTAAATTAGTAAGTTATTCAACAGTTTTTCCAAGCTAAAAGTTCATTTTTTTTTAATTTGTATGTTGTTTACCCTCCAATTAGATACAGAATGTCCATGCAAATTGCATCCTACTTGCAGGTAACACCAAACCTTTATGGTAATCTAGTTGCAAATACGGCTGCTGGTATTGCTGGAGGAACCGGCGTCATGCCAGGAGGTAGCTAAGCATTTAAGTTTCTATCTGAGAAGTTCCTTTTTTCTTATTTAGTATGAGCAAAAGGCTGAGTGATGTTGCCTGCATGTATCCGTGTCTTAGTTCATTGATTTGTGGTCTTCAGGGAATGTTGGCCAGGATCATGCAGTTTTTGAGCAAGGTGCCTCAGCAGGGAATGTTGGCTATGAGAAACTTGTATCAGAGAAGAAGGCAAACCCTGTAGCTTTGCTTCTATCTTCAGCGATGATGCTACGTCATTTGCAGTTCCCTTCTTTTGCTGATCGGTTGGAAACTGCTGTCGAGCGTGTGATTGCAGAAGGTAAATACATGACCAAAGACTTAGGAGGGAGCAGCACAACTCAAGAAGTTACTGATGCAGTTATAGCAGCTCTTGATTGAATCAACATTCTGCATATGTCCATTTGAAGAACATTTTTGTTGGGGCAAGCAATTAATTGCTCCAAATAGCCTTGGTTTTTTTCTTTTCTCGTTTCAGTTATTATTTACAGGCTTGCCTAGGACACCTGGATGGTGGAAAGCACGGATCCATTTAGAAAATAAGCGTCTCCGTTCTCATTGTGAGAAAAAGTTATCAAATTTTCTTGAAAAGTTTTGAGGAAGTTTTGATTCTTGTTTCGTCTTCTTCTTTTGTTATTTTAGATTTTAGATACGTGCTTGTTGTATTGAATCTCTTAAATATACTCACAAAAACTGCAGAATTTGTTTGAGATAATACTGAACATATTACCATGAATCTGCGATCACGGCTCATCGTGTTGTGAATTATTACCAATAAGGAATCTTTTTGTTCCAGCCTGCTCTACTTCTATTAGTAACAAGCTGGACAATGCGAGTCCAGATGGTTTAGGTTTTGAACGTTAGTCTGCGTAAAGCCGAAAGCAATTCAACATCTTATAGACTCGTATATACTAGACTACTACATCCAATTAGCAAACGTTGTATGTCTTACAACATTCATATACGAAAGGACTAGCTTTTATATTAGCGTTGTAAAATTTTCTGTTTTACAAAGCACTTGCGTGCAGAAGGGATTCGTTCTTCTCAGGTACTAGCAGCATTCCTCTTCAGGCATGTTCGAGAATTATGCCCCTTTTCCATACACAGGCTGCAATAGTAAGTTTGTTTCTTTCTTGTTATAGCAGCATTCTTGGGCAAGCTTGTGTCTAAAATTTTACGGTTCGGGCACGTCCTACAATTATGACCACTTTTACCACAAATTCTGCAGTGATAGAAACTATCTGGAGTGGTAGTTGTGACTTCTGAAGCAGTTTCTGATCTTCTGCAAGTTCGCTGATTGTGGCCTCTTTCTCCACACAAGCGGCATCTTAACTTTGTTGGACCTGCAGCTTTTCGCAGCACGGGGCAGTAGTGTTTTCTGTGACCTTCACTGCCACAATGGCTGCAATAATATTTCACACCTGCACCAAACAAATGTTCTGACTGAAGCTACAGATTAATCAATAGGAAGCAATCAGAAATTGGCTGACCTTTCATGGCTAGGCTTCTCTTGCGCCGATTCTCAGGGTTGCTAAAGAATGCCTTTAATGCATCAGAAGTTCTTTTCCTGGCCTCAGGAGTTCCTTTTGCTCTCTGGCGACATAAACTTACAAATGAACTTCTCAATAGTTCATGCATGCTTGATAAGCTCATTAAGGAGTGGATAACTCCTGGACATGGACAAAACTAAAGAATGAAGCTTTCATCATAAACATTGTTTAACTCAGACCTTGATTGCAGCCACTCTTTGCGCATGCAGCACTGGGTCACGATGTATTATCTTCATCCTTTTGCTAAACAACCCTGTTTTGGCATTAAGGGTCTGCAATCATCCGACTAATCAAAGAAATATTATGAGATTTATAGCATTTCTAAACGAAACAACCTCATTTAAAGGCTTTAACATAATTTCTAAGTAGCAAACTAAAACACATAACACCGGAAGTACAACTTCTGCAGGTGTATAGTTCACAGTATAAGGTCGGTCAAACAAAAGAAACACAATCCAAGTGCGCAACTTACCCTCAAGGATCTGCTAATCTTTTGACTAACTTCAGGGGAAGGCGATTGGTAAACACGCTTTGATTTTCTTGTAATATCCACCTTTATTTCAAGACTATCGACCTCATCATCTTCTTTAATTTTGAAAGGGGAGCTGTACAACCAGGAATGCAAGTTATGGCTAAACTTTGGTATACACAACTAACTTAGTGCTGAAACTAAGAAGAAAAATTCGTAATAACAAAAAAAAGATTCTACAATGGTAGTTTGAATTGTCTTATCATGTCTTTATCTCTCCCTGGTTATCCTCTCTTTATTTTATTTTATTTTTAAATTTCCTTATAAAAAAGAAGACATTATGTAATAGACAGCACGAAACCTTTGAAGGTGCTTCAAATTTCTGAAGTTCATTTGGAGATGCATTGCATTTATATAGTTACAAATCAGCTGTTTTCTATTACGCATTAACTCTCAAAGTATAGATGACATACAAACATCAGCACCAGACAGTTAAGCACATCCAATAGACACCACAATAAACCTCTGCTTTTAGATGTTACGGACTTGACCATAACAGTTGAAATTTGATTCAGCTAAAGTTCAGAAGTTTTTACTTTCGACCTCATTACAAGCATTTAGTTCTTTGAAATCCAAAATTATTTCATGAATTCTTACTACAAAGGGAATGGTGGAGAAGCATAAACAGAATTACAAAGTATACATTAATTTAGACTAATGTGCAACTATTTCATAATGAAGCACAGACATAGGTAGTTTGACAGATTATGAACATAGGCATTGCAACTTTAGTGTTATGACGTCTACCTTGAACGTGCTTTCTCCCAAGGTAGTTCATCAATTGACTCTTCCCATATGACCCGATCTCCTGAACATTGCCGGCACGTTCTAATGCCCTGTGATGAAGAAGCATGAATTGGTGCTTTATGCATGACATATCTTAAAGAAACTAATTCTGTGCAAATTACGTACTCAGTTTGCCTTCGAGTTTTCTCTTCTAAGTTGTACTTCGCATTTGAATATTGAAAATATAATAATCCAAATAAAAAGTATGAACACAATCAAGATTTCAAAACACTGCAAGCTCCGTCATGAATGGAGTCACAAAATAGGAAACAAACCTTAGCATTGAATTATGGTGCTGACAAAATATGTTGAGGACATAATCTGCATTCTATTACTGTAGTCTATTTTGTCATACAACAATTTGTAGAAGAGACTATATGTCTGCTGGGCGATAATGTCAAATGGAGCAGTTAAATAAAGTGGGTACCTCAAGTTTACAGATTGCGATCTTCTTTATGCGTATCATTTAAACTACTACAAGAATCGACCATGCCCCATTCATTCTTCATGAGCAGCATCAAACAATTGGAAATAGGTCATACACTGAACTTGCCCAAGTAATTCCGCATGAGAACATTAGTTTCATACCGCTAAAAAAAATCACATACAAAGAGTCGGACTTTTATATTTGATCAATGTAGATCCTGATAGAGAGATTATGAATAGCATGGAAAGAGTGTTGTTTGCAATAAAGAGATGATTACCTTTCCATGGCAATGGGGACAATCTGACCTTGATCTTTCAATTCCACACTCAGTACAGGGGGTATAACCCCTGCCTCGGCAACCAGGACAAGGTAACTCTCTGATGTATTGGCCATTTGGACCAAACCATGACCTTAACTTTACACCACCCAAGAGATTATTCCTACTAAACAAAGTCACTCTTAGTCACAAATCAATACCTGACATGAGCTAATTTTTACAGGGATTCATTTTAGTCACCAAAACATTGACTGAAGCTCGTTAAACTCAGTGATTCTCCTTTAGTTTGAATGTGATATTCTGCTAGCATCGTTAACTATAAATACGAAATCCGAAAACGAAATATACACTTTCGTTAGTTCTACACAATTGTAGAGAGTGAATCAAACCTTTGCGAGTCAGCTTCGAGTCCAAAGAGCTCCCCTGAGGGATCATACTCCAGCTGCGAAAAGAAGAACAACTTTAGGTGTTTCATACAGTAACAGCAATTGGGTGACGACAAAACGAGAAAAAAGAAACGCATCAAAACTGATCCTTTACTAGAAAATGGAAATTTCTTTAAAATAAAAAAGAAAAACGGAAAACCACAAAATCTCAATAATAGAGAAACCAAGATACGAACTTTCTTGAACAAATCAAAAGAATAACTTGTTTCTTTTAATTGGCAACCAAAATTTTTTGGTTAAAACCAAAATTTGAAATTGAAAAGAAAAACTTGGACCAATGAAAAGGAAAAGAAAGGGAAAAGGTTGTAGTATCAGGAGGTTCGATTGTAATTAGTTACCGGAGGAATGGAATCTCCTCCGTTGATTGATGAAGAGAAGGTGATAGAGAATGGAGCAGTCTTCCGGTAGAGTACTGGTTTGAATAATCTCCACGGCCAAGGCCATGACCGGTGAAACAAGAACAGCTGCTGCTTTTGGTGAACAAGCCGTGGCATTGGAATGGATAGCATTTTCACTTCATTTCATTACTAGTTGTGTAGAGAATTGTGGAGGTGCTTATTACATAGCCAGTCTCTTCCGTGTTGGCAGACGTGAAAATTTAATATTAATTAAAACATAGTGGACCTAATTTTTTTATTACTAAATTACGTTATGAGTTATTCAAAATAATAAATATAAATATTTAATACTCATCGATGGACTTTGTTTGAAATTGTGGAAACTTTTTAAAATAAAAAATATTTTTATTTTTATATTTTTAAAAAATAATAAAAACTATATAATTAAAAAAATTTTATTTAAAATTTTTATTTTTTTAAATTTTTAAATAAAATTTATATAATTTATAAAATATATATTATAAAATTAAAATTAAAAATTAAAAATTAAAATGTTATAAAAACGCTCAACTAAAACGCCTCCGGAAAAGAAAGTGAGAATTGGAGAGAGAGTGGAGGTAAACAAATAAAAAAGAAAAGAGAAAGAAACTTGGTGAACATATCTCTTAAAATTGAATTTTTTGTTCATTAGAGGTTTTTTGTTGTTCATTAAAAGTCCTCCTGCACAGAGCGAGCGCGGAGACGGCCGGGAAAAGGTAATCAATTCTTCTTCTTCTTCTTCTTCCAATATTTGGTTGATCTGAAGAGTGGATAGGTATAACATCAGGAATGAGATAGATTAAGATTGGTGTTTCAATTTCAGGAATTATTAGGAATTGATTCAATCTTGATTCTATGTGTGTTGGCAAAATCATTTTGTTATTCCCTTTGATGAGAAAAACAAGAATCATTGTTAGAAAATTAACAGTGTTAGATGATTCTTTCTCAGTAAAAATTGCTGTGAGCAGTATGAAACAACGCCTTGAAGAACCTTAAGCAATCTGCCATTTCTAAGTCGATGATTTATTCCTTAATTTAGTTTCTCTCTCAACTACATCTGTAAGTCCTAGATTTAGGGCACGCTTGGGATTGCTGAAGAAGTATAGCTTCTGAAGAAGAGCTTTTTTGGATTTTTTTTGGGTAACAAGCTTGGCATTTTTGGATTTTAGAAAAATGTACATATAATGATTCCATGATGTACAAATCACCTGTCTTCCAAAATTTAAATAAAAAATCTAAAACACTACAGAAAATATTTTTGAGGTTGAAAAGGAGGGTTGGGTTCACCGAACAAAGCCTTAGTTTATCAAGTCATTTTAGTTTTTATATCTGTGGACATCAGCTCCTCGTTATTGATTATCATCAAAGCTTTCGAATCTATTACTATTGGATGTGAGAAAGTTTTGGTGTTGAACAAGATTTTAACCAGTGATTTCATTTAGCCTTAGGATGCTTTTTTATCAGTAATGTTGATTAAGTGCTAGAGCAAGGATTTCAATAGGTCTGATTTGTTGCATAAGAGTAGCCGTAACTGAGTTTGTCATTGCTATACTTTGAAAGTGTATTCTATATAAGTAAAATTGCCAAAAAATGTGAAAGCAGAGTGGTACCCTCTGTGGTGCTTGGAAGCGATAGGTTTATGATATTCTTTTGAAACTTTTTTGTTAAAATGTTGAAGATACAAGAGACCCTGCTTCAATCTCATTTCTATTTAGATTAGTCATTATTAATATGATCCAGCAGGCCATTGATGTTACAATATCCTAGAGTAAAGATCACATTTAAAATGATCTGATCATCCTTATAAGACAGTTCTTCGTTTGTGATTTGTGTGGATTTTGCAATGAGTTATTACAGTTGGAAAATAGCTTAATCATTTGTAAAATAAATTTGGAATACCTGAAGTTTTGATGGTGTCAAAACTGTACGAATATTTAGAATGATATTTCATGGTTAGAAGTTTATCTAAGTTGTGATGTGTTTTAGTATCTTTGATATAAATTCCTTGCCTTTTGGATATATTCGCTTGCCATGTTGGTTGCTTTGATGTATTTTAAATGTGATCCAGAAAGCAAACATAGAATCTGGGTGCTTTCCGCTACCTTAAGCACCAACCTTAATTCTATTTGTTTGGTTCAGTTATAGGCTGAACATGCAGCAATGGAAGAAGACAATGATTGGGTCTTGGTCAAGAAGCAAAAGGTTACCGTCTTGATTCCTCCACCGTCACCTGTTCAACTAAAATCTGGAACTCAAGAGGTGACTGCTAATGTTAAAAAGTCTAAGGTGACAAGAAATTTAGGTTCTCAAAAGAAAAAGTGGCACGAGAAGACCCAGCAGGGGCACAAGACCAAGCATCAAGAAGAGCCATTCGCTATGCCTTTTCTGAAGAATTGCGCTGATAACAAGAATCCCGTTGTTCCTTATAATAAGGAAACTGGAAACAGTGGACTTGAAGAATTTCAGACATCTCATTCTTCTCCTATTGCTTCCCTTCAACGTTTACCAGATGTCATGCCATGCCCTACTCATAATGCAGGGAGCAACTTATTTCTTGGTATTGGGCGTAATACATTGAATGGCAAAACAGAAGATGACGATTATTCTTATGGATACTCAAGTGGACATAAAGGAGTGTTGCCTGGAGCAGCAAATTTGGTCAGTCTTCAAATGAGAGCAATAAATCTAGAAAAAGAACTAGAGAAGCTAGGTGGGTTGAGAAGGTGGCTTGCTTCACAGGGGCTGGATCGATATGTTACAGCTTTTGAGAAGGAAGCTATGGGAAAGTATCAGTTAGCTACTCTCACTTCCAATAAATTGAAAGACATGGGTATAGTTGCAGTTGGGCCTCGGAGAAAGTTAATTCATGCTATTTCTCATCTCTCTGAACCATACCTGTAGAAGGCCTGCTATTACAGCAGCATACTTGTGCCAAAATTTTGAATGGCTTTTTACCTTAACTTTTGTCGTTGTTGGTCCAGGATGTAAGAATCTAAGTTCCAATCTTTTTTGTACTGTAATATACGAGGCTTTGGATATGCAGTGAACATTTCAGGATTTCGTCTGTTCTGCTATTCTGGAAGTACGGCCCTTTTTAGGATCAACTGACGAGATTATGACCTTAATATCTAGAGTGAATTTGAAATCTTTTTGTCAAATATGGCTCATGCCACGGTTATGCTCATGCTTCTGAACTGACTTGACGGTTCTCTCATAAGAATGAAACTTCGGGACATGAACTTGTAGTGTACCAAGTAAATCATCCAATGTTTCTCAAGGTAATGAATACAGAAATAGTGATATATTGAAGGTATTGCTTGTTGAAGCATTTTTAGGAATTTAATAATGAATTAAAAAACTTAATTCCCCAAAAAGAATATGAATAATTGAAATTTTGAAAACTGAACTTCATGTGATCAAATAGGCATTTTCAATTGATCAATCATTCACATTTCTTATACATCCAGAATGTACATAATAATATACACATCTAAAAACTTGAAAAACTATTTGAAGACTTGACCTGATATAATATTTTCTCGATGACACCAGCGCCATGAAGTAAATCTTTCCATGCCATCTGATAATATGATCCTGGAGACAGTACCTGAACCTATCATCTCAGGAACAAACCATCGTCAAAGTTTTGCAAGTAGCTAGCAGCATTCTAGCTGAATCCAGTTTCGTTAGCATTTCCATAGCTATATATGGACATCAAGGAACAAGGAATAGCCTTTTCTCCTCCCTTCCTTCACTATCCTCTTCAACATTCACGCCATTTAGGACCCCTCTCTGCTGCCTCACGGCCAAGAAGCTCAAAGTGCCGGCTGCAGCAAACTGCAGGAAACCATGACGGCGATGCCATGCAGCTGTTGTAAAGGCATTGTTGGCTAGAAGGACATCGGTCGCCATCCATGCGACAAAAAAAGAAAGAAGAAGATGAAAAATTTTGAAAGTATTTGGGACGTTAAGTCTGTTGAAAATAGCGAGTATGTTCGGTGTCGATAGACGTAGTGAAAATATAAATACACTCAAGAATCTTGCTTAAACAATATGAGAATTGAGATAAGAGCAAGACAATCACAAAGATAAGAGATTTACATAGAAAAAAACGACTCCACGGGAAGGCAAACTAGCCTTTAAGAAAATCACTAAACCAAAACAATTACAAACTCTTGTGTTACACTTTAAGTGAGAATTCTCATTAGAATGGTTTGTTTCTATGTCTCACACTTGATGTGAGAATGATCCTTTCTCATTTTCTATCTTGTTCTATCTTCTAAACAAATCTCTCATATATATATATATATAATGCCTCAAGGAGACTCTTGAATTTTCAAACGGTTATCCTTTCATCTTCTCACTAATTGTTCAAGTTCTTTGGCTTTCTATCTTCCAAGAAATATTTCAAAATCCTTGACCGTTGGCTTTCCAACTTCTTGGGTGATAATTCATCTTACTTGATCTTTGGCATTTCAATATGAATACATTTGTTGCATTCTAATGAACTACTAATTTACATAGTGGCTTTATAATTTCTAATAAAGTCTCATTCGTGTGAGCAACTACGCAGGAGTTGTACAGGTCTTGAGAGTCATCGTCTCAATTTTTATCATAAAATTAAATAAGAAAATCCTATCAAGTCAGTCTAGAAATTAGATCAGTTCTTCATTTGCAAGTGGGGAAGGTGTGAGGCACCCGCTACGAATTTGTTCTTTTAGTAGGAAAAATAATTTTTTATCAAAAAATTATTTTCAAGTAAGTTTGTATAACCTTTCGTAATAATCTATTCTTTATAACTCAGATTTCGTGTTTTACTTTTCTATAAAATCGCTTCTTATAGAAAAAAAAACCTCTCTAAGCCGGTCTAAGATGAAAATGATGACCCATTTAGTTCGACAATTATGCTTAATGTCTCAACTGTATTTTTTAATTATTTGTATAGAGACAACTCGAATGAATAGTATTTGTATAGAAGAAAGAGACAGCCGCTCCGTTGAAAGTCAGGTATTAAAAAAATTTAATTTTACATAACTTTTTAAAATTTTGAAATAATAATAAAAATTTAAACTCACTCTTTATGTTATGTATAAAATAGAGATAATTGCATCATATTACACTATTAGTCCAATGATCCTCTTAGGAATTAGATTTAACTATTTAATATTGCAAATTGAAATTAAAAAGCCAATTATCCCCAAAAGATTAGGGTAGCTAATTTAAGCTTGTGGAGAAATTGGGTCAAATATATTTAATATTAATAAATTATTTAATCAAATCAAACCCCAAGGCGTAATAACCAATATTAATCAAGTAATTCATCTAAAACTGGTACGGACAAAAAATGCGCCTATAGGTTAGATTATGATATATAGACCATGGTGTTGTTATGTTATATATGAGAGCAAGTGAAGTGAATCAATTATATTGTAATGACGTGAAACATAAAGAAATTGAATGTAAGGTAGCGAGTGGTTCTCTAGAGTTATTACGGAGAAAGAAGTGAAGTAGATTGATTGACAATGAACGCAGTTGCAAAAGAACATGAGAGTGAAGCCTAATTAGTAGCCATTGTTATTTGGCTTGCTGTGCAATTGAATATGGCGCATCTATTGATTATCATGTAACTTTCTTCACACATTTCAATATTTCATGCTTTCTTTGTTACCACACTCATCTCGTAAAATCCAAGGAAGATCACAAATCTTCATATTGATGTTCTTAAAATGGGATTATCTGTAGGATAGCTTCGCTAATTCTGCTAATCAACCTTGTAACAAAGCACACTCCCAAAACTGACTCAAATCAGTAACACGCAAATTAAGTAAACTATAAATGGGCCTGTGCTTGTGCCTTCTTGAGTTGGTAGCAGACGATTCTTTTTATCAGCACTGCTAGCTCAGTTGACTGAATTTATCTATTTGCTTCCGAGTGCGTTAGCTCGTACTGGTTATTGTAAGGGGCGTATAAAAGATAAAGTTTAAAGGTGCTGCCCAATTTTTGGGGTCAAATTATAAGAAACAGCAGGTTTGCAGACGTTGGAAGATCGCTAAATGAAAAATATTACGATGGATATTATTGGTCAAACTAATTCTCAATATGACCTCCGTCAAAAAAAGGGACATTACAAAATTGATAGTCAATCCTTTTAGGTTTTGGATTGCACACTTAATTGCAGAGGATTAGGATGCATGATGGTGGTGAGGTGGGGGCTTTTGGTACAACTAATGTGGAATATTGAACCAGCCCCGGTTCTCTCTTGTATGGACACAATATTGGCGAGGGACCCTTGCACATTTGCCTTTTCATCAAACAGCCAGTATTTCATGCTCTCCCATTGTCTATACTATCTTAAGAAGATGGATATAGCAGATGAACACGTTACTTGCCACTTTCTATACAATTCAATAGGTATCAACACAAGAAAGTAAAAGACAATAGAGAAAGAGCTTCCAAATGAGACCTACTGGGATTTCTGTAGTCAGAATAGCAGGGAACTTGAAGAATGAAACTCAATCCAAAATGGACATTTAAGAAATATAACAAAGTAGATGCTATATTGCATATATTCTTCTGCATCTCAACATCAAATATCAAAACCAGATCAATAGCAACCCACCCAGGTAACCAATTCTATGATCTCATGGAACTTTATGACTGCACATAATTCTCTCAACATAGTTGCCATTTCATCAAAGCTTTGCCAACTATAAGGACTTTTTCTGTTATTCGTATAATAAAGCAATACCTACGATCTCCAGCAAACTGACACGATAGGTCCTCATAAAATAGGTACATCTTGAGGACTAAATAAAAACACATAATATATTGTCAACCATCTCTTTACAACATTGGCATCAGTTGTCAACCGAGGATGTTTACCTGTGTCATTCTCATCTATAAAATTACTTAAAATGCCTGTTTCTTGTTTGTGCAAAAACGAGCCAACTATAATAAATTACTAGACTTGCTACAAGTTAGCACTTTAAATACAGATACATTCAAATAGGGAAGATGATCGGCACCCTTTCTTCTCATGGCAGTATCTACACGCCAACACAGATATTTACATGCAGCAACAATCGAAATTGTGATATCGCAGCTTTTTTGCATCCTATCTGCTCCGGTGCAGGATGTTTTGATGTGCCATTCACATCAATTATTCTGCGAAAGCATCTTGCATTGGGAAATAACAGAGTCCAAGCCTAACTTCTCTCTGTTACTCTTTGGTCTGGGTAAAGATGGCAGATTGGTGTGAAAGATCCAAATATGAAGCATATAGCAGTGGTTGGAAAGATTATTAGACCCATGGTTCACTGAGAAGTCAAATAGGGCTTGCCTTAAGAGCCTGCAATATCAGTCAATTACAAAAATGTGGTACCATAAGGAAATATTATTTTGAGTGATGAAAAATTTACTTTTCCTGTTATTCTTCTACTCTACAAAACTTCATTAATTTTTGTTCCTGATTGCATTATGTGTAGATCAATTTAAAAAAAGCAACCATTTGTGTTCACTAGTCTCCAAATGGAATAGGTACTGCATAAAATGTGATACCTCATTAATATCAAATACACTATATATACTAGTAATATATTTTGCACAGCTGTAGGTAACATTTTTAAATGCAAATCATGCGAATCCAACAAATGTTACAGAACAATGTTAGTAGTTAGTAGATCTATCTTGCCGATTCAGAAGTTACTGAGTTATAAATTAGAGCCACACTCCTCTTGTTATCCAAAGTTTATGTTAGCTTGATTTTTTATTATGCCCTTATCAATATCATAATATTTATGATTTGTAATTTCCTAGTAGGTGGCATAACTCACAATGTCTAAATGAGTCGATGTTAATCCCCTGGTCAATAAGGACCAAATACACTGCAAAAGGATAGGAAACTAATACTTGAAAGTGGGAGGTAAGATCTGTTGTCTGGGGAAATCTAAGAAAGAGAAATCAAAGGGCAGGTCATAAATAGCATTTACACAAAATTTAAACAAGGTACTGACGGCAAATAGCAAGGGTGATACTACACATCTAAGAAATCATTTACTGGTATGTCCAGACAACCAAGGCACTTAAAGAAAACACCAGAACAAATGGGAATGCTCCAAAAATCTGATGGAAGAAACTTCATGGTACTGTAAATATCTCAGTTTTCCTTTGATCATGCTTTCAGCAGAGAAGATTTTGTTAAGATGATAATACTTCGAGAGTTCGCTACATCGGTCATTGAGCATGTTGGTATTAGCAAATTTGTGCATGGACTCATACCAAGGTTTAATTTTCTTTCTCATACAACCATTAAGATTGATTAGATGTGGTTTTTCATGAACGAGAAGCAAACTTGCAGGATTATTTTCATAAACTTGCATGTCGTGTTAGTCTTACAATGGATTTTTGTCTCATGTAAGAAAGACAGCTCTTTATGCATCACTTCTCATTATATTGACAATAATAGGTAACTAGAAAACAAGATTCTTATTTTTGTTCATATTGAGGTACCTCAGGAAGTAATTAGTGAAGCTATCCTTAATAAGTATTTGCTAGGAATCTTGATGGAAAAATTATGTGCTCGGTGTCAAGACAATGCAGCTACTAAAGACGAAGGAAAATATGAGCTTGCTAGGACTCTCTCATCAAAGTACTCATTACTGGAGAGCGAACTCCTCCAGTGCATTGTCGTGCTCATGTTTTCAAAGTAGTTCAGGTAGTTTGAGAGAGATTCGTGAGGTGTTATGTAAAAATTCGTGAGATTGTGAAGCATGTTAGAGCTTCTCAATCTAGACAAGAGAGGTTTCAGAAAACTGGCTGAATGCCCAACTAGGTGAAACTCAACCAATTTAATGCTTCAAAGGACAGTTTATGATGTAAAATATGTCTATTCATATATCTTTGAGAGACTGGTTAACTAATAAGCTACCTTCTGTGACATCGATGGCTTCTAGAATGTATACAAAATTCATGAAGTACTGGGAAAAGAGAAGTTTGTAGCTTGGTATTGCCTCTATCCTAGATCTTCAGTATAAATTGAAAGCTTTAGACTATTTATTTGATAAAATTCCCGAATATCAGTTTGACATTGACATGAAGAAAGTCCAAAATCAGTAGTAAATTGACTAAGCTTTTTTGTTAATATGTTATGCATTATTCTTTTTGTGTCTCAGATAGTCAAGCATCTGGAAGTAGCTGATGAACAGGTGATCAAAGGGGTGTGAAGGGCTTTTTGTCATGCAGCCCCAAGAAGAAAACTGACAAACGCAAGACTTGCACTTGATGAATTTATGCAAGCTAATTCACATAACAAGCCCAAAGAAAAACTAGATATTTTGAATAATCTTGTCATCCATCAAAGGAAGGAGAGGTGATGAGTTTGGCTTTACATAGTGGAGATTCTACTAGTTTACTGTTGGAGTAGTTACAGGGAATTTGGGGCTTATGTTTCACTGCACACTAACTTCTGAAACAACTTAGTTGACCTATATATTGGCTGGAACAATTGTTTGTATTGGTTGGAGGCTTGGAACAACTTCGCTATGTATTCATATATTTGGCCAGAAGCTTGGAAGAACTTTGTTATGTATTCATATATATGGCTGGGATCCAGTAACAACTTTGGTAGGTTAATATCTATAACTGAGAACAACTTTGTCATAATTTTGGCTAGATGGCGAAGATACACTTTAGTAATCATACTTCTTCCTTGTCTTTCTGTGATCTTACATTTAATATGTGCTCATATATCAAGAATATTGCAATTCAACTTTGGGCATGAAAAAATTTTATATTGTTGTAATAAATTTAGAGGTAGAAGATATAATACATCAGTTTGAATAGAATTCTGTTGACAATTACCTAGTTAATATATTACTGCGTTGTTGGTAATTCCATTGTTAACATTTTAAAACTTTGTATTCCCAAACCTGAACCCAAAAATACAAGTACATTCCAAGAAGGTAAGGATCCTAGTTTCTTAGAGAGCATTGATGGGCAAGGATACTTCCATTTGCTATCGCAACTAGTCTCAGATCTTGTATAGATCCAACCTAAATCTGACCCATTTACAGTCCTAGAGCAATTTCCCTGTGGTAATCATTTTGTCACATTTACATGTCAACAAAGAAAACTTATAAGTAATCGGATAATATACAACATAGATTCCGCTAAACTGATGTTATGTCGACAGATGAACAAAGTACATAATATACAGGGAAAAAACAAAAAAAGAAGGAAATACTAGGAAGTAGTATAACCTTGTTTTGTGAAGATTCCACAGTAGTCCTCCACTGAGGAATTTGAGGAGACATCTGGTTGTCCCTGATAATAGTCACAATTCTTGTTTGTGTTGGTCGCTGAACAGAAGAAGCCGGTGGCATTTGCCTCATGACCCATAAGACAAAACCTGAAGGCACTGAATAACCTACAAGAACAAGTGGCAATATGTAAACAAATAGCACCAAGTGTTACACTAGTGTCTCCAAAAGCATCTACGTGAACATATAGCACTGGTGTATGTTATTAGCCTTGATTTGTCTCATGATACTCAAATGCTTATCAGGTATAAATAGCAAGGCGCAACACATTACCTACAAAATAGTATACAAATATGAATATTGAACTGTATATGCTGTTTGAAGGTGATGATTGCCAATAGGAAAGTACCTCCAACTGTGAGAAATATGAGAAGAGAATGTAATTTATGGTATTTCCACTTGTATTATATTGTCATTTCCACATTTTCTGCTGATAGATCATTATTTTAAATACATATAGATATACCGGGATATTATTAGCTAGTGCTATCACAGAGGATGATGTGAAACATATCAGGGAAACAGCTGCCAGACTTGCAACCTGCAGATAAATGTTGGATGAAGACGTAAATTTTAGCACATAAAAAACATGTTAAGAAGAATACTTTGTTATTCAATCCTAGACTCTAGTCATAAGAGAAAACAGAAAAAGGATGAGGATGAATCTGAAAAGTGAAGTTTAGAAAAGTCATCTTAGTAGTGTGCCATATAATAAAACCTTAATATGTTGTTTCACGTTCTTATTGCCTAGCAATTTACTGTCTTGCTTAAGATATATCAAGGAAATATCCATATTTTCATCAAGAACTGAATGGTTATTAAAAGGATATCCAAAAATGTCAGCCTTAGAGTATACCACCATTTCCACATTCAATAATGGCATTACAAAATAAGTTAGCTACTGTCAAATGAACATGCATTAATTACTTAAAGTATAACTAACTCGATCAAAAATGTCAGCTGAATGATATACTAGTGTCCCCAAAAGAAAACACAATATAAACACACTGAATACAGAACCAAATCAGTACAATACCTTCCACATTTCAGATGATCCCATGTCAGATCGCACATTTCTCATTCTGGCAGACAGTATTCCACCTGAAAATGCCAACAACAATACAAAAAAATAATTAGAAAACAACAGAATCTACAGAATTTAAGAGCTCAACAAAGCACTATGAGTTATTAATGTTATTACAAAAGAATAGTAATGAGTAAACTAAACCCCCACTAAATAATGAGGTGGAGAGAATGCTTTGTAGTCCTGGTAGATATTAGTGATTGGAGTTTCGCAGATGAGAGAGAGAATATATGATGCCGGCTGGCAGTAAGGAAAATATTTGGCTTTGGTTGGGACAAAAAGGGGACAAACTTTGTGAACTGGACCTTACTTGAAAGGGTATTGGGGCCAACCCTATTTAACTCGATAAGGCTCGGTTGCTTAACATAAAACCACAAAAGGAAAGAGGTAAGCTAAAACCTAGAATAACCAAATTTCAACTGTGCACATAGGTCCTAAGAATGGAGATTTTTGATGTTTCCAACCTCGCTGCATGCTCAAGAAATCTTCAAGGGTCTAAGAATAATAAAGACCATATTTCTTCTGATGATAATGGGAAAAAGATCATAAAGCAACAAACTTGCGATACCAAAATTTCTAAAGGCATTGGATTACTAGGAATGATTTTATCTACTCACCATAGGAAGCCAAAGCTCCTCCTATTAATAGCATAGCAACAGAAAAAACATCAAGATATACCTACATAGTCCAACTATTCAAGTCAGTAATTTTCCAAACATCAATCTTGAACAGGAATGCAATCATAAGGCTAGCGTGATTTTAATAGATGATATGTGAATCATGAATGACTTTGATTATCTTTTACCTAGAAGCTTTCCATGTAAAATATAACCTAATGAAAAGAAAGTCACTCAACTTAAAAAAACTAGGGAAAACTCAATTTGGTACCAAACTGACAATATCACATTGCTAGAAAGTAGAGAAGGAAGAATCCATTCACTTAAACACGACTAAAAGTATTAAACTTGGTATATTTCTATATAAAATCAAGTGTTTGGATTTACAAAAGAATTAAAAGTAACCATTAGAAAAAAGGTACCATCATCAACATATGAGATTGTATAAATGTCAATCAGCTGGTGCCTTTAATTTGACCAATATACTCTAGTGCTCAAAAAAGTCAAAAACAACAACGTTGCCCAAAAAGTTTAGGTATAATTAGGATTCATGTGAGAGTTAATTATTGACAAGTAATTATCCATGCTGCAGACAAGGAAATACTACTACTTAACTCTTTATGCAACTCAGTATGAAGCTTTAAGGAGAAAGCAAATGAGTATGATAATTAAGTCCATTAACATAGACATTAATTATTCAACAAATTATTTGATCTGGTTCTAAAGCACAGAACTATTAACCATTTTATTTGTCTGTTTTGAAATGTATTACTAGCAAAATGTTGCAAGGCTCACTACAGAACGAGCAGTCGTAAAGGCATTTCTATATCCCCTTTTATACCAAGGTTTTTTCAAATACTAAAATGAGGATCAATACTTCTCATGATAACAGAAACAACTGTCTAAGCAAAAACAAACTCACAAAAAACTTACATATATAAATCATTCCTTACAGATGTATTACACATCTAATCATCTAAACATGAAATATTACTATCTCAAAATCATATTTTCTTTGCACATGCATAATCAAATATGTTTAACAAGACTACATGATTATTGTAGTGAAATCAAACGAATGCATACATACCCTGGCCACGAGTGCAGAGTCAATAGGATTTGAGCCTCTGCCAATCCAGATTAGCAGAGCAAAGGCAATCATAAAAACAAATATTAGCCCTATTACCTAGATAAACACACACACTATATCAGGTGAGCTGCAAATTTTTTATTAAAACAAAAGAACAGTATACTAATTTGTCCATAACATAGTGGCATAGTGATTTAAAGATAGAGTGAATGGTCCAATGTTGACAAAAACCTATATACCAGGATGACAAACTTCTGTCTGCTTCCAACACGAATACTTCGTAAAGAGCACCATCTCCTGCGGCCCTGCGCACGTGATGAACTTGGTTTCATCTTCATCTTTTCAAGCAATGGTTCAATGCTGCCACTCTCTTCATCTTCTTCATCTTCATCATTTGACTGATGGCAGAGGTCGGCCCTATAATTACATAGCTATAAACCACAACCAATGCAGGCAAAAGTATTTATCAGAATAAATAGGTTTGAATCTGACTAGTATCAGCAATTCATTCTATACGACCAATTGTGAGCTTCAGTCCAGCCACAACCATACTGTTCATGACACACATCTGACCTTTGAGATAATCAAGATTACTTAACATCTACAGCAGCACCTAAGAGGAGCTGCACTTTGAAGATAGCTTGTAGATTCTCAGAATTGAGAAAGAATAACCTACAATTATGCTAATTATGCTATCAACTTACAGCTAGAAGAACGATTGAGCATGCAGAAAATATCTAGACTGCAGGTGCAAGCACAAAAATACTAAAGACAATATATAGTAACCAAGTTGAGAAATACAGGCATAGTGTTGTTCATTGTATGAAATGCTATATATACCCCATTTACTTCGTGCAGAGTAATACAAGAAAATATAGCAGCGTGCACATAAAATCATGAAGTTGATAATATCTAGTCTCTTATAGTATACAATGTAAGATATAGCATTATACTAATTGAAGGTATAGGAATACATATTAGTATATAGCTGTGAAATAAAATAGGTTAGCTCAATGTAACAAGGTAAAACATTATTAAAGAAAAAATCATTTGTCTTCATAATTATGATTAGCAAGTCTCCATACAGAAACTACGCATCTTACTGCATAATGACATGTCATATCATACGTTATCATAAGCTACTGTGTTAGAATTAATATCTTTTTGTTATCAAAATTAAAAAGTAAATAAACAATAAAAAAGAACACAAGTAATCAAGTCCTTTGAGCATTCATATTAAATGCACAAAAAACTTACTTTTACAGATTGCTTGCATACATGTCTAACCTACAAGCCCACAATGAATTTATAAGCAACTGTATATATCTGTGTATCAGTTTACTTATTGCACATTTTTAAGCATCACTTCCTTAACGCATTTTAAAGTATCACTTCATTAGCATTTTTAAGAGGGATACTAGCACCAAACCAAGATGTAGCAGTCTCCTATTTTTAAAGTATAGTACCTTAGGACTGTCATCATTAATGTTACTCAGACTCGAGTATGGGTAGTAGTGACACCGGTGCATGTTTATGTGCCCAACTTGTCAAGATGAAAAAGCAGAGAGTACTCGGATCTGGCTAAAAAAGGACCCAGTGATGGACAGCGTATGGGATCCTTTATGAAATCATAAGTCTTATAATTGAAAGATATTTTTTAATTAGAAGGTTATGTTGTGGCAAAGCTAAAAGATTGGGGTATGGAATTGCTAAGATTTGTAAATGCCGGGCTCATTCTCAAAAACATGCAAGTTAAGAGCACAATTTGCAATTTACTTAGGGGCTTATGATACTACTACTCAAACTAATGACTTAGGGTCTTTAAATTGGGAAATAAAATGCTAGCTGAACTAGGAGTATGAATTGGTTTGGTTCACCAGTTCAGATTAGTCCATCTTTTTATTTTTAATTTCATAAACTGAACTTGAAAAAATCAGTTGGTTTATTCTGCTTTCAGTTATCAATTAAAAAATTACAAAATTCGACTATGAAGGTCAAAACATAAAGAAGTCGATCAAGAAAAAGAAGATGATGTTGTTGGTGATAGAGATAGATCAGTGAAGAAAATGAAGATGATAAATGTGCCGTTAAAGAAGATAGAGATCAAAAAAAGAAAAGGGAACCAAATCAAAAGATCACAGGAAGAAGAGACTGTAATGCAACAAGAGCAAGCTGGAGGTAGCGATCCAGTGACTGAGACATGACAACAGTCGAGTAGAACTTTTGTGCAGCCATGAAACCCTAAAAATTATGGAAGAGAATGAAACACATTGTGGGATGTCACTTGGGTTTACTTTATCACATATATTTTGGGTTTCTGATTGGTTTCAGGTTGCAAATACAAAATCTGAACTGATACTTATATCTCTTCTAAGTTAAAATGCTGGAACCAAAATAATTCAGCACTAAATTTCAAATCAGTTGGTTCGACTATTCAACCTAAACCAAATGCACACCTTTTTATTCTTCTCATTTTAGATAAGCAGAAATTTTGTCAATGCCCATTATTTTTCTACCCTGTCGGCATCTATAACACACCTAAATCCACCTTCTCACATTCTACTTCGTCTCTGTTAGTCATCCATGGCATGTATTGCTAAACGCCCCCGTCAGGGATGGATGCTGGATTGCACCCGGTGAATACGGGTACTTGCAAGAAACAAACCCAGTAATTAGCCAAATACAGAATGAAATTGCTTTTCTTATCCCTAGTGTTTTTGGTGCTCCTGATTTGTCACAAGAGTATTGTTTTCTCAATTCAAGAACCATGTTACATGTCACCTCAGTGAGGAGCATGTAGAAGGTTGATATTTCCATTTTCGCTCAGTTTCTGTTGCACAGATTCAAGCTCACTTTTGGGGAGATGTTATCATAGTTTTGATTTATAAATTGTACCTAGTGATCTGATAGTAATATACTAAATGATTGACAAAGTTGGTAATCTTGAGGAGCCATAATGCCGAAAAAATAATCAAATCATGCAAGTGCAAACAGACTCCATGAAGCATGCTATATCCAACGAGATGTCTAAATTAGATAAAGCAAAAGGTTTTCTCTCCCTCATTCAGGACATGTGTATTTATCATCTAGAAACATCTTTTGTAAGCGAAAGGTTTTTTCTCCCTCATTCAGGACATGTACATGCTCGTATCGTCTAGAAACATCTTTTGAGCTCTTTAGCTATCCTTTGTAATGAGTCTAGGATCCTACGAAGTTGTGAGTTAAGAGAGACTATCTGTATTTCAAATAGGCTATGCCAATGTTTTATAATTCTCAACTTATATTTTGCACCTCCTTCCTCCAAGCAAAAACACATTTCTTGTTTGTATCAAGTAAACGAAGTCCTAGTAGTTGTAGTACTTATAACATTAATCATCATACCTCATTATGAACAGTACACCCAGTGCAACCTATCTATATCTCAAGAAGGTATGTTACTGTGTATGGAAAATGGCAACTTCATGTGTAAGTTCCATGAATGGTTTTCTTCTTCAATGAACTAGGATGACAATGTGTCCTCAACCAAACTGACGAGGCCATTACAGAAAAACTCAAGAATCGCAGACCATCGTTAGCAAGCACAATTTGCATCAAAGAACTCAAAGCAGGAGTGAGTAGGGATAATAGAAACAGACATCCTTAATATGTCATTTCGTTAATGACACAAAATGGCATATACCCATCTTTGGCAACTGAGATCCAAATGAGAATTCAATGAACACCTCTAAAACAAGCAGAGAAAAGACATGCTTTAAGGAAAAACATGAGTGAAGTATCGAGATAGAACTAAATGTTCATCCTTGGTTAAGAATCATACCAGAAAGATAGGAGCAGAAGAAATGCAGACAAAAACAAAATCTGCGGACAGGCTGCAGTTTCACGGACTCGAAGTTAGAATTGACTGGAAATATTAATTTGGTACGTGGAATCATTAGGCGAATACTTTAAAAGATGTAGTGACGTACCCATGAGAATAAATCCAAAACCATGCGACCAATATAACCAGCTTTGGCAGGTGGCCCCAAGTGAAATCACAAAGTATAACAAAAAACCTGTAGAAAAAGAAGTTTAATTAGAAAACTAATGAAACAAATGTGGCATAGTCCTACTCAAAGAGGAGTTAACATTTATAAAAAAGATTAAAAGATCCCAATCTCACAGAAGCGTAGCCAAGTTGCAGCTTGCATCATATACGAATAGAACTGCTTTGAACCTATGCTACTTCAATGTGACCTGAGTGAGGAGTTTGAACCGATAACAACACACAATTTACACTAAGTGCATGTTTGGTAGACTCCTGTTGTTAAGAGGCTAGATGCCTAAAAAACTTGACCAGCTACTGTGAAAATAACTTACTCATGGGATTAACGAAGGATATTGCTTAACCAATCGAGCTAATGGCGTGAAAAGATCATGTAGCAGACCCCACCTAGTGATAGAATGTTTGGTAGAGTGGTTAAAATCATATTTTAGATATAGATGTTTGGTTGCACTTTGATCAACTAATTCGAAGCTCGTGATTATAAATTTTGCTAGAAAGCTTTTCCTTTTAACATTTTCTGTTACGATTCTGCCTATTGAGAATTAGAAATTTGTTAAAGTTAAGAGATCCCAGATTCAGTATTTAGATTCTAATTTCACATTCAGATTCTTAACGGCTTTACCAGTAGGTCTTACGTTTCATTTTCGTTTCTACTTATTTCTGTTTCTCATATTTAATCATTCCTTCAAGATTCTTACAGGTCCATCTTAGTTTGCTACATCACAGCTAACATGAATTGCTTTACCAATGACCCATGTGGACATTGCATATAAACCCAGCTTGATCATTATTGTCATAATTCAGTGTTGAGGTGATCATCTTCAGTGGTGCCTAGTACATCTAAGATCAACAGTTGTAGCTACCAATGCCAAATTACTGGCAAAATAATTAAAATCATGTGAGTCTTATATTGGTTAACCATGAATAAGTACTTATAGGAAATTATGCTATTTATAAGATCCATCAATATGTCAAACTCTTCTACCTTCACAAATGCTTTCAGTGAGGATGACAACTAACAAATAAGCTTCACAAGAACAGTAATTCTGTCATATTGTCGAGTTCCCTGTATGAAGTCCACTGGGACATATTAAGTTGTATGACTTAGATGTGCATTGCATACTTTACAAAAAAAATACCTAAATTACTGAACTATAGAGTGAGTCAAAAGAAATGCTTTCTTACCTATACTGGAAGAACCAATCATCAGATGCAATGTCTGCGATAGAACCACACAGAATTAAAATGAATGTAGCAAGGAAGAATGACTACGAAACTATTGAATACCAACACAATTTTGCTTAGGCTATTCTGTTTGGTATTTGAAATAAGGTCATTAGATGATTGGAAATGTCAACAAGTCAATCATACAGCTCAGTAGATTGGCATCAAATTTATAGCTTACCATCTCTTAAGCAAACTTAGAAGACTTCAGGATTAATTCATAATCGATGACAAAAGAAACTGAAGCTTGAAATAGAATGATTCAACTTCATAATATGTAAAGATTGTTTTCTTAGAAAACTAACTAAAGATAGTTAAGCATGCCTTGCGTCCCAAACTCCTTTTAAGAACATCAAGAAATGAAAGATAATACAGAGTCTAACATATAACTGGGATGTCCATACTATAACAGGTAAGAAAGTATCAACAGAGCTTTCCTATCATGGTAAAGTAAAAGAGAATGTAGTACTTCTGGATTCATTCATTTTAGCCTTTGACTTTACAGTCTCTCTTAACCCCTAAACCCTTTTAGGATGTAAATAATGACGAGCCCGTATGTACATCTCCATAATATCACATGGCTACAATTCACGAGGGAAAAAGCTTCTTGGTTATGTGAACAACCTTAAATAACTTAAACAATTAGCTCACTTCTTCTCTCCACACACGATGAAAGGACGCCATGTCAAAAGATTTTCTACATCGTTAATTGCAATTATCGGGCATCACTTGTGAACAAAATGAAAATTTTGAAGTACATGAACTAGTCAACAGAATGTGTGCATAAAGGGACCATACATGCCTTCAGACCTTTTTTACGGAAAAAGGAAGGGAAAAAATCACCTTTAAGATAATCACAGAATGTTCTCCAACAAGAAAGACAATAATCCCAAATCATTGAAGTTACATAACAAAACATTGTGAAAGAAATAAATTAAAAGTCAAATGCACCTTTTGGCGGGTCCAACCGAGTTGTTGGTTGCGCAACCTCATCCTTAAGAGCTAGTAATAACAACAAAAACAACAACAACAAACCGTTTACTGTTAAAGGAAACCAGCAGCTAAAAATTGCAAACATCACTGGAGACAACACAAGTAACTCTTTAAAATTGTCACAAGAGTTTCATGCCTCTTAACTAATTCTAAAATTTTCAATCAAACAGTCAGCCGTAACTCAAAAGCATATAGAAGGAAGTAAATAATATTAGCAATGTCAGGTCTCCATCATTTTGCTCTACCAAGTCCGTCAAATTCAAGTAGCCTCCAATTCAGTAACAATCATAGAGATGATCTTTATTCTGCCACCTCACATTACTAAAAAAATTCCTATCTGCTTCGTACTCCACTAAGTTTCACAGATTCCAGCAGAAAAAAAACAAATCAGGCAATCAATTAGCTACTAACAACCTGAATGAAGGCGAAGGCGGCAATAGTGCCATAAACGACGGAGAGAAGAACATGGGAGGCGACGAGCGGCGGCGGAAGACAGCGGCTAACACCGCCGCGAGAGAGCGCCATCACCGTCGATTGAGATAGACGAGAGGTCTCTTCGCTCGATCGATTGATTTAATTGAGTGATCGTAGATAGATGGTAAATGCGGTGGAGAGAAAACGGAGGAAACCTTGGAGATTGTAAAATTGTCCAAGAAATCTAGTAAAAGCAAGCGAGAGAGACAGCATATTGCTAAACTATTTGGCAACATTGAGGCCTTAACTACTTACTTTAGTAAAATGGAGCCCCTATATAATTCTTGGGACTTTGAAATGCAAATTTTGATTAGTTAGGATTTTGTACAACTGAAGCGAATGGATCTGGCCGAGATGCTTCGTAGCTTTATCAGATTCCTTCCTGATGATTGGTTATAAAATAATAAAAGTCATCAAATTTTATTTAAAGGCTAATTTGTGTAAATAATTCTTAGGAGACCGTGCGTTGGATCATATACAGCCAAAAGGGATTCGAAAAATCTCGACTATTTATAGAATTTCTAATACATGAGTATGATTTATTTATATTAAACCACTCTTCTCTTTTATTTTAAAAAAATCAATTTGCATGTTAATGCCCACACTGTTTCGTCTTTGAAAATGACTCCAAACCACCAATAATAATCTTCTTCTTCTAAATTATTACTGTTATCATTAATTTGGGATTGCCTTATTCGTTCAAAGACTATGGATTCTTAGAAATTCAAAGAGAAGCAACTAGATTTCTTGTTGTTTATGTCATAATAATTTATTTTGTTTACATAAATAATGCTAGGACAAGAGGAAAGATTATTGAGTGCAGCAGCAACGAGCCACGCTGCTGATGCAACAACTCTTATGTATTATCGTCTGTTAGTGATATTATTGTGTTGATTTTAGAATTGATTTGTATCAATCTTTGGCAAGTCTATAGTTATAATAGATTACATTTAAGAGATCTGCTAGAATATTTTGTTGATTTTTTTTCTATTCTTGATATTGTAATCTCTATCTATATGCAAGTACTTTTGGGTAAAAGATTACTTTTTGTCAAATACTATCATTGTATCGTAACTTTAAATTTTTTAATTTTTCATACAAAAATGACTTCTCGGAGACATCATCACAGTCGATGCACTCCACTGTGTAGCGCTCCTTTTGTTTAACACCGTCACCACCATTAATAATATAGAATCGGATTTCCATATTAAAAAAATATATAAATTTTTTATTAATTATATTCTATTTATAAACACATATACAGCGTCAGTCAATATAGAAATATTAAGGAGTGTGAGTCGTGCGCTACTAATTCGAATCTACTCTACCAAACTAGTATATTTTTTATTTAGACTTATCAAGTCATACATGCTACTAATTTGGCTCAGTCTAATTTGAATACCCAATGATCTCCCCTCATAACACGTAGGGTGGCTCCATCCTACTGTGCTCTGATATCAACTATAAATTCGAATATACACACTAAAAAATTTGGTCAATCTCTTAAAAGTTAGCATTTTATTTATAATTACATATTCATTCCAGCACCCAATTAGTATGGAACTATTAAAGAGCATGGATTGTTAAGCCAACCAAGTCAGGATCCTTCTAACCCAATTCAAGATGAATTACTGTTCTACTTTCAAATTAACTAGTCTGTTTTTTATTTGGGCACCATTCAGACTCCTACACTGTTAATTTTGGTCTAGCTTAATAAACTAACACGTCTTTCACTCGGACTCACCAAGTCTTCTACACTACTAGCACAAGTAGTCGAACCTAACCCAATTTGGAGGGCCAACAAACACACTAACTGTAGGTTTAGATAGAAAGTAATAAATAAAAGTAAGCAAGAAAAGGAGTAAATAAGAGGAAATTATTATGATGAAAATTAGAGTAAGAATAATAATTTATCTTTAACTTGTTTGAATATATCATTAAGAGTAATGAAAAGTAAATAATTAATATCGTATGGTAAATGAGCAGTAAGTAAAAGTAATTTTTATAAAAGTCTTAAATATTTTTTGTATTTTTGGGTAAAGCAAAGCCGATTTTTTATTCTAATATCTAATCAACTTCTCTGTTTCAGTTAACTGGCTAGCACCCACGACTATGTATTGATTGTTATTTTCAATTAAGATGTATTGCATGTTAAAGTTGTATGGTTTTGCAACTTATGGTGGAACAATTTTTTTTTCCACTTTCATAGTTAGTTTGTGCAAAGAAGAAAGTGTATACTGATGTATAATCACATTTAAACAAAGTTAAACACTCACGGTGAGAAAGACTTTATTAATATCACACTAGACATGATTATATCAATTACGGCATTTGAGAGTGCTTATAAAATAGAGCTTTTCTTAAATGGAGTATATTTTTATTTTTTTTAAAAAATGAGCTCTATTTTTTTACTTTCACAATAATAATAATAATATGAAATAAAAAGATCTCACTACGTATAATTTTTTTACACTTCATAAATTTTTAAATAAATTTTCTAAATACTTATAAAATATGTATTGAAAAATATAAAATTAAAAATTAAAAATGAGCGTTTGAGAAAAGCCCAATATCTTATCAACAATACAATCAAGTCATTCTACCAGCTGCTACTCTTTGTTACACTTACTATATATAAGTATTGTAGCGTGCTCATACATATATCAGCAATTTCTACAAATATTATTACTAAAAAACAAAGCAAAAATGTCCACTCTAAATGAAGCAACTGTTGGGGAGATACAACATCTGAGGAGTTAATCAATATAAAACACCTGAATGGTCCGATCAATACATTAGAAAGTCCAATCCAACCTAAAGCTTAAGCCAATAGGTTATGTAACTCTCTAATATATTAACCCTTTTCTTATCTTATTTTTATTCAATATGGGACTAATTTATTCACTCTTAACTCAACAATCTCTCTCTCAAGAGTGAGTTACTCATATTTTCTCCTCATCCAAGCACCCTATCGCGCACCAAATACGTCGATCGCTCAGAATCCCAGCCACTTGGTCTCGAGCACCGTTACTGCACACCAAGAATAGTTTTCAGAGCCCAACTTGCTCCGAATTCTTACTCACACCTTACGGAAGCCTATATGAGTCATATTGCTCTTAACTTGCTCATCGCATTACCAGCTAAAGTTATAACATGCCCCGGTCGTCTCGCTTGCGCACCGTCTCCGCAACAAGAGCTAGTCATTGGAGCCTAACTTGCTCCGAGTTCTTACTCACATCTTGCGGAAGTCCTATATGAGTCACGCTGCTTTTAACCTGCTCATCCACTATCATCGAGAGCTACTATGTGCATCGGACTCTCTGTCAAACCATCGGCTTTGATACCACTGTTGAGGAGATACAACATCGGAGGAGTTAACCAAGATAAGACACCTGAAGGGTCTGATCAATATACTAGAAAGTTCAATCCAACCTAAAAGTTTAAGCCAATAGGTTATGTAACTCTCTAATATATTAACCCCATTCTCATCTTATTTTTATTCAATATAAGACTAATCTACTCACTCTTAACTCAATAGTAATTGCATAGTGCGCATTTTATTATAATAAGTAATAATATCATTTCTATTAGTTGTTATACTAATTTTTTAAAATTGTGGATATTATTCTTTCTAATATACTCTTCATAAAAAGATAACTCACCAAAATTAATAGGTAAATTAATAACACGAATCACATGGATAACAGATTTTCTATCTATAGAGTCATAAGATCAAATACTTTCTGATTTTTTTATTTTGGAAATACATTTCTTACCATATGTTATTAAATATCATGTTCCTATACTATGATTAGCAGTTAGAAATTTTTTATAAAACTTACATCTCGTTATTTTTTACTTAGTACCATCACTCTGCACTGTATATTCGACGGTGAAATAATTTCAAGCTTCAAAAGTTGTGGCTTTTGAATATTTTATTGTTATCAATGTCGGCGCTGAAGCCGAACTACTTCAAACCATCGAAATTAGAGAACTTTTGCTGCATCTTTGATGAAAACTTCTTTGTAGCAGAGGAACTTCAACTCCTTTCTTCATACGGACAACATCTATTTTTTTCAAATTTTCATCGTTCATACTATAATTATCCATATCAAAATTAATGACACGAATATTTTGATCTATTTGAAATAAACACTGTACTTTTTTAAGAATGAGAGAAATGTGAGTATAAGAAATAAACGAAGAAAAATATATTTTTATAAATTTGTATGAGTTAGAGTTTTTAAGATTTGAGAATGAAAATAATAATTGAGAATAAATATTTGTTGTGTAAAATTTGAATAAAATATGATTTATTTATATATGAAATAGTGAATAAATTAAAAAAATAAAAAAATTGCATAGGAAACCACTAGGTGTTACCATTGGATGATGTCAACATGATCGTTGCTTTTTTTAATTTTTTTTACTAGGTCAACGGTCAACTTTAACTAGGTCAAATGTCATCGTTGATCAGTCAACATCTATAGTAACTGAGAGGGCGGGCTGTCTGGCCGGTCGACAATATCAGCCTAATACTATCTGTTGGACTAGATCGGATCGGTCCGGTACTGTTACTGTTCACGAGACAAACGGATCATATTTCGGGCCATTTGGCTGGGCCACAGGCAGTCTAGATTTGTACCTCTATTGATAAGTGTATTTTTATTGTTCTTTGATTGTTGAGTTTCTTCTTACTTGTATTATATTATTATTACCATTTTATTAATCACGGGGCCTAATATCATCAAAAAAAATTTCTAAACATAGGTTCTAAAATGATTTTACTGAAATTTTAATTGCTTTGTGTTAACCACTATTGTATTTCCAAAAAAATCAACATCTTCATTATATTCTTACAATTATATGAATTGAATAAATGATCAAAAAACAAAAACATTATGAACATAATATTTATACTTTATTATTAACATAATATTTATACTTCAAATAAATTATATGGATATATTAAATACGATATATTATTATTCATACAAAATTTTATCATATTTAGACAGAAGTTAATACTTTGATTTCAATAGTATAAATTTTAAATCGTAAACGCCATTGATTATTGGTTGTAATGGAGTAAAAAATATCATTTAAATAATTTAAAATTTTGTCAACAAGATAATTTAAAAATATAATTCACATCAAACGATTTATATTTTATTAAATATTTTTTAATTAATTTAAAAAGTTTAGTTTTTTGAGTAATAATGACCGGTGTCTAAATTGGTCCCTAATACTATGACAATGGAGATTGGGTTCCACACCTGGCATAGCTCATTAGCGACCGGGTAATTTTTCGGTCGCTAATGAGTTGGCAATAGGGACCAACTTCATGTTGGTGCTTATTACCTTATAAAATAAAAATATTAAAATAAATAGTAAATATTTATTTAATAAAATCTAAGCTGTCAGATATGATTTATACTTTCTATATATCATGTTAGCAAAATTTTAGTTTTTATTTAGATGATATTTTATGTTTTATATTAATAAATTATTAATTGACGTATATAATTTAATAAATTGTATGATTAAATTATAATGCTAAAATATATCTAAATGTGGTGAAATTTTATTTAAATAGTAATATTATCATATATAGAAGTTATGTGACATAGATATTAATAAAAGAATTTATTAACTAATATAAAATTTTTATTTTTTAAAGTTTTAGGAACCAACTTCAAGTTTGCTCCCTAATACCAAACTAATAAAGTATTATACATGCTAGCTCCCCTTCAAAAAAAAAAAAATTCAATTTTTCTTCCCCCCTCTTCCCGATGATTTTCACTGACCGCATTCCCACCCGCAATTCGGATCAAAATCTCGGGTTATCTTCAATGATTCGATGATTGCGCATTGAATCTGATCTGGTCTTGTTGGTTGGTGAGTGGAAGTTCTAGAGTTTTTTTTTGTGGTAGGTGCTTCATGAAATATTGAGGAGTGGAAGTTCCCTCCTCTAGATTCGCATAGCAGTATGTCTGCTTCAAACAAATTGGATAACTCTTCAAGAGGCCAAGGTTTATACTGATATCTTCCCGAATTGCAGCATGCGGGCAGCCCCCAGTTTCAACAGCCCGAATTCTTTCTTCTGGAAGTGCTCCATGCTTGATCAAGAATTCTCCATCTTCTTTTGTAAATATGTCATTTGTTACCTGACAAATAATATAACTAGCAAAAATTTATGTAATTGAATCCGTCTATGGCTTTTGAAAGAATACTTCTTTAGAAGAAAATGATACAATAGCAAAAACATTTCATAAAGAATTTCAAATACTCATATGAGCACTTGCTTAAATATACATCAACCATTTTGGCTTTCAAACAATCTGAGAAAGACTAGCAGTTGCTAAGGTTTTCAGAACTATGTAGAGTTCAGAGAAAGGCTAACAAATTTGCAGTCCAGCTATAAGCACGCTATTGCATGCCTTATCTTGCAAGATTAAACGTGCAAGAGAGACATACTTCATCAACCTCTAACTACAAGATAACATTGGTGTTGACAGAACACTCAGACTAATAATTGCCTAAACTTACTGCAGCAAGGCTGTACTTCTCACGCAAGAACTTGCAGAGTGCCAACATTAATGCTGTTTTCCTACATAACCAAAAAATTCACAGGATTTACAGATACATCAAATTACTAAAACAGTCTTACAAACAACTGAAAAAGCATAGACCAACATCAATATGCAACCAAACACTTCCATAAAGAAACGATCTTCATTTCAGTTTCTCCAGAAAAAAGAAATGCAAAAGTAACAAACCAAGTGCCAACAGGACCACCAATGCCAACGGTGAATGCCCGCTGATTGAAGTTGCGCGAAGTCAACGGCGGCGCTCGTGCAGAGAAGTAACCAGGCAAGTAGATTGGATCATGACTATGCGGCGCCAAGCCATCGTGTGAATGGTACACTCTCCTATCTGCATACCCAACTCTCCCTCACTTCTCCTCTGCAACATCAAACAAAGCTTATCAAATCCCATCTTTTCTTTAAGAGCAACCTCAAAATTGAATATTTAAAATCGGGTAAAATTGTTCTGTACTCGTGTGATCGGTTGTGGTGATGGTGATGATGATGGTGGTGTTCGTTTTGTGAAAGAATGGATGATTGATTGATTCTGAATCTGAAGATTCTCTACTGCTTCTTGTTCTCTTTCTGGTAATACCCGTTGCCCGTGGTAAAAAGAAAGAAAAAGACATAAAACTGACTCGAGTCTGACTTAAAATGGTTGGAGTTAGATTTGGAATTTGGTTCGATTTCGCTAGAATCAAACTACAGGTTCTCATTTGGGCAGCAAAACTCGTGGTGGAGCATGAAAGGTCTGTTCTTGTGGCTGGAACTTTTCCATGGGTGACTCGATAAAGTTTTGGTTCGTTTTTCTTCTACCATGGGAAGATTTTCAGAAAGCTACAGAGCAAGAATTTGTTTCCATGGCTTTGAATTTCACACCGACATCTCTACCATCAGCTAGAGACAAGTTGCAGTTGAAGAACAATGGAGTTATAGTCACCAGTAAGCCCTCAAGCAAAGAGAAGAATCAGTTCTACTGCAAAGTTTCACAAACAGAGAGTGTTCAAGAAGATTCTGTTCTATCAGGTACGAATTGTTTTTTTTTCGCTTTATGAATCCAACTTGTTTGCTTCTTTACATTTGGTTTCCACTAGACAAACTTCTCGAAAATATTAGTTTGGTGGAATCTGTACAATGAACTGGTATTCAAGGGAAACAGAAAGAAAAATCACTAGAAAAGGATTATGATACTTGATGTTTTTGTCATATGCTGATGTTAGGATTGATTTAGAGATGTATGTTTAAGAAAGAATCATGTGAAGCTAAGCAAGAAATACCGAGTGAAGTTAAACACCTTACAAATTTTTACTTACAAAGACAAGTATCAGTCTTGGGAAATTGTAAATGGAATTATGGAGGGTTGCGAGTTTTGGTGTTTCGATTGTTGACTTGTTGGTTGTTTCACTGTGTTATTAAACATGGGAGTAATACTGAATCAAGATGTAAGCTACAATACTTGATACTGTATCAAGATCTCAGTTTGAAGATAAATCGAGATCTCAAGATTTATTTGCAGATCGATATACATCCTGCTGACATGATAACAGATCTCTGCATCTTTGCGTTGTAAAGGGCTTATGAACTTGCTAACTTGATGCTGATGTTTAGTTCAGTTTTTCTCTGATGTCTTGAGCATCAGCACTTTCCAGTTGCTGGCATTTTTTTATTCTTTTTTCTATGCGTTAAACCACTCATATGTGTATGTTTAAAATTTATAAGTTAAATTAGAACTACTTCCAATACTAAGGAATAAGGTTCGATAAAATCATGCAGGTTCTTCTGCACGTGCTCAATTGAATCTATTGGAACAACTTCGAAACACCTCTTCTGCAGAAAGTAGTACGCAACACTTGCACTTCATCTTATCACAAGGCTCATCAGCTTATGGAAATTGTCTCTCTCACATATATTGCCTCATGTCTACCAGGTTATGAAGGCGATTTTAGTATCTGCAAACCAACAATACGTGAACAACTTTCAGAAATAATTGGAGACAGAGAGGGCGACTTCACCATACGTCTTGGTAAGAGGCTGAAGGAAAGCATTAAATCGTTAACTATATCACAGAGAAGAAACATCAAGAGACAAGCTTACTTGAATGAAGTAAGCCGCAGGAATGACTCTGTTTTTTTCGCAACCATAGGAGCATTTGTCATTCTCCCGCCTATTGCTATTCTTGGTGTTGCCGTACTAACTGGTTACGTCCAGCTTTTCCCATAAAGACTTGACATGTGCTTGTTATAATCATATTCCTGTTGTATATATGTAAGCCTTCTAATATAGTATACTGATAACCATTATGGATATGTTTACCTGATAACAGTTTCATTGAATATATCTTGATTACTGATTTAATAATTCTTGATGAACAAATTACGTTTATCATATAGTTAATACCCTCAACGCATATAGTTTCATTCATGAAATGTACACATTCTGCAATTTGTAAGTATCTTTACCATTATAAACAGGAAGAAGAAAGAAAACATCTGAAAGGCTTTATTGCTCGTTCCATTCAGAGGTCACAAAACACATGCATTCAACATCCTAAAGCTGTAGTTTAACTTCCGTTCATGCATTGTTGGTCATCTCACACGTGCAACAAGGTCTTCAAAGTTGCTATAATATTTGCTATAGTTATATGCTCACTTGACAGTAGATAAAAAAGAAACGCTTTGTAAAATCAACTAAGGTACTGAAATAGATTCTTTGTGATTGGCAGGAGACGCTAGTTTATCGACTATAGTAGGTGTAGTGAGCTCAACACCAAGAATGACTCCTTGCTTCTTCATATAATCCCATTTATCTTCAAGAAGATAGATGAATGCCAGAACTGAGATTTCTATAGTGAAGAGAACTGTCCATGGCATCACACTCTTTGAAGTTCTTACGCTGTAGTTGTGCAAACCTATGTAAGTGTTTACAATCCCTGTTAGTGTTATTCCAGTCCCAAGCAGCCAGTGAGCAAAGAACCACACGCTTCTCATTCTCACCCCTCTGCGAGTACAAGGAAGAAGAACGATATAAGTGGAAAGAATTGAACTAAGAAGTAATGAACTTGTTCCTGGATTCAGAATGCAAAGCATTGTTGTTACAAAACTACGCATTTGGTTTTCTGAAAAGAAGGTAAGGTTACCTGTGAGGCCTAATTGCTCCGATAAGAGGCTGTATCCATATCAACAAATAGAGAGCCAGTCCTATTCTTTGATGGGAATTCCTGAATGTGTTATCAAAATTTCTTATTGATAAAACAGCTCCTGCAGTAGCAAAAAGTGCTGCGAGAATCTGTCATAGAAAAATTGCAGAAGCAATTTGATATAAGAAATTTGGTGTTTGGAGTGAAATTTTCGGAAAATGAACAACGGCTGATTTTACCTGGAAGATAACATGGGAATAGAAGATTAACTTGAGTTTCCTGCTACATACTACTCTGTTAGACATTCTCATAATAATGATTCCAATAGGCATCAAGAAACCAACGGATGACCAGAGGAGGAATCCATGAAGCTTGATTTGTGAATTAAGTCCTGTATTCATCTGCCAGCAATATTGAAAGTAATAAGATCAGCAAGAAACAGCTGATTTTTCTCAACAGGAAAAAATTACCGTTTGTTGCTAATTCAATGAAACATCTATTGGCACTCTTCTGTAGAACCTTTAAAGGCAATAGGAACTGAAATTATTTACCTTTAATGAGTTTTGTTCTTCAGTTCTGTTGCTTTCAACTGCTCTGAAACACAAAACGGCGGAGACAAATGTTTGGAGGAACTTGCATTGACTGCACTTATTCATCTTCTTGCCAAAGCTAGCATCCTTATCACTTAGTTAACCTCAACTCATGAACTAAAAGCAACAAAAATTGATGAACAGACACACTAAAAGAACAAGTTACTGCAACTCCCTGAATGAAGATACGAACTGAAGCAATTGATCTGAATCCTACAGTTGTTATTCCGCAAGCTTCGGAGACTAATTAGTGATGCATGAAAACCAACAATCTCCAGGATCTTCTCTGCTTCTTCTCCATAAGCAAAAAGTGCCCATTTGAAGAACAAGAGCAAACCAAATTAAAAATAACAACTTTGGAAACCGAAATCAACTGCACAATCTATCTTTTACTTATGAACCATGTCCATGCCATCTTGCATAGCTTCTCCAAAATATAAACAAATGCAAAAGGCCTCTATCTATACAACCTCTCCACTCATTATTTTAATTACTTACTACACTATCTTGTTACTTAATAAAGAAATCCTTTGCTTAAAAGTGCTATAGCTACTGAAAGAAAAAAAAAAAGAAATCAAAACATCTTAGAGCTGGCATTTGGGTTTTCCATTGTTGGAGTGAGTGCTTGGAATATATTATGAAGAAGTGGACCTGCCAACTTCAATCAGCTTTTGTAGGGTTGTAGAAAAGCATGATAAAAAAAAAGAAGTGAGACAGTTTGCATTACTCTGTACTCACTATAGTTGATTTCAAATTTCTATATATCATTTCTTTTATATTTAACTTCTGACATTTAAATACTAAAACCAGAAACAAAGATTTGTTAGTTGAAGATTCTTGTTATTTCACTACCCTCCAAAGAGTTAGAGTTCAATAAACTTGTGATCACTACTCGTGTCATTATCTGATTTTGAGTATTTGAGATCTTGAACCAGTTGTGATTCAGTTTTGATATTATAAGTTTTACTCCTCTAAGTTCATTATTATATACATATCAGCTGTTACGACGTTGAAGAGAAGGTCTGGTATTGTTTCTAATCGTGAGGAAGGCTGAAAAAGGACAGAAACTGAACCGAGTAGTCAAGCTTCTTATTGTTTTGTGCTGTTGATGTGAAAATGTAAGCGGAAGAATATGGTGAAACTTGGTAAGTTGTATTCGTTCAACGGTCACCATCATCGGTTGTTAATATAGATCGAAAAAAGACCACGTCAGCAGTTTGCTAAGGTTATTAGAGGGGACCTAAACACCTTGTTATTGCTAATTAAAGGATGTGAATGCCTTGGATTCAAGTTCTTGTTTCTGTTAGGGCTTATTTCAATAAGATAAAATGATATTTTGCAAAAATAAATTTTGTGAAAATAAAGTTCAATATAAATAAATTTCAGAGTGATAATTAAAATATGTAAAGTTAAAATTGAAATTATATTTTTCTGAAATATTTTTGAAATTAAAGTTCAGCATGAGTGTGAAACTAAAGTTCGGAATGGTAACTGAATAAAGTAACTAAAATCAAATTTTAGAGTGAGGAAATAAAGCTCAGTTGTACTGAAACATGCCCTTAGTTTCATTGTTAACTTGTTGATATGGCAATGACAACTATGCAAATAAAAGTTCTTTGTGTACAATTATACAAAGAGTTTCATAAAGAAAACATCAGCATAATCAGAGGGTACGAAACTACGAAGGTGACAAGATGAACATATTCATGAATCAAATTTATGCTTTGCTAAACATGCTGTGCAATCAATTGCCATCAGAACAAGAGCACTTGATTCTGAAAAGCAAGTTTTTTCGGGGGGATACAGTGAGACAAGTCACCTTCAAATGTTTCACTCAAGTATGTGCCTCCATGGTGGAACATTGTCAGACTCAGCAAGTCAAAGTTTTACCGTATTTTACCAATGCAGAACTTCAAAACGTGCGCCATGAGATCATTTCATTGAAAAGAACAGAGCATGGTCATTGTCCTAGTTACCTTTTGTTGATGGTACTCTTTACGGATTTGATATCCATCTGTATGCTAGCATGTACTCATTCATAGAAGTTTCTATACGTCACACCTTATTTGATCTTGAACACAAAACAGTTCGCCATAATGAAGTTGAAAATGTTTCATTTCATATAGGAGGCTTTTTTGAGTACGAGAAGTTGAACCTGTTTTTGCCCAAAATTTGGTGCCAACTATTATATGCTCATTAAATAATGAACAGATTACTTAAAATTAAGTAAATTCCAAATGATTTTGGATGATAATAACAGCTTGAAGCAAAATCATGACTGCACATTATAAGTTGTTAGCAATATTCATTACTGTGTGGAATTTGTTTCCGCCTAACAGCCTCCAATATCTGAAAAGCTTACATGTAATCGGGTTGCAGTTTTTTCAACAAGATAACCTGCAAGAGAAAATCAGATCAATAACCAAACCGTTTGTTGGAAGAATTCCATCAACTTTTTTTTCTTTTCCAATAACCAGCGATGCTTTTAGTCAGGAAAGAAAGAATAAGAGATGGGGTGGTCACTATAGGTAACGTTGTCCTTAATAAAGAAGAAATCATATAAAGCTTGATCCTTTTTGTATTGATTAGATTGATATGCTAAATAAAAGCAACAACACTAACATAAGTTTCCAGATCATGCCTTCTAAAGCTTTGACGTGTTCATTCATCTAAAACGAAGTCGCAAATCAATCCAACATGATGCTTTGCATTCAGGATTGGACGAGAGTTACTCAACAGGGGCATAACCCATTAATCAATCTTCAGAATTGATTGATTAGAAAACAATATTGTTCCATTTATCAGATGCCAAGAAGAAAAGAGTCTCTACCACTATCATATGCCTGTTAGAAAGAGATATTACAAGATTAGACTGCCATGCAACTTTCTTAGAAAAAAGGAAGATATCAATTAAAGATTGGCAACTTCCTTTATGGATGGAACTCCGCAGCTTTTTTAGATTAAAGAAAGTGACGACCTTTGTAAAAATGAAGCAGATAATTTGGAAACTACATACTTTGAATTGCAGCAGTAGAAATATACGTCAGCATACTGCTTTTGACAATCATGATTTTCACACTTGAAAAACAAGCAAACAGAACCCTTGATAGGTAGAGGGCAGGGGAAGTTGCATCTTTACATAAGCTTCACTATCATTTAGAATACTGAGGACCACTAAATGGGATAATGCATTATGGTATATATATCATCAGAAGAACTTGAGAAGAAGGCAAAGATAATTTGGATGCAAATATATCTTGTTAAATTACTAAAGCTTTGCCTATCATAAGTGTAGTTTACTTGGCCTTCAATTGGACCCCTACATTCTTTACACACTAAAATAATGAGGGGAGTTAGATCTACTAGGGCAAGAGAAAGGGCACTGGGACTTCATTGAATAATCATTTAGTATGACAAGTTCTTTTTCATAGACATGAAGAGAATCTGCCTTTGGATATTATAAAATAAGTAAAAGGTAAAGGTGAACCTGATGTACTTCAGGAGCAACTATGGGATGCATTCTTCACCATTCCAGCACAGACCTCTTTAGCAAGCTACTGTTGTAATTGCAATGACAACTTCGTTCAAACAAATCAAATGGCAAGCTAAAAGAGCCAACTTTGGTTATGTCTGACGCCATCACAATAAGAACTTAATGAATAAAGCAAGTGAAATGGTCATTTCAGTGATTTAGTTCATATTCTCCATTATAAACAGAACCATAAGATAGCAAGCAAAACAATTCTTTCCTCATCTCTTCTGATTTTAGGTGGTGTGTCACCACAATTGAATCAGCAAACTTCCAAATGAAGGCCTGGACAGATAAGATCATCTCCACGCAATGGTCTCCCGATATGAATCCAAGTAGTAAAATGTTAACCCAGTTGCAGATTGGGAGTAAATTTGACTTCATCACATTTCGTTATCAATGATGTTTTTGATCATCTCTGATGGGATTAGGCCTTCTGTTCGAATAGCATCCTTGCTGGGATCTGGGCTGATGAAATATAGTGTTGGCAGACCTCGAACCTATGATGTTTAAAAGAAGGTATCACAAATCACCCACTACAAAAGATGAAGTGAAAAACAGCTGCATCTTATCTACCTGCATGTTTCGTGCAAATTCATACTCGTCATCTGTATCTACCTTGATGAACAAGACATTGCTTTCATATTCCACAGCAAGCTGCAACAAATGTACATTGGAATTATAAAGCACATATGACAAAAAATCAATCAGAGCAGTCCAACTTGCAGGTAGCCATTTTCAGACTGAACTTTGGACTCGGAATATACAAGAAAAAGAGATGACATGTTTCACATACGCAAACTAGAGGACAAAAGTTTCAATGTAAGTGGCCTAGAGTAAAAAGTAACAATCTGAAAATCGCACTTCAAGACACTCAAGACGATGGAGGAAATTTCAGTCACTCGTAACATTATAAAAGATACAGCAAGTCACAATGGCAAGTTCATGGATTGCACACTAGCACAATGTAGGTAAACCCAAACGAGATACTCATGCACTCAAAATCAACTATACTTTCGACAATCGTACTAAAAGCCTAAAACTACAAATGTCACTGCAGCAAAATGCTTGTGAGATGATCTAGAGTCATCGATGTCTACTAAACATGCATAGTTGCCTTGTTGGAGGACTTTTGACGCATCTAGAATTTTAGTAAGTGCCAGCATCTTCTGATGAGTAGAGAGCTTTTTACAGAAGAACTTAACAGTCAACGTGATTTTTCTCTTAACACCATTAGTCTTCCAGCCCTTCAAACCAAAGTGCTTACTAGGGGCACTAACATGTGCACAAATTAGCTTACATAAATAAACACATTTTGGTGAAGTCCATACTCAAAAAGTCTAGACTTCGGTTTTTTCTTTGACAATTCTAGAAACTGGAAATTATGAAAGTTTACTAAAACAAAAGTCTTACAACATCTTATCCTATTAAAAAAGTGAAAATGATGAAAATCACTATCCATTGACTTGATTACAGTTGATTCTCACAAGGTATGTCAAAGGACCAGTAAAACTGAGAACTCTAGTGAAAAAGACTAAATGGTCTACTCAACTAAAGGCGTACACATCTTTTGCGTTTGATTAAAGAAGTTTCAATCAGATTGCCGTATTATTGGAACATGGGTCTCAGAAGGTTCTCATAGTTAACTTCCCATGATGTCTTAACCCCTCATGTTTCCTACACAATTAGTAAGCTACAATCACGCAAATGGAATGAACAGTACCCCTTTAACCGAAAAGCTCCTTTCACAAACCTATATATCAGTATTAATTATCCAACATCTTACGCATCCACTAAAAGTTAAGTACAACAAAGCACAAATTACAATCAAGCACGAGGACCATAGGACCACTGAGTTTCATCTTCAAGATCCAGCACTTAAGCTTCGAATCTCCTACAAGCATAAACTAGTAAGTACCAACACAAACAAGAATGTAATGACATAAGATATCTCAGCTTTCAGGAATTATTCAACAGGAAAAACTAAGAAGAGAAATAAAATTTTAACAAAGGTTTTCTTTTTCCTATACCATTTCAAGCTCTTGTGCCATTAGAATGCACGGTCCGCACCAAGTAGCATAAAAATCAAGAACAATGGGAACATTTCTATCCCCTTTCACAAGCTCCTCCACCTCTTTTGCCGTCACCTTCTTCTGCTCTTCAACAAAAACCCATCATAAACCCACCAACAGTTACTTAAATCCTGAAAAAGCCATCATAAAAATCAAAACTTTACCACTAAATAATCTTCTCTAATGTATTTCCCGGTACCCGCTGCAGCAACAGCAATCTCTCCAATTTTCCTACAGTTGGTCTTGGAGAGAGAAGGAAGCCTATTGAATTTTGAGTAGACGAGAAGTTTGTGGTGTTGCCAACAATCCAGATATTGCCGTTGGATTATTGCCGTAGTTGCCGTGTACAGCGGAGAAATCTTGACAATCGAAGCCATGCTTGTAGTTTCAAGCCAGTTCAAAAATCTTATCTTGGAATTAAAAGCAAAACGAACCGGGGTCTTAAGCGGTTCAATCCTAATAAGTTAAGTGCGTGTTTCAAATGCTTGTAATTGAGTTTTATAAAAATAAAAAGTAAGAAATAGAATTTTTTAAAAAATAAAATAAAAATATAGTTCAATATTTGTGTTTCAATAAGTTTTAAAAGTGTGTTAAAAATTGAAAGATATAATTGTATTGGGAAGTGTGTAAATAAGAAAATTAGAACTGGAGTTCCGCATGTGAAAGTAGAGTTATGAGTTTTTTGTGTAATTGAAATATAAGAACTGTTCGGAACTCAAAATCTGGTGGGAGAAAGTAAAGTTACGGACATTTAAAACACGCCCTAACAGAAAATATATAGGGTTATTTGATTTAAATAGCCACATCCAACTTAAATTTGTGTTTAGGCTATTTTTTGGTATAAAAAATCAAAATATAATCGACTCAGATCTTGTAATATGTCAGCTTCTCTCAGTCAACTTATCTTCCCGTTCACAATTTCTTCCGGCTCGCGCACAAAATTCTGTACTATCCTTTCGTGCAGCAAAATTTTAAAAACCGCCGCAATTTTCTCTTAGTTCTATAGTGAATTCATTCATGTAGGTATAATTGTTTATCGTGCCTTATAATTTTTCCATATAGCTCGATCTCATCGGCTTTCAAGCAAAACCCGTTCTTATTGTTTTCCATTAGGAAGAAATAGCAATGGGTCCACTAAGTACGCTGAAATTCTTCTCTTTATCCATCCTATTGTTGTTTTGTTTGCCATATTGTCTAAATCACTAAGGTTGCACAAAGTGGCACACAAGCATACATGTTGCATAGATTAGACTGATCACACGGAGAGTGTCGCACATATATAGTCACACATGTCAAAAATTTGGTAGCACAAGTCATACAGATATGATCGCACAATATGTTCGCATTTAGTCGCTAAGGTAATAACTGGGCCGCACAACATAGTCTCATAAAGTCATACAAATAGTTGGAAGAGTCGCACTTTGTCATTGTTGCAGTATATCTCCAATATATATTTGGTTTGATTATTTAATAAGTAATGAATACTATATATATATATATAGATATATATATTATAGACATTAAGGCTTTTTAAAAGAGATTATCAGAAAGTATCAAAATAATCGTTTGAAAATTTTGCAAAAATATACGAAGATATCCGAAGTAAAGTACTTCAAAATCAAATAAGGCTTGCAATGTGGCGAGCCTCTTACTTTAGAGAAATCATTCTTAGTATGCTCAAGCTTATAGCTTTAAATCAAATAATTCACCAGACCCTATCACGAGGAGAACGTTGAAGGTAGAAGATATGACAGGATACCTTTTATAATATGAGGTAAAAAACTGAAGTTTAGTTCTGAAGAATTCTACTATATTACTGGAATCCGCATGAGTGTAGAAAGTGATGTCTTCTTGAAACATAATAAGAAGACGAAAGGAGTAATTTGGAGCAATTTTTCTTAAAGATAAAAAAAGGCCAGTTGATTAAAATGCTACTAGAGTTCGTGTATGACAAACTGGATTATGAATGTGCTCATGAAGATTTCCTCAGGATGAGTATGTTATATTTTGTCAAAGTCAAACTTTTCAGTAAGAAAGAACACAAGTATCGACTTGGCCTTAGTGTTGCTACAGTTGGTGATGATTTGGCTAAATGGGGAAAGGTTCTATTATAAAGAAAAACTTATACTCTAATAGACATGTCATATTCATTTACTGTAAACTAATATTATTATATGATTTTTAAATTTGAATTGTATGTTGGTAACGACACCATATTTAGTTGAGAATTTTTTACTTGAATGTTGTAGTTTCTGATCTATGAAACCTTACCTGATATGACCAATGCTGTTATCTTTATTAATGATGAGTATTTAGAAAAGCAGCCACTATCGTTAAAAGTATTAGATCATGCTATTTGAAAAGGCGGCTATTGTTGAGAGGGGTCTTGAAAGTTTGTTCTCTGAAGTTGAGAAGGTGATACTTTTTATATCTACTTATTTATTTTCTATATACAAGCTATTATTTCTCATTAATGAAATAATAAGAGGTTACAAATCATAATAATCGCGCATGACGGCTCAAATGACATCAGATTTGATGAAGACGATGTAACTCCTTCAAAAGGACCACTACTACACGAGACTTCAGTTTCTCGTATACCAGCTCCCAGTGATAGTGAAGAAGGTATTGTACTATTGCGTCCACGCCTCAAGCGAAAGACAATAATAAGAAAGCGCATGTGTTAAGACATGAGATGTAGGAGCTAAATGTAGATATAAAAATCATAATTGTTGAAATGAAGAAGTTGAGTACTGATATGAAGGTTATGGTACGAGTATTTTAACGAAAATAAATAAGCATTTTGAGTTGTGGAGGCAGAAAGGAAGAAGGATAGAATGAGATGATGAATTAAAAAGGGAGCTGAGATTAGTTGTGAAATAGATAGCTCTATAGGGATGAAAAGAAAAAGGAAGAATATGAGGGAGAGTAGGAATAAGAGAGGAAAAGCATACAAGAGAAAGAAAGGAGGGAAGACATGAGGAGGAATAAGATAGAGAAAGTATTAGAGAGGAAGAAAGGAGGGAGAACAAGCGGAGGGAAGATAAGATGACAGTATGAGGGAGAAATAAGAGATTGAGAGCAAGAGAGAGAAAAAAAGGGTTTTTAGTATCTCGTCATTGTAGAAATAGAAGTCTTTTTAGAAGAAATAAAGAGGTTTCTATAGAGAGAACATATGGTTTTCCACATGTTATTATTATAGAAAGTAAAAGCCCATCATGAAAAAAGACGTGAGAGAGATACTGCATGTGCAAAAGCCACTGAAGGAGAGTAAAGAATAAAAAAGCTATCTTAAAAGTCCTTATACAGTCATAATATGCAATAGGGTCAAGAAGGAGTTTGACGAGTGTGCAACCATATAATTCTTGATGTGTTGCGCTTGGAAAAAGATGTCACATATTTCACACAGTGGTGAAGTTAACAAATCAAGAATAACAAAATTAAAATGGACCTTAAAATTAGTTCTTATAATTAGTGTTTCTTTGTTTGCTTTGTAATCTCTAGATATAGATTGCATCATAAGTACTGTTTCATTGACAAAAAGTGTTAGTATCGAACTTTCTAACAATTTTGTGGTATTCATATTCTATACATCTTATGTTATAGAATCTAGATATGTCTGTATACTAACTATGAAGGGAATTATCTAAGCGAGGTGCAGAGTATATGATGGCAAATGCTTTCTCATTGACACATTAATTATTGTAAGAACTAACATATTATTTGCGTAAGAATGATACATCATTCGCAGTAAAATTCAAAACCAAACTAAATAGATGATTAGTTGTAAGATTTTCAGTAATATTTAATTTCTAACGTTAAAGTTTTATAGTAAACCTTGCAGGATGATTACTGACATTATAACATGCCCAAACGAGGAAAAAAAAAGGTTCAACGGAATACTTATGCCCTGCAGGATGAGTAGTTGTATATTTAGGAGAAAAACCAAACTCTGTCAATAACATTTGAAGCCATAAGAGTTCACAAACTTCATGTGCCATCTCTCTGTATTCAGCTTCGGTAGACGATCGAGCAACCACTTTTTATTTCTTACTCCTTCATATGACTAGATTACCACCAATAAATATAAAATAGTCAGATGTATAGCGTTTATTTGTCTTATCTCTTGCCCAATTTGTATCAATATATCTATCAATATTCAGATGATTATGCTTTCTGAACAGTAATCCCCTACATGGTGCTGACTACAAATATCTCAAAATTCTGTTCACTACTTCCATATAATCGATATTTTTGGAGAATGCATAAACTGACAAATAACAGTTTCTGAATATGCTATATTAGGATGGGTATATGATAAATAAATCAACTTGCCAACCGATCGTTGCTATCTTTTCTTAAATGCTGGCACTTGATCAGAATACTCTGCTAAATTATAATTCTCATTAATTAGTGTATTAGCTGGTTTGTAATCCGATATTTCTATTTCAGACAATAAATTAACGACATATTTTTTTGTGATAGAAAAATACCTTACTTAGACATCGCCACTTCAATTTCTAAGAAATATTTCAACTTAAATTCAGAGACTAGATATTTTTTTACCCTCTGAATTTCTTCATTATCGTTATCTGTAACAATTATATTATCAACATAGATTATCAAAGCAGTTACCTTATCATTCTAATTTTAAAAAAATAATGTATGATCAGGATTACTCTGTCGGTAATCATATCTGCTCAAGGCTTAACTAAATCTACCAAAGCATGCTCTTGGAGATTGATTTAGCCTATATAAAGCTTACAAACATATTCAGTTCTTCTCGATACCACATAGCCAGATGGAAACTTCATATACACTTTTTCTTCTAGGGGAAGCTCCATATACACTTCTTCTTCTAACTCAGCATAAAAAAATGCATTTTTTACATTAAACTGCTACAAGGGCCAATCAAGATTTGCTGCAAAAAATAACAGTATTCTGATGGTATTAATTTTTACAATTATTACAAAAAAGTCTTATGATAATCCACTCTATAAGTTTGTGAGTATCCCTTGGCCACTAACTTTGTCTTATTTTTTTCGATCGTTCCATCTAGTTTGTGATTGATTATATACACCCATTTACAACCAACCACTTTCTTCCCTTCTGATAGTGGCACTATCTCTCAAGTCAAATTCTTTTGAATATCATCCATCTCTTCATTCATAGCATTAGAGTCCATTTAGGATCGAATAAGACTTTCCTAGTGCTAGAAAGAAAAGTCACAGCTGTTATCTGATTGATAAAAACTACATATGATGGGGACAGTATGTAAAAAGACATATTATTGGCAATAGGATATCTGGAGCTTTTTTGTTCTAGTTAATATCTATCAGAAAGTTTTCCACGATCTTTTCTATGTGGCAACTGATAACTTCTATTGACAATATTAGATTTATCCACAATAATATTTTGAGTGTGAATACTTATCTCACGAATATCTTCAGAAATTTGGGCGGGTACTGCAGAATGCGAGAGCGTGGTTTCTTCTACAACCTTAGCTTTTTCTATCTGTTCCGTTCTTTTGTTCAAATTCAGTAGTTTCAATCTCCTCCATACTTGAGTCATGATTCACACATTGCTTCTGACCATCTTCAATATATGTGTTGAGTTTAATAGTAAGCTAATTCAGATATTCTTTAACTTCTATATTCCTTCAAAGATATGAATATGATGACGATCTGACAAAATAAATTTTCGACCCTAGAAATGTTACATTTATAATTACAAAAGTTTGGTGTGTCGGAGGATGATAGCAGGGATAACTTTTCTGGTAAGGAACATAATCGAGAAACAAGCACATCAAAGCACATGGATCCAATTTGTTCTTGTGGGTTTTCTGCAAGTGTACTAATGCAACTGAATAAAAAATTCGAGCCAGAATTGAGAGGACTGATGGTATAGTAATAATACTGATAAAACTTCAAGTGGTGTCCGAAAGTTAAGAACTCTATATGGCATGCGATTAATGCCATAAATCACAGTTTGAACTACATTTACCGAATAATGTTTAGGAACATGAGCTCCAAACAATAAAGCACGGACGGTTTCTAATATGTGTCGATTTTTTCTTTCAGCTACTTCATTTTGTTGAGGTGTTTGTGGAAAAAAGTCTCATGAATAATTACCATACTAATTGAGGTAAGAGGTCAAAGATATGTTAACATACTCCTCCTCATTATCAGAGTAAAAAATTCGAATATGAAAGAAAATTATGAAACCCACACATATATCACCACCATCATTTTTATTTTTCAAAGTATATAATCATGTCATACTTGTGCAATCATCTACAAATATTATAAACTAGCTAATGCTAGTAAAAATCATAACGGAAGAGGGTCCCCAAACATCCGAATGAACCAACTCAAAAGGGGTTGTTTTTTTATTGATAACAGAAGAATATGTCAGTTGATGACTTTTAATAAGAATACATACTTCACACTGAAATTCAGACTCTTTGAGAACTGAAAATAAAGATGGTAGTAAATATTTTAAATAACCAAAATAAACATGACCTAAACGGCGATGCCAAATCCAAACTTTATTTTTCTTGTCAGTTTCAAATTCACGAGCACTGTAAACTCTGTCTGAACTAATATCATCTAAATAGTATAAACCCACTCTCTTAGTACAACCCTTAATTATCTGAGTTATGTCCTATGTTTGGATATTCTAAAGTAAGCAAAATCAAGGATACATAAGAACAATACAGTTCAACTGTTTAGTAACTTGTCCAATAGATAATAGATTATGTGAAAAAGACGAAATAAGTAGGTAATTTTGTAAAAAAAGAGATGATAATAATGTCACTATACCAGCAACTGTAACTGGATAGCTCTCCCCATTGACATATGTCATATTATTTCTAACTAGAGTACTTATACTTTGAATTTTTTTGGATCAAATGTCATATGATCCATAACTCCAAAATTTAAAATCCATCATGTAATCTGTTGTAAATCTAAAATAGTAAAGGCAAAGCTTTGATTAGCTGAAATTGGAGAATCTGAATTAATTTGAGACACTAAAGATAGAACTGGTGAAGGAGCAGGCAAAGCTGTAGAAAATAAAAGTTCAGCTAATGTGAGGTCTGCAATATTAGTCACTACACCAGAGATTTTTTTGTCTTATTTTTTTTTCTTTAATTCTTTCACCAATTAGGATAACTAATCAATTGGAAGCATGAATCTCGATTATGCCTAACTTTAGCGCAATGAGTACATTGTTCTTCTTTTTCTTCAATCTTTAATTTTTGCGTCATTTGGGATCTAGAATTCTTGGCAGCCACAGTAGCAATAACTCCAGTACTAATATCGTTAGAACCCATCAAAACTATTCATCGTTGCTCCTCACGACGAATATTGTTATAAGATGCTTCTAACCTAGGGAACGCATCTGTTCGTAGTAGATCACTACGGGTTTTATCAAATATATCATCAAACCCAGCCAAAAAAATATAAGCACGTTTTCTCTCAATCTTTTATTGTCGAGCTAATATATCATTAGAATAACACATTCTGATTGGATTGCGAAAATCCAACTCTTGTCATATGCTCTGTAGTTCTGCAGAATAAGCAGTAACGGGCCTCCCAACTTGCTTTTATCTAAAAGTTCTGAATGTTAATATATAAATCTGAGATATGTCAGAATTATCATAATAAGTTTTGAACACAGAAGTCCAAATATCTCTGGTAGTAGGAAGCCGGATAAAGAGCTCCATCACAGCTGGTTCCATAGAGTTGATCAACCATCATTTGATAATAGCATTATCAGTTCTCCACTAGATGTAACTAGGATCAGATTCTTGAGGTCGTGCTATTACTCTAGTCAAATAACTCATCTTATCCGTTATAGCATCTCAACAACTTGAACCAAAGAGAATAGTTTGATCCATTTAGCTTAACACTGATAGTAGAGGATGAATTACCTTGTACGTTAAGAATAGTAGTAGTCATTAAGACAAACGGAGATAGAGCACTTGAACTTTCCATCAAAGTTCAGTTGGGCTAGGTCAGGGACTCGAGCCGGTTTCGGAACGGGCCGGTTCTATTAGGCTGGTCAGGTCAGACTCGGTTAGTGGCGATGGCGAAGCTTGATCAAGCAGCGACGATCGGCTGAGCAGCAGATCCGGGTGTTGGAGGTAGCGGCGATTTTGGCATTAAGAAGCAGCGGCGGTGAAAGCGTCGACGGCGGTAGAGATAGCGGCAAATTTGATTTTTTTCTGTGTAGATCTAGTCTGATTATATAGTCGGATTTGTTCTGCTCAGAATTTTTAACAATTGTAATCGTATTTTTACGATCGCACGAATAGTCTGATCGAAATCTGGCCGTCGAAGTTGTTTTCTCCACAATGGTGGCTGCTAGATCTAGAGTTTGCTCTAATACTAAGATGAAAAAACTATTTCAATCTTATTTTTATTATTCAATACAAGAACATATATATAAACTCCTTATAAACTAAATAAGAAAAATTTTAAATAAAGAAAAAATATCTAAAATATAATATAATTTTAAATAAAAAAAATTTAGGATAAGATATTGTTGACTCACGCCAACAGGGATTGCAGTTTGAACATAAAGGATAGAATATCCCAGCTCAACTTTAAGAAATAGTTATACTTTTCAATCTCGATGATACTGTTGTCCAATACTCTGGATGAGAAATGCCAAAAAAACACATAAAGCGTATTGATGCATTTCAATTTCTGGCTAAATAGACGTTAAAATAAACTATCATACACAATTATAAATTTCGATTTATCTTCTAAATGTTAGTTTCGATTTTGAAATTGTTAAATTTGGGACATCACCTGATTGTTTATAGAATGCATTAGGATGAATGCATCAGGTGATTGTAGATTTTGATTTTGATATTATCAATGTAGAATGCATCAAATTATTATAAACTAATGTCTCAAGAGTTTGCATTTGTGTGACATTATACGACGCGTCAACTTTGTGCGACAATATTTTAATATTGTGCTAACTTGTGTAATCATAACATTTGCAAAACACTCCTTTAAAATATGTTCGGGTCAATTAATAGTCACAGACTTTCACAAATGGTCGCATATAGTTGCACAATACTATGATCATATATAGTCACAAATCTAATAATTAAATAATATATAGCATAAGAACTTATAATGCGTATTTTGTGCTACAAATTAATGATAATACACTTATTTATAACTCTAGCTTTTGAAATGGAGAAGTGAAATCGAATGCAAATTTCTCTAACTACTTCTTGCAGTAACTCAACTAGAGATACAAGACACATTATTTGTATAAACTACTTATAGTATTGGGTGAGGTGATATTAGCCGCTTGCAAGTTTATCTGCTATATCCACACAAGCAAATTGATAACACTTCTTTCTCGGTGCTTCTTATCTTGTGAGACAATTCTTTTATTGCGTCTTGTACCCACACTTCTTCAAGTGATCGAGGGGCAATCCAATTCTGTCCTAATTCTCGGTAAGGAGCTGCCACTCGAAGGGATTGTCAGCCAGATGTAGAAATTTTATATATGCATATAGGAGATGTTCTCTTTCATAACAGTGAGAGTAGAGGTTTTGATGGAGATGTGGCAGTATCTTTTTGCAACTAAGGCATTTGATATCGTATTTCAGCCAAATTAAGTAAGTCCTACACTGCAAGTTCACAATCCCATTCATATGTCCATCAAAGACTTGATATTCTTGATGGTCAACGGGCTACACAATTTGCCCTAGGGATCCCATAACTTATCTATTAACTACACTCATGAGGCACGAAGTTTTAGAATTTCTAGCATTCATGATAAGAAATAATGCTCCATTATACTTTGACTTCATCAACGTTTCGTCAATGGCCACAATTGGTCGAACGAAATTTTGAAAACCACGACACATGCACTAAAGACCATATTTCTTTAAAAGCACAAGTAATCTTCCGTAGACATTGTAACGTGATTTACCCTTAGCCTCCATGAAAGATGTTTCATGTCTACATATCATACAGTAAATCATACACTTGTAGACCTTATAATACGAAAATTGAAATTATGAATGAGTTTAAATCAGGCTTGTTTTCTTTTAAACTTCATCAAAAACCCCTCTATTTATTATAGAAAATCAGTCAAATTTATACTTTTATAGAAATCCTTATTAAAGTTTATAGACAACTCACTAAAATTTTATAAAAAATTCACTCAAATTTAGTTAATTACAAAAACTCATTCAAAAGTAAAATCGTAAAAGAATTGGGATTTTACCAATTTTAGAATTTAAATCGGAATCCGGATGGGAGTTTACTTAAATTAGAATTATTTTGGTGATATAAAATCGTACATTGTAGAATTTTAAAATTTAAATCGAAATATTGATAATCTCATTTGTAAATATTTATTTCTTTTCTTTCTTACTTTAATACTATTATATATATTATATAGCTCATATCATAGAGCCACTGTTGCTGCTAATTAAGTTCAATCGTTTCAAAGTGGCTCCATTGGAAACGTCGCACACAGGTTGCTCTTTTCTTATAGGTGGCCGATCCTTCGTAGAAGGCAAATCATCTACACTTAGCTCACTTTCGAACTCCTCTAGCCCCTCTGTAGTAAAGGAATGAACTTCACAACGATGTTCAGCATTGATTTGCTATAAAACTTGTCTTAATTATAATAGATTATTTAGGGGCAGCACTAGATGATTTATGATCAACTATAGGAAAAGTAATAAAAGGAGCACAGGAGGCAACTTCTTTTTTAGATTGAAGCACAATGATGGTGCTTTATTGCTTGTCTTACAATACCATATAATCACTCAAATGATCATTACAGCTATTATAAAAAACCATATTTTTACCTAGCCCACTTAAAATAGTTACACCATATATGATCCTACTATTGTATATAGTTTGATCGATCCTAAGTTTTGTGCAAACTCTCTCTGATAGATTAGAGTAGGTATAGTCCAACGGCAGTCTAAGAATTTGTGATTTAAGCATCAATTGGGTAACATATCTCCAACAGCTTGGCTCTATTTGCTCCCAGTCTTTTCCAGTATGAATTAAAACAATCTTTGTCTTTATGTAGATATCCTTGCAAAATATTTTAACAAATAGTTTTCAAATAATTTTACTTAGACCCTTACCCTATATTAGTGTGATGATGTGCATCCATAAGTATGACCCTACATGGTGCAACCAATGTCATCTTGTTTGTGTGACTCTATGTGCCCCCCCGTGTGTGCCCTTTTATGTGCGACCATTATATATTGTTTGTTCCGCATTAATTGTGCGGCTATGTGTTATTATATGCGCAACTATGTACGACCTGTTCGCTCAAATCTGATATGATTATTATTAACTTTATATTTCTTTTCATCAAACAAATTTTAGACTTTATTTTTTTCTTTTTACAGTGTCAAAAAATTTTTACAATTTTTCTAACCCACGAAATTTTATTAGTTGCTATAAACAATAATTATGAGATAGACAAAAGGAAAAAATATTAAATATATCTCAATATATCTCGTAAAATTATTATTAATGTCGGTCAAAAATCTGTTAAGGATTTTTTAATCTGAGAGCCTACGGGCTGAGGTTCGGTTAGTGATATTTCAATTAAACTTTTGTGAGTTTCTACATGATTTAAGTGAAAAAAATAAAAAATTTTAGAAGATTTTGAGTTGATAATATTTCAATCTTTTGACACTAGAAAACGGCTATAAACACCTATTCTAGCGTATTCTAAAAAGGTAGCCTAAAACAACAAAAGTGAGAGCGGATGTGGCCTATTTAATTAAACGAAAAACCAAACATATAATTACCGCTAATGCCAATATTATAGCGGATTCTCGTCAAACGGATTGGGGTTTTCTTTTAGCGGAGCTCCAATTAATCTAATTCATTCGTCAGTCAATCTCTATTATTCTCGTGTTTTCTCTCGAACAAGATCTAACAACAAAACTCCGGCGATTGCCGCCGACAATGGCGACAACGGTTTCAGTCGCCGCAGAATGGCAGATGCTTCACAACCGTTACTACCGAAAACCGGAGATTTACGCGATGCAGTGGGGCCCACAAATGGACCTTTCTCGCTACCGCGTCGCCTGCGCTCCGTTTGGCGGGCCCATCGCCGCTATCCGCGACGACTCCAAGATCGTTCAGCTCCTCGCCGAACCTGCTCGTCGTAACCTTCGAGTCTTCTCTTCATCGGGATCGTTGATTTCTTCATCGCCGTGGGATCGAGCCGGTGGTCGACTCGTTGCGATGTCATGGACGGATTCGTTACAACTCGCTTGTGTTCTTCGCGATGCTTCTGTTCATCTCTTTGATCTCTCTGCGAAGCCGGTGACGTCTTCGTTCTCTCTCGGAACTGAAGCTTTTGATTCGGGAGTCACTGATTGTTACTTCTGGGGCAATGGAATGGTTGCAATTACCGAAAATTTACAGTTGTTTTCTGTTCCTGATTTCGGCAATCCGAAACCCGTGAAACTTGCTGACCCTGGGCTTTTAGAGCCACCACTATGCGCTGCGGTTATCGCACCACAGTATACGATGTCGGGAAATGTTGAAGTGATGCTTGCTGTTGGCGATGGAGTGCTTGTGGTTGAAGAGGATGATGTGCAGGTTGTAGGGGCTGGTCTTGGCCCACTGCAGAAAATGGCTGTGTCGCAGGATGGGAAGTTGCTCGCTTGCTGTACACATGATCAGAGAGTGCTTGTTGTTACAACTGATTTTTCAAGTATCATCATGGACTATCAGTTGTTGGATGTGGTATGTTTTGATTTCAGCTCATGGATTACTGTTCCAGTGAAACTCTTATGTTTCAGTATATTTTACAAGCTGAAAGCGTGATAATGCATTGGAAAATATTATTAGAGTGCTTTAGATTATGATGTTCGCGTGTAAGTATGAGCTGATTGTTTGTCACACGAATACCTAAGATAGGGTATCACAAGTTGCAATTATTACAAGATAAATGATTATTTTGCCATAGGTGTAAGATAATACGTATAAAAGGTTTGAATACTTTTTTTCTAGTTCTCATTAGTAAACACCTCCTAAACATATTTTAAATAAAAAACACTCCCTAAGTGGGACAGCAGTTCTCATTTTCTTTCTTTCGATTGAATAAGATCTTGTCGTGGAAGTTGTTCTTCAACTTTTTTGCCTCCCGCTGAAACTGCAAAGATGTCTAACTGTTTCTAGAATTTAGTAATATTACCTGCACTTTCTTTGTGAAGCACCTTTATATGCTATATTCACGCAAGATCTTGGTGTCGATCTTTTGATGGCTTGTTAATGAACTGAGTTCTAATCTTAGGTATTTACCACTTGTTTTATCACAGTAAGTACATAAAGGAAAAAAAATAAAAAGAAAAACAGAAAATATATTTACTTTTGCTGTTAGTGTTTTCTTGTAGCCGACGACAGCACCAGAGCAGATGTGTTGGTGTGGTATGGATACTGTGCTACTATACTGGGATGAATTGCTTGTGATGGTTGGTCCTGAGGGAGACCCTATCTACTATGTGTATGATGAGCCGATAATACTCATTCCAGAATGTGATGGAGTAAGAATCCTTTCAAGTTCTAGTATGGAATTCTTACACCGGGTTCCTGATTCAACTGTTTCCATCTTCCAAATTGGAAGCACCACACCTGCAGCTCTATTGTGTGATGCTTTGGACCACTTTGACAAGCGTAGTGCTAAGGTGAATTCTTTCTGTTATTTCTGAGATGAAGTGCGGTGAACAACAAACTCTATTGCTCAGCTCATTTGTTCATTATGTTACACAAATACATTCCTCTTTTGATTATGCCTTTCTTTTCTTCTTTTTTTCTTTGGAGAGAATACTTTTGGTTATGGCCGTTGGAGCATCTGTTGACTGATATTTGGTACTAGAAACAGAATGATAATTTCGTGAGAATATTGAGCAACCATCAGATAGGATTGCTAATCAATCATAACAATAATTGTAAATAGAAATTGTGTCAGAAACCACTTAAGTTGTTAACTCCACAGTCATGTTCAACGACTTTGATATGTTGTTTGTTTTATCAAGGTAGAGTTAGCATTTTACTTTTCACCATTGCAAAGCATAATTTATAAACTTTGCGAAAACCTTAAAGTTATTTCAGAACATGATATGAGAAATCAATATTCTAGCTATAATATATTATGGAGTTTAAACTTCTCAGCTAAATTGCTGGCATATGACAGGCTGATGAGAATTTGAGATCAATTCGAAAAAATTTGCCAGAGGCTGTTGAAAATTGTATTGATGCTGCTGGATATGAGTTTGATGTTTCTCGTCAACGTATGCTACTAAGGGCTGCAAGCTACGGTCGAGCCTTCTGCAGGTTAGTTTTTATAGGAACTTGATCTGAAGTTCGATTATGAAGTACGGAGAAGTAGAATATCATGTACTAAGACATAATCCTTTCATTTGTAACAACCTATTTTGCCTTGTAGAAAGTTGTAGGTGTTTATCCTCTAAGTTATTAACGGCTCTAGAGGTGAGGTCTCTCTAAGTGCAGGAACTTTGTGGATGCAATAGAAGATGCATTTTATGCATGGAGATTTAGATGCTTTACTAAAATGCTTATGACCTTGTATGTGATAACTTCCTTAAGTAGGTTATTATGAAGATGCCTTGACTTTTGAGCACTACATTTTGAGAAACTTTTTTGGTGGATATGGATAACATATATTATTTATATAACCTAGATGTACGTGTATATGTACATTTACGTTTGTCTTAGGAATATGTTACATACAGAAGCCTTGTCATGCATGTTTCCACAACAATAACTCTTTAAGAAAATTTTCTTCAAAACATTAAAATTTTCAGCAAGAAAGTTTCATATTTACCAAATTTCCGGTTCAACAAGCTGTTGCCTGTTGGAACTATAGTTTAATATCCTTGTTATTAAGAACTTCTACTTTACAGCTCTGCTTGAATCTTACTTGATATAAATGGCTACATATGAAGGGAAAAGCCGTTGTAAGAGAAATATGAAAACCTTATCACATGTCATCTTCTTTTCCTTTAAAATGTCCTGGGAATTCGACTTGGGTTTTGAACATTGGAATCCCACATCAATGGCTTCTTCTTTTCCCTCTTTTGGATAGTTAGGAGATGTTACTAGTAGATAGTTCATTGTTAAACAGAACAACTATTTTTCTGATCAAGCTCTTGGTAATGATATCCAGTTGGCTTTGACAGTCAGTTCTCGCGTAAGCGTTTTCCGGAGATGTGCAAGACACTGCGTGTGTTAAACGCTGTGCGCAACCCAGAGATTGGTATTCCTCTCAGCATTCAACAATATAAGGTTCAACTGCTTGCATCTTTTAAAGTATCTTCTGAACAAGTATTTTCAGTTTTAAATAATTAATATAATAATTCTCATTAATGCAGCTCTTAACAGCGCCAGTCCTGATTGCACGCTTGATTAATTCCAATCGCCACTTGGTGGCTCTTCGTATATCAGAATATCTTAACCTGAATTCGGTAATATTCAAACCCAGGATACTATGGCTCTTTTGTCATTAGTTATATTTTCTATTGAAGATTTAGGTATGATGGTTTATTTGCACAAAAGATGTTTCTGCAACTGTCTGATGTGCGTTTGGAGTGTATTCAGGCATGGACTAGTAGTTCAATAAATAGTCTGCTGAGAAGAGTAAGGAAAACCGTGCTGTTATCCATGAGATCTAAGTCTACTGCTATTTGATCATCAACTACTTCCTCATCATGCCTTTAGAATTGTTGCTTATAAGCTCATGTTAAAAGCAGGTGGTAGCTGGGGTTAATGGAGGAAATCTAATACACTTTGATAGCAGAATTTTGTTTTATTTGACTGTATGCTCATTTTTCTGTATGTTCTTCCTGCAGGAAGTAGTTATTATGCACTGGGCATGTGCAAAGATAACAGCCTCTTCAGCATTTAGTGATACATCTCTCCTTCAAATGTTGCTGGACAAGGTCTACAATCTATTAGCAATTATAGTAGAATTTTGAATTTTCTAGGTCATTTTGTAATTGTCATGTGCACTTCCAAGTAATTATATTCTTTCCTCTGCACAGCTCAAATTATGCAAAGGCATTTCATATGCTGCAATTGCTGCTCATGCTGATAGCAATGGACGGCGAAAGTTAGCTGCTATGCTTGTTGATCATGAGCCATCTTCTTCCAAGCAGGTATGATGATTACTTCCGTGATGAATATTTATCATGTGTATTGCTAGTTTAGGGAAGATACTCAGTTACTCTTGTAATGATGGCAAAACTTATTAAAGAGAACACTTTTGAGTTATTACAATGGTGCTTCATTTCTATCTTATGGTTTATACACTTACAGGAGAAGAAAAATTAAATAGTGGTTTTGTCATCAGGATATTCGAAATTTATCAAATATTAGATTTGATACTTGGGCATGTTTCAACATTACTTTCTTTCACTTTTGGAAAAATGGGAAAAAACACTTCTAAACAATTAACAATTAACTGTGCAATGAGACTGCTGTGGTGCTTTAAAAAAAGAATCTCAATTGAACTGTTGTAGTATATTAGTGCTATATTGATATGCTATATTTGCTCAGTAGTTGTGTAACTGGCCTAATTATTATCTTAAAAGACAATCATTTGATAAATGATGTCTTTAATATGCTGATGCTGAGGCTCAGAAAATACTAATTTCCATCAGGTGCCATTATTAGTGAGCATAGGAGAGGAAGACATTGCGCTTGTAAAAGCTACAGAGAGTGGCGACACTGACCTTGTCTATCTTGTTATTTTCCATATATGGCAGAAGGTATTGAACTGGAAGCTAGTTTAGTTACACATGCTTTTAGTGGGAGATTTTGAGCTTCTTCAGTGGGCAAATAAATTTCAAAATCTTTCTCTTACTCCTGTACTACAGAAACCTCCTTTGGATTTTTTTGGAACCATAAATGCTCGACCATTGGCACGCGATTTGTTTGTTACTTATGCAAGGTAAGGTAATCTATTTGAGGGTACCTTACACTTGATCATAGCGAGTATTGCAAGGACAATCGTCATGCTTTTCTCCATGGTGTAGGTTCTACAACCACGAGTTTCTGAAGGACTTCTTCCTTTCTACTGGGAGGCTTCATGTAAGCTTAAATATTGTTTTTCCTTTCTCAAGTACAACAATCCATCCATGCATTGTGTTGTCTTAGTGCTTTAATCAGTCCTACTCATGTGTAATTGATGCCTCAGATTAACCTTCTCCATATCAAATTTGTTATGTCACCAGTATAGGCATTATCTAGATCATAGAAAACAACCAAGACTGCAATCTTGTTCCGATAGGTATGTAAGGCTTGCTGTTTTAGACAGTTCTTGAGAGGATTTTAAAAAGGCAATTTAGCATGATTCACTGACAAGTTCAATTGGAATATATCACCTATGATTCACTGATCTACACAAGCATCTAGGTTTGACTCTTCAATTTAATGTAACTAACCATCTTTGCACTACCCAAATTCGGACGTATGAGATCACAGTACAGCAACTTTTCAGAAAGCTTAATAGAAGGAGCTAACTATAAGTTCTTCACTTAGATATTACTTCCAAAATTATTTCCTATATGTTAAAGTTAAAAATCGAAAGATTTTTACTTGGAAGGAGGTGCATTTTATGAAATGTAGAATTTCACTTCTTTATCCTCTTCGCACACTTCATAATTTTATATGTATACATATACATACACACAGAGTAAGGTTGTAGTTCATGGTATTTTTTGGTGAATTTGAGGGCATAAGTTGTTGGCAATCTTAGTAACGTGCCATCTGTTTACATTGCATCTGACTCCCTTCTTACCTGTTCTATAGTTCTCCTTGCTGTTGAAATGAAATGCAGACTGTTTGCTTAATATGATTAGTAGATTTGACTTTGACTTTGTAGGAAGTTGCCTTCCTCTTGCTGAAAGAATCGTGGGCAATAGAAAAGAACCCTATGGCGAGCAAGGGTTCTGCTTTATATGGTCCACGTATCAAACTCATAGAGAAGGCGCAGGCTCTCTTTGCTGAGATGAAGGAGCATAATTTTGAATCTAAAGCCGCTGAAGAGCATGCTAAATTGTTAAGGTAGATGCACTATAGACGAACACATATGCACACCACCAATCAAGAAAACAATTATAATCCCTAAATTTTACAAGTAAAAGTAATTTAATTGTCAATGTAATATGATGAAGTAACATCATGAACAATTAGGAGAATGCTTCATCTGTTTGGTTGGGAAGGAAGGCTCATTCTTGCATCTGACAGCCTTCTGTTCACTTCACAGGTTACAGCATGAATTAGAAGTGACTACTAAGCAGCCTATATTTGTGGAGTCCAGCATCAGTGATACTATTCGAACTTGTATTGTGCTTGGAAATCATCGAGCTGCAATGAAAGTGAGATCAGAATTTAAGGTAGTAGAACTCCTGTCATACTTCTTCTTTAGCATGTCATGGTGCTAAAAGGTCTTCTTCTGTAGGTTTCAGAGAAGAGGTGGTACTGGTTAAAAGCATTTGCACTAGCCACTGTTAGGAATTGGGATGCTCTCGAAAAATTCTCCAAAGAAAAGAGACCTCCTGGTGGTATGTTTTTCTCGTCTGTCAATCCACTAACCCCAGGATAATAGTCATACTTGTAGAAGTGATTTCCTGAGAATTTAAAAACTTCTTCTGTCAAGTCCTATCACTCGAGGACCAGTTTTCCTTTTGAGTTCTTTCCATTAAATACTCAGTTACGAATTCCAATCCGCTTACCTGCAATTTAGTTTTGAATTTGCTTAGTTGATGAAGCTTTCCAGTGATTATCTTTTCCTCTATATGTAGCTTAACCTCTGATAGTACAAAATACTTTCATTATGCCACATACAGGTTATAAACCTTTTGTTGAAGCATGCATTGAAGCTGATGAGAAAGCTGAAGCCCTTAAATACATCCCAAAGCTCACAGATCCCCGTGAAAAATCAGAGGTATTATTGTGCAGATAAGCTGCAATTTTTCGCTAATTTTCAATCATCTGCTACTATACATGTAGGGTGCTGTGTTTTAGATAAGAAGGTATCTTCAGATGCCTAATAATGATTTGCAGCTACTTCCAGATGTATGGGTTCAAATGAAATCTTCATCTGGTAACTTGGCATTCTAACAGTTAATATTTTCTTTGTAACAGGCTTATTCCCGTATTGGCATGGCCAAAGAAGCTGCAGATGTTGCGTCACAGGCAAAAGACAGTGAGTTGTTTGGGCGTCTAAAGACAACCTTGGCACAGAATGCTGCTGCTGCTGCTATTTTTGATACTTTGAGAGACCGGTTGTCCTTCCAAGGAGTATAACTGAGAAGCTTCCAATTCAAGTTACTTGTATCTGTTTTTCCACCTTGTACAAAAAGTAGCTTGTGATTCTTTCATTCCGCATGTGTTTTCTTTATTTATTATTTTGTCTTTTCTCTACTGTTTTTGTAAAATCTTGTATTGCTTGAATATAAAATTATCTTATCCTTTGTATTTATTGAGAAAGATAATGTAATCAATTATATGTATCAAGTAATTAAGGCACCTTTTTCCCTTTTTCTTTTTTTTTTATAATTTTTTTATTGTGTTTTAGAGGGAAGGACCCAAAAATGTTCAAGAAAAGAAAAAGATAATTACATTATCAAAAGCAAACAAAACAGTTTGCTGAACTTGTACTATTGCAGTTTGCAGTCGTTGTCGAAATTCTTCTGGTATCTCTCTGATCATAGTCAAAGAATTTGCTGTTATTTTTAGGGAGATATTTGAGATTGCTTTTAAAAAAAATTTTAATATAAAATATTTTGATAATATTTAAAAATAAAGTTTATTTTTATTTAAAAATATAATAAAATAAGTAATAATAAAATATTTTTACTTCAAACTTTTAATTTATTTAAAATATTAAAATATTTAAAATATTTTTAAATATATAATTAAAATAAAATGAAAAGAGTTTACAAATAATGCCAAACATCAGCTTAGTTAACTAAAGTACATTCCTCCTTGCGAATACCCTTGACATCTTTACACCAGTTCCAGCCTCTTTCCTCGTCATCTTATGAAAACTTCCACTATGACGGCAAGTGGTCGCTGGAAACCACAACGACGATGCAAATGCAGTGCTGCTGCCGAAGTAGTTCTTCTGGCTCAGTGGAAGGGTTCATGAAGATTCTCCATCTCTTCATGAAGATTGGAAAGTACCAACTACCAAATTTGCAGTGTGTAGTACTTCTTCAACTAAATTGATTGATCCAGCTAGTAAGAAAAGTTTTTGTGAGGGTTAGGGTTGATTAATCAGTAGTTGAGACGGCTTTAGAGATAATTAAGCGGTTATGTGTTTTGTGTCTAAATTTGCTGTACAGCAGAAGACTTGCATGAGAATTTAGAGCTTAAGAAATAGATACATCTCAAAACCTTTTAAACAAAATTTGGAAATTCAAAAAACAAGAAGTATTATATTTGTTTATATACAAGCTCAAAACAATCATCAATACCAATCACAAAATCATAATGACAATGAAAACAAATTACATTTTGGTTTTATCTATGAATTTGAAATTATTGTAAGTTAAAAATGGAATTGCTCGCTTCGTTGTTAATTATTAACATTAGCATAGCAGCTTGAAATATTACAAGCTCCGCAAATCATTGCTTCTTCCCCATGGATAGACCGTGTTCTCATATTTACATCCCACCTGCTGATTTGTACATACGAAGGGTAACAATGCAGAATTCTTGAAGAATCAAATCACGGTTCTTCTCCACAAAAGAATGTAAAACGGCAAGGTCCATCCAGCATCCAAAGTTGACGTTCTTCTTGAAATGGCTGGAAAACCTTGTCTATCATCTCATCACTTCATTGAGAGAGCGTGGTAGTCACACATTGTCGGTTTACCTAACTGGATAGATGTTAATATAAGTTTGCGCAACCCTCCTATTGCTATAGAGTTTTGAGCCGAGTTCTATCCAAATCCAGTTAATATTGTATCAGAGCAGCTGCATGTGAAACTTCAGCCCTATTAATGTTTGCGAAGGAGATTGTTTTTTTGTTTGGCATAGCTTTGCACGTTGAGGGAAGTATTCGATTAGTCCCATGTTATCTGGTTGCCAATCTGGGTAGTTGTTCAAATAAATTTGAGCACCCTCCACTGTTGCTCAACAATTTTGTAGTGAATTTATCCGGACCCAATTAACCGTGGATCCTACTATTCTTACAAACTTTCTAGTATGATTAACTTTACCGGTTGAGTAGGCAAAGATCTATATGCAAGAATTAAAAAGAGTAAAGTAAAAAATTAGTGAATATCTTTTGGGTTATTATCTTTGTCAATGCATAGAGCTGAAATGCCCTGTAGTTGTTATAGTGAAGTAAGATTTGGTCTAAAAATGTTTTATATGTACGCAGAGCAGATAAATCAATTTACCAAAGAATAGCGCCATACCTACATAAATGTCACCGAATATCACCTTCCTTTATATGTTCTTTGCGAGTACATACTCTTTGCTCGAACGTTCTGCTAGTTTTTCGTTCCTTCCTTCTCTAGTCTTAGGTAACATAATTACCAAGGTTGAGTTTAGGCAGCTCAAAACAATGAACCAAACAGCTAGAAGCGTTCTCTCCAAAACAGCTGGACAGCTGCAGGACTTGTCCTGAATATAAGTCCTGATAACTCCATCGCTGCACCCGGACACTTGCAGAAGTGGCCCGAGCATAGCTAAAAGGCATCCGAACACTTTCCAAGAGACTGACGCATATGACCCGGGTGCAAACTAGGTAACCAAGTAGTTGGGATGCAACTCTAGTAAACTTTTAGCATTTGAATCTATTTGGATTCTTATTATCTACAGAGCAGAACAGAAAATTCAACAAAAGCAAAATAGAGAGTTCGATTAAAAACATGCAACTATTCTTACTATGCCGTTGGTATTTAAAAACGTGGTCACCATACACATTTCAAAGGCAATCTTTTATAATGATGTAAATTCATATTGAGGCCAAATTTTTTGGTAGAGTTAGAGCATCTGCAAAATATCAATTAGAGGTGTAAATCTAAATCGGACTAAATGGCCCAAGATTTAATCCGTCCGGCCCATAAATAGTAATATGATCGGGCCGGCCACCAGGCAATATAGGGCCGATATTATTGGTGCGCTCAGCGACCAGTCACCAGGCAGTATAGGGCCGATATTATCGGCGCGCCTGGCGGCCCGCCCGATTATGTTACGACGATCTTTGACTTGATCAATATTAACCGTTGACCAAATCAACTTATAATAAAAAATATTTTTTAATTAAAAAAATATATAATTTATTTTTATCTTAATAATATATTTATTAAATTATTTTTTATTTATATTTTTTATTTATTATAAAAAATAAAATAAATAAATAGATATGATCGGCCAAAAATAATAATCGGCTCGGCCCGATCCAACCATAATTGCACCTCTAATATCAATGACATAAGAGTATCAAATCATGATTTACACAAGTCGAGAAAAATCTTGAAAGATTGGAAGAAAATTAAAAAATTTATATTACCAAGCTGGAGCCAACTATTAGATGGAGTTGAACAAACTTTTCTATCCATTTAAAGCCACATTTTGAATACTTACTGAGCATCATATTAGCTACCCTTCAACATCAACATATAGACAAAATCGCAATAAACTCCAACCGGGAACTCATTCCAAAGAGGAAATTAGAATGTTGCTAAAATTTTAAACTTTATCTCAAGATCGATTTCAAACTTAATTTTAAAAAGAAAACATTCACATAGCGTGTTACAAGTAGATATCACATTCGGGGTTCACTACTATATTATAACAACTCATCATAAAAATAAAACAACATTAGCTAATGAAATCATATTACAGTAACAAAAAAGAATAGACATTACGAAATACCGTGATAGAAAATTTACAAGATAAAATATTTACATTCACATACTGCATGTGAGAGTTGATCTTACTGAATTTCAAGGTGATAATACTTTTTCTACTTTCATCACACATTTATAGAAATAAAGTCCACATCGTACGATCATGCAATCTTAAAAAAAAGGGACAACTAGATCCACTATAATTGAATTTAAACTAGTTCGAAACAGATCTAGATAAAAAACAAAAGTTAAATTCGAACTCAACTCATAAAGTCAAAGAAAAGTCGAAAAAGGAATCCAAGAAGAAAATAAAAAAAGAATTAAGTACAAATTATACGAAACAGACAAAATCTTAAGAAGAAATTGGAAAATTCGATGAAATCAAAATATTTACAGAAATTGAATTCGAGAAATCAAGTCGAAATTTAACAAGAGATTAAAAAAGAAACGAAGTTCAAGAATGTACCTCGGTTGAAGGCGGTGAGCAGCGCGGCAAGATCAGAGGATAGTGCGGCGACTAAAGGAGTCAATCGAAACAGAGATGAAGGTGAGCTGCTGCAGTTGCACCGACTAAAAACTTAAAATTTGTGCGTAAATATCATGAAATAGTATGGGCAATATATGAACTTCCAAATATCTACTGTTATCAATGATTCTCTTCACTTGTTTATATCCTACTTTTGGGTATAATGAATTACTCCCATATAGAGATTAATGGGGAGAAGTTACTCTCTATTAATCTTATGATTTCATTGCCAAACAAAAGCAATGGGGAGTAATTAGTTTAGTTATTCAAAAATCACTCTCCATTACTCCCAATCCAAACATAGTGTTAATCTCTTTTCTAGCTTGGTGTATTTCTCTTCAACCTCTCTATTCAAGCTCTCCTTTCTGTATCTCCACTAATTTAACACTTTTTTCAATTCTAGATTCAAGCAATAGCCATTTGATTGTCTCATGTCCGTGCTTAGTGTATTGTCAATTTAGTTTGATGCGTCGCTTTATATCGTGTTTTCCCTACTAAATATTCGGCGTTCATATTTCGGTAGAATCTTCATCAATTTCTTTTGCTTCCCATATGTAATGTTTGAGGCTGTTTTCATTTCTTTCCAATATGTGTTTATGATTTTCCACTATGCTTTTCTTTGCTTTTAAGTATGGCTAGTGTAGAGATGATGCAGATGATGTGACTGAGATTTAAATTAATTACAAATTTCTTTCTTGAGGATGATGATCGCTTGTGATGCTTTCCGTTGGGTGTTCAATGGCTCAAGAAAAGCTTCCAGTCAATTTGGTCCACCAGTTTCAATATTTCGGTGTAAGTTCAGTGTAAGGATTGAGAAACTATTCTAGTATGAGTTTTGTTTGATTATTTGGTTTTTGGTTTCCGTTGATTACTTCATGTTCGGTTTGATTGTGTGGAGTGTTCACTTGTATGTCAAGGCATGGGAGAAACTTGTTTTAATATATTGCGATTTAAAGAAACTGTTGAATTTTGCATTTCTAGAATCCTATATTTATTTTTTCATTGCTCAATAGAGCAATCTTTAATGTGCCGAGCAAGTAATAGACTTTGAAATGCAATCAATTTGGAGGAATTGGATTTCAGCCTGCAATTTGGGAAACACTATATCAGTAGAAGCTTTTTTTAGAATTTATATTTTTAAATCCTTTTTACTTTTTGTGGATTTGTATTCTGTTTGAGCATGTGAGCTTTTAGTCTTTAGTCATTGTCCAAGTTGTTGCCTTGAATCTGTTTGATGATCGACAAACTGCCTTAGATGATTCTATTTATTGAATAGAGCAATAGATGTATTGCTTTTACTTCGCTTATGATATTTTAATGCATTCCTTATATGCTCCTTATTCTGGTCTTAAATCATTTCGTAAATAATAGTATATGCTAGAGTGTCTTTACAGTAGAGTTAAATTGATATATCAATTTTGTTTAAAGAATTGCAATCTGATTATCAAAAACCTTAGACCAAGCTCGTGTCTCCCCTGTGCATAAGCTAGTTTTAGCTTATAAACATTGTAACTGAACTATCCCCATCTTACAGACTACTGCATAATGTTGATGTGACGTGTGCTTGTTACTATATAAATGATTGAATTTACGGGTTGGATTTATTTTTCAGCTTTCTTTGAATTTATGGGGCTTTTGAGCTTAGATTTTACTACTGGCAAAGACATATTAGAAAATTAAAGAACTTTGCTTTGCCATCCTCATACAAAACAAGATGCGGATGGGTGTATTTTTTTATTCATTTTGTTTTTTTGTTATATTGTGTTTGAACTCCTTGTTGTTTTTTTTGCTTATAGCATAAGCTAGACATGTATATATATATATATATATGCATGTTTGTTTACTATTGCAGCAATAACTAATCACTATGAGGAATCTTTGCAAGGCGGTATTTATTTTTTTTTAGTTTGTTTATAATCATAGGTCTACAAACTTAAGTTCCATGCTTTGATAATGAATTCTTATTTCTTATTCAATGAAATAGGAATCTTGCTGTCTTATATTAAAATTGCATTCTCTTTTTTTTTCTTTGTGCACATTTTGCATCATATTCAATATAGATGATAAGTTGATGAAACATTTATATTATATCGTTTGGCTATGGCATTTTCAGTTTATGTTATTGTTTACTATGTAGTATTACAAAACCAATATAAAAGAAAGGTAAGTTCAATTAGTCCCGACGTTATGGAAGAAAGAGAAAGGGTTCGACGTGAAATATTTAGTTCAATTGTTAGTGAGGCTAGATGCCGTAGCATTTGTCGAATGGGTTCATCGGTATTTGCAAACTGGTGTGATTTATTAGTGATATTTGGCGGTCTCAAACCTACACAATGGGCTAGCGTAGAAAAACAAGTCATTAATTTTATGTGTATTATTGGACAAAAGCTAAGGATTCGTTTAGGACAAAGTATTTTTTAACGATCCGAAGAAACTAACAGTCATCAATTTCATAATGTATAACAGGCTATCACAGAATTAGAAAATAAATTTTTACAATAATCTGATGGATCACATGTTCTTACAGAAATATACAATAGCTTTAGATATTATTTTTTTTTCACGATAAACAAATCTCCAACTTTTAATTATAATAGATGTTGTTTTTACATAACTTTTTAAGTAATAACTTATAATGTTAGTATTATATTGGAGCAATTGATGGACACATATTCGAGTTAAAGTTTCTCCTGCCGTTACTTTTAGTATCGGGATAGGAAAAAATATTTCACACAAAATATGCTGGCTGTTTTTACTTTTGATCTGAAGTTCACCTTTTTGTTAGTTGGTTGGAAAGGATCAGCTTCGGACTTTAAACTTATAAAGAATGTATTAATAAGACGATATTTTTAAAAATACCACAAGATAATAATGAGTTAAAGTGAATATTTAAACTTTCCACTTTCTTTTTCGGCTCTTTGACAATGGTAGTGCTACGGCAAGGCGACTTTAGTCGTTCTGGTACCATCCTTGGTGAAAGTGTACGTGCTCGACTTGCCCTGGTGCACCCTATCTCGGTCATATTGCCAAGGACGACCAAGTCAAAGGAGGCACGAGTCCGAGCCATGTCACACCACACTTCATTCTTGTATTTGGAAAAAATAGAGAAGGATATGATACCAAACACCTTGTATTCACGAGCACCTCCCCACCTTTCTTGAACCACTGTATACGATATGGTCGCGGATCTTTCTCCTTTTTCAGCCCCAGTTTAGTGACCATCTTCTTTGAGACAATATTTTCACTACTGCCGCTATCTATGATCATATTGCATAGCTTCCCTTTTGTCGTATATCGTGTCCGAAAAATCTTAGACCACAGTCATTGATCTTCCAAAACTACATTAGGTGATGTAAGCATCAACTATTGTAAAACCAATACTTCACCTATCTCATCGGCCTGTACCCGATCCTCCTCTTCTTCATCTCCATAAGTGTCGTAAACTGGTTCTTGCTCTTCCTATTCTTTCTCCTCAACATAATCCTCATCACCTTCAATCATGTGATTAAAACGCACATTGTTTTGTCGTTGTGGGCACTCATCAGCTCGGTGTCTTGGTTCGCGACACTTAAAACAAACATTGTCTTGTGCTTCTCCCTCTTTAGTCTTTCTAGTTGCTGTCCCAACTGATTCAAGACCTGCACGGCTCCCACTAGGGGCTGATTGGGGGACCTACACTAGGTGCGTTGGGCGTCCTGGATGATACTCCGCTTGAAAGTCTTGATCGACTCCTTCTGAGATTTTATTCCACTTTTAGGGCTAATTCGTATGCATCCTCGACGTCCCAAATGTGATGAGTGCTGATCTTTTCCCAAAGAATTTGGTTGAGGCCATTCAAATATCTCGCAAGACGTGTAGCATCGGAGTCCTGTAATTCTACCCTGGCCGTCCACTTATGAAACTCCTCGGTGTAAGTGACAACATCCATATAACGCTGTTTTAAGTTATGGCAACATTGAGAAATTTCTATGGAGTTAGCATAAACCGAGTCTGAATATGCTTATTCATTTTTGTCCATGACAAGTCGAGTGGGATGGTTGACGTGAAAGCTATTTTAGTATCTCCCGTTGACCTTCTTTTGTAGATAGATTCTTCAATGATGAATGAGTGGAAACAAGCAACCTTACTAATAAAGGTGCTTATTGAGTAAGGCCGGCTTTCGAGCCCAAGCCCCTTGTATAGGTTGGGTGCTTGACCGCATCTTTCACATATTGATGAAACTTGAGTTTGATTGCAGGGGCGGCGCTGGCTATACAGGTTTCATCGATTCCGTGTGATAACAACTTGCTTGTTGACAAAAGGAACCGTCGAATAGCTAACTATTATAATATAGCACTTGCCTTAAAGAAATTAAGCATGAACCTTGTTATAACATATTTTATTTTTGTTAAGGAAATTCTACCTTGTGGACGTCGATTTCATAACAAGGAATGGACTAATAACACCTTATAAAAGGGTTCGCTACCATTTAAAAGAGTACTTGTCAAACCACCAAGAAATTCCAAGAATTATTCAATATCGACATGCATCATTACGTAATTCAATTGAAAGAGCATTTGGCGTACCTAAGAAAAGATTTCCTATCATATTAAGTTTGGATGAATCTTATCGTATTGTGACACAAACAAAAATTATAATAGCATATTGCATTATGCATAACTTTCTAATGAGTGAAGACCTAAATGAGGACCTTCTTAGAGAGATAGATGATGAACTTAAATACCAATCCATTTAAAGTAGATAACAACGATAAAGATGATGCCAATGATGAGGAGAAACAAAGAGGAGAGTAAATTAGGATTGCAATTGCGCAAAGTTATGTGGAGAGAGTACAATACATAATCTTGTACTAGTTTTTTTTTTTAAATGACAATTTTATGTAATTGAACTATTGTTGGTTTAATTGACAATTTGCTTTACTTGCCTAATTTCTTTACTTAGCCTATGTATATATATTTTTTTTGAATTGTAAGACTTCAATATGGTGCTTAAGAGAAAGTTACCCAATACAAGTACAAGTATAACAATTGAGCAGCTTCAATGGACTTATCATATGAATGATACTATTATTGATGCCTTATTATATGAGCACATTTTAGGAAACCGAGTCAATGAAACTTTCACGGCTCATGCTTATGAGAATGTAGTTAAGAAGATTAAAGAAATATACCACTAGATAACTTAGGATTATCAACCGTGTTAAATACATTATAAAAAAGTTGCTCCTGTTTGGGACTTATTTAAGGGAGGCTTAAGTGGTTTTGTTTGGAATCGTGAAAGATACAAATTTGATGCTGAGGATGAAGTGTGGGAACAATTAATCTAAGTATATGTGTTCTTTTGCTAATTATTAATTTTAAAGCTTTACTTAGATATTAAGATTTCTCATCAATAGCACCTAGCCATTTTCAGATTCTGTTATGTTAATTCAACAAAATCCTTAAGTTGCTGAATGAAAGCATAAAGGATTTGTTGCTCTTTCTTACGACAAGCTATGTATACTCTATGGAGTGATAGAGCCACATGTGGTGAAGCTTGGATTGGAATTGATATGAAAGAAACTCGAAAAAAGGATACAAATGATAAAACAATTGAAGAACTAGATAAATTGATCTCAGAAAATCATGTCGGATTGGAAGACTTTCATATGGATGATCAATTTGATCAATTTGCGGATGGAACTAAAGGTCCAACAACTCTAGCAACTCTAAGTCCCCCTATTGATGGATTTTTGCAAAACTCAGAGCGTCCTTCCAAGAGAGTAAAAGAGAAGGCGAAAGATGGTGATGATCTTGTACTTCTTACACAAGCCATGGATAATATGTCTACAGTTTAATTAATTCTACATATGAAATAGCCAAAAGAGATTAGGATGAATTCCAAAATGTGATATTATTTATTTTTTAGATGAACTTGGATAGATGATGATCTCCACGAAGATGCAATTATTTATCTTATCGACAATCCTAAAAAGTTGAAAGTGTTATTTGTATATCCATAAGAACAACGTCAAAATCTTCTAATAAAGATGATGACAGATTCTATTTAAGCTATGCATCTATACTTGTTCTAAAAATTATTTTATTTATTCTTTCTGTTTATGTTTCTATGCTTGGGTTAAAACTTGCTTGCTACTGGTAGTTACTTGCCTGGCTTTCTGGATTTTTTTCCTTTCTATCATGTTTTCTATTTTACCTAATGCATAATGCTTTTTCATTCACGCTATGCTTTCTGTTTTTATTTTTCTATTATGCTGGCTGTTATATTTTATGCACTAAAGCATTCACTTTTCTCTTATATGCTTTATGCTATGCTTTTTATTTTTTTCTTTCTATTATGCTTTATATTATATTTTACTAAAGAATTCACTTATTTTGTATGCTTTTTGCTATGCATATATATTCCATTATATGTCTTTTGTAAATTACAAACCCTACACAATATAGTAGCTTTCTGTTCCTACATATATATTCTATTATATGCTTTCTACTGTCCCTAATGCATAGTGATTCTATATTGTTCTAGATGCTTTTTGTTCTGGATTATTCTGCCTAATGCCTAATCCTTTCTTCTATGCTTTCTACTTTATTTGCATATTAGAAGCCAACAATTGCAGACTGAGCAACCAACATTACTCCAAACTATTATTTTTTGCAAATTGGACAATCCTTAGCTACAATGTTAGAAATAGTAGTTATGATGTATCTAAGTCTACTGATGTATTTAACATTATTCTGGTTCTGAAATTGTTCTAGTTAGAAGTACAGTTGCAATATTATGGATTGTTCCAATTTGTATGTGGTTAAGCAATTTATGAGAATGTAGTTGCTATGTTATTAAAATGAATATTTTCTTGATATGATTTTTTTCTTAAAAAGATATGTTATGTGAATGAATAAAATTTTTCTTTGAATATAACTGTGTACTCTATATCTATAGTTTTCTGAAGTTGATAGTCATGAGAGAGTGTAGTGTATATCTGTTTACGTTACATTCTGGAGTTGATAGTCATTGTATTTTTTTTTGTCTTATTATGGCAATAGTTGAATCTTTAATTGCTTGTTTTCATTCAATATGCAACATTATTTGTTAATGAATTCAGAAAGTTGTAGCAGGTTTGAAAAGGAAATAATTCATACCATTACAATTCAATATGCAACATTACACAACCACCACCTCATATAGCAGCACATATAAGCCTTCTGCATTTTATCTAGTCAGCCATCTAGATTTAATTCTCAGATTTTAGTATTCAGTATGTAGGCACAATCAAAAACTTTTTTGTCAAGATGATACAACCAGATGCATGCCAAGCTTGCTTTTTTGTCAAACAAACTGCACTAAAATGTCATACATAGCCAATCTTTTCTAAAAAGGTTTATAGCAAACATGATCACAAACCAAAGTTTTTAGCACTCTATAATAGTAAAAAGTAACACGATCAAAAACAAAATTTCTAGCACATCTTATTAACTATTACAAGCATATATAATAACTCAAGCGATATCTTCTACAATCCATACTAACTATTGACCAAATTGCTCTCGTTTTGAGTCGTCAAGCTATTATGCTACTCCTACGATTCCCATCTTATTGAGCATCTATAAGCACTTGCATTAAGATGCAGAAAGTTGAGCAGCAAATATTAAATCAAGACAAACATATAGGATCGATATTGAGCGGGAGCACCGTCAACCAAAGCTGCAGCAGGAGTAGCAGCAGCATCCCATCCAATGGTTAGAGCAACTACATAACATACAAAGATAAACAAATATTGAGTAGTTCTAAAACATAGCATCAAGTACTTTAAGTCCTACTTCAGCAATAGCGCATAGCCTTATCTCTCTACAAGGTTGCCAAAAACGCCCTAATATATGTAGCAAATTCAAGCAAAACCTCAAGCATTCTCCAAATTCACTTCATAAGTTAGATAACTACTTAGAATATAAGTAAAACCTTCATACAAATATAATGGAGTGTTATATATTGTTTCCAGTCCAACTGCATTCACCATAAAAAGATTAAGGTGGTGAATCTTTACTTTTACACTATAGAGAATAGTCCCTACAAAATGGCTCATCTAGAAAATGAAGTCCTAACAAAATAGCCTATCACACATGTATTCTATCAATAAAATACAAACTTCATCTAGCTACCAAACATTTAAATAATTACCCATTGTCATTAATCTCTTCTGAAATCTAGATGAGTTACTAAGTCTAGTGAATAAAATGAGAAAGAATGAATCTTTGATCTAGAAGAACCTAACATGTTGAATCTGCAATACGCTAGAAACAAATTTCAAAGCAAGTCATGTGCAATTAGCGTGCCTTAAATCAAGACAATTCTAATGCAGCAGCAGCTCATGAGATATTTTTTGCTATTTCATGATGGCATATTGGCATCTAATAAATATGTTCTTAACTTAGAACATCTAATCTTGCAAAAGATAATTTCCAAAGGCAATAAGTCCTAACATGCATATCATATTCTGGGTACCACTCAAGCTAATCCAGTCAATCTATAGATTTTGCATTCTATCTTCAACCAAAATCATTAAATTCATGAGCTTTTCAATTGTCGAACTAACTGTAACCCCAAAACAACGAGCAAACACAGCTTCGTATCTGCAACTATATAAACTATCGACTACCAAAATTATGAACAGTTACAGATGATTCCAACGATTCTGAGGAAGATTACATGCATTGACTTAGGAGAGGCTCAATAAATTTATTCAAAATCAAATTCTTGTACTATAATCAAGACAGTTAAACTACCAACAAGTTTGTAAAACTAACATCAACTAGTACACAAATCAAATTACCAAATTCAAAAAAATAAAATTGCTTCATTCTCAAAAAAAAACCCAGCTCAATTCAAGCTCTCTAATAAAGACTAATTGATAAATTTCAATCAGAATTCAAACACCCAGCTCAAAGTTTATCTGAATTCAACTTAATTCAACTCAGAAACACAAAAGTCCTTAAGAAATTAAAATAAAGAATAGAAAAAAGAAGAAAAAGAATTAAACTTACACTTTTTTTTTATCATCAATCGATTGAAAATTAAAAAAGGATGAAGAAATATTTGATTTTGATAACTATCTTCAAATCTTTCTAGATGTCTTATATGTGACTGTAACACAATAAAAAAGAATGAAGAAAGATTTGATCATTAATCTAGAGGTCATTATCTATGACTGTAACACCATACAGTTCGTTCCAACAAACAATTATTTTTATCTCTGAATTAACAATCAAACACTTCAACAATATCACATCTTTCCCACATTGGATCAAACTAATGTAATTTATAAGAGAGAAATCTGTCTTACGTGTCTATCTAGTGGTTAGTCGTCGGATTTGTGAGGAAAAGAAAGCGTGGTTCGCTGAAGAAAGTCTGCAGTTGATCAGTGACTGTATTAGGAGATGACCACACTTCTTCCACATCTCCAATTTTAGAGCTCTCAGTAGCATCTCTTGTTCGACTCCTTTCTCAGCGAAGTGCTCCTCTTCAGTGCTTATAAAAGCGTAGCACTGATTGTTAAACCCAAAAACACAAAAAATACAAAAAAATATTTCAATCTTTTTATAAAAATTACTCTTACTTAATTCTCAGTTATCAAATAAAAATAACTATATACTTTTCATTAATCTTATTAATATATCCAAACAAAACTAAATTAAATTATTACTTTTACTTTCGTCTCCATCCGAATAATATACTCTTATTTAATTTTACTTTTATTTATTATTCCTCCATCCAAATAGAGTGTAAGGGATCATTTGAAGTTGCTTAAAAATTAGATTTTTTTGGGTCTTCTGGAACAAGCATGCTATTGTTAACAAAATGATTATAAATATGAAGACTTATAATATAAAATTCACTTATGCTTTTCAATTTTTTTTAAAAAAAAAATCTAAATTACTTTAGAAGGCTTTAAGGGAAACAAATTTTGACGAAAAGATGAAATAAACGGGAATAGAAAAATGTCAAACATTCATTAAATTCGAGCTAAACTAAACATATCGAGAAAATATATAGAAAACTATTTTCAGCAAACAATTAGCTATTCTTCTACTACTTCACTGTTCATCTAATTTTTTATTCTATCTAAATTTTTATTTAGCCTTTATTAGAGGGTGATTTTAAACTTATATTTGTGAGAGAAAAGTTGTAAACCACGACACTTAATTTATTTGGAGGGTTGCACTCGGTAAGAAGGATTTAATTAAGTCTTCTCTTTTGTACTAGTTTTATAAAAAATTAAATATTTGCACAAGACCTTATATAAGACTTGTACGGTATAGTGGCCGGAGAGACTTGATGATGTCTACGAAGTTGTCGGGTGGTATGTTTAGAATAGAGAATCAATTGAGGTAAGAATATTTAGTGAAACACATTATCTTGGTGTTCTAATATTTTGTCAAGATTAGTGAATTTTACTATTTGTGAATAGTGATTAAAGATATATGTAATATTATTTGCCGAACCACAACCACGTATACTATTATATGTTTGTGCTGTGAATGCTCTATTTTTTTCTTGCTTGTACTTAAATAGTATAGCAAATACTATCTCTTCTGTGCAGGAAATAGCAAGATTCTAGTCCATTATTCTTCGCATATCTTTATCTAATCATTTCTGTTCCGAAAGCTCATCTCTATAGAGAATTAGATTTCCTCTAGTAGACCATATTGCTGCTAATTTCTAGAAAAGTTTTTATCCGAAATTTTTAGTTACCAACTTAATTCATCTCTCTCTTTGAATTTGCTGTGCAAGTGTGTCCAGTACTTTTACATCATTTTTCAAGGAAACAGTAAATGATGCTTGTCAAATTCTGCAAGTATTTCGGTAGAGTTGTTAAACCAATCTTTTTTCCCAATTTGCAATTCTGTTATGTATTCATTTAATTTTTAATTTGAATGCAATCTTAAGGAAAAAGAACTTAAGATGAGTTATCTTAGTTCCAAATATGTAGTTGTAAAACATTTATTTAAAATATTTGTATATGAGCGTTATGCAGAGCTAAGATGTATGTTTAGGATACTGAAAATAAAACTTTTAAAAAAAACTTTGAGAAAATTTGTTTATTGATTTTTTTAAAAAGTATAATTATTTTCATAGTGTATAATATTTACATCCCTTCGAAAATTTGAAAATAGTATTTATAATAATGTGCATGATATTTTTGGGCGGCTTTCGGGCTAACATGGCCTAAGTAATAAAACGTCTATACTTCTGTAGTTTGATGATCCAAGCATTTTCTGGTCTGGACATGCGATACTCGTCATTGCTCAGCATTTAGGCCTCTCTTGCTGGGCTTCTTAACTCACCTTATAAGGCCCGCGTTCTTCAGATAGTACGCAACAACGTTTAGTCCAACATAGGTTAGCGTTGCCATCAATGCTTTGAATGCTTCTTATAAAATGTGGACATGTGAGATAAAAGAACTCATACCTTTCTCGGCCTTTTGGCTAAGATCAAGTGTAGTATCTGTTCTTATCAGTTTAATATCTGATAGTGGTTCATGGAACCACATTGATATTAAATTTATTTTTCTAGGGGGAGTGCCCGCAACAGTGGCTTGCTACTGGGGTACTCGCGCGTCGCCCGTGCGTTGCACTGCTGTATGGGCCTGGCGCACTCCTACCAAATCATAATTATAAATTTATTTCTGAAACTCTCTAGCTAGATATTGTGCAGTGTTGTTTCTTAAAACAAATTTCTTTTTTATTAATTTTGAAAAACAAAAAGCTTAAATCGCGCTCGTTTCTATCTACAATCCCGGGATCTCTCCCTCAGATTTCAGTAGCAGATTGTTTCAAGAGCTTCACAAATCGAACCCCATCAATCGATCCATTTCTATTTTCAGAAACTAAACATTCACTGGTTTCTACCTTTCAGCTTCTAATGTAACAATCAATAGCTATAATGAAATTTCAGCTTCAACCAAATATTTTAGAGCCACCAAAAGAAGCTGAAAGCAAGAATCTTATACCGATTCAGATTTTGACTATTTCGAAATATTCTAGTCGCCGCTTCAACCTCTCCAAAAAATGATCGCTAACATGAACCATTTTTTACTGGTAAGAAATTTACAATTCACAAAAAAAAAAAAAATTAGCACTTTCATGACTTGCATATAGTCTTGTTATTGAATGGCTTTTCTACAAGAAACCAAGAAATGTAGAATTCTTACATGCATCACCATGACAACTTAAGAACACACTTCTTAAATCAGTAAACCTTTTTACATAAACCTACCAACCGACTACCGCCAAATCTTCCTCTATTCCCTTTAACTGTGACCAACTCCCTCTTCCCCCTTCAAACCCCTACTGCAATTTTCTGCCTGGAACTGACCAAGATGTTCTCGCTCAATCCAAGGAACAGCTCATGCGTAACTACAATAGCTTAAATTTATACATCAAGCAATCGACGCATAATTCGAAGAATGACCAACGAAGACACCTTGAAGAATACCATTACATCATGTCATAGACCATAATCGTCCCTCTGCTATTCTAATTGAGGTCTCAACGAAAACAATATGAGAACAAGTTTGTGAACTTCATGCATTATCACAACTGATTTACATTAAAGTACAACTTCTAATATCATGGTTTGCAATAGCTCACATGTAATCATTTAACATTACCCTTTTAAGTATTTTGACAGTGTATATACATTATCCTTTTCATGCTCATTGCTTGTTTAACGAGTACATCACCAGACATTAGCTCCCTTTGTCGCACCAAGAGTAATTGCTATTGCTGCAAGAACAGCCTGTTCATGAAAGTTAGTTAGAGTTGGTCAATCTTTCCATAAGAAATACTGTACTTCATTTTTTCACCACTTCTACTTAAGTTCAATGTGTAAATACAAAAGCAAGTTGCACGATACTTAAAACATTAGTATCATGCTACTTTCTGAAAACACAACATTTAAGGACCTTGTAGCTTGTCAAATGTGATCAAAATAGCACATGGTTACTGTGTCTGAAGTAACTTCAAGTTCACTGTAATTTAACAATTTCTGTGTGGATAACGTTAATGAGTTTTATGGTAACTAAACTGATTTAACTACACATACACTACATATCTTCTAAAAGGACCACATGAAACTTGATGGTTGAACATTCCATATACACAGTATAAACTTTACGAGAGAGGGAGCACGATCTTAAGAAAGTAGGCACGTACATTCAACATAGGCATATGACAGTTGACATTTGTTTCTTTTGATGAAGTAAGTAGATACATTTCAGGAAAGTCAGTCACAGATAACTAAGTAGATGCATTTCCTTGAAACTGGGATGCAAGTATTGATAAGACAGACAACTTACAGCAATTGTGCAAGCAACGAGACCAGGCTTCTCCCTGAAGTCTACTCTAACACAGAGCAGCAAGAAAGCACCGATGTACCATGGTATAGAACCAAGAAACCAACCTATAATGAACCTGCATATATGCTCTCATGTTATAATCACCACAAATATAAACAGGTACAAGTCATAGAGCAAAAACAGAAGCAGTGATCTAAATTTTTGACAATCACACAAACTTGCATATCCATAGCCTAGTAGCTTCATAATATATTTACTTACAGGAACCAGCCAATACCAAGGCCACAGCACGGAAGACGGGACAATCTTACAGGCCTTCCTTCAGCAACCGCACCATAACCTGGACCAACATTGAAGGAAATGTTAGCCTTTACGCCAAGGTTGTAGTCTCAAAATGAGGCCCTTCCTTGATAAAAAATGAAAAGAATTTTTATAAACAATATAAGCAAATTGTCGTCACATCAGAAAATCTCAAAAGAAAGCATAAAAAAGATTCACCAAACAGAATCTGCATAACACACGATCTGATTCCAATATCATGGACTTAAGAAGACGATCTAAAACAACTCATATCACTTTCTCTTCAAGCAAAATTAGTTTTTTTGGGGAAACAATTTGTGACATATACGCAAACACAAATTACCATTGTAGCAACTACTATCAAGATTCTCAACAATCGAAAACATCTGCACTTTTTAGGATACTATTTAACAACAATCCTACAAACTAAATCACCAACTCAATTTCATGTATAAATCCACCTACCTCAGCAACATGCTCATCCCTCAATTTCACAAAGTTCACACATATTATAAAATTCTAAACAAAAATCAACATTCACCAAATCTTCCTGCTATCCTCAAACATCAAATTTCCAAAATTCGCAACCCATATTCATCAGCAGCAAATCTCAAAAGGAAATCAACAGACCAATCAATTTACATGACCAATCCAACATATAAAGCGCGAAAAGAGAAACTTTCAAAAATAATACTAATAATCAAACCAAACCGAAAAACGGTCGTACTTGGAATAGCCTGGTACCCATAGGAGAAGTATGGCTGACCAGTGTAGTACTGCGGCGGGACAGGCGGAGCTGAAGGTTCAGCAGTGGCCCCCGGAGGCGGAGCTGGCTGAGGGAAACCCATCGCCGTACCTCCTTGGAAAGTTCCATAATGTTGTTGTTCCTGCTGCTGCGATGGCGGCGGGCCTTGATAGTGGTGGGCACCAGAACCCGCCGCCCAGTTCAACCTCTTCCCTTCTTCTCCGCTCATCTGTTCTTCTTCCGCAATCGAACGAGAAAACTAATCGAACAAGAAAGGAGAAAAAATTGGGGAAGAAAATCGAGGGATTGAATATTTGATTGATGGATATCTAAACTATCGAGGAGTTGTCGGGTCGAAGTTGCGTCGCGGATTTGGCGACGTGCGTGTTAGCACGGCTCGTGTCGTCAGAATGCTATAGATCTGTGGAGCTACTTAATTAGCTGTTAGTCACAGAACAATAAACATCAATTTTGAATGGTACACTAATTAGATGATAGAACATGAAAGTCATATGACATGGTTCTTTTTTTATTTTTTATTTTTTTTAAAGCAACTAACTGCCGACTTGGCAATCTTCATTCGCAAGTAACAGTTGAATGAATAGTTAGTCATTCACAAATAAATAGTACTCATGAGCTAATTACCAACCATTAAATTTTAATACAAAAAGAAATAAATTCTTAAGTAATTTAATGATTTGGCATTTTTCTAACTTTATTCGAAGATGAAACTCTGATGTTCATAAAACCTCATCTTAAGTAGTTTAATCAAGAGGTCCGTTGAAACTATGATATCCATAAAGGCGTGTTTCAAACGACCGTAATTTCACTTTTTTTTATCAAATTTTGAGTTTCGAACAGTTCACATATTTCAATTACACAAGAAACTCAGAACTTTACTTCCACGTACGAAATTTCAGTTCCAATTTTCTTATTTATACATTTTTTAATATAATAATATTTTTTAATTTTCAATACACTTTTAAAATCTATTGAAATATAAATACTGAACTCTATTTCTACTTTATTTTTCAAAAAACGCTATTTCTTAGTTTTCACTTTCACAAAACTTAATTACGAATATCGGAAACAATCTCCGAACCTCATTTTAAGCCATTTTCTCTAGTTTTAAAAGGTTTCAGATTCAATCCTTAGTGCTTGCAAAAGTTTACTTGTTTGAAAAAGTTATCGCCTGATTAGCAACAATTTGCAAATACATCCAAATCAATCTGTACTGTACATGAAAAGCTATATATAAGTGATCAAGAAAATGTTTCAAAGTATTTATAAAATAAATTTTTTTTAAAACAAAAAATAGTTTTATTTTATTTTAAAAAATAAGTTTTTTTTTAATTCAAAATATATAATAAAACTAAATAATAATAAACTTTTACGACGTAAATTTTTTTATATATTTAAAATTTTTAAATATTTATATAATATTATAAAATATTTATTAAAAAATAAGAAATTAAAAAAAAATAATAAGAAGCACCTCATTCAAAACTAGTCCGGAAGTAACACCTAAAGGCTCTATTTGGCTTTACTTTTTTGAACTTTAAGTCCAAAAAAGTACAAAATAGAAAATTGGGTATTTAGATATTACAACTTTAAGCTGCTTTCAACAGGTGTATTAGAAAAATATTTTAGAGATGATTTCAAAGAAAAGCACCACGGCAGCTTTTTTGGCTCTACTGTAAAAAAACTATAATATCTATGATAAATTTGTAAAATTACTATATTATATAAATTATTTTATCGCATCTAATTCACTACATTTTTTCATTTCTTCCTCCTTCGTTCTGCACCGCTCCACTCTTCAAATCCTAACTCTCTCGGTCGATTTTGATCTCCGACGCCGATATTTTCTTCGTTTGCGACAAACAAACAGAGTCTTATTTTCTCCGTCTCATACAGCTAAAATGCCAAACATTTTTTCGTCCCGACACCGATCCCGATCTCGTTATGTTTTGATCTTTTCGTCCAGCCTTAATCTCGGTCTCGTTATGTTTTAAATTTTCTTTACTATAGCTCTCTCCACCATATCTTTTCTTGATCAGGTAAGATTCCTTGACGAAAATTTTTTTTAGTTTGTTTTTTTTTTGTTGACAATAACGGTTTAACAGTGAACGGTATAGTGATGTTTGAGTGCGTATGACATAAGTGTTCGTTCTCTACTTGTTTCGGCGTGTATGGCTTAATGTTTTTTTATTCTCGATTTACAATGCAGATGGTGAGTTATTTTTCATAATGATTTGCAGTGCTTATTATTTTTTCTCAAGTAGTTCTTACAAATGGTGAGTGCTTATAGGTGTTGTTATTCCTCTCTCGATTTAAAAGTAAAGCTTAAGTATTATTGTTTTAATTGATGTTGTGTTTATGTTATGATTTGAATTTATATTTTTTCTTTACTTGATATGTTTAGACTGCTCTACGCAAAAGTATTATTGTATATGCAATCTTTCATAGAAAATTTCTTCGAACTTCTCTCCATTACGGTATAAATGCATTTCACTAGCTTTGCACAATCATTTTTATTTTTGGATACTGCTTTTGAACAATACTAAAATGAGATGCTTGGTTGCCTTATAACCTTGCAGCCCTTTGGACGGCATGGCAAGAATTGTTACTTTAAATGACATATTTGTCTAACTTAATAGTTAATGATATTAGATAGTGGAATAGATGCTATACTTATTTTAACTAAATATATTTGGTTATTGTCTATATTTATTCTTTCTAATCCAATGATGAATTTTGAGGGATTGCTGATCATCTTTACTGACAAGTAATAAATATTGAGTTAAATTTGCATACGCTTGCCTTAACTTATCCTATCTTGATTTTTTAGGAATTGTTGCCTAATCTTACTACTCTTTTCATGAATTTTGAAGGTTTATTATCTTATACAATACTCAAATGAGATGCTTGTTTGTCTTATTATCTTGCAGCCCCTTTGGACGGTATGGCAGAGATTGTTACCTTAAATGAGATGTTTGTCTAATTTGATGATTAATGATATCATTATAGTGAGATGGATGTTACACTTATCTTAACCAAATATATTTTGTTGTTGCCTATACTTACCCTTTCTGGCCCAGTGGTAAATTTTAAAAGATTGTTGGTTATCCTTACTGGCAAGTAATAAATTTAAGGCAAATTTACATATACTTGCCCTAACTGACCATATCTTAATTTTTGAGAGATTGTTGCCTAATCTTGCTGCATGTATGATGATTTCTGAGGGTTTATTGTCTTATACAATGCTCAAATGAGATATTTAGTTGTCTTATTATCTTGCAACTATTTTTGCACGGCATGGTAGAGATTGTTACCTTACAACTGTTATGATGGTATTTGTTGTCTATGATTATCCTAACTGGCTTATTTTTTGAGATATTGTGGAAATATTTTTTATCCTTACACTTGCTGCCCCTATTATAATTTTTTAGGTATTGTTATTTATTCTTACTGATTTAACTTAATTTTTGAAGTGTTGTTGTCTATACTTACACTTACTAGCTCTATCATAATTTTTTAAGGATTATTGATTATCCTTATTAGCAAGTAAAAATTTTTTAAGATATATTTACCTATGCATGTCCTAACTGGTCCTATCTTTATTTTGAGGGATTATTGGCTTTTCTTACTGGTGTGACTTAATTTTTGAAATGATGTTACCTATAGTCAAATGAGATATTAATGCCTGATTTAATTTTTCGAGGGGTTGTTGTCTTATACAATGTTCAAATGAGATGCTATCCTTGCAGGCCTAATTTTTGAGTTATTGTAGTATTGTTGCCTATGCTCAGCCTTACTGCCCCTAATGATAATTTTTGAGAGATTTTTGTCTTATATAATGCTCAAATAAAATGATATTCTTGCTGGTCTAACTTAATTTTTGAGATGTTATTGCCTGATTAAATTTTTTGAGTGTTTGTTGTTTTATATAATTCTCAAATGAGATGCTGTCTTTACTAGCTTATTTTTTGAGTTATTGTAGTATTATTATTTATTATCAGTTTTGCTACCTGTATGATGATTTTTAGAAATTTTTTAAAATATTTTTCATATATTTAGATGAAGTCTTTAAAATCACGTCGATTAAAAAAAGTGAACCTAATTAGGTGGATAGATGCTACCCATCTTAAGTTTGTTGAATTTTGTGAACAAGAGTATATAAGAGGAATAGACCGGAAACCCATTTTAATATACAAGGCTAGAAAAATATGAAAACATCATTTGAAAAATTTGATGTCCATAAGGTTGAGCAAAAATAATTAAAAAATCATTGGGACGGTATGAAGAGTGATTACAACAATTATAAATTATTGGTTCGTGGAGAGCTTGGTTTGGGATGCGATTATACTCGCAACACAATCGCCGCAGATGATGAGTGATGTGAAGAAAAAATTAAAGTATCTTTGTCTAATAACATATAGATGTATCATTATTATTAAATTTATTTTAAATAATGTACTCTTTCTTTCTTTAGGCATATTTCAAGTTCAAAAAATTTAAAGAAAAAGACTTATCTATATACTGCGAGCGTTACTCAATGTTGTTTGATGACGTTGTTGCTGATGGTTCGCGTGCTTGGGCACTATCACAAATCCAATATGAGACTGCAACTCCAAATCCATCAGATTTGGAATATAGTGGAGATAGCGATGATGTTCGAGCCAATAAAGAATCTCAAGTTGTATTTCAGATTCCTTCTCCTATGGTTACCGATAGTGATCTATTTCTATAATCTTTTTCTGTATCTCAAAATCCTCTAAAATGAGGAAGCAGCGGCAAAAAGAGAAAGAATCATATATCATCTACAAATGAGCATATCGATGATATGATAGAGATAATGCGTGAAAGACACAATGATATTAGCGATACCTACCATCCATTAATGTTTGTCCATATTGGACATTATTCAAAAAATAGAGCCCGGTAGTCCCCTAGCCAATTATGCAGTATATGTATTGATTAAGAAAAAAAATCGTGAAGTTTTTATGAGTTATTCTAATACTGCAGCTCACTATAGTTGGCTAATTTTTTATTACAACTATTTTGGACCGGGCAAATTCTAAAGTAGTTATTATGGTATTATATGTATGTCGTGAGTCGGATATCGTTACGTCGTATGTATTTGTTGCTTATTATTGTATGTTGTAATTTAAATATTGTGAAATATTATTGTGGTAGTAGTATTAAGTTAGTATATTGTGAACATTATTCAAATATTGTTGTAGTGGTAGTATGATATTAGTAAAATAGTATTATTGTGAACATTATTGAATATTATTATGGTAGTAGTATGATGTTAATAAAATGATATTATTGTAAACATTATTGGAGTATTTTTATGGTAGGCATATGATGTTGGTATGTTATTACTGTGATCTAATTGAACATTTTAGAATATTTTTCTGACGATATGATGTTGGTATGTTGTATGATGGTGGTAGTATGTAATATGATCAAAATTGTATTGTTAGCAAAAATTTTCATATTAATTAGGATATTACTGTTTTCGAAAATTGTGAATTTATAACTATTTTTTTAGTTGATATTGACAGCTCAAAATTAGTTTTTATAATTGTAGTTAAATGAATCCGTAAGCTAGTAGTGATAGTGAGAAAAATAATAGTAAAGAATAATAGACAGACATATGTGAACATGCAAGTTATGCAGCAGTTCAGTATTATGATCAATGTCTATGCAAACGTCCGTGTCGTACATTTATACGCACGGATAATATCTTCATGAATGAGATATTGTAAGGAAACGAAATCCGTTATTATCAAAATTTTCGACTGAAGGTACCTATTCTTTTATAACTATGTCATGAGTTGACATGGCTGTAAGACTTAGCACCAACACGTGAAATGTCTGTTCATGAAGAAGTTGCGATATTTCTCGTAACGTGTGCGCATGGTCAAGAAAAAGTTTAATCATTCGGTGAGACCATCCATCGACATTTTATAGAGTGCTTGAGTCTGTGCTGAGATAAGTTACAAATATTATAAAACCTCATGATAGATATAACGAGAGAGAGGCATTTCATAAACCACAGAATGCACATTATTTCCTATAGTTTCAAGTAAGTAATCAACTCGAATTTCGACACTTATATTATTATATTAGATAAGTTGAATTTTTTATTTTGATATCTAATTATGATAAAAGATTATATTGTAGCTATCGATAGGACACATATTAAAACAATTATACGGCCGAAAGATGTAACATTTTATATTAGACGTAAAGAGTATGATACTCAAAATATTTTAGTGGCATGTGATTTTAATATGTGTTTTATATTTGCACCGGCCAGATGGGAAGGATCAGCTCACGATTTATGCATACTGAATGAAACATTACGTAGGCTTAAACTAAGATTTTTCTCGTCCTCACGAGATAAATATTATTTAGTAGATGCAAGATATAAATATACATATGAATATATAGGTCCTTATAAAAGCCGAAACGTAAGATATCATATGAAAGACTTTCGTCATGCCAGTGCACCACAAATTCGGGCACCTAAAGGGAGGAAAGAAAAGTTCAACTTTCTACATTCTTCATTCTTCATGCAGTACAACTTTGGCGTATGGAAGACACACTTTACAATTTTAAAAAATATGCCTCCATATTCAATAGAAGCACAATGTAATATTATTATTGTGACAATAACAATACACAACTATATTAGAATTACAGGAGTAGATGACGTATTTACAAATGTTGAGCGTGAAACTTATGTGCCATCAGCAATTAAAATATCTTCTAATATATCCAACGTTCAACCCGATGATGAATTCGATCAGAATGATAGATGGGATGCATGTTGTGATGCAATAGCAAATAAAATATACAGATATTTATGAATGTTGTATTTTTGTTTGATCTTATGAATGTATTTTATTTTGCTACAATATCTATGACCGTATAATATCTATATTAAAGTTTTTTTATATAATGTTAATAGTTGACTCTATTAGCTGTTCAATATTAATTTAATATTTTTACACTATAAAAATCTAGAATTTATAAAAATTTAAATAAATGTCAAAATTATTTATTAACTTATAGTAATAATATTAAGTTTACAAATATAATATAGAAAACTTTTGATAATTATTTAAATACATTTTTCAAATTTAATATTATAAATAATAATTGTATAATAAATATTATTGAAATTTAATTATTGAATTATATCAATAATATACTTTGTTAATAAAATTATAAATATTGGTATAAATAATTATTTATATAAGTTTTACATAATAAAATTATTAAATTTAAAAAATAAATAATATATAAAAAAAGAATTAAAATTTTTATAATATATCAATTACTATATTTAGGGGTATTTTAGTTATTATATATTTTATGCAAAAATAAGTATAATGTAGCTAAATATTTAATTCAGCTTTTAGTATTAAAAAGAATAATATAGTAAAAATTTATCCAAATATTTTTTAGCATAAAACTACTTTTATATCAAAAATTTCACAGCTCCTTATAGCATCCTAAAACAGTTTTTTCAAAAGCACAATTTTTAACACATCTAAACGGGACCTAAATATCACTCCTTCCTGATTTTGGAGTAAGTTAAGATTGCTTAAAATTATATACTTTGGTGAAACTAATTTGTGGTGAATTTTTTTAAAAGACAAATTTATTATTTTTTAGCTTACACAAAAGAAGAAAAATTATATGTATAATAATTGTATAACGTACAACCCATCTATATTTTCTAAAATTTGTTAAAATAATTCAAAATACTACAAAAGATTCTTAGAAAATGAAAAACAGTAAAAAATAGAATAAATTGTCATAAGAAAACGTCCCCGGCGCCGAAGCTGTACGTTGGCCCATTACAACATACAAGGGGCGTATTTACCGACCAGTTAAACTTCATTTTTTCAAACTCACTTTAATATGAACAAATAATAATTTTAAAACAAAATAATTTCTATCAAAAAAGATTTTCAAAATTCATTTTAAAACTTATTATTAATATACAATTTATATAAAACATTATTTTTATTAAATATTTTTAATTTAATGTTTTAAAGTCACTTTAAAAAAAATGAGATTATCTCAAAATAAACACACCCAAGGAGTTCATGATTATGAACTCAATTTTATTTAAGCAACTTTGCAAGCTTATGAAGACTAAAGTAATTAACCTTCAATATTGTAGTAAACAATCTTATATAACACACTCGCAGCTACAGCTTCCTTAACATAAGGCGGGAGTTGTCTCTGCTACATATTGTAGTAACGAGAAACTTAGGCTGAAACTTTCATGCTCACATCTTGTAATCCGCAGACCATATTTGCTGGTACAGCAACATCCATCATCTTTGGATACGGTAGGTTGAGATCTGAGAGAAAAAGTATTAGTGACATAAGGTGGAAGTTCCACAAAGTACAAAAGATATAATTTAGAAAAGAAGAAATGTCAGGAACTTACTTTCCATAATACTCTTAAATTTCTCCTGCCAACAGTACATGAAAGCTTTATAAGGTCATTTGAATGGAAAAAAAGAAAGTCAAAGTACTCCTTACAAAATTAAAATTACAGTTGCTGCTCTTGTAGTGTTATACATATACTTAGAATCTTAGACCTTATGCTACACAATTTAGAAACTGATGTTTATGGAAATACCTCATCCTTTGATAGTCGAGGGTTGAAGCGGATCTCTTCACCGACTGTGCTTACCTGGACAAAAGAGAAACTCTAGTAAGAAACCACCATAGAAGAAATCCACAATGCTACCCCTATGGCTCAAACAACAGAAAGTCTAAAACAAAAAGCTCAAGAAATACTAACTGTAAAGCCTCTGTAGTCATGAGCAGGATAAATCAGGGTCTCCTCTGGCAACGTGAAGATCTGGAACAAAAAGGGCAGAAACGTTAGTAAAAGTAAATTTTGTAAGCACATGTTCGCTACACACTTGCCTGTAAATGCACAGATTGGTAGAGTTGTTCTGAACTCCCTCCCTGCATGAAAGCTAAAGTTATTGAGCTACATGCATGCCAATTTTTGAGTTGTAACACAAAGACGTCTCTTAAGGTTTTTGAAATTTATCTTGCACTCCGTTAAGGTACACTATATCACAACTTATCATATTTTATTGCTACAAACTATGACAAATAAAGAGCTGTTCCCAAGGGTCATTTATACTAGGAGTGTCCATCTTGCTCATAGATATTAAAATGCTTTGAATTTTATGACTCAATGACTCCTAGAAATAACCACATGATTCTTCTCTTGAAAACATAAGGGTTTTGAAGCAGATAGAAGAACTAAAGTTGGACAAGCACATAAGCATCAAACCAGTATCTATTATCAGTCTATCGATATTATTTGGATGTTATCCAGTTCATTGCTGCATATTCATGAAAGCATCCAAAGCCATGCTCACAAGGAAAGCAACTTCTATACCAGAAAGGCAAGAGGACACTCGAAAAAAGGGACTGCTTTAGTAATATTAGATGCTGTCAAGTCATCAACTAATAAGAATAATAAGAAATAGGTCAATCAGGCTTGTACGAATTGTGACTTGCACCTGCTAGATCTACTTTCTCAAAAACCACGACAAGGACCGGAACCAATCCATCTTCATCAAATTTGTTTTTCCTTCCCCAAAGAACTTTGAATTCAGCACATTATAGAGCATGTCATACACTTAAACTACCTTTGCACAACACTTGCTTCTCAGGTTTGCACTTACCAGTCATATGAGCCGCTTCAAATGGCTTAGCACATAACTAAGTGGGTTTCTTGGCATATATATCACATGCTTGACATCCAAGGCGTTACATTTAGGGCCTACATTCTTATGCACTGAACAATTTCATGTATTTCTATCTCATGATTTAAGTAGGTGAATCATAGTTTTGGGATGTTAACAGGTCACAACTTCTGGCCGAGAGAACAAATGGTATATAACAATACAAAGTTGCACTGAAACGTTTTAGATGTAAAAGAAGATATCAGCTGTACCTGGAAATCTGTCCTGCCACAGCCTCTAATAAGCAATGCATCACCAGTAAATGCCATTCTGGGATTGGGCTGGTCAGGTCCATCTCCCGTGACATAGGTAACACAACCCAAAGTATGACCAGGTGTAGCACGAACCTGCAGGAATACACGTGTTAGCAATATGAAACAAGCACAGCCAAGTTAACATATTGGCACATCCATCTACTAAAGAATCAAATATGCTTATGCACTACAGCTCGTTATTTTTGGTTGGAGTCGTACCCGTGCTTTCTGTTTCCTGGTAACTCCAACATTTCAAAAGCACTTTTAACTGATAATCATGCCACATCTTCCAACAGAAAATGTCAAACTGTATATGCAGATTTATAATATCATTAAGTGTATGAAAAGATTTAACTCAAGACTTGGAGGATTGTTGATCAAACTAGACATGTGCCCAAACAACTAGTCTCAATCGAAGTGTCACATTTGACCACTTAATTGTTAATATCATAGGGTTTCATCAATTGAAGAGAGGCTCATGAGACGTCTAGCTCCTGACATGTACTAGCCTTTCTTTAAGTTAAAACACAAGTAAAGCACGCACTTCTTTAGACAGAAGAATTCAGACTGTATGCATGCAGTGTCCAACTAAATCATTTCATTTAAATGGAACTGACTATAGACGCAAAAATAGATATGAGACAGCTGCATTTTCAATAACGAAAGAGTACCTACTTCCAAATAAAGATTGCCAAAATGAATTTTATCACCATGTTCTACCACAAGATCTGCTTTACAGTTGCTGGCCTTTGAGATGACAGATTTCACTCCTGGCAGCTTCCTCTGCAAGTAATTTTCATTACAAGGCCATTTATATACCCAAGGAAATAGAGATGTAGATAAAATCATCAAGTACAACATTGTAAGTCCTTTGCCAGTTGTATAAAAGAGGATCTGTAATTCATTAGGCAGACAAGTCTGACGAGCAAGGAACAACAAACCTTTATCAAACCTGTCCCAGTAACGTGGTCAGCATGGCAGTGGGTGTTCATTGCATAAATTAGCTTTAGCCCCAATTCTTTGATAAGATTTAGATCTCTATCAGCTGTTCTATCCACTGGATCAACCAACTACAGAAGTGCAATTAAGAGCATCATCTCTATAATTAAAATGAAAATCATTTGAACAGAAGATGCTACAAAGCAAGCAAAAAGAAAATGATGAAATATTTGCAGCTTAGAAGTTGATAACTATCCGTATTTAGTTAACCTGATTGATCAATAGGTTTACAGTCTAATCATGAACAAATTACTACACATGCTACAATATGCTAAAAAAGGTTAGTGTTCAAATTGCTAAACAAGAGAAATACAAATGTTGAATTACTGAACTAAACTTTGCTACAAAGCAGAAGTAGGTCCTGCATCATTCCCTAGTATATATGAGAATTACCCTTAAACACATGCTTAGAAATATAAAAGTTAAAATATTTTCCATGTAAGACGTATTTATCTTGATGGAAAATCAACATGAAGGACAGTAACTCAAAAAAACCCAGCTTGCTACATCACCAATATTTAGTTTACCATTCACAAATTTCCATGATCCTAAGATAATATAAGGCAATTGACACTCGCAAATACAACATAAGCACAGCTTGTTATTGAAGAAAATAAGCTCAAATCTAAGACGTTTTAAAAAATGAAAATTAAAAGATTGAATCTTTTTGAGTCAACTAGTACCAGAGCTGGTTTCTCAGGGTGACCAACATCAGCTAAGACATAAGTATACGTCGAGGATTCCTTCTCGAATAATTGCCGAAACAGAAGCTTCGAACTCTGCTCCGCCGGTGTACTATAAGCCGCCATTGCCGTGAATCTCGAGAAGGACGCCTTAAAACTACCCAAATCTTTTCTCGATTGCTTAGAAAACAACAAGAGCTCGTTCGCCGGAGAGCGGCGCAGAAGAAGCAAGCCTGGTAAGCGAAGGTGGAGAAGCATGGTGGGTGGAAAAGAAATTTTTCTTCTATATAGAGAGAGAAATTGATTGATTGATTGAATGAATGAATGAATGAATCAAGTGACACTCTTGTTCTTGCTGGTTCGGATTCTAGATGGTTTTTCTTTTTTTCTTTTAGTTTTTTTCAAAATAACCCTTTCACTATAGAAAATTAATATTTTAATTCTACCTTTTAAAATAAATTTTTACTTCTTTTTTATCAAAATATTCTTAGGCTTTCTCGATCTTTTTTCTTTTTTTTCTTCTTAATGATAACCAATTTTGCAACGTATATCTAAGTGCAAATATAAAAATTTCTATGAAGTAATAGACTGAAAAATAGTAGAGATATTTATTTATATGTCTTAAGAAAATAGCACCGAACTATTATAAGGATGTGTTTATTTAGATTTGAAAGTGGGTAAAGTGAAATTTTTAAAAAATAAATTTAAAAGTAAAATAAAAAGTAAAAATATTTAGTAAAAATAAAATTTTATATTTATAGAAATTTTAAAATTAAATTTTAAAAAAAATTAATAAAAAAATTTAGTTTAATTTTTATATATATTTTATATTAAAATTGAGTTTAAAAAAATAAAATTTGATGTGTTAGTAAACATACTCTAAAATTAAAATCAAATTTTTAAATAAATAAAATAAGCAGAAATAAATAATTTGTTTTTAACCTCTCCTCGACACTTTCGTCTATCGCTCTTTGCTCATTTCTTGAACAACTCTTCAATCACTTTCCCATCTCTCTTCAACAATTCTTTAAAGAGAATAAATTTCTTCAATATTTTTTCACACTTATTTGAAAATTAATTTGTTAAAAGTAATACAGTTTATAAACACAAAATCTTTTAATTATTTAAAATGAAAAGCCTACAAGGCTACAACATTTAACGTCACTAAAAACATAGAAAAAAGTTATAGTAAGGAAACAAAACTTCCACCCATATTCAACCATAGGTCAAATATAAATCAAACATTTATTGTTAAAAAAATTATACAATTTATAAATAAATATTATCATAAACTTCATAATTATTTTGCATAAAAAGCATCAAAACTATTTCATTAAATATCCTTATAATATTTTTTAAAAAGAACGAAACATGACTTCGATATGTATTTGATTTTAGATAATATTAGCCAAACAATAATTTTATTGTTCAAAATCACATCGCTGTAGAATAAATTTTATCATAAGATAAGTAATTATATTATAACAAATTTCTAAAGAATACTATTAGAAACATAACAAAAAGTTAAACATAAATTTATACAAAATACATAATTGATTCAATTTCGTAATTAAAAATTTATAAATATTTTCTCAGAATATTATTTGAAACATAAAAAAAAACTTTCAAAAAATTGTGCTCGACTAGTATTCAATTGTAGGTTGAATATTGGTGGAAGAATAATTTCTTTGTTAAAAACAATTCAGTTCATAAAATAAATTTTATTAAAAGATTAAAAATAAATTTCACAACAAAAAGTAGCAACAGTTACTAAGAATATCACTAGAAATATAAATTAAAATTAAAAATTAATCCCTATTTGATTTTAGATTGAATATTGGTCGAACAATAATCTTTTGTCTAAAAATCATACATATTTAAAAATAAATTTTATCACAAGATAAATAATTAATTTTTGGAATATTTAAAATATTCTTTGAGAGAATCACTAGAAATATGAAAGAAAATTTTAAGAAGAAGAGAAAAAACATTCTTAAACTCATATTCTAACTGAATATTGAGTATTATTTGCAGAACAATTTTTGGGTTAAAAAATCATTCAATTTATGAAAATAATTTTATAACAAGATTGATAGCTACATTTCATAATATTTCTTGAAAATATCACTAGAAACATGAAAAAAATAACAAAGAAATATATCTTCCTCCATATTCTGTTTAGATCGAATACGGGTGGGACAAAAAGTTGCTCGATTAACAATCATAGAGTTTGATTTTCATGATAAAATGTCTCAAAACATTTTCTTTGAATATCACTATAAATATGGAAAAGAGTTAAGAAGGTAAAAAAAACCATCCCCAAATATCAGATCTAGATCGAATACTAGTCGAAAAGTAAATCTTATTAAAACAAATAGTTTGTGAAATAAATTTTATCATCATAATTGAATTTCGTAAAACAAAGCTTAAAATGTATCCTAAGAATATAGTTCGTTTGGCTTAGTATTTTCTATAGGTGGCAAATTTCGATCTGATCCGAGAATTCAATCTAAAACCGATCTGAAAAGATCAGATTTGGTTCAAGATTTAGTCGGGTTCGGGTCAATCCGAAAATAATCCGAAAAATTTAAACGAATTCGGGTCGAATTCAGATTGACCCGAATTTGACCCGTTTAATCTGTATAACTATTTATATAGTATATATTATTTAATAATTAGAAAATAATAGCAAAAAATTTGAATTTAATTTGTATATATATTTTTAGTTTATCTTAATTTTAACCAATTTTTATTTAATTTATAAATTATGTCAAAATTAATATTTTTCTTTTTAAATATATCATAATTAATAATTTTATATTATTATTAAAAATTAATATTTATAATTTTTATTTAATAATTTAATTATTAAATGGGTCGATCCGAGTTTGACTTGGTTATAAATAGGTTGGATTAGGATTGATAAATTTGACCCATATAAATAAATAGGTCGGATTAGGATTAAACAATTTTGACCCGATTATTATATGGGTCGACTCGGAACCGACGCAAAAACTCGAATTGCCACCCCTAACGCTTTACTTTTTTTTATTTTATATTTTCCAATATATATTTTATAAGTATTTAGTAAATTTATTTAAAAATTTAGAAAGTGTAAAAAAAATTTTACGTAATGAGATTTTTTATTGCATATTTTTATTTATTTTTTTAGAAGTAAAAAAGATAGAACTTATTTTTTAAAAAAAATACTTTCTATTTGATAAAAGTTTTATTTCATAAGCACTTCCAAACGACCCCTTAAGATATATGAAAAATTAAGAAAGAAAACAAAATTGTGTTTCACCAATATTCAACAATAGATAATGATATTTGGTTCAAAATTATACAATTTGTAAAAGAATTTATCACAAAATTTGTTCGCAGTAAAATGTTTAAGAACATTATTTGAAAATATCACCGAATCATTAAAACCAAAAAAATAAAAATAAAAATAAAATTGTCTTCAACTTGTAATATAGTTGAACAATGCCTTTTTATTTAAAGATAATACTCTTTATAAAATGAATTTTACTACAAACTTCATGGTTGACTTTTGCAATAAAAGAATTTAGATATATTTTTCTACGAATATTATCACTAAATCATTAAAGAAAATTTCAAAATAAAAAAAATTAACTTAAATATGAAAATTTACGTGTTGAAGAATCCAAGTTTCTTCTTTCCTTCTTATATATGGGTCTAAAAGATGAAAATTATTTGTAATTAATGTTATTCGACCAATACTCGACTTACGATTGGCTATGGGTAGAGATGCAAATCTGGGCCGGGCCAAACGGGCCGGCCTGCAGCTCGGCCATTTAGCCCGGTTCTAGGCCCGCCCGGCCCGGTGAACAGTGACAAGATCGGACCGGTCCGGCCCAGTGAATCGGGCAGGACGGGCCGACTCTGCTGGCCCGCCCGCCTGGCACTGTTCTGTTGATCGGTCAACATTGATTTTGACCTGGTCAACGTTGATCGTTGACCAGGTCAAAAATCTTATATGGTTTTCTGTCATGCTGACGTCAGCATGATTGTTGTACAGCCAACGGTAGTGTTACCGTTGGCTGCCAGCAACGTTAATTTTTTTTTTATTTTTTAAATTCAACTTTTCACCTATAAATACATCATATTCTCATTCATTTTTCACACATTTCTTTCAAATCTCATTTTCATTCTACTCAATCTTACACAAAATATAAAAGAAATTATTTCTTGCTTTATTTTTTAAATTCACATTTCTTTAATTATCAAAATTTTAGTTGTTATTTCAAATGGATCCAAATTTTCATGCCATTAATTTGGATGACTATGGCATGGACGATCAAAATTTGGAGGAAATAGATATTGCCCGTATGGAGAAAGGAGATGATATTCTTCCAAGAAGAAGTTTTAATCAAACATGTAACGAAATTCCTCCAATTCCAAGTGTTGGAAGTAGTTCGGCTTCAGGATCGACATCAATAGCAACAAAACGTTCAAAAGTCCCAACATCTGAAGCTTGGAACTATTTCACTGCTGAATATACAGTGCTAAGTGATGGTACTCAATCAAAAATGGCGAAATGTAAGTTTTGCAATAAACTTTTAACTGCTAATCCTAGTGCAGGTACCCGATATTTACTAGCACATGGTAAAAAATGTGCTTCCAAAAAATAAATCGGAAGGGAACCTTCACAAACTCAACTTCAATTCAACACGGATGGTTCGGAAAGTACTTGGTCTTATGATTCTAATGTAGCTAGGGAATTTCTTGCCCGTATGATTTGTGCTATGGATTTACCTATTAATTTTGGTGAGTCATCTTTTTATGAAGAACATATTAAAAAATTATATTGTCCACAATTTCAAAAAGTTAGTAGAACAACTACTAGAAGCGATATTATTATTTATTACAATAAAATGCGCACTATATTAAAAATCTGAATTAACTTCTTTAAATTTTTCTATTGCGTTAACATCTGATATTTGGAGTGGTAGAGCTAAACAAGATTATTTAAGTATTGTTGCTCATTATTTAGATTCACAATGGATTATGCAAAAAAGAATTATTGGTTTTAGACTTATTGATTCCACATATGATGCTAAAAATATTTTTGAGCGCATTATAAGTGTAGTTAAAGAATGGGGCTTAAGCAACCGTATTGTCTCCATCACCCTAGATAATGCTTCAGCAAATACCAAAGCAATTCGATTTCTTGAGATGGAGCTAAGCTCATACATGGGAGAAATTTTACTACATCAACGTTGTGCTTGCCATATTATCAACTTAATCGTACAATCAGGTATGCAGCTGGTAAGTGATCAGATTAATGATATTCGCGTTGCTATTTCTTGGATTATTAGTTCAAATCAACGTTTAGCTGAATTTAAAAGATATTGCATAGCAGAACATCTAAAGCCCCGAAAGTTCAACCTTGATATGCCAGTAAGATGGAATTCTACTTATCTAATGTTGAAAAGTACTTTAGATTATAAAATTATGCTTATGATTTTTTATAATACAAGAATGGGTAACAATATATTTACTGAAACTCATTGGATTATTGCTGAAAAACTTGTAGAATTTTTAGAAACTTTTTATGATGCTACTGTTTTATTATCTGGTGTTTACTATCCTACTTCTTCATTAGTTTTACATTCAATTCTTAATATAGCTACTATGCTACATTCGCATACAACAGATGAATTACTTGGACCTATAGTTACAATAATGACTAAAAAATTAAAAAAATATTGGTCTGATATTCCTCTTTTATATTGTTTTGCATTTATATTAGATCCTAGATTTAAATTTGTATATTTTACTAATACTCTTACATATATTGGTATGTATTTAGATATTTCCGATATTCAATTGCAAATAACTAACGCTCGTAACAAGCTGTATGAAGTTTATGATCTTTATGAAGTTAGGTTTGGTAATTTGCGAAATCAACAACAACAAGCGGCACCGGCACAAACTCATCAAAGTAAGAAGAAAAAAATGATCAATTGGTCTTTGATCTCCATCAAGCCTGGCTCAAGTTCAACACCATCTTCAACTTCAAGCAGCATGCAATCTTCTTCGGACTTGAACAAATATTTTGAAGGTGATACTGTCATTGTAGAAGACGATGAAAACCCAAAAAATTTTAATATTTTGAACTGGTGGAAAACACATTCAACAAGATATCCAGTACTCTCTCAACTAGCACGTGATATTTTGACTATTCCTGTTTCAACGGTGTCTTCAGAATCGACATTTAGTATAGTTGGAAGGATAATTGAAGAACGCAGAACACAACTTACTAGTGAGATGGTTGAAGTGTTAACTTGTTTGAAAGACTGGAAACTTGCAGTCAAACGAATGCAGCATACAACTCACAATGAAGATCTGACTGAACAATTTTCTGAATTATTTTTAAATGAAAATATTCCAAGTACAAGTTCAAATGTATAATTATATACATATTAGAAATTATAATAATTTTTTTATATTTAATAATAATTTTAAAAGTTATTTTTTAAGCTTTTTATATTTAGTAATAATTTTTAAGGTTATTTTCAATTTTTTTATATTTAATAATATTTTTAAATATTATTTAAATTTATTATTTAAAAAATAAATATATATAACGGACTGTCGGGTCAGATCTAAAATTTCATACCCGGACCGGGCCGGCCCGCCTGCTGTTGCACCTCTAGCTATGTGTCTAAGAATCCAAATTTATTGTTTTAATTTATTTCATGCTTCCAATAATATTTTTATAAATATTTTTAATAATTTATGCGAGATTCAATCACGAATCATGTGCTTTTTATAAATTGAATGATTTTGACAAAATATTATTATTTGTAGGAGGTAATACGGGTTGAGGATAATTTTTTTAATTTTAAATTTTCTTTCATATTTCCAATAATATTTTTACAAATGTTTGTTAGTTTTTATTACAAAATTTAAATACGATTTTGTGTTATTTTGTTGAACTATATGATATTTTAAATATAAAATTGTGTTCCACAAATGCGCAAGAATATGGTCGAAGATATTTTTCTTCTTTTTAATTTGTTAATGTTTCAAGTGATACTTTTTACAAATGATCGCAGGCGTTTTTCGAAATTCAATTACAAATTTTATGATAAATTTATTTTATGAATTATATGACTTTTAATTCAAAAACATTATTGTTCGACTAATATTCAACTTATATATAGTCTGATTGAAGAATTTTTTCTTGTACAATTTTTTTTTTCATGTTTTAAATAATATTTAAAAAAAAATTTTAGATTTTCATTACGAAATTCAATTAAAAATTTTGTTGAATTTTCTTTCAACAAACTATTTGATTTTACACTTTTTAGTTTTCAAAAAATTTTCGAAAAAATTGAAGAAATTTATATTGTATTTGAAGAATAATTGAAGATATTTATTTGTATATTTGAAGAATAGCGAAAAAAGAAGATCAAAGAGTGGCGGAAGAAGTGTTAAAGAGAGGTTGAAGATAAATTCTATATTTCTATTTATTTTTTCATTTTTATGAAAATTTTTTTTATTTCTAAAACTTACGTAATTTTGTGCTTTTTTTTAAAATATATAAATAAATATCTTTTTTCAGATATATAAATAACTTTTTCCAAAAGTTATATAACTAAATAAACCTATTTATTTAGTGATTCGTACAGAGATTCGTGATATCTTTGTTCTTAACTTTTTATTAGATCAATTTTTAGGTGCTTCTCATTTCCTACAGGCAGGCAATCAATCTTGGTGCCTTGGAGCAATCTGTTTCAAGTTCTTTTTCCTCTAATAGCAATCAGCGTACTCTTCGATGTTTGGTCATGGCGAATATAACAGCATTCGTACAAATCCGTTCAATTTCTCCTGCTTCTCTTCCTTCAAATTCACTTTCCTCTTGACATTGCTATCCAACTCAGAGCATGTTTCGTTTGCTACCTAATTTTATTTTTTTTTTCTAAAATTTGAATTCTGATACTTCAGGTATTTTGTTTATTAATCTGATTTTTATTTTTACTTTCACAAAAATTTTATTTAAGTATTTTAATTATCACTTTAAATTCGACTTTTATTGAATTTTAATTTTTTATCAAATTTTATTTTTATAAAAATTATTTTTGTAGAACTCACATTTATCAAATTGAAATTCACCCTTATTATAATCCCATCACGGATGAAGTTGCCGCCCGTCACTACTCCGTTCAAAACGCCTATAATGTCAACAGAACATGTACCGAAAAGATCATTCTGTGCAACCCTCATCGATAACAAAGTTATTATTGTGACAGTTGGCTGCTCTACTTCACAGTTACTTTACCCCATCAAGCTCGTCCTAGATTATAAGTGTTTAGCAGTGCTTTTAAAATATATTTTTTTTAAACAAAAAATATTTTATTTTATTTTAAAAAATAATAAAATAAATAATAATAAAATTTTATAATATAAATTTTTTATATTTTTTAAATATTTAAATAAATTTTATGAAATATTATAAAAAATTTATTAAAAATATGAAATAAATTTTTTTTTGAAATAGAATAAAAATCAATGCCAAACGCATCCTATTTAATGTTGTGGAGTACGATATTGGTATACACAGAGTAGAATGATAAAACCATTCAAAACTTTTTTCTGCCATCAATTTCAAAACCAAAGCCTCCGATATTGTTGTTTGTACGTACATTATACATATATACCAATTAATATTTTACATTATGTTTTAAAAAATTTTTACAATAACTATTTGTAATTAAAGTTTTACGACATTTTGAGACGTTATGCAACTCTATATAAACGTAGTTTTTAGAATTTTTTATTTATTCTCACCACCTTTTATATGTATATTTTTACTAATATTTAAACTTTATTTGGTGTTAATATTTTTTGACATAAAGATAGATACTCATAGTATTTATTTGAATCAATACTCGATGAATTTAAAGTCGTGCTATAAGATGAATATACTGATATGGTTATTTTAAAAAATGGTTAAAAAAACAAAATCAAGATAGATATGGCCGGCCGCCTATCTTAATAAGAGATATTTGAAAGTATTTATAAAATAATTTTTTAAATAAAAAATATTTTTATTTTATTTCACTAAATAAATTTTATTATTTTGATCTAAAAAATAAAAATAACAAATAAAAAATTTACTACGTAAAATTATATATATTTTAAAATTTTAAATGTATTTTATATTATATTATAAAAATTTTATTAAAACATATAAAATAAAAAAATGATAAATTAATTTTATAGAAAAGCATCGCCGAACAGGCCAAGAAAACCTAATCTGGACATCAGCGGAATGAGATGAGTCAGTAGATGTGTTCTTTTTTCACGTCATAATTTATTTTCTTTTACTTAAAAAATTCATTCTAACTTACTTTTACTTATATAAAAAAATACAAAATATTACTTTAAATCATTTCTATTTAAAAAAATTACAAAAATTATAACTTATTTTCAACGGCACTATTTAATAATTTATTTTATTATTATGTGATTTACTGCAAAAAGAACGCTCCTTAGATTAATCCTTTGGGGAACTCCTTTTGAAAAACTGCAGATAGAATAGCAATAAGTGACACGCTAATAAATAACATAACTATGAATTCAAAATTATAATCAAAATTTGAAATAATATATAACTGTTAATAGGTATATTAAATTAAAATTAATTAATTTATATTCTACATCAAAATAGTAAATAGTTTTGTGACACGCTAATTAGTGATTATCACATTTTCACTTATAACAAAATGTTATTTTTATAAGAACATTATAATTCACGTTTCTAGCTCAGCATTCTATTATGTAAATAACATTAGGTATAATGGAGATGAGACTTAGTTTGGAAGTTCTTTTAAAAAATTTTTTAAAAATATTTTTGTTTTTTTAAAAAATAAATTTTATTTTTGTATCTAGAAATAATAATAATAATAATAAATACTAAAAAAATTTACTACGTAAAATTTTTATATTTTTTAAATTTTTAATAAATTTAATAAATATTTATATAAGTATATTAAAAAATATAAAATAAAAAATTAATTTGTAAAATACAAAACTAAACGCATCCTTAGAAACCAAACATAGCCAGGCATTACTGCTTCCTCCATCATATTAGGGTGTGCGTTTAAAATAAAAAATATTTTATTTTTTTTAAATAAATTTTATTTTTTTTATTTTTAAAAAAATAATAAAAATATATTATAAAAAATTTTATTATGTATTCTATATATTTTAAATTTTTAAATAAAATTTTTAAATATTTATAAAATATATATTAAAAAATACGAAATAAAAAATTGAAAAAAAATATTGGGAAAAAGCTAAATCAAACACCCCTGGAAGTGACGGAACGAATCCAATTCAAAATTACGTAATTTAATTAGATTTGAGTTTGATTTTGAATGAAATCAAATTAGTTTCGGATTAATTTAAAATTGATCCAATAAATTCATAAATTTGAATCGGTTTCAAATTGATCTAAAATTAATCAAATTAATTCATATAATTTGTATAATATATATTAATTATTAATTAAAATTTTTAAATAATAATAATAATTCTTAGTTTAGTTCATATGTATTTTCTTAATTTATGATATTTTGATGAATTTTTACTTAATTATAAATTCTATTAAAATTAAATTTTTTGTTGAATAAACAAAATTTAAAAAATTTGCATATTATTCTTAAAAGTTCAATTTTTAGTTATAATTAAATATTAAATAAATTGATCAGAATTTATTTTGATTTTTAAATAGATCGATTAAAATTGATAATTTTATAATTGAATGATTTGATTCAATCCGATTAATAATTTTGATGTAATCTATTAATCGATGTTGTCATTTCTATATTATATTCTGTATTACTAGACTAGGAATTTTAACATTTTCTTTCCGTTTTTCTTATTTTTTATTTTTATTTTATAAAGATGTGTGTCACGAAATTCTTGCGCAATCTGGAAGAAGAATAAGAGCGCTTTTGGTTTAGCTTTTCAAAAATTATTTTTTAATTTTTTTTAATTTCATATTTTTAAATATATATTTTATAAATATATAAAAAATTTAAAAAATATAAAAAAATTTTATGAAATGAAATTTTTTTATTGCATATTTTTATTTTTTTTAAAAATAAAAAAATAAAACTTATTTTTTCAAAAAAGTAAAAATATTTTTTATTTAAAAAAAATTCTATTTTATAATTACTTTCAAACGCTCCTAAATAAAAAAAGAAGTCGCGTTACTTTGTTCTCGACTTCCATGGCGCACGTCTGTAAAGTCGATGTCACTTTGAATTAAAATGGTTAGTGACGAAAGTGAACGGACTCTGTTACTTGTTCCTATCGCATTTCATTCAAACATTTTTCAGCCGCGTTAACGCGTAGACAGTGCGCCTGCTGTTTCCATCCACGGTCGATGCACCATCACGCAAACATGACTAACGGTTGAGATACAGAATGTATTCTTTTGAACTTGAAATGAATTATTAAAATAAATTAAATAATATTATTAAAAGTGAATAACGTTTTTATATTATTTAAAAAATAAATTAAAAGTCATTATATATTTTTTTGTGTAGCTAAAAGTAAATAAAAGTAATTTTTTAATAAATAAATTGGTTATAAGAATAAAAAGATACACCGACAGGTACCAAAAAATACAAGAATTTCTAATATATTATAATTTCAGGATAATTTGCAATGTCAGGCTTTTATAATCATCAATCGCAGTTAGATGGTCCCATATTTAATTTTAAAATCCAGCATTTAACATAAAAGGGCCGATGAATATGATTATTATAACCAAACCCTCGTAATTCAACTTAACCAAAGAGAGGCTCCTGAATCATTAAAAATGACTTAAGGACTTCTATTTACTATTTTTCCGAACTATATTTCTACTAATTAAACTTTTAAAATTTTAAAAAAATTCTAAAATATTTAAAAAATTTTATCAAAAAATATAAAATAAAATAAAAATAAAATACTCTCAAATATCCACTAAATCAATTTTCTGCCTCGATCTTAAGCAACAATGTAGAGTAATTCTTCTGCGAAAACAATTTCAGTAGGTTCTGTTTTATTAAAACCCTAAACCTAACCAACCCGTAACCAAGAAGTTCAAAGGCTGTTTTAGACTGCGTTTGAAAAATTATTTATCAACTTTTTTTAATTTTTTTTCAATTCACGTTCTTTAATATATATATTTAAAATATATAAAAAATTTATTTAAAAATTTAGAAATGTAAAAAAATTCTAAAAAATAATATCTTTTTATTACTATTTTTATTATTTTTTAAAATAAAAAAAAATTCATTTTTAAAAAAATAAAAATATTTTTTATTTTAAAAAAATTTTATTTCATAAACAATTTCAAACTCCGCCGATTACTGCCGCGTCATCATCCTCTCGTTTGGCCATGCCGATCCATGTGGGGCCCAATAAGTTGCAAGCACGCTTTCGTTTCGACTTCGGTTTCTCCCAACCGTCAACAAGCGCATTCCTCTGAAGCTTCTTCTCTCTCTCAAATTTTCTCGTTCGGTCAAAACTCACTGACGCTTCTCTTCTTCTTCTTCAAACACTCTGTCTAAATTCGCACGAATATGATTGAGTTTTAGTTCCGGAACCTGTTTAGTCTTTGAAAACAATTTGATTTCAATCGGAAAGATGAAGTTGATGGAGTTATCAGTGGGGCACCACGCGGCAGTGGTGCTGTTAGCTCTATGGATCTCAGCATCTATTGGATGGACTCATCCTGTTATATTGGTTGCCGGAGTGTTGTATCTCTATGCGGTAAGTAGGAGGATTTTTTGAGGTTTCTTTCTTCTTTGGATTGGATTTCTTAGTTGGTAGGTGTTGGAACGGGTTGCCAGATTGATTCCAGTGATTAATTTTGGATAATTTGCGCGTGTTGTTTCAGAAATTGAGAATGTTTGTTTTTCCTCACTGACGAATCTTCTCTTTCTTGTTTTGTTTGCGATTTATTTTGTTAGATATATCATGTAACACAACTAGGAAGAATTCGGAATTCGTTATTTGGTTCTATAACATTGCAGTTATAGTAACGTTTATATGATTGTAGTCAAAGGAAATTGTTCCTCGTTTAAGTTTAAATTGTTAGCAAATTGGGGCCTTTACGCTAAATTTGAATCTAAATCTTGCTTGACTTGAGCATGTCAAGTTCAGATACAAGATAGGATTATGTTGGAATATAGTCTATTAGTATCAAATTTAAAAATAATGTTTCAAAATATCTGTTTTGAGTCTTCAACATGGTGGAACTAGTGCCAAGCTTGGACGATGTTTGGTGAAACTGCTACTCCAACGTATTTGAGTCCCCTTGGTACACTGGAGTGCATTTTATTTTCAACAATCTTTAAGTGCTCCTCTTTCTTTTCCTAACGTGACACTAAGGTATTTGGTCAGTTTGAAGTTTTTTCATTTTTCTTTTCTTTTCTTTGTAATCCCAAATACATGTATTTTTGTTTAGGTAAATGCTATCTATGCACAAAGATTGAGGAAGCGCCTACAGTTTGAGGAGAGAAGAAATGCTAGCCAACGGAAGGTAATGAATCAACTTTTCAATAATTTACATATAAAAGGTTTTAGTGCGTTACACATTATTGAACAACGATGTTTTGTTGGAACGTCAATATTTGGTAATACCTTGCTTAGCATCTTCAATTTTTGTTTATTTTTCAGCTTCTTTCTGATTCAGAAACTGTACGGTGGTTGAATCACACAGTTGAAAAGATTTGGCCTATATGCATGGAGAATGTCGCATCCCAACAATTTCTTTTACCAGTGATACCATGGTTCTTGGATAAATACAAGCCTTGGACTGCTGTATGTCTCATATACCATTCTTAGTAGGTGTAGCTGCTGACTACATGATTACATTCTATTAATGTATAACTGGAAACTTTGTGTACTGTAAAAAGCATTAATGAAGAACCACTATAAGATATCTGTAATTGCTTGATTCTGTACTCCTAAATATAAAATTTGGATGTATTGATATGCATATTGATACTTTAAAGAGATACACCCTTAGCTCTGTACTAATTTCCTTTTAAAACATGAGAGAAATATGGCTGTATATCATGCAGTCTAGGATGCAGGTTCAAGAACTACACCGGATTACATTAGTTGTGTCTCGGCATGCATATCACATCAATCTACTTTAAATTTGTTAATCAAGCATAGTTCCGGGTATTTTGTAAACTTGTAGACCATTTTATGTAGCTAACTCGTCGATATAGAGTTTTTTTTTTTCTTTTTTTAATATCGCAAAGTGATCTTCCGTGCTGCCAATGTGGTTTTATATATCATGTACACAGAAGAAGGCAGTTGTGCAGCACCTTTACTTGGGAAGGAGCCCGCCAATATTTACTGGTATACGAGTTCTTGGTGAATCAGCTGATGATGATCATTTGGTATAGTGCAGTTTGCATGTTTCCTATGTCATTTTCATATATTATATTCAGTAAATAAAATGTAATGGCTGAATGCAGGTTCTGGAATTGGGGATTAATTTCCTATCTGCTGATGATATGAGTGCAACCCTTGCTGTGCAACTGAGGAAAAGGCTAGGTTTTGGCATTTGGACAAAGTTGCATATAACAGGGATGCATCTTGAAGGAAAGGCGAGAAATTAAGCCATCTTGCTTTGTCATATTTTTTTAAAAATGAATTATTGGCAAACTTGTTCATTGACATAGCATTAGAGAATCTTTTATGATAACCTGGATGGCTTAGCACTCTAAATTTATAACATTACTTGTCATTGGTAGTGCCCTTTTGGTAGTTGAAAAGTGCATATGCCTTCTCTATATAACTTCTCTCCAATCGGACAGTTGATTATGATTGTACCAAAAGATATAGGTAATCCAATGTGCTTTGCAAGAGCTATGTTCTACTTCTCTTTTCAGTTTGTTCAAGGTCTGCATTGGTGCATAGCCTAGCATCTTGGTCAAATAGGTTCCATAACTGTGTCAGTGTGATGAAGAGTATGTGATATCTATTTTCAGATTTAATGTTGGCTATAGAGGAAAAGGAGTATTATGGAGGACCATCTTTCTCTGCATTCATGCATGTATGTGCTTCTCAAAATTTGGAATATTGTGCAGGTACTTGTTGGCATAAGATTTCTTCGAGAATGGCCTTTAATTGAGCGCATAAGAGTCTGCTTCGTTGAGCCACCATACTTTCAAATGACAGTTAAGCCAATCTTTAATCATGGGGTTGATGTTGCTGAACTACCTGGAATTGCAGGATGGCTGGTATGCCAACTTATAATCCTCACAGATGAGCATTTTCCTAGAACTTTGCTTAATACTTTTCAGTTACTTTCTGCAGGATAAGATTCTAGCCATTGCATTTGAGCAGACCTTGGTTGAGGTCAGTTTCCATGTACCTGGCACATGGAGATATTACTTTTATAAAGCTCGGTAGTTGAAGCAAATTTACTTCCAACTTAATCATTAGGATGATGTTTTAAAGGGGATTTTAATAGCAATGAGCTAATTTATTCTTCGTAGTTACGATAGATTTCTCTACAAAGTCCTTTTATGCTTGAAAGAGAATTTAGTTTCAGAAATATCAGATTTTTTCTATAATGTGCTGATACATGTTTTCTCTTCCTTAGCCCAATATGTTGGTCATTGATGTTAAGAAGTTTGTCTCAGACCCTTCAGGTAAGAAAACTATTCCGCCTTTTAATTTTTCGAGTGAAGGCACATACTGCCGTATCATGTGTGAATTATAGCAATATCGGCAGGTGTGACAGGTGGCAAGTGTATTCTTTAGGTTTCTCTTGTTTTTCTTTCTTTTTCTCTTCATTTTGTCTTTTGGTGAAGATGGAGCTCTTTGTGTATGGTCATTCATGCATGAAGACTGACAAGTGCTTTCTTTATCTTGTCTTAGTAGTGAGTAGTTTGTTCAGAGTTTAAACATGAACTTGCAATTTTCTTCTCTATGGAAAATGGTAGCCATTTACTACATCACAAACCAAACCAGCAGTAATTTGAGTGTAATACTGTTTTAACTACAAAGTGGAGATATACTTTTAGTTGATGACTTCTAGTTAATGCGACCTTATTAGATATTAAACTTTAAGCTTAACTTTGTGTCTCCAAGTAAATCCAGTTTTTGTCTATTCCATTGATTAAACTCTGAAAAAGAGAAGGGTAGAAACCTCTTCACATGACATGTCAACTTACAACTCTTTTCAGATAGGTGGTTTACCGTGAATGAGAAATCTGCTGTTGCATTTGCCAAAGTAGAGATTCTAGAGGCAGCTAACATGAAACCATCAGATATGAATGGTAATATTTTATCTTACTACTACTCTTTTTATTTTCTGCATAAGTTTTTTCTTTGTTAGGTCTTTCCTTTTCTTTAGTATAAGCTTTTTAAGTTGAGGAGATGATTATGCAGGACTTGCTGATCCATACGTAAAAGGACGACTTGGTTCATACAGATTCCAGACAAAAATCCAGAGAAAGACTCTGAATCCAAAATGGTATGAGGAGTTTAAGATTCCTATTACTTCATGGGATGCCCCTAATGTCCTGTCAATTGACGTTCTGGACAAGGATCATATCTTTGATGATGCACTTGGGTATGCTTCTCATTCCTATATAATGATGTTTCATACTGTTTTTTGTTTTTGTCAGATAAGCAGTTCGCCTTTATGATTTCTTGTTGTAGTTCTACCCAGTTGTGTTAATACTAACATAAGCTTTATTTGTAAATGTGGATAAAATAGAGATATATGACATACTATGTAAGATATTAATGTATTTTTCTTGTAAGGAACACACCTCATGCTTCTTGGAAATGGTGGCTATATCAATTTCTTTCATTATCTTTTTGACGATGCTTTTCTCTAATTGGTTAGAACGTAGTTTAAAAATCATAGCTGAGGCTATAGGCAACTCTGTTAATTGGTGAGCTTGATCTATGTTCTATAAATGTCCCACTACTTTACTATGGCTGAAAGGAAGGCGCTCTGTTCTTAGAAATGCAGACATATTTTCAAGACACCTTGGGTCTTTACAATATGATTTACTTATAATCTTTTGTAATTGAAGCAATGAAGGTAGCGCTTGATATTTTCTTACAGGTGCTGCAAAATTAATATCAGTGACTTGAGAGGTGGACAAAGACATGATAAGTGGATACTCTTGCAGGATATCAGAATGGGAAGGCTGCACATTGCAGTGACCATAACTGAAGCTGGAGACGAGAAGGTAAAGATTTCTTAGTGTATGTTTACAGGATTAATGTGCATTTGTACCTATGATTGAGCTTGCAACTTCCACTAGCCCTAACAATACTTGTAATCCAAGTAATCCTCGTTAAAACTCTTAACTTGCACCTTATCATCTGAAAGGTTCAACCTTTTTCCAATACGAAAATTGCAGGTTAAGGAACATATTGATGGTGGTGATGAAGAGCAATACAAAGTGGGGGAAACTACGACCCCTGAATCAGTTACTGACAATGTGAATGCAATACCGGTATCTTCTGGCCAAGATTCTAAAAGGGGAGATGAATTTGAACCCATTGATATTGAAGGACAAGAGAAGACAGGATTATGGGTGCACCACCCTGGAAGCAATGTTTTACAGTCGTGGGAGCCAAGAAAAGGTCGTGACCGGCGTCCAGGAATCAAAATTCAAAGAGAGAAGAATTATGCAAGTGATGGTACAATGTCAAATGACTCTGAAAATGCTGACGGCAGTAAAGGCCGCCTGCGAGGTATGATGATGAAGGGTGTTCACAAGATAGGCTCTATAATTGACGGAAGCCCAAGGCATAAAAGTTATATGGTGACTGAGTGCGAGGTTTTTCCGTCTCCACCTCCAAATTTGACTGCTGTTGGAGAGAAGAAGATAGCAGTCCAGCTTGTAATGGATGCCAACGCTATCAGAGACCTACATACTGATGAGAAGAGTGGGATCTCTGCTAAGGATGATGGCCATCCTTCAAACAGAGACCGTGTGAAAGGTATGGCAAAGAATGTAATGAAGCAGGCAGGCAAATCTGCTCACAGTCTTAAGAGTGTACTCAGCAGAAAAGGTTCAAACAAATCAAAGGAAGAATCAACACCTGATTCACTAGAAGGCGACAGTCACCATGGATCAGAGTCACCTTCTGATGATCTGGAGTATACTTGGACAGTTGGGAGAGACAGCTTAGATACAACAGAATTGAATGGCACAAAGAATGAACCTCAGGACTGCAAGGATATGGTGCATGGAGAAAGAGTTTCCGATGCAGTATAAGCTACAGAAGTTCCAGCAGTGCCAGCGTTTCAAAATACATGAAGGACGTTCTAGTTGTGCAGATGCCAGTTCGTGTTTCAGCACTCCCGAATTAGTGAGTTTTTACTAAGGTGTTAGGATACTGACCAATTCCGACAGGAACTTAGAGCATGTGACATTAGCCTGATTGCGGATAGAGGTACGCATGCAGAAGGCTGATGTTTACTGACTTACAGTTATATAATTTTTTTTTTTCAGTGATGTGCGTGTAAAATGTTTCCCTGTTTCATCGTCGGGAGATTTCTCTTGGACATGAAATTAAGACAATAATTATGTTCATGGAACGTTTTAAGAGTGTTTTTTAAATAATATTTATTTTTAAATAAAAAATATTTTTTTATGAAAAATGAGTTTTATTTTTTTATTTAAAAAAATAATAAATACAAAAAAATTTCATTATTTAAAATTTTTTTATATTTTCTAAATTTTTAAATAAAATTTTAAATATTTATAAAACATGTCTTCAAATAAAACATAAAATAAATATAAAAACTTATCTTTTAGAAAAGTAATGTCCGAGTAATCGAGTGCATTAGAAATAAAAGTTTTTTAAATAAAATTATTTAAAAATTTCTTAAAATTTTTTTTATTAAATATATGTAAATTTCTTTTAAATTTTATTAAAAATATTAAAAATATTATAAAAGATTTTATTAAAAATAAAAATTTTTTAAGAATAAAAATCAGTAAGCACTGCCGAAAATCTCTTGGATAACATTTCTTTCAATTTTTTGGGTAAATGTATTCAGTCTTAAACAGGCAAGGCAAGCAAGTAGATAAGCAGTTTTTTCTTAGCTGTCAATGCTTCGGCCAGTCTGGCGCATAACAATGCCGGCGAGCGCCAGAGAACTCCATCATCACCGTCGTCATTTCTCTGCAGAATCACTTCTTCTACAGAACTCAATACGCTCAGCAACGGAGTCAAGAAACTACACATTAATCCCAACTCTAGTTTCCTCCACGACCATTTCTTCCTCCAACCCTTTCTCCTTCCTCTCTTCATACCCACCACCACTCGCCGCCCGCTACACCAGCGATCTCCTTCAATCTCTGCAACCTCTCCGCCCTCGGTCTGTTTCTCATCAAACAATTTCTTTTCTTCAATCTTTCCTCTTCCCGATCACCCATTTCTTCTTTCTATCATTATCTGTTCTCCAGTTTGCAATCCGTTCGGGTTTCGCAATCGAGCGATCTTCCGTTTTCCCTTTATCAAAATCTTATCTTTGTCTTGAACACCGATGCCCAGACTCTGTTTTAATATGTCTCCGCAAGATTGACACTAACACCTTCAACCAGTTGTTGAGTTCACTTTGCTTTGCCGGCGAAGTAGACAAAGCTGTTCATTTGCTTCGGGGTATCACTAATTTGAATTCGAACAGTTACTGCATTGTTATTGAAGCTTTGCCGTGGAATAAAGCAGAGAATTTGTTAATGGAAATGGTTGTGGAAAAGAGAATGGTGCCGAGGAGAGGGTCAGTGAGTAGAGTAGTGGCAATGGTGGAGCCTGCGAAAAGGGCGGCGGAGCTTGTTAGGGTGTTGGAGATGGAAGGGTGTAGAGTTTCAGCTCAGGGCTATGAAGCAGTGGTGAAGAATTGGGTGAGAGAAGGGGAGATAGTGATGGCGGCAAAGACGACGGCGGAGATGGCGAGAAGAGGGATGGAACCGTGTTTGAAGGTCAGGAGGAAGGTGGTGGAAGGGTTGGCAGCTGTAGGGCAACTGGAGATTGCTCTGGAGCTCGGGAAAATGTTTGCCAAAATTGGTGGGTAACCTGTTCGATAGAATGCTCGTGTGAAGTTTCGGGTAAGGGCATGCTTTAATGTTACCGAACTCTACTTACTCTCACTAAATATTGAGTTCTAGATATTGAGTTCGGCTCATTTACGTGTTTCAGTTACTATTTCGAATTTTAATTTTAATTTTATATCAAATTTTATTTTCACTAAAATTTCAATCTTAAATATACTTCACATATTTTAATTATTATTATAAATTTTATTTTTATCAAATTTTATTTTTTATTAAATTTTATATTTACGAAATTTATTTTTTTTAAACTCATTTTTAGATAATTAAAACACTTCCTAAGTTTGGGCTGGTCGGAGAAGTTTACGAATAATCTGAATCCAATTGTCAACTTCACTAATGCGTGTAAGGTTCAAACTTGCTCTGCCTAGAAATCGAAACCGAAGGTGAGATAAGTGAAGTCCAAAAATATCCACTGTGGCATTTTAGTCAGTTCGGTGTACGAGGAAAACCCATTCGGAAGTTTTGAGCTTTTGCTCTTACCAGCCAAAACCCAAAGTCCCTGGCATTGTTCAATGTATTCATCATATATGAATATATGATATACATAGAGCAAATCTGCTTTTGTTAGCATATATAATATGACTACTTTTTAATTAGGGTGCGTTTGAAAATTCTTTTGAAATAGAATTTTTTTAAAATAAAAGATATTTTTATTTTTTTAATTTAAAAATATAATAAAAATAAATAATAAAAAAATTGTATTATGTAAAATTTTTTTATATTTTTTAAATTTTAAATAAAATTTTTAAATATTTATAAAAAATATATTAAAAAACGTAAAATTAAAAATTAAAAAATTATTTTTTAAGAAAGTAATACCAAAAGCTTCCTTAATGTTATAGGAACAGAATCAAGACATACGTCGAATGAATTAGTTGTTTGTGCAATAATTTGTGAAGAGATGCTTCTTGTCATCTGAAATGCCATAAGTGATTGGATTCAAAAACCTTGATTGAAATGGCAAACAAAACAAAGCTGCTCCAAAAACACGGCACGCTGCCGGTCTTAGAGTTGCCGAAGGATACTAGACAGTGCCTTGGAGACAGACCATCATGCCGGAGCTTTTGGCAAAGATTCTGACTCTTTCCTGTTTCAGTTTTAATCAATCAATCACATAAGGAGAGAGTGTATACTTCTGTTGCATCCTTTGAAGCGATTCGCTGAACATGCTACCCTTAAATAATCTCAAACTAAAAGCTTTGAAAAGCTGCTTTTAGCTTATGGCAGGAATGGTTTAACGGATTTATATTAAGTAGTTCAAAGTACTTTTTGATCAATTCTTCTTACTTTTATATATAGTAAGTGGATGGCACTTGTTCTGTGTCTTGCTTCCTGTTGAAAAAGCAGATATTCTTCCGTGTTTGGTTAAACAGCGTAAAATTTCCATCATCAACAAAAAACTAAGAGACAATTAGAGTAGGTAGAATGATCTCAAATCCTGTTTCATCTTTTTTCTGCATGTCTGTTTTCTTCAATTATTTTGAAGAAAGCATATAGATTTTGGGGTGATACTCAGTGCAGTCCTTGCTTTGAGAACATTTTCATAAAATATTTTTTTCAAAATTATTCTAAAATTCGGCAATACTACATACTAACTTCGTTATATATCATCAAAAAAAAAAAAAAAAAAAAAAAAAGAATCAAAACGTTGTTACTTCAATATGTGCCGACTCCTTGATCTAAAGTAGAATTGTTATTTTTTGCCATTATTATGACTATGAATCATGATCAGACTTAATATGTCAAAATATATTGCTGGAAAATTATTAAGGTGTCATTTGGGATTGCTTAAAAATACATTTTTAAAAAATAGTTTTTTTAGATTTTAAAAGAAGATCAAGTTTATCATTTCTGTAAATTTAAAAAATATATACATAATAATTTTATTGTGTATAATTTATTCATATTTTTGAAATTTTAAAAGAATTTTATAGTACTTCTTGTAAAAGAAAAACTAAAAATAGAATAAGTTAGAGAAAAGCTATGCCAAGTATCTCCTAATTTTATAAAATAATAGCTTTTACCAATTATGTAAAAGTAAAACCGATTGTTTATTGATTGGTTCTATCCACCATCAACAAATTAATGACCATAAACCTTATGAAAAAATGTTTCTCTTTATTATTCGAGCCAGAACAGATCACGAGTATAATTTCATGAGCAACAAACAATAAGGACTTTAAAGTTTTCGTGATGTCACGCCTAGCGCTCCTACTCATATCATCACAGCTTCAAAATTTCTCCATCTTCACGGACGATTCCTAACAAGATTCTCATCTACTCGTGTTCTCTCGTATCACTCTCATTCAAGTGAGATGTTGTTCTTCTTCTTCTATACTGTCTCATGTCTTGTTTTCTTTCCTTCACGCACTTCATACTCAAATGCAAAACTCATAAGATCACATATACATCACCAGCTCACTCTTGGCTTCTACAATAAAACCTGCCCTCAACTCGAGCAGCTCATCTCTTCTGTAACGTCTCAGCGCTTCCGCACAATTCCCGTCTCCGGTCCGGCCACCATTCATCTCTTCTTCCATGACTGCTTTGTAGAAGTAATTATTCACATAGTTTGGTTAAATATTCCATGTACGCCATTCCGGTAATTTGACTTTGTTGCATATATTTGTACATACAGGGTTGTGATGCGTCGATACTGATATCGCCGGCGGGTGGAGGACGAGGAGGGACGTCGTTGGCGAAGGTGGAGAGGGACGTGGAAGAGAACAAGAGTTTGGCGCCGGAAGGGTTCGATACGGTGGAGGAGGCAAAAGCTGCTGTAGAAAGCAAGTGCCCTGGTCTCGTCTCCTGTGCAGATATCCTTGCCATTGCTGCTAGAGACTTCGTTCATCTGGTAAATCCTTGCATCTTAATTTGATAAAATCTTAATTTACTGTTCATGTTCTAAATTTTACGCGCTAATTTTAATTATATTTTGAATGGAAAAAAATACTTCATTAAATAAGAAACAGTTGTATGCATGGTTTTGGAATCGATGTTCTTGCTAAACTAGTGATCTGTTTGCAGAACCAGAGATCTGTAATAAATGTATTAAAATTTCTTGTCCTTGTTCACGACTGAGTGAGTCAAAGCGTCTGTTTGTCTTCTTCCTAAACTGCCAAATCTCTCGGTAAACATCCACGCTGTTTTCATCACATCACATGCCTGAGTATCTACCTAAGCTAAATTAATCTACAAGGTAATCATGTAATTTGCCAGAGTAGTTGTTGTTTAGCATGTTAATTAGCTGGTCAATAAACTCTCATATCTGCTCATCGGTAAACTAGTTACCAAATTATATTTGATTTGAGACCTCCTGAAGTATTGAATATGGTTAATTTCTATTCTACTTAGTAGACCAAATTTCAGTGGTTGGGTGGTTAATTAAACTGAGCTTCGACTCACGATCAAATGGTTGTACGAAAAACGATCATGGCTGAATACTGTCACTTTTACACACGGATTTAGTGCATGATAAATCAATTTGACTAACAAAAGCTCATAATCCATTTGCCTACAAAATTGGACCGACTTAGGTAATTTGAATCTAACTAATTCAATTCACCGCAAGCTCTATCTTGTATTTTTTTTTCCCAAACAGTAAGTCCAAGAATTAACTACAAATATAGTTTTGGAGTAATTTTAGAGACGGCAAACACTTCCGAAGGAGGTTAATGGAGATAGTTTTTACTTCAGATGCATTGTTTATAACGCAATACACCATGTACTATAGCTGGATGGTTAAAAATTTTATTTGAATTTTAAAATTAAAGTGGTTCGTAGATCACATCTATTTATTTCAAAGTTTCTGATTGCAGACAGGAGGCCCCTACTACCAAGTGAAAACCGGAAGAAAAGACAGCAAAGTGTCCCTAGCATACAAGGTTAAGGCCAACTTGCCCCGTTCCAACTCCACCGTCGATGTTCTCCTCCGTCTCTTTGCATCGAAGGGCTTGACTGCAGAAGACCTCGTAGCGCTCTCCGGGGGCCACACCATCGGCTTCTCTCACTGCAATCATTTCGTGGACAGGCTCTACAACTACAAGCACACAGAAAAACCTGACCCGGCAATGGACACAAGGCTTCTCAAAGCTCTCCGTTTATCGTGCCCGGCTATCGGGGGAAACACTGATATCGTAGCACCATTCGATGTAACAACTCCGTTCACGTTTGATAATATGTATTATGGGAACCTTCAAGCTGGAATGGGGTTGTTGGAAAGTGATCAGGCATTGTTTTCGGACCCGAGGACGAAGACGTTGGTGCAGGAGTTGGGGAAAGATGAGCAGAAGTTTTTTGCAGCTTTTGCGAAGGCTATGGAGAAGATGGGTGAGATCAGAATCAAGAAGGGGAGTAAAGGAGAGATCAGAAGAGAATGCAGCAAGCACTTGTTCTCTTCTTGAGATATCAGATACTTAGTTTGTAGTATTAATTTTAGCTGATTAACTGAGCTTCTCAGTCGATCAATCTTCCTACACAATTCTTGGAATAATTTAATCATGTTATCTTAAGCATGTTAGTTGATTATTGAAATGGGGTAAATATAAATGGCAAACACATCTCAGTTGTATCAAGAGATAAAATGCATGTAACTAAAAGATATAGATATTAAATAATTCACCTGATCATTATCACCATGAATAATTGAATGATCAAGAAATGAAGATTGAACTATTGAATCACTATGACGATCATTTCCGCTGTGAATAGACTAGCTACTGAAAGCACTGCAAAGGAGTTCCTGTGGCAGCTCCTAACCTCCGACTCCATCCACTGGATCTTTCCATTTAAACGCAGCTAGTAGCCTCGCTTGATCGCACGGTCACTGATCAAGCACGTGTATAGTTTCAAGCATTATTCATCAGTGATACAACTTATAACTCTTACAAGGCCGCGATTCCCTTCGATGCGTATATAATTTTGCTAAGTAGGTAAGTAGTACTTTCAGAGAGATGCTGGATATTATGGTGAACGTACGGTCAGTCACACGTGCCACCATGGCTCCGGTTCCGGCCAATAGAGGAAGAATTCATCGGATACAGTTACATAGTAAATTAATGATTTATTAAAATATAATTAATTAAATATGTATTTATATTAGAATAATAATAATGAATCATCATTCAAAAAGTTTGAATGATCAACGGTTAAAGAATTTAAAACATCTTTTGAAAAATAAAAATAAAAAAATTGAACAATTAACATAAAAAAATGGAAGGCCAACCGTTTGAAAGTGCAAAAATTTTTTTGGGACACACTATGTAATGAATGAGAGGCGTTTATTTAGAATATTATGTACTATATCATGTGTGAGAGATAGAAATAAATTCTATTGAAAGTTTTCATTTAAAGTGTAATATTAGAGTTTGTAATTGTTTTGATTTAGTAATTTTTTTAGGCTACTTTATTTTTTTGTGAATTTTTTTTCATTTTACTCTATATAAATCTCTTGTGTTTGTATTTGCTTTGCTGTTGTCTCAATTTTCGTATTGCTTACGTAAAATTTTTGAGTGTGTTTTATATTTCTGTTACGTCTATCAATAATCAAACACATTTGATATTTTTGACAGATACTATATGAAAAGAAAACATCCGATGAGAAAGTAAACTTGGACGATATACTTGAAATTGACTTAAACAAGGTTGAGGTATGGAAATTTTTAGGTACTATACCCACATGTTTGTTCATTTCGAATGATTTTAGAATTAAGGATGAGTGAATAACCCGATCCAAAATATTAAAGCTGATAGATAAAAGTTTTCATTAACAAGAGATAAATGTTTTATTGCTGGAGAGAAGCAAAATGGGTCATCAATAAGGCAAAATAGTTGGTACTTCTTACCCATAACGATAGAAAGTCAACACCTGGCGCAACAGAATGCCAACGAACAGAGCCGCCATCGAGGATATTGAAAGTCCATCGAAGGCAACAATAACTGTGAAACAGTCAGATTGAGAAAGACACTTTTATTGTGTTTTAGATAGGAAGAATATCTCTTGGCAAGAAAACAGATTGGATCGTATATGAGGATAGATTGCATCATAAAAATTACACATAATAATAGTCGCATGAAAATTGATTTGGCGGTTCTTGCTGGATATCTACGGACACTTTTGCATAAACTGCAATAGTAGTACTTTTGAATTCAACAATACTTTCACTATAATATTATAGCACAACACACATGCACACACAAAAAATTAGATTACAGCTCATAGACCTAAAGCCTGAAACTAGGCTTGTGCTCGGTCTAGCTAGTTATCTCGCCAATGGTGCACCTATCAGCAACACAGCTCTTCGCACAGGTGGAGAAAGACTGAGCTGATCATGGCTGAGGAAGATGCCGAGGCGAGATGACGGTTGTAAGAATTATCATGAGGCACAATTTGCAGCTAGCGTATGCAGTAGTGGCGGAGTCAACTACATCACACGAGTGGCGGCAAAAATTTACGGTGGCTGTGGAGTTGTTGGAGTGATGGATCTATACGCTTGCTTAATCAGGATGTTGTACAGGACGACCAAATCTCTTGGTAAGGAATTTGGATAGTAAAGAATATCGCATTGCAAGGTAGAGATCCGGACGCGGATTGTCCGGAGGAAGAAAGACGCGCGAAGAAGTGCACAGTTTGGAGTCGCGCGGTAATGGGCACTCTATTGATCCTAACAGTGATTAGATCTCTAAGCTCAACTATTTAAGCTAACTAGAGTTAATGAGCAGAACAGGGTCGTGATTTATTATGTAGTGGCCATGTATAGGAGTCATTGAGCTATGTCAGTAACAATCACCCTACAGTGTGAATGTTGTAATGAAGTTGTGCGGCAATGAGGCACTAGTAGTGCAGCACGACAGTACGCATGACCATTGTGTTAGCGTGATGAAAAGAGTTGTTGTGTAGCAGCGCTGCAGTCATAGGCGGTGAAGTCAGATCCAGTTCGGATCGGACGAGTCAGATCAGAAATATGAGATTCGACTGAGTTTGAAAATAAACCGTAAGTCAACTCATTGTGATCCGAGTTGATTCAGATGATTTTGAAGTCGACCCGTCGATCCGCTCAATCGGATCCAAACCGTCTGTTTCACACTTTCACTTGGCTGGCGAGCCCTTCAGAGTCTGAAATTTAGGGTTCTCTTCTGCTCGAGCGCCATAGAGTTCTTTCTCAGGTGCTCTAGGGATGGTTTGGATGGAGTTGGTAAGGAGAGAAAGAGCTGGTTAAGATGGAGCAATAAGAAGGCTTTACCAAAGATTAAAGAGGTGAAGGACCATAAACTAGTGAAGAGGTTTTTGAAAATGTTGATGCTAAGACTTGGAAAATGGGGACGGCTGAAAATTGGGACCACAAAGAAGTAGAGAGTAACAAGAAAGGGAAAGAGGAGTGATGGGAAGAGAAAAAAGAAGATGGATTCACTGGTGATTCTTATAGCAAGCATGAGAGTGAGTACAAAGAGGGGATTGCAGCTAGTTTTGTGGTTAACACTTAACTTTCCTTTGAAAAACTGACGAAATACTAAAATGCTATCAATGTTAAAGTTTTCATTGATGAAATATAATATTGATAATTTTAATAAAAAATTTTCTATTATAAAAGATAAAACTGATATCAGTTCTCACTAAAAAGAATTGTACGAGGCTATTGAAGGGTGGCCTAATGACGTTAGTATAAAAAGTAGAGAAAAATGAAGTGCAATATGATTGCAAGCACTCATTTAGCATTTGCTAATAAAGTGGTGTCAAATATTGTTTAGTAAAAGATTGTGAAACAAAATCATTGTTGTTAGATTCGGACCGAACCGTCTAGATCGATCCGAAAATCGTCCGAATCGATCCGGAAATCGTCGACCCGAACAGTAAACCGGTTTGGGTTTGCAAACAAATCGTCTATATAATTGATCCGTTTTGACTCACTTTAACCTGATCAATCCGCCCGCCTGGGTCAAACCGGATTGAATAAAATTTAAAAAAATTAATTAAAAAAATTTAAATTGATGATATATTATTAATATAAATTTAATTATTAATAGCTCTATGTTAAAAAATAATATATAGTTTAGATATTGTATTTGGATGTGATAATACAAAAATATAATTGATTATATTTTATTTATAAATATTAATTATTAGTGATTTTTAAAAATTTATATTGTAATTCAAACTCAAATATGTATATATAAAAAAGTTGGTTATATCTCTTTTGTGATTTATCTATTTTATGATTTTATTTTTTTTAATCTCCTAATTTATTTAAATATTTTTCATTATAAATTTTTATTGTTATTATTATTATTAGTGGTGGTAATGTCATAGTGGCAACACTTTAATTTTTGCTGTAATTGTCATTGTTGTTGATAGTAATGCCATAATCAAAATATTCTAATTTATTGCTGTGATTACTGCTGCTATTATTGTTGCTAGTATCATAATGACAGTAAATTTTTTACTGTGATTGTTGTTATTATTAATTAAAAATGCCTTAATATTATTAATCCAACGGTTCAATTGGTTGACCCGACGGTTCAACTCGAGAACCGTGATCTGGATAGTTTTTCGGTTCGATATCCGGTCCGATTCTGACAACTATGTTTGGGATACTGAGTTGTACGACGCCAAATGCTGCACAATATATCTTAAAGAGAATATTGCACATTGTTCCGATGGCGGAGACGTAGTTAGTCACCGACTCTTATAAATGGATCATTTTAATAGACCGTTCGTAAAGTTCTCATTTTCACAACATGACCAAGTTTCTCCTGCTTTTCCAAGTAACCAATAATTATCAGTCAAATACGCACTTAATAAGCACTACGAAGAATGTTTTATACCAAGGCATGCAACTTACCTAGAAATCTGTTGCCAGTTTTTCGTTGGTAAAACCTTCAGGTTGGTTCATGGCCATGGAAGTCCCTCCCATCCTCGGGAATATTGCTCTTCAATGGAATAAGTAATTAGTTGTTATTTGTGGGTCTTTAACTGTTGAGTCCCGAAAGTCAGAATCCCGACACTGCATTACTTCTGGAACTCCTCCCGCTATCATTCGACAATTAAGTTTAGGCTTGAGTAGATGTGGTTGTCACTGTATGCAACATAAGGAAGAGCCAGAGAAGAAAGGTTGGTTCACCCTCGAAGGAGGCTTTCTGGACGTAGCCATGGAAGACCAAGATAGTGCAGAGGGAATTGGCGAGTGAGCTATGTCCCTTTTCCGAAACCTATGCTATATAATCTATATATAATAATATACTTGAAAATCATAGATAGAGTTGCCCTGTTTTAATCTTTATGATCAAATTACTTAATGTTACTGTTGCTCGTTTGCATTTAGGCCAAAAATATCGAAGAGAAGTTCCATCACGCTGCAGTTTGGCACCAATCATGCATGAAGCTTAGCTAGTTAGTTAGCTCTATTGAGAGTCTATATCGTAATTAAGCACATATGGATTATGATACCCGTCCATTAAACTGGCCATAAGCTAATCTTTTAATTCTTTCTGCTTTTCTCTATTATATATCTGCTCTCTTCGTCTTCACTGGTGCCGGCTTCAGCAAGGCAAGTAATAGGATGTGCTTCACAGTGTATGAAGGTGGATCTGAGCCGCGCACAAGCACAACCAATCTTAGGAAGAAAATTTTAGTTCAATATGATAGGAAATGTCATCAATTTTACATGGAAGATTACATTGAATAATGGCATATGAACCAGGGAACAATGCGTACTAAAAAAGAAACTGCATGGCTGTAGGATATGATACCAAAAATGACCATACAAATGATAGACAACAAGCAGACATCTGGACTAGGCTTAAGAGTCTGAGGCCTTTGCAAATATATATATATATTGGAAGATAGTTGAAAGTATTTTTTTAAATTTTTTTTAAAATAAAAACTATTTTAGTAATTTTTTAAAAAATGAGCTATCTTTTTATTTAATAAGATAATAAAAATAAGTATTGATAAAATCGTACAATATAATTTTTATATTTTTAAAATTTAAATTTTTGTTATAAAATATTATAAAAATATTTATTAAAAATATAAAATAAAAAATTAGAATAAAAAACTAGAAAAGCAATTTCAAACACTACTGAATCAACTCAACCTTGCTAGATGTGAAAAAATTAGTACACAGAAATAAATATATGATTTTCAAACTCTCGTTGGAGGGCTTTTGGACTGAACTTGAAAGGGCCAGATAGCCATATTGAGCTGTCTCTAAAGAATTACACCCAGTCTGTTAGAACTGTCACTCTGTCAGAGCACCAGCTTTTTGTTTTGAATCTCCAGATGATTGCTTCAAAGAAACAACTTCAAAGCTAGGTAGTTGTAAGAGAAGGTTTTCGTACGAGATACAGGCGTACGATATCTTACATCTGCTTTACTTCAATTCCACATTGCAGCAAGCGAGAGAAATCAAATACCCAAATGCTGGTTTGTTCCACAAGTATCCTCTCCACAAAACCTGAGAAGCCGCAATTTTCTTGGTGCCAACTCTCGTTGGAATGATATGGAACGTTTTTGCAGAGCTTATAAAATAATAAAAAGTATTTTTATTTTTTTTAAAAAATAAATAATAAAAAGATCTTACGTAAAATTTTTTATATTTAAAAATTTTTTTAATAAATTTTTTATATATTTATAAAATATATATTAAAAAATATAAAATAAAAAATCAGAATTTGAAAAATACTTTTCCAAACGCACACTAACTGTATCAGGCAAAAGTAGAATATTGCAAAATCCATCAGTCAGATTTTAAGCGACACATCTCCCATTGTCAATGCTTTTTTCTATGCAAGTGATGTATCTCCTCTGCAGATACCTTGCTCTGTGATTAAGTGCGTGTGGTGTTATTGAATAACTAGAGCTTTTGTAAAAAAACAAAAAGTTAACTTTTTTGAAAAATAAGATTGTCATTTTGTGAGTTAAAAAATTTATATATAATAATTATGTGACGTCAATCCATTAAAATTTTTTTTCCAAAACACTACAAAAATAGTTTTGAAGTTGCAAAAAAGAATTGCTTTCTGAAAATGCAACTGCAAACAAGGCCTAAGACCTTGTTAACAACCATAATAACGTCATAATTGATGCATAAGCAGCACTGCTTTTCAATGTATAGACAAGACATTTTAAATTTGAATGGCACTTTGCAAGCAATGTTTGAGGCACACGTTAAGAACGAAGGATAAGAGAAGCGAATTTACAAGGATTTCCTAAAAACAGTCAAATCTCACAATCAAACGACTAAAGTAAGAAACTGATAATCATTGGTTAGTACGCTGATTTGTTTATATTTTGGTGTTAACATGGAAGAAACTACATAGAAATTATCCAGAAATAAGAAAGGAAGTGCCTCCTATTCCAACCAACGAACTCGTATACCTACGTCTGGGAAGTCTACATAAGATATTCGTGTAATAGATATACTTCTTTCCACCGGAATCAAGACAAGAAACCAATACGCATTGATCAACTGTTGACGCAAGGATAGAAGTCAACCCCTTATGATGATTGCCTACTTTTGATATTATCAGGGTTTAGAAACCTTGGACCTCACATTTTGGAAAATTTTTATGATTTGAAGTGCAAGTCTTTCTAGTTTACTTTTGCTGGATGAACTTTGAGCTGGCCATAAGCTGGCATCTCTATAAGTAACCTTGAAACAACATTCCCAAACCCCCTTGCTCACAGACGTCCTATTACAAAATATGACAAATCCACGTTCTGATTCAAAGACCATGGCTAACCACTTAGATAACTCCAAAACATCTGAAACCCTCCTGGAAAACATGTGGGTGCATTTCATCAGCGGTAGTATCCCTGGCAAGAGCAGTTATATTGAAGAGCCAAGTTGGGGAAAAATGCCTCGCCTTGAAGGAAATGCACCCCCACCTATTCTGGAGAGGCTAGCGAGTGATGGAGAATACCGGCATGAGCTGATAGATGAAATTGTATTTTCTGATCAAACGGAAGTTTCCACTAGCTCTAGCACAAGTGTGATCAGTTGCAGAGGATCCAAACAAAGTTATTCAAAAGAGGATATGACTTCCCAAACCTATAGGGGAGTCAGAAAACGGCCATGGGGGAAATTCGCAGCAGAAATTAGAGACACATCACGAAAGGGAGTGAGAGTTTGGCTCGGTACATTCGATACAGCTGAGGAAGCTGCATTGGCTTATGATAAAGCAGCTCTCAGGATGAGAGGCCCTAGCACTTACCTCAATTTTCCTCTTGAGAAGGTTGCAAAATCTTTGGAAACCAAACCTGCCGTAGATGAAACCAAAATTGTCTGCCAAACAAACACATGCACGGAGATGAGCAAAAGCTCAAAAACTTCTCAATCAGAGGTAACTTCCAGTCTGAAAGAGGTTTTCAGCAATCAACCAGATATTATAGAACTAGACGATCTCGGACGTGAATATTTGGAAATTTTGATGGCATCTTTCTGACAACAAGAGCCAAGCTAAAGACATTGAATGAGAAGGGACTACAATAACATGCTTGGGTTAATACGTAATCGGTTCCTTATGTAAGTAAGAAAGATGTGTATAGGTATGTTCATAGGCAAATAAAGAGCATTTTTTTGTGTTTACGTAAAGGATGATACATAAGTTCAGTTTCTGAAATGTCAAGGCCAGTTGATGTACATACATTTCACTATCAAAACTGTCTTGCAGGATATGCTTTCCTCCTTTTTACTGTATGTGTAGTCCATGAATAGGAATGTCAAGCTCTCGCACTAACATGTTTGAGAGCAAGAATACAATTTAAAGGGATAGCTTTTTTCAACTTATTTTCATCTCTTCTTTAAATTTTCGTTTCAAGAAACCTTCTGGGTACTTTAAATTTTTTCTTTTTAAAATTAAAAAATATGAATAAATCTTCTCCTATTTATTATATATATATACACTCATTAACCTGTAGCTAAACACCCTCATAAAATCAACAGTTAAGATTCAATCAACCGCAAATAAAACACATCCTATCACCACTCTTACGCATGCCAACAACGCTCTCTCCCATCCCAAGCACATGTTCTCTCCACTTGTCCTTTTCGTTCTTTAATTTTCTCTCCATTCCACGCCTATCAAAATTTCCATCTCTCATTGTTTCTTTTTTCTTTCTACATTCATCTAGCGATCTTAGACGAAACAAATTTTCTCTTCAATACTATAAAGTACTAAAGTAAATTTTCTATTTATTACTACAAAGCTTCTCCAGCGGCGAAAATTTTTTTTCGGCATCTTTCTTTTGTTTTTTTTTCTCCATGGCCCAGCCTACAAATAATAAAGTCCCAAGATTTGAAAAAGGTTCATGGTTTATATAGATTTTTTGTATGATTTTTTGTGTGTGTGTGTATTGGAGCTTAACATAGAAACAATGGAGAAGGACATAATATGCGTATTCCCTCTCTTACTTGTAATTTCAAGTTTATTATGTTTGCCTTCAATATTCGATCTCATTCGACCTAATTTCGATCATTTTGACCACCTGTCGATCAAAATATAAAGTCAATGATCTATTTACAAAAAAACAAAGAGTCATAGATCGACTACAAAAATTTTGTTTTGGTTTTAATTTTGTTGTGTTGAAGTTTAACATAAGAGATTTTTATAACAGAAAAAAAGTGCATTTCTTTGTTTCATAGATTTATAAAATTTTGACACAATTCATTTCTTTAGCTTTCGAACTAAATGAGTGTCACTGTTATATTGCATCAACTCTGAACTACATAGTAGAAAAAGAAAAGTCATTGTGTTTAAATATGACAGTGGTAAGTTTCGAAGTTGAAAAAAATAATATAAATTTTATAGAAAGTCAACCGAATTTAGTGCCGTTATTTAAAGTACAAAAGAAAACATTTAGGTTCAGATAAAGTGACAAGGTGTCTAAAGATTTAATTTGTGAGCATTTTGAAAATTATAAAGATCGTGATAAGAAGAAAAAAACAAATAAGGCTTTTCGAGATAGAAGTTAATTAGAAGAAAAATACAAGTACAGTAAAATACAAATATCCTGCAAAAATAAAAGTAAAAAATCAACCTAATAGATAATAGTGCAAGATTACTCAGTATACTGATTAGCATAGTCATAACCTAATTAGTCTTGCAAATAGGATGCTTATGCCTGGCTGTAAACATATGCCTATTGCAGTGAAAATATTAATTCACTCATTTTGTGAGGTAGACATACATGTGAATAAAGTTATTAATATACTTGATGGACCATAAAGTGGTTTTGATGATAGAGATTGTTAAAATCATTTGGAAACAAAATTATCAAAATTTTGATTTGAATATTAAAATCCTATATTTTATGATTTTACATCACCAAAACGATTATAGTTCAAGTAAAATCCTTTCTCAGTAATTAATTGAATTTGAGAGAAGTTTTTGTAAAATTTTAGAGAGTTTTCTGCAAAATTTAAAAAGTTTTTCTATAAAAGCATAATTTTTAGAAATTCTTTCTAAAATATAAAGGGGTTTTATATAAAATTTAAAAAAATTTAAAATTTGTAAATGTACTGAAACATTTTAAGAATATTAGAAAAAACTTTATAAAAGATTCTTAATGGTATTAATTAAAATTTTATGAAATTTATTGGTATGTAAAATCCTACAAGTTTGTTTTAAAATCCCAAATTTACGATCCTATTCAAGCGAAACTATTCTCTCTAAAATTTTAATTTTGATTGCCTTGTTTGAGACCTTCAAAAGAGTACATGAAGACTGTCGGAGGCAATGCCACCGTAATTCTTGATTTTTTAAATAAAAGAAGCTTAGGAGATCCAAATTTCTTCTAGATATGGTCGACCAGGTCATGGTTATAGTTTCAATATTTTAATGATATGATACTTTTTGATACAACATATCTTAAAAATGTGTACGAAATATCTTTTGCACCGCTTACAGGAGTCAATCATTAATTGAAGTCAGTTCAGTTTGGTTGTGCTTTCTGTTGAATTAGAAATAAAAATCTTTTAATTGGCTTTTCGAGATCTAACTTGCAGTCATGAATAGACGCGTGTTTTCTCTCATCACAGATCAAGATAGAGCTTTAACCACAGCCGTTGAGGAGGTATTTCTAAGCACACCGTACCGGTTTTGCTTGTGGCATGTGATAAAGAAATTTTTTGAAAAACTTTAACACATTCATTTCAAGAAGTCACAATTTTAAAAAATATCAAAATGTGAATTAGAGAAACTTATACTCCTAATGCTTTTGTAATAAGGTAGGAGGAATTGTTATATATGTATAACTTGTAGGATAACGGATGGCTTCAAGAGATATATAAAATTTAAAAAAAGAGGTTATAGTTTATGAATTAGACACTTTTTATGCTAGCATAAACACCAAAGGGAGCTCTGATGGTATGGACTTTATTTACAATAATGTTTTCTATTCGTCTAAGACTCTTCGGATTGTTTGTTTTGAGGAATGGTAAATTTATGAACAAAATTATTGAAAAGGAGACAAGAAGAAAATTATATTAGTGAATACTTTTATCATATTGTCAATAGTTATGCATTTTTTCTAAAAACACAGCAAATGTGTACCCGAAAAATGTATACGATAATTTTAAAAATAATGGAGAAAGCACAAATTGAATATATCTATATGATGATGAAAAGGGAAGTGGTGACTATGTAGCCTATATTTATAAGTCTCGACTCCTCGATGACGAGTGTGAGTGAAAAGTGAAATTCAACCATGGCACAAAAAAAATTACTATGAATATAAATTATTTGAGTTTGTAGGGCTTCCTTATGACTATCTTATAAAAGTTTTCAGATGCTTGTTATAGAAATACCTGATGACTTCATTGTTGAAAAGTGAAATGAAAAGAGTTAATAAATATAGAGCTAAGCATGACGACATAGTAGTGCGAGGTCATGAGAATTCTGATCTATTAAAAAATTACCCAACTGTTGAAAATATTCAATCAATTGTCTATGAAGCTGGTGAAGCAAGTGAGACTTTTCAAATAATGTTACAACGATTATAAGAATTGTCACTGCGAATCAAAAAGATAAGGAAAACTAACTAGAGCTCAATGGTGTATTCATATACCGCCATGGAGACTTTAAAAGTTGCAATTAATGTATCTTAAATTTTCTTTTGAATCTCATTATCTAGTAAACAAAGGGAAGTAAAAAGGAAAAAAATTTACAATGATGGTAGTAGAATAAAGGTGGTTTGAAAAAAACCATCATAAGGTTAAAGCGAAGACAAGGATTAAATGAGCTTATTGTAATAAGAAAGGTGTTAATTATGACAAAAAAATTATTCTGAAAATCTAAAAAAATAAGCAAGTGTAGTTATTACTTAGTTATGCAATTCCTAATATACTAATTTTTTTTTTTCAAAATTCAAATTAGTGTTGAGATCTGTTAAAATCTTTTTACTTGACAGTTATTGATAAAGATAATAATGAATACAAAGATAGAGTTGAAAATAAATGTATAATCAAATGAAACTACGACGGTAATGATGTAGCATCAACTGTTGATAGATTTTGATATGGATTTATACGAGGTGTATGTCTTTTGTTCAATTGTATGAGATGTATAGGTTTTGTAATGTACAAGCTATATGGCTTTTGACATGTAGATATTTGTAACTCATTACAAATTTAGTTAATAATATATTTTGTAAAATCTTTTAAAAAATATTATAGTTCGATTGGCAAGCACAATGGTCTTTTATTTAAAAAAATTGAGTTTGAGGAACGAAGGGAGAATGTATTTGTAAGATTTTATTAAAGATTTAATCTAAACTTTGACCATATGTGAACCGTGATGTTGGACTCAAGTGCGACTGATAACAATATAATCATGTGTATTTTTAAATTCTTAATAGAATTTATTTAATTGTTTCAATGATTACAATTTAATGTGATTTATATTATGCAGATGCTCAGCAAAGAGAAATTACAAACAAGGAAGTCAATATGATGCATTAAGTTGACATAAACAAGAATGTATGGGTCTTACTAATTTCAATCCATTAGTAGCAATAGGGTCTAGCAAAGAAGGAAGAGGAATTATTATTAATGGCACTACCGAGTCTTATTTAGAAAAAGGATAATGAAGTTTGTTTTTCTTTCTAGCAAGAGCACCGTGGAGGTCAGGGAGTGTCCTCCACACGCGAAACCCTTCAGCACAAAATTGATCTCCACCTCAATATTGGACGTGAAATGTCTTATTAAGTAAAAATAAGGACGAATAGAGCCACAGCCAGAGGGAGAGGGATCACGTCCGACGCTTTCTTGCACAGTGTCGTCGAGCAGAAACGTGAAAAATCAGAGATCTAGAACAAGAGGGAATCTATAGTGGATAGGACGAACAACAGAGATTTATTTTTCTTAAACTCATATTTATTTGTAATCCCAATATGAATAACTAAACTCTTTAAACTAGAGTTAAGAATAAAATCCTAATAAATTTGATTTATTTCTTAAATATTTGTAATGTATGGATTTTTATTTAATTGTGAATTTTTAATTCTTGTATGGAAGAATATTTGGGTTTAAATTTATATGCTTGATCAAATAGACTTAACATCGACGCTATTTTATTAATTATATTCGTGAGAACTAATCGGAGTATAATTTATGAATTACAAAATTAATAACTGTAGTTAGTATTTATTAGATCAAAGTGAATACAACTATATAATTTATAATTTCACAAGATTTAATGCATCTCTAGTAAATTCTAAATAAAGAGTTCAAATAACATTAGAGAGAGATAATTTTATACTAGACCAAAATTAAAATCATAAATAAAAATCGTAACTGAGAACTGGACCAACGTATTACGTAGAAAGTCTTCACAATCATATAATCTATTATCACACTTATTTAAAATTAATTTAAAGCATTAGTGATGGATTTTAAAACTCTAGTTATTTTCATCTCTGTTTTCACAATCTGTATTTTATTTTACCTTTTTAGTTTCATATACTTTTGCTCACAAAAATGCAACTTTGATAGATAGTTTTAATTACAGTTAGCAATAATTTTTTAGAACAAACTCGTTATCTGCTATACGGTAGATGACAATCGTACACTTGTAAGATAAATTAAGATATGATTACTGAGTATTTTTTTAGGTGATTTTGTCTTTATCAATGCACATGTGCAACTCAGTTCATCCCAGTGTGACATGTATTGTGCAATACCACTGGACCTGAATGCGATCAAGTGCGAAATGTGCGTTCCAAGTGCGACTAACATATGTTTGTAAAGGTCGACTACCTAACAGCAACTGTATTAGACCCTAGCGTGTTTGTGCAACAAACATATGCTCACACAAGTCGCATTTGTGTCCAATAACAATACTACTTGATCATACATGATCAAGTGCTATATGGTGTCACTAGATCGCATGTGTGATCTAGTGTGACCATATAGCACAAGTCGCACTTGGGTCCAACAGAACGGGTCATATTTTGTCATTATTTTGAAAAAATCTTTTAAAACCTTAAAAATATTCTCTCAATTAAATTTGAACTCGGTGTTGGACTAAGTAAGAGTTGTGTCATTACTAGAAACTTTTCATTCGTGGAGATTTGCAATATCATCTTTAGTATCTGCTCCATATAATCTATAAAAAGTATATTTATAAAATCTTTTATGATAGTCTTGCATGTCCTGATTGCGTTTGCATCAAATTTGTACTAATAAGAACCCAAAATGACTCGAGCACAATCAAGTGTAACCGTTCCGTCCGTTCTAGAATGTGATCTAATAAGTTATTTTTAACGATATTTAAGACTTCTTACTAAATAAATTTACCTTAATTTTGAAATGTAGACACTTTGACGTGTTGGATTTCTATTACAAAAATTAGATCTCCAAAAGATGGCATGAGCTGAAAGATATTACGATCGACGATTTTGTCCAATATGTCACTTATTTGATATTGATGAAATGTTCGAACTTATTTTGAATGGATACTTTATGTCTTTTATCAACTGCAAAAGAAAGTTCTCTATTTGCTTGCTTGAATAGAGAGAAAGCTTGAAGTGTGGCTTCGTGATTGGTTCTGTAGACTTAGAAAATTTGGTATGCTTGTTGGTTCCGTGCATCCAGCTAACTCAATGTAGACTTGTCTAAATTTTAAAAATAATTGTTAATGTGTTATTGTTAAAATATTTGAGATTTTCAAAATGTACAAGACGAAACTATTAAGGTAAGTATGGGTCCTTCTTAACTTCGAGACGCAATCCAACTGTGCTAGCATCGAAAGCACGATAACTTAGATAAAGGCATCTTAACTATCGAGACATATGAAGACTTTAAGCGGTAATATTGAAAGCACTTATCTCCCAAATGCAAAGAAAGCAACTCGTGGTTGCCTGTGACGACTTTAGTCGAACTGAATCAACTCTACTCTCAAGCTTGTACTCACCACCCTTATGCTTGAGATAGATGGCATGTTTGATAAAGACTCTCACTTTTACATCATGGATGCCTCAACGATTGGGTAAGAGTAGATTTGGAGGGGCGTGGGCGTACAAACTTTGACATTGAAGCCGTATCACTCACTAATTACTCTTCCCAGATCAAGGAAAAGAGTCTATATGATAAAATAGAGAGATAAGACCAACAGTAGGATCAATGCCACAACATTGGAGGACAACGAAGATCCATGGAGACGGAGATAGGTATGATAAGATAAGAGCATGACGCTGATACTAAAGAATCCGTGCTTCATATGCAACGAACCACATTAAGTACAAGTTTTTTCAAACCGTAGGGTACTTAACGCCTTAATATTTCAACTCGAGGAGTAACCAGTTTAAGAGTCACCAGTATGTTTGGTCTCTCTCAGTGATTTATAGCATTTAGACTCAACATCTCATTACCCAAGCCAACTACCAAGAAATGACTTATGTCTGTGCACTCATGCCGTAGTTGACATAGGAGCCACAGACAACTTCGTTGCTGAAGTACGGTAAGCGGCTAGGCCTCTAGGGAACGAAAGAGAATGACATGATGAAAACAGTAAACTTAGCCTCTAACCTAATTGTGTGTGTCGCTCAATCCGCTTAGTCAAGTTTAGAAGATGGAGCGAAACATTTAATTCTCCATAGTTTTTGTGGACGATTTTCAAATAATCCTAGCGAAGATTGCCGAAATTCGGATCTAAAATAGGAATGTAAAATCGAATTTAAGTAGGATCTTAAATTTTTACTAAAGATAAAGTTCATATAAAGTTTTTTTAATATCTTTAAAAATCTTCTATAAACTTTCTCAAATATTTTAAAAATCTTTTGAAGTACTTTTAAAATTATAGAGAAAACCCTTTTAAATTCATAATAATAATTCGTGTAAGAAAAGTTTCAAAATTATAATTAAACTGAAAACCCCCGTACATCTTACACAAAACCTCTCAAATTGTAAATAAATCCACCAAGCCCCCCTCTCCACGCCCCCTTTCCCCCCCACCAAAAAAAAATAATAAAAATAAAAATAAAATAAAATAGTATGAGTAAAAAAAAATTACGATCTTATCGACTTTATGATTAAGATTGCAAGCAATCTGCGTGGGATTTTACTAAAAAAATAAAAAACCTATTTCAAAATAGATTAACTTTGGTGATATAAAAATTGAAGGATATTAAATTTTGAATCTGGATTTTGATAACAAAGATCCTAGCCATGAAGTTCCTCAATTAAATCCATGCCTATCATTTATCGACTTTTAAATTCGTTATCATCTTATGTTGGAGCCAAATGTGCATAGTCCAAATGGAGCGTGCACTCGAGTTAGAGACCAAAGCATTGTGCATCATGCAATTCAAGAAAGGCTATGTTGGAAAGGAAGCCATCACGTCCAAGGATCCCACACCTATCTAATAGAAGCCGTTCTTAAGGAGTATAATGACGTGATACTAGCAGAGCGTCCAAAGAAGCTACTAGAAAGGCGTCAAGGTTGACCACCATATGAACTAGAGCCCGAAGCCAAACAGCGTGTTATGACGCCCTATTATATGACAACATAGAACTTGAAAACGCAAAGACATTCCTTTGCAATTGGTCGACCCCATCCAAAAAAGTTCAAGGAGTGCAATGAGGTCATCGCAAGCTCAAATGGAGGAGAATATCACATGCTGGCTAGGTTTGGCCGAAATCTTCACTAGGATGGCACATAAAAGACACATGTAAGGTTATATCATAAAGAGTTATAGAATTCTCTATACTTGCATATTAAAATAATATTACCAACTGAAAATAAGTCAGTCGATAATTGGTCGGTAAGAACTCGTCGTTAAAACGCTTACCCATTGAATGACAAAAACATATGGCAAATAACTATTCACTATTGACTGACACTTCTTAGTCGCTAACTTGTTTAACTTACCGACTATATCATTTCAGTCGGTAATTTTATAAACTATTGTCTAAATTTTTTAGTCGAAAAGATTACTGAGTAAAAATATTAGTCGGTAACCGATAATGTAGCACTATCAAATTCATTACTGACCTTCAACCAGTAGTAGTGCTATTGAATTTCATTCAATCAATATATAGAAATTTTCATAATTTTGGAAATCATTCACAATTATAATGAATTATCAAAAGAATAACAACTTTTTTGAAACAATTTTACAAAAATAACAGAAAGAATCTCAATCATTGCACCAAGAAGAATAGAAGTGATTCTTCAATTGTTCAAAAGGACTTCATAAGCTTCTCGAATGATCTGCTTGCAATACCAGCCATGTTTAGAGCTATTGATGTTTAAATTTTTTTTTTTAAAAAAATATTTTTATTTTAGATAAAGATAATCATATAACATAGGAAAAAATATCATTAAGGGTTGCATGAAATTGCATCTAAATTTCATTGAGATAATCAAGCAAGCTACCAACAATCAAATAAGAAAAACTACTAAGCCTCCTTGACTATTCGGACTATGTGAAGTATTTCATCGAACAGTTGGTGAGCAACAATATTAATATCATATAATCAACATAAAAGCCAAATAAATAATACTAAAACTTTTGATGAGTGAGAGCACAGAAGAGGTAGACCAGCAGCGGAGACATACGGACGATCGAAAATAACGTCGGCAGAACTAGTGGAATGTATTAAGAGATGGAGTTGTTGTTAGTTGAAAGAAATGCACTGAAAAAATATCACAACAAAGTAAACTGATCCAGCAACTGTGACGAATCCTTTAAACATTTCTCTCCTCTCTCTCTCACTTTTCGTAATATTATTTAACCAAACTTCACCCCTTATTTCTTAATTAGAAACCTCCAAAATAAAACTGAAATTACTCCAAAAGATCTAATAAGTTTCAAGATTTAATAATACCCATAGGCTAATATACTAGAATAACAGAAAAATACTAAAATAGTTAACGAAATCGGCACCGATAGAGAAGTTCGCTTTATGAGCGCACTTTGAGTGAATCGTCTAAGAGGAAAAATAGAGGTCTAACGAGATCATGTCGTGTGCCAAGAGAGAGCAAATCGCAGAGAAATAAAAAGTATAAGGGAAGACTGCCCGTAGTTATGAGAAAGAGAAAAATCAATATGCTTTATAGACATAACACAATTTTACCCACTAAAAAGCATTTGAATTTTAAAATAAAAGTATTAAGTCGCTAATTTGTATATTTTGTCAAACTAATATGGATTTCAATCGCCCACTTTACTGACTAAGAAATTAGGAGTCGGTAATGTTACCACAGAAGCATAATAAATCGAAAAACTTACCAACTAATATATAGTCAATAAATATATCGATCGAAAGGCTTTGTAGTCGGTAAATTTATTGACTGTAAGAGTTTCAGTCAGTAAGTTTACCAATTCAGTTTCTGTCGGTTAGTAAAATGGCCAACATAATTATTTTTCGGTTGGTATTTTTGCCGACTTATATTGTCTTGTTAGTAATGAAAATGAATTACCAACCAAATAAAGTGTTAGTCGGTAACGGTAATGGTATAGAATTACCAACTGGATTAGTTTTAATTGGTAAGTGTATTTTTTATCGATTGAAGTTTATCAATCAATATTTTTCAATCAGTAAAGATTCGTTTTCTTATAATTTCTTCTGTTTGATCAAAGTAGTCTCCACCTCCTATTATAAAGAAAGAATGCTACATTAATATAGAAATGAGACGACACCCTAATCCATAACCATTGAAAAACTTGTAATTATCAAATACTTGTAAGCATTCCAAGTATTCTAATAAAAAACCTTTTTCATTCATAGTTTTTGTTCTCTTTTGCCCTAATTCTTAGCATTACTTCGGAATCTAGGATACTTTTGATACGGCAAAAGAAACATTCGTGGTTAGGACAACGTAGTGCTCCATGCGTTGAGCACTTAACTTTTCTTCTACTGTTGTGGTGCCAGGACGTTGGAGAAAAGGCAGTACCCAGGAGGTGAACGACGACAGGAATCGGGTGTTGGCAACGACACTATTTTTAAGGTGGAGACACAACAGAGTTAGGGTGAATCAAGTGGCTAGTGCTGACGTATGGCAACATATTAGTACTGAAGCCTTTGGTCAAATTAGTGATTGGATTTAGGAGATTTTAGATATTTATTGGACTTCTAATTGATGTACGTAACACTAACCATGGTTGGCACAATCGGACAGGATGTCGACCTGAAAACTTGTCCGGAAGTGGGTTGCGGTTTAACCCGGGGATAGACGAGTCGACCTGCCGGGTCAATATCATTTTCAAATCCCATCGCTTTCCGTCTTCACTCTCATTTCCCTATTACCCATAAAGCAGACCCCTCATTTGTTCACTGTCTCCATCTCCACGATCTCCTTGTCGTGTTACCAGTGAAGCAGCCCCACGGCGCAATAGCACGATCTCTCTCCTCCTGCTCTTCCACCAGCGAATTCGATCAAGGAGATCGGAACAACTGGAGAAGATAGAGGGCATATTACACGAGAACACGGAGAGATTGGATCAGGAGACCAATGCCATTTCAACCAAACCCTTCACCACAGACACTCTTGTAATCGCTCCTAACCAGACTTACAATGCCCTCCTCTCCACAAATTAGAAATTCGGCAGATATCCAATTATTTTTTCACCTTTCGTGGACTCCCCTATAGCCGTCGATAACGCTACTGCCATCGAAATAATCCACTATGACGACTCGTTATTCGCTTCTGCTGCGCTTACTATAGTTAACCCTTTGTCGCAGAACGCCACTCCTGTGGCCACGGCTTCATAACATCTCTCCGAAGTCTTAACTCGAATTAGTACTGGCCAACGTTCCGCAGACCGTTGACCACAGCCATCTGTTCACCGTTGATTTTGAAGTCAATCGTTACACTACGTGTTAGAATGGACAACACGTCGTCGTCGCTATCAATAAGGTGATATTTGTCATGCCGATGACTGTTCTGCTGTAGACGCACTACTACAACCTCACTCTACTAGTGCGTTGATACCGTTCAACTATACGAGTCTCGAACCACAGACGACTTGCATACACTCTACTTGGAGGAAACCATCGCGGCAGCACTATTGCGAAAACATATAAATATTTTTCAATAGTGCGGATCGACCTACGCAAACGGATTGTCGGATTAACCCATAATCCTCCTATATCGAATCAGGTGAAAAATCGGGTCACATGCACGACTGATTCTTTTACGATCGAGATCGATTTTACGTCCTAATTGACTCAAAGAGTTCAGCCTGGATATACCAATTATGGCACTAACAATAAGCAACAAATATCAGGACCATCCAAATTACAAATTTCAAGTAACAAATAAATAAAGTATTTTACATGGTAGATATCTAAATATGTTAAAATATTTTTTTATCCTTCTTTAAAAGAGACATGTCTAACGATTTGTATTTATAAATAACCTCATTTAAAGATTTTCATTTTCATTAGCCATCTTTACTCACAACCGTTTATTATTATATAAGAACATTTAACACTACATGAGTGCGCTATTTCGGCGACCCTATCAAACTTCTTATTGCAATGCTGTGTTGCCCTAAACATGAGCTTTTTGTAAAATGACAAAAAGCTTTAGGTGCCGTTTGGATAGACTTATTTCAACTTATAAGTTGAAAACAGTAAAATAAGAATGTTTGGATGAACAATTTATAAGTTACTTTTTTAACTTATAAGTCACAGAAATAAAAGTTATGTTGACTAACTTTTCCAAAACTTTTTTATCTGTTTGAAAAAAATAACATTAAGTTAACATAATTATATATATATATAGGGAGCAGATACGCGCACATCTGTGTTCTGCGCACATCCGCGCACATCCAATTTTTGACCGTTAGATCACGATCAAACGGTCATGGTTCATCTCGAGTTGAAACATTTACGTAAGTACGGTGCGAGGGGTATTTTCTTCAACGCATACCATATTTCTCTTCCTTCTTTCTCTTCCATAAAATTTTTTCTCTTTTTCGTTCTCGCTCGCTGCTGAGCCTTCTCCCTCCCAATATTTCCACTGCCGGCTGCTGCACGCTCTCCGCCACTGCTTTCAATCTTCGTCTTGCCATCTCCTTCCTTCATTTCTCTTCAAATATTTCATCATTTCCCCGCCGTGAGCTTCAAGCCCGAATTTTGTTTGCCACGGCCTCCACACTCGATCACCGGCCCGATTGAAATTCGGGCTAACAAACCATAAATTTTTCTTCCTCTTTCTTCGATACCTTATGCCATCATCAATTTCTACTTACACCGCGCCAATTTTTAATTCATTCGTTGCGGCCGGAGCGTTCGATCGCCGACCGACGATCGAAATTCGGATTAGGAAACCATCAATTTCTACTTTGGAGCTGAATATAAGTTGATAATTCTATTTTCTTATTTATTTAATTTTTATAAAATTTGTTTTTTTGTAGTGCCGTCGGTGATCAACTAAACGTATGTTATAGGAAGACTTTTTATTTCTTGCAGTGATGATTATTAGTTTTTGTCTGTTGATGATTGGAATCGACGTTGTAATGAAAGTTGTTCAAGCTTAAAATGCATGTTTGTTCTTATGATGATTGTTTATTTGCATGAGTTTCCATGTGGTGATTAGTTCCTTTGGCAATTTAGAGACGAAAGCTGTGTGCAAATTCTGATGGCTATAAAGAAAGCATCTTTTTTTGTCCAAGTAGATTGCTTTGTTGTGATGTGCCCCTTTGGTTGAGAAGATGCTTGTTTCTCGGAGATGGAATTTCATCTAATACAGGATGTTCTTTTCCTCTGTTGTATCAAAATAATGTACCTACTGCATATCTTTAACATTTTGTGATTAAAAATCTACCACTTTTGTGTTTTGTGATATATTTTGAAGATTTTGTTGGTGGATATTGCTACTTGAAAACTTATTCAAATTTCTCATGAACTCATTGATCTCGTGTTTTGTAGAGCTATTGTCACTAGGTAGTCTGTTCTTCCTTGTCTTTTCTTCAGAAGTTGTGGCGAGTTACATTTTAACTTGCCTCATTTATTAAGTTCTAATTCTTAACATTATAGGTTACTGTTCTGGAATGAGACATTCGGCTCTTATAGGTTGAATCAAGAAAGGTGATTTAGTTGCTGCATCACTAAAGCTTCCGGAGAGGAAACCCAAAATTTGTAATTCTGAATTGTAAGTTTGAATCATAGTTTGAGGTGTGTTAAAAATTCAAATGCAACCACATAATTCTGTAGCTCTGCTTTGAACTCAGTATCGACTCAGCATTAATTTTTCGGAGCATTGCAAAGCTGTAGTAATGCCAACGATGGATGCGACTACAAGTGGAAAGATTCCTGTGAATGTAACGAAGTGAATGTAACAATAAAACTATAATATTGTGAACGGAACCTGGCCAATATTTGATTGAGGATGTGATTATGAAAATTGAGCTATGTTTGCTAAAAATTCTATTGTCAAAACTATCAAATGTAATACTTAAATTGTGAATGGAATGTTAATGGTTTTGGCATCAAAAAATTTGTTAGTGTGAATATTTTTTTGTTCATTGATGTTCATGGGGTAGCAATGGTGAATGTCCTTGAGCGGTACTCAAGTATGAATGTTGAAGTATTACTAGAATGCTAACGAGCTCGTTTGTAATGCTTAAATGTTCAAATTTATGTAATACATTGCCTACTCAGCTTATGTGTTTGCACATCTTATTCGCATAACATTCACAATATAACAATAATTCATTTACAACAAAAGTCCACTCAAATTCTAGACATTCTATTTACATAGCATTCACAACAACTCACAATATAACAAGAATTTTTTTGCATCAACAATTCACTCTTACATTCACATTCCCTTATCACTCACTGTCCAAATGAAAGCATTCACCTTCCATTGACGACAAAATAATTCATTAAACAAAGTTCTAACATTTTCACATTTCATTAGCAACACTTTTATTTACACTTTCAAGCTTCCGTTCATAACAACAAAAATTCATTATACAAACCTTTCACAAATTTGTACATTTCATTCACAACATTATACATTACATTTTACAAATCATTCACACACACTTCAACGCACTACATTCTTGTAGCTCTCCTCCTTCACCTTTCTCTTTGCACTCAGAAATCATGGGTCAAGCATCAGCATTCATTAGACAAAAAATAAAAACAGAAACAAGAAGAAGCTCTACAGGCCATGAGTACAGAACCACTCACTACTTCACTTTAACTTGAACCAGAGCAGAAAACATGCTGTCACTTTTATGATGATTGAACCAGAGAAGCACTAGCAATTGAAACATCTTTAACAGCAAAGAATAATATGAAATCAACGAAATATAGCAAATCAATTAGGAACTGATCAACACATTCTCCTTCCAGTCTGCATGGCAATCATAAAAAAATTAAAATAAACTTTAAAAGTAAATTGAAAGAAGAAAAAGGGCAAACCTGCCATGCAAATATCGTTCATACAAGCTATCTCCTTGGCCTTAATCCAGATTTATTAAGCTTTGTTCTAGTTCCTGCAAGAAGGATGCATATAAGATTCTGCTTAAATATCAATGTTTTAATGTTCAGGTAATCAATAGGTTGATGTTGGAGATGAAAAACTAGGTCATCCAAGATTTCTGATGTCTAATACACAAATATTTCCAACACAAATCAACAGCTCAATCGAATTGGAAGCAAATATACCTGACAGCAAGTTCTGGTAAGAGATATACCAAATAAAATTGTTTTACTATAGAAAACACAAACTAGAAGCTGTTAACATTTTTATGAAACAACAAGAGTCTCATATCTAGCAAAAAGAAGACAAATTAAGCTGCATGCCTTAACATTATATTGGCATCCAAGCGACGATGATCATCGACTGCACAAAAACAAATTACAATGTGAATGTTAAAATTACATTGTTGATCACCGACTACTCACTGTTCGTCCAGCAAGCTCTTCGGCAAAAAACTGTCAAAAAAATTGTTGAAATTGTTAAAAAGTTTTTTAAAGTTATAACGTTCAAATTGCAATGCTGCAATAAGAATATATTTAAAATGTTACCTGAATTTTGATCGCCGGCAGGTTTTCAAACGCTCTAGCCAACGGCCGATGAACAGTTGTGAATGCAGAAATTAAAGGCTATAGATGGCATAGAAGAAAGAGAAGAAGATGAAGTGATGGTCCGCTAGCCCTAATTCCGATCATCGGCTGGTGATTGAAAGCTCCGGCCCGACGAAAGAATTAGGACTAACGGCAACGAATGCAGAAATTGAAGACTGTAGAAGGTATAAAAGAAGGAATAGAAGAAGTATCTAAGGTTCGCTAGCCCTAATTTCGATCGTCGGCCGGCGATTGAACGCTTCGGTCCGACGAGCGAAATTCTAGGGTTTGAAGCGAGAAAGATTTGAGAGTTATTAGAGAAAAGAGAAGGAAAGAGAAAGAATGAACCTACGACGAAGAAGAAGGCTCGGCAGCGTGAAATCGATAAGTGGGAGGCAGCGGCGAGCTTGCTGCAAAGAAGAGAAAGGAAGAAATGTGAAAGAAAACCCTCAGCGCGTTGAGGAGACAAATTATAAGGAATTGACAAAATTGCCCTCCCGTATGCTGTTTTCTTTTACGCGCAAGCGCACACACGTGGGCCGTCTAATCAGCAATCGAACGGCGCACAACGGGATGTGCGCGCATCCCCTCCCATATATATATAATATGTAGGCACATCCCATCTCATGAGACACATTGTTTACTGTAGGCACATGGTGTTGATTGAAGGATGTGATGCGACACTAATCGACGAACGGTTGTGATGCGCTCCATCATTTTTAACGTAGGCACATCGACTCGCCCTCGAGCCAGCAATCTCATCTCAATCGTTTTTTTAACCTAGGCGTCTTCCGCTCCGCCTCCGACCGCGAAATCGAGCCCTCCGCGCTCGATGCCGGCACGATTTCGCAACAGAGAGTCTCTGTTTCGGCTTTTGATCAAGATCCAGCTCGTTTTCGTCTCCGATTTCAACTCCGGCCCGATTTCGCTATTCCGGCCGAAATCGAGCTCTCCGCGGCTCGATTTCGCGATTCTGGTCTCCGATTCGGCCGTTGAGAATGATCCCGGCCCGATTTCGTCTCCGGCTTCCCCTCCACTCCGGCTCGATTTCGCAATTCCGGTCTCCGGTTCGACTATTGATCAAGATTTCCTGCTCGATTTCGTCTCCGGCTTCCACTCCGGCTCGATTTCGCCATTCCGGATTCCGGTTCGGCCGTTACGATTGATTCCGGCACGATCTCGTCTCCGGAGCCGATTTGTTTTTATTTTTGATTATTTATTTTGATTTTCATTGATTTATTTTATGATGTATTGAATTTCTTTTGCGGTGTATTAGATTTGTTTTCTGTTGTATTTGTTGTATTGGATTTGTTTCACGGTGTATTGAATTTATTTCACGGTGTATTGAATTTGTTTCACGGTGTATTGGATTTGATTTACGATGTATTGATTTTTTATTTACGATGTATTGGTTAGTTTGGGCGGAAAATGTAATGTTGAATGTATGGTTGCCAAAACTGAAATATTGGGATATACAGATGAGGCAATGATGAGGCTAGAAATAAAATTTTCTTTCGCATTCTATTGCCTCTTTATCACAGCAAGGTAGTAAGGATGGCAACTAACAAAGTCAGATGGGAACCACTACAGCTGCGATTAGAGAAGGCAGTGCAGAGAGGGAGAGAATGTTGGATGGTTTCGATTAGTCCTGATATGGGTAGTATATTTGAATCTCATTGCCTACAGTAAATCATGTGCCTCTTAGCCTCCTCCCTTCTGTCTTCCTCTGTTGTTGTTTTATTGTTGATGACTGCTGGAAGTGTAACTTCTGTTGTGATATATAACTCGAAACTGGATGTGTAACGTTCTGTTGTGAAATGTAATTCAATTCTGGAAATGTAGCTTGAATATAGCAGACGATGTAATTCTTCCTCTCTTCCTCTCTATTGTAAATCTTCCTCTTTGCTGAAAATGTAAACTGATGTTGTAATCTTTCTTTATCTATACTTAAATTATTGAAATCCTTTCTGTTGTTGAGTGAAATATTAACGATCAAAATTTACTTCAAATACATTATTATCATATAAGTTGTCGTTGAAAATCTTCCTCAAATACATTGCAATAGTTTTTTTTAATTTTAGCGGATGATTAAAAACAGCGATTGCTGATGATTAAAAACAGCGATTGAAAATATTAATAAATGTTAACATAAATTTGACAGCGACTACAATTAATAAAACTAAATACGTGATAACATCACCAAGTTGTATTTATTCACAACTTCATCCTGCATTTAACCACGCTCACATCTACTTAAATGCTTGCTACAGTCGCCACCAACTTTCTCCCGCGCTTATATTTTTCTCTCGTGTTTCATGCTCTATTTTTCTCTTTCTGCGCCATTTTATTTCTTCTTCTTCTTCATTCTTGCTCTGTTTTGCTTTAAATCTCCAGCGATACAAAACTTATTTTGTCTATTTTTCTTATTCTCCCTATGATATAAAGCAAATATTCAGTGTTCTCTCTAAGCTCGTCTCCTCTTCTCCATAGCTCAGAACACTGTAAATTTTGAAGAAGGTGTCTTAACTGATAAATATCTTGCTAAATTTTATTTTATTGAATATTATATTACTAAATTTAAAACAAGCATAATAGATCAAAAGAAAAAACTTTGCAGTCGTTAACTTAATTTTTGTTATATTAAAAGTGGAACATAAAATGGAAAGTGATTAAGAACAGAAAATATTTTAAAAGAATACATCTCTAGTATGTTATGTTATAACTTTTCAATTTTTTAACGCAATTCCTTTTTTATAGATTTCGAAACAAATGAGGCCGAATATTCTGCTGCATCAACTCAGAATATAACAACAGAGAAGAAAAAGTCACCATGTTTAGATATGATTTTTTTAACTCTTGAAGCTGCAAAGAAATTTTATATATATTATGGAAGAGCAACCGGATTTAGTGTGGTTATTCGAAGTATCGAAAAAAGAAAAGGCTCCGATGAAGTCACTTCTTGTTTGATGACCTGTCAACGCTTTGGTGCGTACAAAGACCATGCCAAAAAACAACCATATGAGAGCTTCCATAGTAATGTTATTAACCGGAAGAGAAGTACATCCACAGTGAAATGCGGATGTCCTGCAATAATAAAAATAAAAAAACAACCAACTGGATTATGGAAAGTGATTCATTATATTGGTGAGCATAATCACAGCTTTGTCAGTCCAGCGAAACGGATGCGCATGACTGTTTGTAAACATATGCCCGCTGCAGCGAAGATGCTAGTTGATTCATTTCGTGATGAAGACATACCAGTAAATAAAGTTGCAGATATTCTCGATGGACCACACATTGGTTTTGATGATAGAGACTGTTGGAATCATTTGGGACCATCTAAAGAGTACAAAAAACCTGTTCAAGGGGATGCAAGCGCAGCGCTTGATTTTTTTAAGAAGAAGAGTATAAAAGATCCAAATTTCTTTTATGCAATACAGATGGACAGTGAAGCAAGAGCAATAAATTTTTTCTGGGTGGATGGTCGATCTCGTTTACAATTTCAATATTTTGGGGATGTGATGTTCTTTGACACAACATATCGTACAAAAGTGTATGAAATGCCGTTTGCCCTATTTACTGGAGTGAATCACCATATGCACTCAATTTCATTTGGTTGTGCATTACTTTTGGATAAAACAGAAGAGTCTTTCCATTGGCTTTTTGAAACTTGGCTTGCAGCTATGGGAGGACGTGCTCCATCTTTTCTCATTACTAATCAAGATAAAACTATGACTGCAGTAGTTGAGAAGGTATTTCCGAATACACGACATCGATTTTGCTTGTGGTATGTGATGAAAAAATTTTCTGAAAAGCTTCCACACATTTATTTCAAAAAGTCACAATATAAAAAAGATATCCGAATGTGCATTAGTTACACTTATACTCTTTGTGCTTTTGAGATGAGATGGAATGAATTGATATGTAAGTACAATTTGAAAGAGAACGAATGGCTTCAAGGGATCTACGAAATTCGAAAAAAATGAGCTCCAGCTTATCATTTTGACACCTTTTATGCTGATATGAATACTACAGGACGCTTTGAAGGTATGAACTCTGTTTACAATAACTTTTTTCACCCTACAACAACTCTTCGCGAGTTTGTAGTGAAGAACGACAAGTGTTTGGCTAAAATTGTGGAAAAGGAAAAGAAAGAGGATTATATGAGCGAACACTCTGATCGCATTATAGGTGGTCATGCTTATCTTTTGAAGAATGCAGCAAATATATATACTAGAAATGTGTAGGACAGATTCATAAATGAGTTTGAAAAAGCTCAAGTAGAATATGTTCTATATGACGATGAAAAGGATAGTGATGGCTGCACGACTTACATTTACAAGTCGCGAGTGCTCGGTGATGATCGTGCGTGGAAGGTAAAATTCAACCATGCCACCAAAGAAGGCTACTGTGAATGCAAACTCTTTGACTTTGTTGGTATTCCTTGTGGACATTTTATGAAAGTTTTTCAGTCCCGTGACATAGACATACCTGTTTAACTTCATTCTTAAGAGGTGGATGAAACGGGCTACTAAATATAGAGCCGAGTATGATGGTGGAGCAGTACGAGGCCATGAGCATTCTGACCTACTAAGAACTACTCAACTTTTGAAGATTTCCACTCAATTGGCCTATGAAGTTGGTGAAGCAGACGAGACTTTTCAATTAATGTTGCAAACATTACAAAAGTTGTCACTGCAAATCAATGAAGTAAGGAAGACTAATGAGAGCTAAAAAGATGATTCATGTACTGCCACGGAGAGCACACAAGTTGGTGTTAATGCATCTCAAATTCTACTTTTAAATCCAAGTATTTCACAAACCAAGGGAAGAAAAGAGAAGGAAAAGCTTCTGTTAGTAGTAGTAGAATAAAAGGCGGTTTGGAGAAGTCACTTGCAAAAAGTAAAGCGAAAATATGGAGAAGATGTGCTTGCTGTAATAAGATTGGCGTTAAACACGATAAGCGAAATTGTCTTGAAAATTCAAACAGAAAGAAGAAGACAGTTATTGATGAAACCAATCTTAGTAATGATAATGAATCCATAAATACAAATGATCTCAACAACAGTGATGATGACATATCAATAGGTGATGATTTTTTAGATGAAATTGTATAAACTTTATGGCTTTTGTTCAAATATAAATGTGTATTTTGTTCAAGCTTGCTCTCTGTTTGAGATGCAATTGTAATTATTTTACGTTTGCTCTCTATTCAAGCTTAGTCTTTATGAATTTAGCTCAAGCATGCTCTCTGTTTACTGCCTTCTTACTCTATATTTGATGTAAAATTGCTCTCTGTTTGTTGCTTCTTGCTCTCTGTTTGATGTAAAAGTGCTCTGTTTGCTGTAAAATTGCTCTATGTTTATTGCTTCTTGCTCTCTGTTTAATGTAAAACTGCTCTGTTTGTTGTAAAATTGCTCTCTGTTTGTTGTTTCTTGCTCTCTGTTTGATGTAAACCAGCTCTGTTTCTTATAAAATTGCTCTCTGTTTGCTGCATTTTTGCTCTGTTTGAGTAAAAATGCTCTTTGTTTGCTGCCTTTTTGTTCTTTATTTGAGTAAAAATATTTTTTTGCTGCCTGAGTTGCTCTCTGTTTGATGTTGTTAATTGCTCTATATTTGTTATGTAAATACTACTATATAATAATTTTTTAATTAAATAATAATTGGTTGTGATATATGATAATTTGCTATAACTGTACAATAGTTTTTATTATATAATGATTTATTAGTTTATATCATAATACTTAGCACGTTTTCATCATACAATAACTATCTCATAATTTTTTACAACAAATAATTTCCAATGACAACAAACACAAATAGATAGATGAAATTTCATTTCATACATCTTCTTATATTTCAGAAAAGTGTTACATCTTCAGATTTGGTGACATTTCACCAAAGTTGCATTTTCAGTATCTGATTACAGCACACTTACATTTCTAGATCTAGTTACATTTCATAATAGAGAATTAGATTTTCACACGTACTTACATTTCACAATACAGAGTTACATAGCCAACATTTCAATTTACTACAGAAACTTATATTTCAAGAGATACATCCATCAACATCAAAACAATTTAAAGAGAGGAAAAGGAGGGAGGTTCAAAGACTGATTTTAATCAATCACTGAGATTCAAAGGACTGTTTCAAACCATCCATTGCTCTCTACCTCTCTACACTGCTTTCTCTAATCACAGCTGCAGTGGTTGCGGCTGCTATTTGCCACCATCCTTACTGCCTTGCCATGTAATTAAAGGGTAGTGCCGATTGAGGAAGAAAGAACATAAAATAATTTTGCAGTCTCATCATTGCCTCATCAGCCTCATCAATATTTTCAGCATAGGATAACATTTCACAACAGAGAGTTACATTTCCAGCATTTTTCCAAAACAAGCAAAGAGAGAGCAACTTTGCAAGCAAACAGAGAGCAATTTTGCAGCCCTATCATTACCTCATCAATATTTACCAACAGCTGTGATGCAAGAAACCAACATACCTTTCCAATTTCGGCAACCATGTATTCAACAAATTCTTTCGGCCAAACTATCCAACACACTATAAAACTAATACATAATTCAAAACCAATACCACATAATAAAAACTAATATCACATAAATCAAAACCAATACTACATAAATCAAACCAATACCCATAAAACAAATCCAAACACCCAAGAAAAATCAGTGGAAAAATCAGCCAAAAAAACAGAATCAGTGAAATGTAAAACAATTCAGCAAAAATGAAAGTTAAAACAAAGTCGAGAAAATTAAAATAAATCATGTAGGATACGAAGCTGAAGTCGAGCCGAAATGTTGATCACAAGCCGAAACGCGGAGCACAACACTCCATTGTGGAGTGGAGATTGGAAACTTTTGAGAGGAATGCTTCAATTGAGCACATTCTCAAAAAAATTTTAAGAATGCTTCTCGCTGTCGATGTGCCTAGGTTAAAAACAATGGAGCGCATCACAGCCGTTCGCTGATTAAGTGTTTGCATCACAACCGTTGATTCAACACCATGTGCCAACAGTAAATAATGTGCCAGCCAGAGACGAGATCGGGCCAAAATCAATCTCGACGGTCGAACCGGAATCCGAAACGCGAAGTTGAGCTGCGGAGAGCTCGATTTCGGCCGGAATCGCAAAATCGAGCCGGAGTGGAAGTCAGAGACGAAAACGGGCCGGACTAATTCTCAACATACGAACCGAAATCACGAAATCGAGTCGTAGTGAACTCTAGAGACGAGATCTTGCCGGAATCAATCTCAACGGCCGAATCGGAATCCGGAATCGCGAAATCGAGCCGCGGAAGGCTCGATTTCGGCCGGAGTGGAAGCCGGAGAGGAAATTGAGCAGGAAATTTTGATCAATAGCCGAATCGGAGACCGAAATTGCAAAATCGAGCCGCAGAGAGCTTGATTTCGGCCGGAATTATGAAATCGAGCTGGAGTGGAGGGGAAGCCGGAGACGAAATCGGGCCGGAATCATTCTCAACGGCCGAATCGGAGACCGCAATCGCGAAATCGAGCCGCGGAGAGCTCGATTTCGGCTGGAATTGCGAAATCGGGCTAGAGTTGAAACCGGAGACGAAAACGAACGGGAATCTTGATCAAAAGCCCAAACAGAGACTCTCTGTTGCGAAATCGTGCCGGCATCGAGCGTGGAGGACTATATTTCGCGGTCGGAAGCGGAGTGGAAGACGCCGCTGCGCTGCGCAGAGGAGAGAGAGAGAGGAGAGGAAAAAATGATTGAGATGAGAATGCTGGCTCGAGGGCAAGTCGATGTGCCTAGGTTAAAAATGATGGAGCGCATCACAGCCGTTCGTCGATTAGTGCATGCATCACAGCCGTTCACTCAACACCATGTGCCTACAGTAAACAATGTGCCTTATGAGATGGAATGTGCCTACATCCCATCCCTATATATATATGTATATATATGTATGTGTATATATATATATACATATATATATTATTATAAAGCATATTTTAGTCTTTGCCAAACATTTTATTCAACTTTTTTTCAAAAAAAAAAATTTATCCAAACACATACCTTTTTTTAAAAAAAGTTTTCAGCTACTTTTTTTTTTAAAAGTTCAAAAAATAACTTTTGTCATAAAAATTAAAACTTTTAAATTTAGCGAAACGGCCCCTTAATTAAAACAGAAAGTATTAAAAAAAATTTAATGCCGAATTTTTTGGTTGCGGGATATGTCGCACAAACCATAAAGAACATTTTTTGTAGTAGTAATATAGGTATTTCTATTATGGATCGACGTTTTAAAAGTTAGTTTTGTAAATATTGAAAATAAAATCAGATTCAACCAAATTATAAACATGGACACAAGATAAACAGTGATAATCAATCACAGATTTTGCTCCTACTAAAAGTTCATAGCCCATAATCGTATTTTTACATAATAAATTATTATAAATAATACAATGAAATTTTATTTTTATAATTGAAAACAATTTTTTATATTTTTATATAATTACAAATTTGTAAAAATTAGTTTTTTAAATAAAAAAATGTATTATGAAGTGAAAAGAATATATCCTGAATTTTCAAACCCTGACAACTCAAACTCAAACCACACATGGTAGAAAAATCCAAGTCCATCCCGTAAACCCTCAACCCCCAACTCGCATCATACAGCTTTTCTTTCTTCATTCCAACTCTATTGTTCTTCTTCTCAGCCGCATCCATGGCAGCGGCTTTACTTCTCCGTAGTCTCCGCTGCTCCGCCGGTCGCACCGCTCTTTCGTCACCAAACCACTGTCCTTTCCTCTCTACTCCTTCGCTCTTACGTGGTCTTTCTTCCGCCGCGGCCCCCGCATCGGCGGCAGCGGCGGCTATTGCCAGGAGCGCTTTGGATCCAGAGCGTTTGCGGAACGTTGCCGTGATTGCTCACGTTGATCATGGGAAGACAACACTTATGGACAGACTTCTTCGCCAGTGTGGCGCTGATATACCACACGAACGCGCCATGGACTCTATCAGCCTCGAGCGTGAGCGCGGCATTACTATTGCGTCAAAGGCAAGCTGTTATCTTCATGATATAGTTGTTTGGCAAGAGAAATGGAGACCAAACTTTGTTTCAAAATTAGAGTATATATAGTTCATGATCTTAGATTATAGAATTGCGTTTTTACTGCTAAGGAAAGTGTATCAAGTTGTTTAGCATGAGGTTTGAATACCTAATGTCAAGCCATTTTTAATAGCAAAAAATGATTTTGATTGATTCATGAACTTAGTCTATGATTTGAATATAATGTGATTACGAAAATGCATTCATAGTTTTGGATTTTGTCAACAGAAATAAAAATTTCATCATTTTTTTTGGCAAAGTCAGATTATAGATCACTCAAGATCGTAGTTTAGTACTTGTTTCTTTTTTTTTTGGTTTTGTTTTGTTTCAGCTCACAGGAACTGCTTTTCAAAATCCAATGCTACTCAACAGTTAGAATCATAGTCAGAAATATTATCAAACATCTTTATAGCTAGAATCTATGATCAGAAGCTAGAATCAAGAATTAAGGTGCAACCATACATCCTTTTCTAGCTTCTGAATGAATCAGGAAGCAAGAATACGTTTTTAGTTGCTCTGCCAAACACTCATAAGGACCATTCCGTTGGAAGTAGGTTATAGAGTTTCTTATTTGAATTTGATGTAGGACCAAGTACAAAATTTGGGTTTGATAAAAGAGTTGCTTTTATATCAGGGTCATAGTTCTAGGAAAGGAAAAGTATTGATAGAGGCCATTTTAACACAAGTTGAGTTTCTAGTATCAAGCTCAGCAGCCTTATGGATATTTTCAGGTAAAAAATAAGAATTAGCTGTTGGGCCACCATTAGTTTTTTCCGCACTTGTACTTGGAGAAATATTTATCAAATGAATGCTTCTAACTATAAGAAGTGGCTCTGACTTCCTATAAGATCATACTTAACTTATGGACCATACTAGGTTTTTACAAGATTGTGATAACTTTATGCTTGAAAGGAAAAGTGAAGTAATATCTATATGGTCAAGGTTCTGTATGTTCTTATATGTTACAGTCATAAGATTAATTGTTAAGAAAAGTTTAGTCTCACATTACTTATCAATAGTTTTGAAATAATGATCATAAATATTTGCATTCACTCCTCTCATTGTTAAGTGGTTTTGAGAAAAATTTCAAATTTGTCATATGATATCAAAGCAGGCTGAATCGTATGGGCAAGTAGCTAATTCTAAGTTCGTCATATAAAGACTTGGACTCACTTCTTTCATTGTCTAATTTTATTATCCACTTTATTAACGGCATTCATGGTCAGTTTTATTTTAGAGCAAATAGTCCGTTTTATTTTAGAATAGGTAGCCCACTTCATTCAATGACAGTTGTTTATTTTATTTTAGAGCAAGTAGCCAATTTTATTTTAGGTTTTTACAGTTAGCCAGCTTCATCAAATTTATTACAGGACAAGTAACTGCATTAGTTTATTTTACAAAAAAAATCATTCAGCTAGAGGGCATGTGTTAAGAAAAGTTTAGTTATATATTTCTTATCAATAATACTGAAATGATATCTATAAAGACTTAGGTTCACTCTCATTGCCAATCGGTTTCGAAAAGAATTCTAAATTTGTCACGCTAATACTACTTAACATTTCTTTATTGTAGGTGTCTTCACTAATTGTTTGGGGCAGATTTTGGTGTCTTTAGAGCGTAAATGCTTAATGTTTGTAGAGTACATATAACACGATGGGGTTGTAATTTCTTGTACGGTATCTGTTTGATTGAGCCGTGATAGTAATCTTTTGCATAGCTTTGCCCTCTCAGTACCTTTTTTCTTGATGTTTATCATTACATAAAGATGAAAAATACACTCTCTGCACCATCAAGGTACAATACATTACACACTTAAGGGATGCTCAGGAGTGCCTATAAAATGGAGTTTTCTTAAATGAACAGTATTTTGAAGACTTTTCAAGAAACGAGCTCTAATTTCCTAAACAATTAATAAAACAAACAATAACAAGATTTTACGACATTAAATTTTTTTGTACTTTAAAAAAAAAAAATTTTTAAAAAGTTCTGTATAATGTTGTAAAAGATTTGGGAAAACGTGAAATAGAAAGGTAAAATGAAAAGTTGTTGAAAAGCACTGCCAAACTGTGCCTTAGGGAGATTGAATGCCTCTTCTCAAGCTAATATTCTAGGATGGTTATATTTTGAAAGTACTCTTTGAGTATGTAACTTGCCTAGTTTACACGATTTGTGTAACATCTGGGTTAACAATAGGGCCCTTCTTGTTTTTTGAGGTACTATGATTGCTTGAGGAAAAGACATCACTTTTTTATGGTGTTTGCTGGCGTATTTATAGTTGATAAGAGTTGGACTTTTGTCTTGTCACAGTCACATTTTGGTTACTCTTCATTCTTCAACTCATTGGCAGGTCACTTCCATCACATGGAAAGAAAATGAACTTAACATGGTCGATACCCCTGGACATGCTGATTTTGGTGGGGAGGTATTTGCTATCTAGAACTGTTTTTATCTCCTTAGACTTGGCTATTCGAAATTAATCAAAGCATGTCATTGAACTATCTAATAATGTTCATAACTGCTCACCAGGTGGAGCGTGTTGTTGGAATGGTTGAAGGAGCTGTCTTAGTTGTGGATGCAGGTGAAGGACCCCTTGCACAGACAAAATTCGTGCTTGCAAAGGCTTTGAAGTATGGCCTTCGCCCAATCCTACTTTTGAACAAAGTTGACCGTCCTTCAGGTATGATAAGGATATGGACTGAATGCCATTGGAAGCAAAATATTGCTTTATGCCAGCTAGTGATTTTTATAATTTGAGCATAATGTTCTAACAACTTGATGTTGGCGCACATTTATACCGGTGTTGGATTTGAATTGGACCCCTACAAGATCTGTATCGTGATGCTTGTTTTCAAAAATCTGTTAGGGTTAGGAAATCCTTGAGACTAGTTGATTCAATTTCTTAGTTCCACAACCTCATAAGCGCAAGCAAAAAGGCATTCCAATAATTGTATTAGTTAGTTTCAGTACTTTCAATATCACAAACTTCATTTCAATTTCATCACAATTGCATAAGATTAAAGCTTAATCTAATTTTCATGCTCATTTTTCTACCTTCCAGTTTCAGAGGAGACGTGCAACGAAGTTGAGAGTTTGGTTTTCGATCTTTTTGCAAATCTTGGAGCCACAGGCATGTAATCCACATGTTAGATATTCATATTTGTATTCATCTTTGCTAGTATATTGTCTATGAATTGCTGGCAATGTGTTTCTTGAATCAATGCAGAGGACCAACTAGACTTTCCTGTTCTCTACGCATCTGCAAAGGAAGGATGGGCTTCATTAACATTCACAAAAAGTCCCCCAGAAGATGGCCGAAACATGTCTCAGTTGCTAGACACTATTGTAAAACATGTTTCACCACCATCGGCAAGCCTGGATTCTCCATTTAAAATGCTGGTTGGTATTTTAGTAAAAAAAAGTTAACTGTAGATTCCTAGCATTTTTTTGGGGGAAATTTTTTTTTCTATTTCGTCAAAATATGCTGTTTGCAATTATGTTTAAATATCATTACTTTCAGATACTGCATTTCTACGTGCTATTAAATTTGGAACACTTCTGTGTCTTCTTAGCATTTTGAAATAGCATGCTTTCTTTTGTTTTTATTTCCACGAACAAAGGTATGAAAAGAACATTGTAAAGTAAACTCAATGCAGAGCATGCTTTTGGATAGTGGTGGTGTAAGACCATTTTGTTATTGCTTATTTAAGTTGATTTCATTTTTGTACCATATATTATTACTTAACTATTTTCTGCTACAACTTTCTTAGAAATTATTCCTGAGATTTTTGTTTTCTGACCGAGCTGAGCTGATAGCTGGTAAATTAGTTGTAAAATTCTGGGCCAATACGCGTTGTCTCTGTATCATGCCCCGATAAATTGAAAACATAAAATTTTTCAATGTTTTTAATAGATATTTAGCTCTTAAAACAGTGAGAAAAGAAACAAAACATAGAAAATTAACAAATCAACTAAAAGATAGCTTAAAATCAGTAGAAAAGAAAAAGAAAGAAAAAAATTTGAGAACAGAGACAGCAGAATACTAAATAGTAAAATGGAGGGGAGAAAAAAGAAAGAAAAAGGAACAATAGAGTAAATAACACTTGGTGGTGCCGAGAGAAGAGATAGGAGAAGAGAGGGAGAATAGTTGTTGGTGGTGAAGTGAAAAGAAAAGAATAAAAGGGAAGAAAGAGGAAAACATAAAGAGAAAGGTAATAGTACATAGGACTAGCCCGATTGTCTGGGTCAAGTGATTGAGACTGCGATTTGGGGCTCAGTTCAACTTTGTACTTCGATAGACGGCTCTAAACTGCTCGGTTTCTGTTGAACCAGTGTTACTTTTGTGCGGCACCAGTTCCAAACTGACGGAACTGGCAAGACAAGTTGGTTTTCAAAACCTTGATTTTTCTTTACTTTCTTTGGTGAGTGATGTTTGATTTAAGTTCACTTCAGGTTTTTATCATGTGATTAGTGTAAACTTCTAAATTTGTTCTTTTTTCTGACCATATTATTAATTTTTTTTCCTAGAACCTTTTAGATTCTCTCTAGGTTCCCTCTGCTTGCTGTTATTTAACTCCTTATTTCATAGATTTATTCTTTAAAATTATTATCGTTATTTTACTTAAGAGGTTTTCTAACTTGAGGAATATTCAAATGGTTTTGGCAGGTTTCCATGATGGAACGGGACTTTTACCTTGGACGAATATTAACAGGACGTGTATCATCTGGAATTATCAATGTCGGAGATAAGATACACGGTATTCGTAGAACAGACAATGGTGTGCAAAAAATTGAGGACGGAAAAGTACGTATCTTTTGTCATGAGCTAAGTAGAAGGTTAAATTATGAGTAGGCTGTCCTAATATTCCACTACAGATTGACAAATTTGCTACTAATGCAATTGTGTAATAATGATGCAGGTTGTGAAGCTAATGAAGAAAAAGGGCACAAGCATGGTCATGATAGAAAGTGCAGGAGCTGGTGATATTGTTTCAGTGGCTGGCTTAACAAGCCCCTCTATTGGCCACACTGTTGCAAACATGGAGGTTTACACATCTTCCTTCTTAGAATCTACATCTGTTTTTTCCCTTTCCTTGGGTTTGTTTGGTCTCACCATCTTGTTGTTTCTATTGTCAACTATTTACTGCTCTATTTTTTTTAATGATTCTTAGTGTATGCATGAGTTGCAGTCAATTGAGTTTCTACGAAGTGGAATCTTTGAGAAGTGAGTGGGATTTTTGTCTGATTGTAGTTGAAAGTAAGTCTGGAAGTGACTTTTTGTGTTTAGTTGTATTTGGAAGTGAGTATAGAAGTGAGTTTCTGGCGGGAAAAAGTGATTTCCAACCAAACTGATACACCTCTTAGTCATTTGTTGTATTGCTCAAGTCTACATTTATTCATAATTACATTGCAGTTTTCTGTTCATTGTTCTTCCCTGGCCCCACGATCATATTGATTGCTAGTTCTCGTGTAACGTGTCTTTGGAAGATGTTTCTGACTATAGTCTATCTATTCATGTGCGAGCCACTCTTCTCTATCTTCCGGTTTATATTCAAAGTTGTTGATCTTTTAACGTAATTGCATCTTACTCACTAACAGATGGAACTGAGATGAGATCTAGTCTAATGACATGTGTAACTTTTTTTTGGTGTTTGAATATTGAATGCAACAATTCACTTTTGGGTTATTCAATATGTCTTGGATCTCAACATGTAAACACTATAATCTTTAAATGTATAATGATTTGACTAAAAGTTGTGCTCAATCAGGTTATGACTCCCCTTCCTACTGTTGAGTTAGATCCTCCAACAATTTCCATGACTTTCGGTGTAAATGACTCACCTTTGGCTGGCCGTGATGGGACCCATGTAAGTGGCACAACCTTGTGACTTATTAAGTGTGGTTTTTGTGTTGTGTTAAGCAGGTTTGTTGATGAAGCTCAGCTGACTGTATTGTTTTCTTTTAAAGAGCTTACAAACAATTGTTGGCATTTTGTCAGTTATTTATTTGTTAAATCGCGTCTTGTTTTTTCATGTGAAGTCTGAAAAAACAATAGAAGGAATCTGGCATCAACCAACCCTACTTAGTTGGATGAGGCTTAATTGTTGCTTGTATTGTAATCTGGTTTTTGTGTCCTTGCCGCATTATTATTGTCATTCCTTTTTCTAATTACTCACATTCTACATACTCATGCACAGGAATGGACAGGTGATAGACATATACTAATTCTAAAGAAGAAAAAGAGTGTGGAAAATATGTGCATGTTTGAACATTCTTTTTTTCTGGTTGTTGCTAGATTAGGTGTATCTTACTCTATAAGAGAAATTAGCTAAAGGATCTACATTAGTTCATGATAGATTTAGCAATACCTTTGATAGCTTTCATTGTATATTTCTGTTGAAGATGCTAGCTATTAGAAGTTCTTGATTGCCAATTTCTTAATGTTACTATTTACTAGGTGCTTTAGTGCATGTTTGGTAGGGGGCGATTGAAAACTGATTATATTTTTGGATTCTCTTAAATGCTAAAATGATGTTTGGTTCGGTCGGATTCTTCTGATTCTAGTTTCCTATTATAGATTCTATCTGAAAATGATGTTTGTTAACTCTTTTGATTGTAGATTCTAACTGCTGAGAATCAGAAAGCTCGTAGAATATGAAAGCTAAGAGATCCAACATTCTATACAAATAATACCAAACAGGCTGGTAGAGTCTAGATATCAAATGCTCAAAGTGAATTGCTTTGCACACATGTGAAAGTATATAATCCTGTATATAGGAAAAAAAAAATCAACTATTGCTGTGCATGTTGCTTTTGTGCTTGTTTGGGTATTTTGGATTTTTTTACTTGCCATCTTTTTAACCCTTTCGGTAGATATCCTTGGCCATCATTTCCAGCTATTGTCTCCTCATTAAGATAGCAAATTTGCAGCTGACAGGTGGAAAAATAGGTGATCGCCTCATGGCAGAAGCAGAAACAAATCTCGCTATCAATGTTCTTCCAGGAGCATTGTCAGATTCTTATGAAGTTCAAGGGAGGGGCGAACTGCAGTTGGGTTTGTTTCTTTTTGCCTTTGTCTTTGTTATGAAGTTCGTTGTTCATAAGTTTACCCACTTCAGTGAATGTTTGTGTGTGTTTAAATGAACAGTCTGTCCTTCTGCAATCACAGATTTGAAAGCATGTTTTGAACTTTTTATTTCCTGGTATTTGAAGGAATCCTAATTGAGAACATGAGGCGTGAAGGATTTGAACTATCTGTGTCACCACCGAAAGTCATGTGAGTCTATTTTTTTAAAAACTCGTACTTCTCCTTTCTTGTTAGTTGTTACTGTCAATTCCCCTAATCCCGTACTATGATCTCTCTCTCACTCCCCTCCCTCCCTCCCCCCCCTCTCAAAGTATCTGTTTTTTTTTTTTTGTGGCAACCAGGTACAAGAATGAAAATGGTGAAAAGCTGGAGCCTATCGAAGAAGTGACTATTGAGGTATCAGTAGTCTCATTCTGCTAAAAGTGGATTCAATGTTTTTGTAAATGAGACATATGTCAAAATATTATCAGGTAAATGATGAGCATGTAGGTCTAATCATGGAAGCCCTGTCACATAGGCGCGCGGAGGTGGTCGATATGGGACCTGTTCCTGGTGCTATCGGCAGAACAAAGATGTCTTTGTCTTGTCCATCCAGGTTAGACCTATGGCAATTTTCTTAGGTCCAATGTTGGCAAGTAGCACGGGTGCACCTTGATGTTCTATATTGATGTTTCTGATGTCCTAACTTTTTTTATTTATTTTGTACATATTTGCAGTTGAACTTCCTGTTTTTCTTTTGTTCTTTAGACTGGTTCTTCATAGATTTTTCTAGTTGCATGGACTTTTGGCTTAGTTTATTAACATTTTCTTTTGTCACATAAAATTTACTTTTCAGGGGTTTGGTTGGTTATCGAAGTGTTTTCAGCAGTGATACACGTGGGACAGGGTTCATGCATAGGGCCTTTCAATGTAAGTACCTGCTTCTGAATAGGATTCATTACCTGTGTTGTCCCTTTAAGGTATATAATATCTTGTTCCTGTGGGCTATATGTCACTTGGAATGTTAATTAGTAACTGAGATATGGTGAACCATACTCTCTACCTTTTACCTCAAAACTAGAGTAGTTTCCAAGTTTCCTGTTAAGGGACTTGAGAGATAATGGGTAGTGACCTTATATGAGTTGCAAAAAGCTCTCTGAATTTAGGCCTTTCTGAGTATTTCAAGCAGCCTTTCTGTCACTCAGAAGTTGAAGGGGTTTCAAAGAAGGGAAACTGGACAAACACTTGGTGACTTGCAGAAACTTTTTATCAGGAATTGTACTTTTCGATTGTCTTAACTTGGTGTAAATAAAGCTGTTCCAAGTGAAATTGGAAGAGAGGGATTATCTTCATTCATTGATCATCTAGGGCCACGCATAGGATAGTGTTGTAAGTTGAGTTGATTAAATGAAAATTCATCTGTAAGGGTTCCACCTTTTCATATTGCTGCAAAAGCAGCTGCTTTAGCCTTAAATGAAGATAATTGGTTTACCACCTGCAGGTGAGTTGAACCATAGCCTTATAGGTTATTGATTTGAGCTGGTGAGCCGCTATCAACAGTATTCAGGCACATATAGCATTGAGGGGTAGGTCACAAATGGTGCAGGATATACAGTTCTTTTACTATAACCTGGATATCAAAGAATACAAAGTTTTCCTTCTTGAATCTAGTTTTCTTGTGATTTATCTGAGCACTATGATTGTAGTACTCAATCATTCATACAAGGCAGTCTTTGTTTTTTCTTTTGCTTTATGATGGGAACTCTCACTTAAGGAAAAAGATATTTGCAACCAAACTATCAGCAGAAAACAATCACTGGATACTAACTTTTTGCAGACAAAATTTCTATTAGCGAGCGAATTGTTTTGTTGGTATATTAACGTCCTTCGTACTGTCTTTTGTTTGACTACTGCATGGCGTTTCAGGTTATTCTAAATATCGAGGCCTGCTTGGAAATGTCAGGAAGGGAGTGCTGGTATGTCCTGCTTAAAATTCATTTATTATGATATGATTCTCTAGAGATTTTAAACTAGCTACTCTGGTCTTGTACACATATTGAGTCCCTATGTTCCTGTTGATTCTCCCTTTATTCTTTGTTCCTTCTATTCACTCCCTATGCTTGGCTTATACTTTTACAATATATCATATTATTCAATTTAGTTTGCACGGCAATCTTGAAGTATGTATCTTGCCAATTTTTCTGACTTAAGAAATACCACTTAAGAAAGGGAAAGATTATTTCTCCATACATCAATTTCATAGTCAATTGTATTATTGAATGTATGTCTCTTTACCTGGAAAATATTTACTGTTTGTTGTTTTCGGTATTTCTTCATTTTTGTACGGCTAGTGTTTTGACTAGTGAAAGCTGGTCAAACACCCTGTACAGATAACTATTAAAGTTACTTTTTTTGTGATGACAATTACCCATAGATTCAATGGAGTTTTTTCCTAGCATTCCTTTCAGAGATTCCTAGAAACTGTGCTTCAAGCTGTCTACATTCTGATGATATTTTAAGTATTGTTCATCTGTTACTGTTCTTAATGTATGAACAGGTATCAGTAGGTAATGGAATTATCACCTCTCATGCACTTATGAGTCTTGAAGCTCGTGGAGTACTCTTTGTGGCCCCTGGCATGGAGGTAGGCTCTTGTTATTGCTGTCCGCTACTCTAAGTATGTTGTCACATGTTCCGTATTTCTTTCTCTGTTTGCAGACATATGAAGGAATGATTGTTGGTGAACACTCTCGGGACTCAGATCTTGATGTGAGAGCTAGACCTTTGTGCTCTATGCATGTCAGCCGAAATAGATTTTGCTATTCCAACTGCTAACTATTTTCTATATGAACAGGTGAACCCTGTCCGAACAAAAGAATTGACAAACATACGTGCTCCAGGAAAAGATGAAAATGTCCGGTTGTCTCCTCCTCGAATGGTATGTTCCTCATAATCGAACTCATGCCATTAACTGTTGTTTTTACTGGATTTTACTATTCTAGAAGATTGAAATATTATAGAGATCATCTGTCATCCTCAGACTCTTGTAGCACCCTATCTTATGTTGGTAGCGCTTAAGTTCTTAGTCTTCTAGAAATGTGGGAATAAGGCGTTACATATAACAAGTATTCATTTTGCTAAATATCAACTTTAATGATGTTGTCTTTTGTGTTTTTGTTACTACCTGAAGTGTGCTTGTTCTGATTTGTGAAGAGCCTATGAGCTCCTGATCAACTATTTTCGTAACTTCCAGATGACCTTAGAGGAGGCCATTGGATATGTTGCTGCTGATGAGCTAATTGAAGTGAGTACAAGAAAATAATTTCTTTGAACATCTGCTTATAGAATACGCTTCAATATGTAAACACTTAAATGCAGGTCACACCCAAGGCTATTAGGCTGAGAAAAAGATTTCTAGATGTTAACAAGAGGAAGGCAATGAGGAATAAGCCGAAGGAATGAAGCGAACTTAATGCATACATACTTGTGTGTTGTGCTCAGGGATCGAAGCCTCAGAGTTAGAGGTACATGCTATCTATAATTATTACCCATTACAAGGAGGTACATATACTGCTACACAGTATATTATAGTGACCATTCATCTCTGGTCAGAAGCATAGAAGGCTGCTGTGAGAGATAATTCGTTCCACAAAGTGATGAGTTAGAGGAAGAGCAGAGTCATTTATATAATTTCGGCAATGTTTTGAAGGAAATAAATCCCACCAAAATTTTTTCTGCTTTCTTTTCTTTGGCTGCGGTGCTGAAGTGATCTTACTGCATATGGACCAAAATCTGAAACCTCAATTTCTACAGTGTTATTGTTAGTTTCTAAACGTATAGATATGATTGCCAATTACAAGTTTATATTGACAAATGAAAATTTTGAGCTTTAGTGGAAAATCCAAACCATCAAAATGTAATGTTGTTTATCGTGTAACTTAAATTATTTGTTTTTTTTTTTTTTTTCCTGAATCATGTTTCTGTGCGGTGGAATTTGAATCACTTTGCTTTTAAAGTGAATTTAATTTAATTTAACTGTGAGCAGAGATTTTCTCTCCCTCTTTTGTCAATTTTCTTTTCGGATTATAGGAAGCATGATGACAACTTATATATATGAACGCCTTTTGACGTTACCAAATTGCCAACGAGGTCCAACTTTTGTTGGCCATGTAGACCTTTTGTAGTATGTCAAACTAGTGCTTAAAGCATACATTACATTATAATAATAAAAGGCTACGAATGTAATCCCTAAGCGCATTTCATTCACTGGTTGGTCCATTTCTTATGAGATAACAGTTGTGCAAGAAATAGTTGTTGAATAAGTTTATTAACAAATCTAAAACCAAGATCAGGATCATATATACATATTTCTTAAATCCATAAAAGCTAGCTCTCCCATTCCTAGTTTTGAAGCTATGTAAGTTCCACGAGTGATTGTCAAATAGGTTTAATATTTTTCTAAGATACTTTTTTGGTCCCATTTCATAATTACTTTGTGATGCATGTATTTCGCTTCTATTGATTGATATGTAACTTGTGGTTTGCTGATATGTAGCTCGTTATATTGATGGCATGCTTTTCTCCAACTAATTTTGCAACACATTCTGTTTTGAATTTTAAGTTGTAAAAACAAGTCTACTGTGTATATCTTGAGAACAAAGGAATACAAGTCTTTTGTGGGCAATATGTTGAGTTCAGTTTTAGAGTATTTAGTTCAATTTTAGGGTATGTAATTTGAAGAGTCATGTTTAACTTGGAGGTACCAGGTTTGTTTTTAAGGTATCATGAAGTTTAACGTGATGTGTTGTCTCAATAATATAATGTATCTGTAGTTTTTAGATTTTAAAAAATTTTATAAAATATTATAAAAATTTATTAAAAAATATAAAAAATTTTGGAAAATGAGAAGTAGCGGCCGTAAGCACTACCAAACATTTCCGTAAGCGCTTTTGAAAGGATGCCTGACATGCATTTACGTACACACATACAAGTAGCCAACTTATTTTACAAGCTACTTACTAACAACTTAAACAAATCTATCTCATTTCATCAACTTCTTTATCTTGCTTTGCCATGGCAATTGAATTGGCTTGTTTGCCTCATATCCAAGCAGGCATTAACTTCTCTCCATGTGATAACCCTGCAACGCATGCTCGCAAGTAGAGAGATAATATAAACTATATATAGTTTCAGAGTTTAATTTTCATATCTGAGTGGAGGGGAATTATCGTACGTAGTATTCTTGTTGTGTCGCTATTTCAGAAATATAGTTTCTGTTATTCGTTAGATTGCCTTGTTTTGCAATTTTTTTTTATGGAGAGCTGATCATCTGTTTGTGTTTTGAGAGTATTTATAGTATAAAATTTATCTGAAATTAATAAAAATAAATATAATAAAGTTTACGAAATACATTTTTTTATATTAACTAAATTTTTTTAATTTTATAAAATATAAAATTTTATTAAAAATATAAAATATAAAGTCGATAAAAACGTTGTCTAAACAGCTCGCTATGACTTGAGAGCTTTTGAAATCGTATTCCTAAAGCTAAGGGCGTTTTTACTATAAGATAAATTCATTTTTTGAAAAGTAAATTTAAAAAATAAAATTAAAAATTAAAAATATTTAATAAAAAATAAAATTTTATAATTATTTTATATTATAAGTAAGTTTTAAAAAATAAATTTTTAATAAAAATAATTTATTTTAATTTTGTAATGTATTTTATAATGTAGGTGAGTTTAAAAAAATTGAATTTGAAGAGGTATGTAAAAGCGCCCGAAACGAAACTTTGACACTTCACTTTGATACTTCCTTTTTAGCTTTCACATGAAAAGCTAAATAATTATTTTATAGTGTTTTTAATATTGTTTCTATTTGTTATAAAAAGTTAAATCGCATTAGAAGGAGCTTAGAATTTTAGTTTTGATCGTTAACTTGTACATGAGTTGAACAGTTCCAAACCATTATATGTCGCAAGAAAAATCATTATGAGGAATTAATCATTTCTATATGGATTCTAATGAACTCTGATTATCATATCTATATTTGACAAGCCTAGTTAGTGCATCCATAATTATCATCAATTAATCTTTTATTTTACTTTCACTCACTTAAGGATATTTGACAATAATTATAGCACTTATTTTCATTCTTAAAACAATTTTATATTTTTAATAAATTTTATTAATATTTTATAGAAAATTTTTAATTATGAAAAATATAATCAAAATTATATGTCATATAATTTTATATTTATATATATATGTTATTATTTCTAAAATAAAAATAAAAATTTTATTTAAAAAATTATTTAAAATAATACTTTATTATAAGACTTTCAAATGTATGCTTAAATTAATCATTGATTACCCTCATGTAAATCAAAATTTCAACAAAATTTGATTTCCTTGAATGAAGACCAGAAATAATCCCCCCGTCCCCCCCGGTTGGTATTCCAAAGAAATTAATTGATTCGCATTTCCTTCAATTCTGAATGAATAAGCTCCGTCTCCAGAACTCGAAGCCTTCTCCGTGCTATTAATGAATGGTTCCCTTAACACGGCAAAGCAAGATTCCGTTTTTTTCCTTCAATGAAGAGAAGCAAAAACTTAACAAAGAAAAAAAGAATCAAACAAAACAAATTAAAGCTTTGCACTTTCGTACTGATCCACGTTCTCTCTTCGTTTCAGTGAAAAGTTTTCCAAAATGCTTTTCTTCTTTTCAGATAAAGAAATAAAACAAAACGGATCGACAGATTTGAATCCCGCACTCTGTGCTGAACCGTACACATAACATTTTAAATTTTTTGTCAGCTCTTTTTCTTGATTCCTTTTCCTTTTTCTTCTACCATCTTAGTGTTACAGAGTTTAATTTTAAATCTTTGATTGAGTTGAGCGGTGCATGTGTGCAGTGAAAGCAAGAAAGAAAACGATAAGAAATAAAGAAACTAGCGTGTAGTTCGTGGGAAGAATTCTTAAGTTAGGTAAGTAGTAGAATTGATTGCTACAGTGCTCCCTTGCTGGGAGACAAACCAAAGCTTCTGATTACGAGGAGACGAAAACTCAAAATGAATTAATAAGATTGTAATATTAGTTTAGAGTTACAGAAATCAAGATTGATAAATACGGTACTAGCTAAGGTTTTTTCAAAGGAAGGAATGTTTTATCTTCAGTATCTTTGATTAATTAACGAATCCACAGATTCTTGTTGATTTTGTTTTTGTTTTTGTTAATTTTCATAGATTGGAAAGCTGGGTGTTTTTGCTGGAATCTAAATAAATTAACCACTTATTTATCTTGCAGAAGATCTACTCCATTTGCAATATGTAACAAAAAATCGATTTTGTATTCGATATGATCGGTTGCATGTTTACGTTTAATTAGAAAAGAGAAAAACGTGCAGTAAACAAAAGTAAAATCATAAAATCGAATTTTTGTTTTATTTTATCTTTTTATTCTGTTTTTATTTTACAGAAAGACTTTCTAATATATTTGAATAAGGAGATTAGTTGAGATTAAAGGAGATGAAGTTAACTAGCTCATCTCCATTAATTTTATTTGGCAAACTTTCATTAAGATGAATAAAGATTAAATTTCTTTTATCTTTAATCTTATGGAGAATGAAATGCATACACTCCATATTTGAGTGTAAGCGGGATAATAATATCCAAACTTTTCTTCCTTTACTACCATTTTCTGTTTTTATAAAACTTAAATTTTTTTTTAAATTAGCATGTGTTGCATTTTATTATAAGAATTATAATTTATATACTTTACTTTCAATTAATTTTATTATATATATTTGCTAAATTATCAATTTTTATATTAAATAATGAATTTATCTTCGTTAAATTATATTTATATCAATTAAAATTATATTAATAAAAAATTGATCTAAATTTTTAAATAAAACTAATTTAAATTTATATTAATAAACTTTATATTAATCTAAAAAGTTAGACTAATATCCAAAAAAGGATATTTTTAATATTTTATCTGAAGTTCAACTTCATTACCAATTCATTAAATCTAATCCAAACAAAGTTAAATATTTAAACTTACTAACATTAATAAACACGGTAAGATTAAATGACTGCTCTTCACTTACATTTATTTTTATCTTCACTTGTCTACTTTCACCTAGCCTATTTATCTCGTTCCCAAACAGTCCGTAAAAGTTCTATAAAAATATTAAAAAACGGTAGACAATAAAAGAAATTATATATGAAGAATTCTTGGAGTCTAGAATGTGATATAGTTTAATAAATAATATATTCACTTCAACAATAATTATCCAATTAAACACTATAGTTGGAGAATAAAATAACTTTTTAAAATAACTAAAATGTTCGAAGAGTTTTCTTACACAAAAGTGAGTTTGAGGCTTTTATTTTCCTATTTAGGAAACTAGAAATTGTAGTGGTGATAATATATGACCTGATTCAAGAATTTAATTCAAAATTGACATATTTAATTCGAATTAGGATTAAAAATTTTAATACGTATAAAATAATATGTTAGGATTGAATGAATTTGATCCGGTTATTAAATGGGTCGATCTGAAATTGATCTACTAACTCAAATTGTTATATTTTGAAAAAAACAACTCTTTCCTTATTTTTCTTACCGTATAATAAACTTTTTTAGCAACAAAAAAGAATTGATAAAAATAATTTTTAAAATTTTAAATTATATTGTATTAATAATTTATTATTTATTTTATGATTTAGTAAAATAATACAATATGAGAATTGTAATATTATCGAAAGTATTACTATATAGGAATTTTTCTTGATGAAAAATTTAGACTTTATAGAAAGATTTTTATTAAAATTTTGTAAGCTAGTTATGTTTATCAAACAATTTTTATCGAAAGTATTACTACGTATTTATAATCATAAAAATTGAACTCTCACCACATATTTTCAAAAAAAAAAAATAATTTCTTAAAACATTGTAAGAACCGATAAAAATAATAAAAAATACACATTTGACGGGCACTCACCATATCTATTCATCAAGGATTTTGTGCACATTCATTTTCAACTGATTTTATAATTTTACTCAAAATAAAAAATACATAACTAAAAATTAAAAATTTTAATTATTAAATAAATCGATCCGAATTTGACCTAATTATTAGATAGATTGGATTAGAGTTTACAATTTTGACCCATATAAATTTATGGGTTGAATTAGAATTAATCAAATTTGATCCGACTATTAAATAGGTCTATTCGAAACCGACCAAGTAATCCAAATTGCCACCCTTAAAAATTATTACAAAAAAATCACTATATATATATATATATATATACATATATATATAATTTGGTCTATAACATAAAATAATTAAAGAGTTGGACAATGTTAAATAACGACATAGTGGCAGAATCTTTTAACGCAAGAATATTAAGAATTTTGTTGTAGTTAATAAACTAAATAAAGTTGTTTAGTCAAATAAAACTATGAGAGAAATAAAAATAGAACAAAAGAATAAAATTATTTTATCCTTAAGATTTTATGTTTGTAAATTTCAAAATCATATGAATCGCAAGTGATAGGACCATTTTTGCATAGTATAAGATAAAGATGCACAATCAGTTCAAAAAAAAAAAGAGTGAATTGAATTGATATATAAAAAATTTGATAATAAAATTCTCACGATAGCAGTAGTATAATCGATTATGTTAGTAATGGTTGTCTAATAGAGATAAATAGAAAAGGTTTAGTATAGAACAGCAAGTATATAGTCGACTATATTAAGCAATTCATCGCAAGCCGAATTGTTCGAATTTCTAATATAATTTTTCATATGAACAAAGCTAAGTAACTTTCATAAGCATAAGCACACAATAAATTATGTGGTTCGATAAATCTTGTTTTCTATATTTATGGCTCACTCTTTATCAAGAGCGAAAGTCTAATTTTTTAAGAGAATATAATTACCAAAACAAAGTGTTTAGACAAGCACACTTTTTTCGCAAGTTTAATTTTCACAAGACGAATCTACTACAACTTCCTATTGCGCCTGCTGCAATAACTCGGTAAGTAAGTGACTCGCCAATTTTTTATTAGACCAGGCCAGCGCAGTCCAGATCCAACGACAATGGTAATATATACTTGTAATGTATATATAGGCTGTTTGGGTCTGCGTTTGAAAAACAGCTTATTAGCTTTTTTCAACTTTTTTTATTTCACGTTTTTCAATATATATTTTTAAAGTATACAAAAAATTTATTTAAAAATTTAGAAAGTATAGAAAAATTCTACGGAGTGAGATCTTTTTATTGCATATTTTTATTATTTTTTTAAAATAAAAAAATATAGCTCGTTTTTTAAAAAAAATAAAAATACTATTTATTCTAGAAAAGCTCTATTTCATAAGTACCGCCAAATACCCCATAAAGTACATCCTTCAAGCTACTTTGTCTTAGTTTCAGCAAGTGAAAGTTTTAGAAAAGAATATAAAGTTTGATCTTAATATTCGCTTCAATTGTTTTGCTTACCAAATAACAGTGTGTTTGTTTCACCCCTAAAATAACTTATTTGTCAAAATCACTTTTAGAAAATTTTTATATTTATTTGTATTAGTTATTTTTATAATTTATTTTTGCATAAACTACTTTTGAAAAAATTGAAGTCTGTTTTTGTGCAAATTATTGTGTCTTAATTCTTACATAATTGAGTTAGAAATATTAAAACGTTGCTTTAATAGTGCGAAACTCACTTTTTTCTATAAATTTTAAATTCAAATTCAATTTTTATATTTTATATTACTCCCAACTTGCACTGAATTCATCTACATTTATTACTGAATTCAGTTTAGCTGAAGTCATTTTACAAACCTTACTATTAATTAATTAAAATACACCCTAAAATATCATAAAAAAATTAATAATATCATACCACTGCACCGACCATGAAGAAGACTAATTTAACAATCTTTTAACTTACCTTTTAGATCTTATAGGGTACTCATAAAGCTAGTAAGACTCATATATTTGTTGTTATTATCTTAAATAAAGCCTTCTTCGTTGACATTTGCCCGAAAAGATAGCAGTAAAAGGAGGAGAAAGAGAAAACTCCCTGGAGTCGATGAATACAATTAAGCTTTCTCCACCATACCACAAAGTTACCACTACTACTATGAGTTTCAGAATAATTCAACTAATTGCATGCGATTACTAACCCTTTAAATTTAATTCATTTCCAATCAAAATCTTCCTTGTTGCCTTCTCTCCCGGAACCCTCTTGACTTTCAAACCCTTCTTAATTTCTTTTTCTTTTTCTTTTATTTCATTTAACTCACTACACCAACCCTTTTGTATTTAATGCCACATAACCCTTTTCCTCTCTTCTTCTTCTTCTTCTTCACTCTGCAGGAAAAAATCCAAATTCACAACAAAGATAAACATCAATCTCCATGACTCTGCAAAAGAAGGAAAAAAAACTGATTGTGTTTCTTAGCTTTCTTTCTGTTTCTTTTTTCTTGTTCATCTGAAGAAGAAAGATATATAGAGTACTAATAAAGCACAAGCAAAAGGGGATTACTTTGTCTTGCTTGCCTTGACATACGAGGGAATTCTAGTGTACTTTCAGTAGTAGATTGATTTCATTCATTCATGGGCATCAGCGCTTGGTTTTAAATGCTGCTATGCTACTACTACTGCTAAAGTTTTTTCTAGCCCTATCTATCTAGCAAGCTATTACAGCTTTAGGTATGGGGCTGCACTGCACTGCTCTGCTCTGCTCTTCACTGCACTGTACTTCTTTCTCTTTTGATCTCAAACATCTTTCATTTCAATGTGGTAAAACGTTTACTTTCTTTCTTTCTTTGTTCATCTCGCAGGAGCTAGGAAGCTTGGATTCCAACTGTTGACAAGCTCGTGTGTGTGTACGTGTCTGTGTTGGCCCTGGTGGGTGGAGCTCTTTATAAGGGTAGTATAGGAGGAGGTTTAGATTTGTCTGCCTACAAGAGAGTACTAGATTAGATATGTCTATCTATCTAACAGGTGATTGATATTCACTTGATAGACAGACAAAGAGAGGGATATAGAGTATAGACTATAGATCACACACACAAAGAGGTCCACTATAATACTTCATCTACCTTTCTATCCATCCCTTTATTCTATTATAATTCTGATAAGTGCCTCGCTCACGCTGTTGCAGAGTCTCCAGATACATATAATTTCTTGATCACCATAAACAGCAGCAGGTGACTAGCAGAGAGCAGAGAGAGATCATCATTACTGATCATGGCGTCGTCGAACACTAACAGGAACTGGCCAAGCTTGTTCAAGTCCAAACCCTGCAACACTGAATGGCAGCATGACATGATCAACACTTCTCTCTTATCCTCTGCTTGCCCCAAGTCCTCCTTCACTTCTTCAGGTATATATATACACACATACATATTGTAACTCATGCATGCATCCATAACCTCATCTTTCAATTCTGTTTATTGATGATCAAATCCTTGGTGCTTCCTAATTAATAACAAATTAAGCCGCCATTGTTTTTCTTTTTCTGCAGCTTTTGGAAGCCTATATAATGAATTAATGGTCACATATGTTTCTTTCTTTAAAGCAAATCTGCAGATGAGGCTTCACTTAATTAGGAGATTTCCAAAAAAACTAGGTCATTAGTAGTCTTTTGATCGATCTTCTTATGGTACATGGAATGCAATCGTGTTAATTCACTGTAGATCAATGTTATTCGTTACACATTAATTCGTTTGTATACACACATGAATTTCTCTGACCAGATTGTTTCAGTTACACTACTGCTCTGAATCTCTCTGATACAAACATAGCTCTCACGTTGACACGCGCCCAACCCCTTGTACATAAACAGACAGACGCAGTAGAGAAAAAACGTTTCTCATCATGCTTCTTGATTTATGGAGATTATCATGTATTAGGGTTAGGGTTTTCAGAGACTTCAAAAGATATCCCATTTCTTATGATCGACAGGTTGTGAAGAAAGAACACCGGAGCCGAAACCTAGATGGAACCCGAAGCCGGAGCAAATCAAGATCCTTGAATCTATCTTCAACTCCGGCATGGTGAACCCGCCTCGAGAGGAGATCCGAAAGATCCGGGCTCAACTTCAGGAGTACGGCCAGGTCGGCGACGCCAATGTGTTCTACTGGTTCCAAAACCGTAAGTCCCGAAGCAAACACAAGCTCCGCCATCTCCAGTCTTCCTCAGGCGCCGGTCGTCAGCAACATTCTAAAGCCTCCACCGCGGCTGCTCCTGCTGCCACGTCATCGTCATCTTCGTGTTCTGACCGTTCATCTGGATCTGATAAAAACCCGACTCCTGTTGCATCAATGGCTCTGATTAATACTACCACCACATCGGCATCGCCGACTGCTTCAGTGAACAACAACACTTATTTCAGTATCCCGACGGACTACTGCAGCGGCAATGGCAACGGATTGCTCCTGCTGACCCCGCTGCAGAACTACTCTTACTCAGTAGCAAGCACTGAGCTCTCAGGCGTTGATGTACCAGCCGTAGCGCAGCAGCCGTCCCTCGGAATCTGGACTGAAGTAGGCATGGGCTGCGGCCAAGATTTAAGCAAGACTTCGACGCAGTTTCACCAAGGCTACAACGTCACGGCGATGACATTTGCTCCACGTACTAATATTAACGTTCAAAATACTGCAACGGTTGCTTTCCCAAACGTCGCCGGCACTGTTGGACGAGCTGCTTGTTCTGCCGCAACAACTGGTCTTTCAACTACTATCACTGCCACTACTGCTTCTCCTGGTCTCGTTAGTACTGTCAATGAAATCCAAGGTATGTCTTAGCATTCAATTTCGAATCCCTTTCCTGCATGTTTATGCTTCACTCATTTGTTGCATAGATTATTTTGGTAGCTTGAGAGCTCCACAGAATTTATTTTTTAATAAAATTTTAAATTTAAATTTACTTTATATAATTTAATTTATTCTGAATTTAGTTTAAATTATTTTTTAGCAAAATAGTTATAATATAATCAAATGTATGAAACTTATTTCTTATAGATTAAAACACGACTTTAGTTTTTCTTGGTCTAGTAAATTATTCCGTCCCATCAATTTTTAGTTTCATGTAAATGTTTGAGATTGAGTTGTCATTCTTGTAGCAGTGTTGACGCTTGAAAACCTCTTCTGCTAGTTGCTGTATTTGGTATTCCTCGTGCCTCTTTTCACTTTCAAATGTATAGGAAGTGTCCAACTCTTGGTTTGTCTCGTTAATAGCTTCCATATTTCATTCATGGGTCCACATTGACGAATAATATACGAACAAACAAATGGCTCAACAGAGAAAGAATTTGTTCTTCAGTAAGCCAAAGGGCCATTAAACTTGCAAAATGCCAAATTTTTCTCCTGATTTGGAAGCTGTGTTATGAAAGAACACCAGTGGCGAAGCGATCGAAGAGTGAAGACAACTTGGGTTTTGAAAAATTGGGTATACGATTGAAAAGGATTGATCAGAAGAAAACTCACTTGCAAACCCTTGCGTTGTCAAATCACATTCTCGATCTGGTTGCATGCGTACATTTATTTTCATTTGATGTGAAACAATTTTCTTCGAAACTTATCTGTCATATTCATCTGCACGCATTAGTCTTTCAGATTCATGAGTTAGTGCACCAATACCTAGATTGAACGTGTGCATTGAAAAACTCTTCTTCTTCTTCTCAAAATTGGGAATGTTGACCACTGTGTTTTATTAATATAATAATTAATTAGTGCAATTAATAGTTAGTTAATGGTCATTAAATGTGAAATTAATGTTTTGCTTCACTGTTGGGTGGCAATGGATCAGCAGCAGCAGGAGGGGTTAATGGAGGAGCTGCAGCAGCGAGGTCGATCGTGTTCATAAACGACGTAGCTTTCGAGATTGCCGCCGCTGCGCTGCTGAACGTGAAGGAGGCTTTCGGTGCGGAAGCCGTTCTGCTCAACTCTGCCGGCCATCCGGTCCCTATGAACGAGTGGGGAGTCACTCTTCATCCTCTGCAGCATGGCTCTTCTTATTACCTGGTAACGGTACGCTTGATATTATAATAATACAGGGTTAGCACAAGTTGCTAATGCATGCATGCAAATGAATATATCTTCTGTTGATTGCTAGTATTTGTTTCTGCAGGTTTAGGGACGGGAATTAAGCAAAGAACTTGGTTAGATCAAGGGCTTAATTTCATGCATGAAGAAGATGATGATAAGAAGATTAGTTTGTTGTTTCTTAATTTTCTAGACTATTGTTAAGGAAAAGTAGGTAGAGAAGAAACAAAAGTGGTATATTACTATTTTATGAATGTGTAGTTGAAGCTTTCCTACTCTATTGTTTGTATGCTTGATTAATTACAACAGTTATGATTTGCCTTGGTACTTCTGAAAATTAGCTTTTATGTTTAAACTTGAAGAAGATAATGAAATTTGCAGATATAGGTAAGTCGGTATACGTAGCATTCACACATGTTAGTGCATCGTTTTACAATATCCATAACATTGTCTCACAAGTTTTCATAAATTATATCAATTAAAAGCAAACGTATTATAAAAAATTCAATCGTTCATCGCAAGCTTATTTTAAACAGTTAGAAGCTCGCAATATTTCAAGGTGAAATGAAAAAAAGTAAAAAAAAATGCTGGTACTTGTTAGTTAGGGTCTTTGTAGTGGTGTGTGCTATGTGCACCTTGAAAGTTAAATTCAGTCTTAAAAACCAAATGTGTAAATTTTGGCTATAAATCACATCAAATTATTTTGGCTGAAACTACATATGTTGTGGCTATACGCATTTCAAGTTTAAAGCCACATAAAGGCTAAATAATATTCCAGAAAAAAGAATTACAATAACGAGTAATACTATATGCGTGTTTATTTTGATACTAAATTTATTTTTTAGAAGTAAGTTTGTAGAAAATGAGTTTGCTATAAAGTAATTTTTTGCGATTAATTTGTATTAAAAGTGAATTTAAGAGTAAAATTTCTAGTTTTAAAATTTTAATTTTGAAAGTAAATTTTTAGCAGAAAAATTTGAGTTTAAATTTTGTATTTATTTTGTTTTTAAAATGAATTTAAATTTTAAAATGAGTTTGAATAAATTGAGTTTAGGGTGTGCGCGTTCTTTTCACCAAAGAGCTCACTTACCTCTATTAACAAATCACTTCTCATATTATTTAAAACTATGAATTCATTTTCAATATACAATTCACTTTTTAAACATAAAATCAATCACTTCTACCCCTACTTTTCTCCTTATTTCAATTTTTCTTTCTTCTACTAACAACCACCATGGCTCACCGCATCGGAGCTGCTTTTCTCTCTAACGTCAATTTCTTCCTCTCCTATCTACGGCGTCTTATATTTGTTACTGACGTCACGTTTCATCATTCCTTTATTTTTATCTTCTCTCACGACCGACACTTGCGTCTTTCTTGCGTGATCTTCTGTCAGTTTGTCTCTTTAGTGCCGAAACTCAGTCCTTCTCTCTTCGGCCATCCTCTTCTCTCCTTCCACTGCTCTAATTGCTCCTCAGAACAGTACAATTGTGCTATTACGTTTGCTTGTGCGAGATCTCATCGTCACTGTCAATCTGGTTGTTTCACCGGCAATTTGATGTCGCCGATCTATGATAATCCTCATCCTCATCATAGTAATGTGTTTTCTTTCTCAATTTTTCACAATGTATGGTTTGTGCATGTGATTTCATGTAGCTCCATGTTCAGTGTTGATTGGCTAATCCCGGTCATCAGCGTACACTTATAACTTATCGTCTTTTTTAATAAAATTTACTACTGCTGCTTGTCTTTTTCGTAATCTGATTTCTCTCGCTGGTCGGACCTTAAAATTCGCATGAATCAGGTGTGCGTGCAGTCACGATATATTATATTGTGAATTATAAATAATATATAGTGTAAAAAAGATTGTGTATTATAAATAATATTAAATACTGTATTTATAGTAGTGTAAATATTATAGTTGTGCATATGTGTTAAGTAAAGAAATTGTAATTAGATTATTATAGTTATGAATAATTTTGCAAATTATATGTAAAAATGTATAGTATTTATATAATGCTTTTTTAAGATGATGAAAAAGTATGAAAATTTCAAAAATATTTTGAGCCAAATCAGTATTGATAATTTGATTAATTAAAAAATTAAATTATTTTTGTCTTATGAGGAAATTAACAAAAATAGTCTTAGCATGTTATTTTAAAAAAACAATTTTAATATGACAAATTTTAAAATAAATATAAATATAGTGTATTATATATGTACTAAAACTTATATTATAATACTGTAATGTTGTAATAAAATATATATAAATTAAAATTATGACATATATATTATTTTAAATATTGTGAAATATAAATTATAATATATAATTATAATTATAACTATAAATATACTGTAATATATAAATACTGTGTAAATATATTGTGTAGTTCAATAGTTACAAAATATATATATTTTTATTTTTCTAAGATTAATAAATAATTGTATTAGATTAAAATTTTAAAATAAGTTAACTTTACTTTTAACATCTCAATTCCTAATACAAAATACTATAAATAATTACTTCCAATTACACTAAAAGTATAAAAAACTAACTCATTTTCAATAATATTACTTTCAATAATTTATTTAAGAACTACATTTTAGAAACTCACTGTCAAAATCGCGCGCCCATTAGAGGTAAACACGTCATATATAGAACATGAAGCAGGCAATACTCAACCTAGCAGTTAATAGGATTTGATTCTCCCAGTAGTGATTTGGCAATAACACCTAGTTAGCAAAATAAAAATCCAGCCCAAATTCTGCCTATTAATTTAGAAAGTCAGCCCAATTAAAAAAAGCCCACACGAGTCCTTCAATTGAGCACAATTGTCTCGTGATTCGATAATGACAGTTGCACTCAGTTTCATGCCTGCCTTGATTTAAAACATAAGAAACTAAAAGAGAAAGACAACCGAATACGTGTTACTACGTCTTTAAATAAGCATGACGGTTGGATTGGATATTCTTGGTTCGGCTGGGCCGTTCCTTTTAGCTGTTTTAAATTGCTTATAAAATAAAAAAAATATTTTATTTTTTAAAAATAAGTTTTATTTTTTTATTTTAAAAAATAATAAAAATATATAATAAAAAATTTTATTATTTAAAATTTTTTTAATTTTTTAAATTTTTAAATAGTTTTTTAAATATTTATAAAATATATATTTTAAAAATATAAAATTAAAAGTTAAAAAATTTCTTTAAAAAAATGAAAAACTAAACGCACCCTTATTACAGACCGGATCCACTTCTGTCTGCCCTACAAATTGATCACCTAGCCCGTCAGATTAAGCGACAACGGAGGGCATATACTAATTGCAAAAAAAATTCTAAATTTTAAATTTTACTATTTTATATATTTTAAATTTTAATTAATTGTTATATTAAATTTTATTTAATCAAAATTTTAGTTTATATTTTATTTTATGCATTTTAATTTTAATATTTTATTTTCATCAAATTTTATATGTTATTAAAATTTATTTTATAAAAACTTAATTAAATGTACTACGGCCGTCCAATTTCAAACTATCAACGTGATCATTTTTAATACTTATAATGCAGTTAAGGTCGTGAAAGACCGAAAGTATTAGTATTAAGCTTTGTAAGTGAATTTTTTGGAAATGAATTTTTAAAAATAAGGTCTTTAAAAATATCATTAAAAATAATATATTTTTTTTAGGTGAAAATTATTTTTTATAATTTTTTAATAAAAATAAGTTAGAAATATTTTTTATTAAAAAAAAGGTTATTTTTAAGTACAAAAGAACACACCCGTAGATATAAATGCATTTAGTGGTTACCATTTTGCAAATATTGAAATTTTTAACAACATAACAAACTGTGTGCTTCTCCACCGTCGGCCTGCACCCGATCTCTTCGCTTCTCCTTCATTTCTCTTTCTACCTCTCGATCTGTTTCCGTTTCTTCGAGTTATTCTCCATTTTTCTTCTTGTTGATTTTGTTTTTGTTGTTGTTATTGTTTGCACTAGGAATCCGGCGGCGGCAAACGCCGGCCGCCAACAAGTTGTTAGAAACTGGGAAAGTTTGATTAATTCGTTCGTGCTTTGTTGTTGCTATTGTTGTTGTTGTTTTGTATTGTTGTTGTTGAGATTTGGTGGGATGGCGTACAGGGCAGATGATGATTACGACTACTTGTTCAAGGTGGTCTTGATCGGAGATAGCGGTGTTGGGAAATCTAATCTGTTATCTCGATTCACGCGCAATGAGTTCAGCCTTGAATCCAAGTCTACGATCGGGGTTGAGTTCGCTACTAGATCGATTCACGTTGATGATAAGGTCGTCAAGGCCCAGATCTGGGATACTGCCGGACAAGAAAGGTGTTCTTTTTTATTTTGTTTTGGTTTTGGTTTTGATTCTGTTTCTTTATCGTTCCTTTATATTGTTTCGACAACGCATTTGCTTTGTGTTTGGTGTTATAGTAGATAAATTGGAGGAATGAGTTGCATGGAATCAGCAATATGGAAATTCATGTAAAGAAGAAATGTACCAAAGAATGAGATTAGTTTACACGGTTTCATCGAAGTCTTTACTTTTCATAATTGTGCCTGAAAGAAATCCTCATCTTCCGTGCATCATTTTGGACATTTACAAAAAAAAAAAAATAATCTGACGGAATAATTTGATTTATGCGTTTAGTGGTTAATTTTGGATCTCTTCAACCAAAAGAAGTCTCTGTGGAGAAAATGAGTTCCTTTGCTGGAAAGAGTTGAATTTGAATTGGTTTAGATAGATTTTTGTGACTTGGATGTTGCTAATGAATGATATGCCACACTTTCACCTATATACTGCATTCTATTAAAATATCTTTGGTAGCTCATGTATAGTAAGTTATGTTGAATACTTATTGAAAATTCAGACGTAGTTGATGGTTTTGGATAAAGTCGTTTGTAGATTCACTGTCTGGGATTTCTCTGATAAATTGTTAAGGGCGTAAGGTCTTGTGTTTTCTTTTCTTTATGCTGGATTTGATGATAACACGAAATAGGTGATTATAGTTATATTTCCTTGTTACTTAGTAATGAATTGAATTGCTACACGAAAGACTTTGGGCTATTAAGGAAAACAATTGTGATTGCTATCTAAAGGATGTCTTATTAGATTTATTTTGTAGCTAATTATATATTCTGGAGACAGATTTTGATTTGCTACAACCCCAAAAAGGCAGCAAAGTGGACAATGAAAGCTACAGTGGCAACCTTATATGCTTCTATAAAAGGAATTTTGTTACACTTTTCTAATCATATTACATTTGATCTTTTTAAAACATAGTGGTTTTTTGATAAAACGCTTTGCTTCATGTACAATAAAGCAGACTGGAAGATTTATTTATACAGGAGCTGAATAGCTAGAAATGAGAATAGAACATTTTCTTTGTTGGCTTCTGTGTAGCTTTATCAGTTTGTTTTCAATATTGACCTTCCATTGCATTGATTGGAATAGCTGCATTTGTTTCATATTACAGTTTTTTACTACCTAGTATTGAATTTTCTTGCATGGATAATTGCTTGTATCTCTGTTTGATACTGAGTTTTTCATCTCGATATTCGTTTTCGTCACTAGCTGTAAAGATTCATGTCATTTACTAGTTACTTGTTATAGTGTGAAGTTCATTCAAATTTTGTCAAAATATATGTATATTGAGAATATGAATGCATGTGTGGTTGTTGTTAGAATAGTGTTCTTATGTGCTGTTTTAAATTGGAACAACTTGTTTGGAGATTTTAATAAATATGCTTCTGCAGTGAACTGTAATGTTTCAGTTGTTATTGTGCATACTTGATCCTAAGACTATTTCTTAGGTAACCTAAAATGTTTTACTGTTTCTTTTATTTTAAGATACCGAGCAATCACGAGTGCTTATTACCGAGGCGCTGTTGGTGCACTTCTTGTCTATGATGTTACCCGCCACGTGACATTTGAGAATGTTGAAAGATGGCTAAAAGAACTCAGAGACCATACAGACTCCAACATTGTTATCATGCTTGTGGGCAACAAGGCAGATCTCAGGCACCTCAGAGCTGTCTCCACCGAGGATGCGAAGGCCTTTGCTGAGAGGGAGAACACGTTTTTCATGGAGACTTCTGCCTTAGAATCAATGAACGTGGAGAATGCTTTTACTGAAGTCCTCACCCAGATCTATCGTGTTGTAAGCAGAAAAGCGCTTGATATTGGTGATGATCCTTCTGCTTTGCCCAAGGGACAGACGATTCATGTGGGTGGAAAGGATGACGTATCAGAGGTTAAGAAGGTCGGATGCTGCTCAGCTTGAGATGTTGGAAGTTGTGGTCATCTTACAGCTCAACCTGAAATAAGGGAATCATGTACTAGCTTTGCACTAGGATGGCACCTCCTGAGCATGCTTCTCCAGTTCATACGGTGCATCAAGTCTTGGGTTGGCTTACTCTTTGAGACTTAGAATCTGTACCTAATGTTATGTTGGGCGTTTTCTTTGGACCATGTTCCCAAAGGATTTCCTACTCTTAGGTATTATATTAGGACAGAATTCTGTTATTATCTGAAATCTTACTTATGCATATTGTACTCTTGAAAGAATTTTCTGTAGTTAATTTTTTTATTGTTTCTTGCAAGAATATGTGTTGCAACATTTGAAGTATACTCACAATGTACTCTTCGAAGCCTTGAAACAATTGATTCTTTCATGGGATGAAACTTTGCCTTTTGCAGATCGGGTCAATAACTAATACAAGCAGCCTGCTCAAAAGCATGACTAAAATTAGAGTAGCAAAATGTTGCAAGGAGATGCTCTTCTAATCACGAAACACTTCTTTGAGGATACCCTACAATGTGAGATGCGCATGTTGATGCTCACGGCTTCATACGAAGAATCAGCCTGCATGTTGTTAGCCTGCCTATCCGTTTGCTCTAGGGTTCAAATGAAATGGGTACTGCTGAAACTCATTGAAACTGCGAACAAGGTATGAAGTGATCCATGTAAACAAACATAGGAGTATCACTCAAAGTGATAAAGAAAATCAACCTTTCTAAAACAAAAAAACTTCATTGTAATCGGAAATTAAACTCAAATCACTAATTATTAGAGCTTTTACTAGTAGAGAAATATTGGCATACAAAAACAGAAATCAACTCTCTCATAGCACTTACACCTGAATCGCCAGAAGTTTTAGCATGAACTCTTTCAAAAGAGAGACCTGTTTAACACCAACTGTGTCAGGAAAAGACACAAGATCTTGATAACTTAGATGCTGGGGCAGGGTAGGGGACCCTTGCAGTCAGTCTTACTCAGTTGAGCTACATAACTATCATGATAAATCAACAAAAATTGGGTTGCCTATGATGCCAGCCAGCACTAGCAATTGAAGAAAATGAATTTTGATGTTTCTATACAGTTGCACAAAGCAAATTAACCGTCATTGATTAAGGGAGGTTTCTACCGATAATTAACAATGGAAGATCTATGTATGTCGTATATTTACAGTTAAATAGACGTGTTTACAAACACAAAAAAGGCAACCACAGCTTTCCTACTAACATCCATCTCTACTATCTGTAGCTAGAGCTGTCTCTTTGCAGACAGGACACAGATTCTTTACAAACAACCATTGCTTTATGCAGTCAGCATGGTAGTAGTGACCGCAATCAAGAGTACCCATCTTTTCCTTTTCCATGTACTCAACCTGAAATGGCAAGTGACATAATTAATTGCCACGAATATAGTGAAAAGCAAGAAGGTGAATGAATCAACCAGCTTACTTCCAAAGTACAATATACAAGCTATAGACACATACCTACTACTTGGATACCATTCGCTAAAACCATAACAATAAAATAAAATAAAATAAACCATATATAGCGATAAGAAATTATGCATATGACTTTGTGAGTTCCTAATAATATCATGAACACATTATCATATGGAGTTACCTGGCAGATAACACAAGTTTCTCTCTCAGAAGAAGGCTCCTTTGAGAATGAAAAGTTTGATTGTGGATAATATAACCCTGTCCTCAAATTATTCCGTATGAATTCTTCAGTCAAACCAGTATTGACATCTCCAATCTGTTCTTCAAGGGCAAGAAGTTCCTGCAATAATTCAATGTAGGAATAAAATAATTTGACAACGGCCCTATGCTTTCTTCTTAGTTTCTTCTAAGTGCGTCATGAATAGTTTCCTCAGGAATACCCTTTGATGATTAACATCTTATAGTGAAATCTGTGACCTAATACTGTACTCTGACTTTGAGTTGAGTCCAGTTCAAAATAAATTTCTCCAAAAGTCAGAGAAGTAATTTTTTTAGTCGTTGGATTCAACAATATTGATGAGTAAGCATGAGGAATACCACATACCTCCCAATAACAAAAAAAAAAAAAAAAAACAACAGTAACTGTGCTGCTGAGAGTAATAACTCGGCTTAATATAAGCTTGAGAATAACTAGCACACTCACATGCATTCAGGAAACATTTACTAAAGTATTTCTGTGTCTGAATAATCCTGGATGCTGTTTGTTCTATGAAAATTAAAGAGATTGAGTCATAACACAACCTTAGCAATTGATAGAAGTCCAATTAGCTAACTTATAGATTATCAGAATATTGACAATGATCTTTTAAAAAATCCACAGGTTCTTAAGGAGCTTTACAGATGTCAAAGCCTACAAATTCTGCAAACTTCTTTCAGATTATAGGGCTTCTAAAAGAATACCACTCATTACACTGAACTAACAGCTTTATCTTTTTTCTATACCTAACCTTATGTGCCATTTTGCCCTTATGTCAGTACTCTACACATCTGAATGTGATAAGGAAGCTTCTGGAAAGCGCAGATCAAGAACAGTATGAAAACTGGAGAAAAAAACAGAAACATAATAGGATCAGCAATGTGTTTCCCTTTCATGGTCGAACACATTCTTGTTATAATTTCAGTCTATCAACCACCACATAACCAACTACAGGGAGCACTACATTGTCGACTCCAAAGTTTTGGCACTCGCAAAATCCCCATGAATCATTGACAAGGTTCATATAATGGTAGCGATCCATAACTCATAGCACTTGCAGATGGATTGAATTTAAAGACAACTTGGTCATTAACACGCCATTCTCCTAATATTGTATAATGAACCAAAGAAAAAGACAAAATAAAACACATCTTTCCAGATTTACCTCATATGACATGTCATCAATATCCATTCGCAAATCACTATGCTGATCGACAAAATTATCTGCTCTGTAAAAATTTGTGAGCTCGAAAAACGCATCCTAAATCCCAAAAAAAAGGTGATTAAAAAGTTGCAGACTCAACAACTGAAAAATACAAAAGTAGATAGAAACACATGCAAAGATATATCAAATTAACTTTGCAAGTGAATATCCAAATGGTTGCCTAACTTTGCAACCAATCCAAGAAGAGTAAATAGAACAACCATCCTACAGGATTAACTGATAACTTAGCATGATAAGCAAAAGAACCTATACTAAGGACATCGGTAGATACAATATCACAAAAGAAATAGGATGAGCAAGCTTCACTGCGAGTAGTAAAACTACAAAACAAACTAGAGCGTTCCTAAGTAGAGTTAACAACTTCTTTTCTAAAAAACTACGTAGCATGAAGGAAAAAGACCACTTAAACTTGGAACTTGGGAGTATTAGAAACATTCATGAGATTTACCGGAGAGAAAATTATTTTGCCAATCTTTGTGGCTTTAGCATGCATGGCAAGTAAGTAAAGAAAATTGATGTACAACTAACCTCTGATGATAAGATCTGTAAGTTAGCCTGGTTAGCCTCCCGAGCATGTTGAGGAAGTTGTCTAGGTGGTCTGAGTTCCATGTCAGTACCAGGAGGGAAGACTGGTAATCTAGGATGTGACACCAAATGATTGAAAGAAGCATCGGTAGCATTTTGCTGCATTGGATACCGGTAACTACCATGTATTTGTGTACGGTGACCATAGTTCTGAATTTGCATGGTCCGGGCAGGTGCTAGATGTTGATGAATGGGCAGAGGTGTAGGCTGCATAACAACCGAGGAGCTTGTGCTAGATGAGGCATCATGAAACGCCTGTGCACCAACGTCTACTGATTCAAAAACAACATGCATTAAGGCATCTTCCTACGAATAATAACACATTTCTGGTAAGTCATTAGAAATTTAAAACACCAAAAGAACCAACAACACACTCAAATATTTGACTAATAAACAACAGGATCATTAATATAAAAACATATGAAGATGGACATCAAATCAGTGGAAAAGGAAAGGTGAAACAAAAATAGAAGAAAAGGACAACCCAGGCATCTACCAGTAGAAGAAACAGCATATTGAAGTCTCCAAATAAGTACAAGATACTCTTGCACAATTTATTTTCAAGGCAAGAATATATCAGCTGATATTTTCACATGACATTTATCTTTCATCTGATAACATAGAAAGCAAGGTTACTCACCTTGAACATAACTATTGTTAGGAACACCATTCCAGTTACAACCACAAGCGTCAGAAACATTGTTCTCAAATTGTACCATCCAAGCTCCATTAGCTGCCTGAAAGGATTGGCTCAAATTCATGTGATGTAAATGGCTGTGATGATTGACCAATGCAGACTCTGGTTGTAGGAAAACAACCGGTGGCCTGCATCTTGCCGCTCTACCTGAACCTTCCATAACTGATAAGGAGCTGTTTCCAGAGTATTCAGGTGGGTTAAAGGCAGCTATATCCCAATGAAATGGAGCAGCACCCTGAAACTGATATGAGGAAAGAATGCTTGAGGTTACTGTTGCATTTAGATGAGTATGGTTTCCATGTAACACCTCAGCATTCTTCCGTTTAAAAGGACCCCTTGTGTTTTCGGTAAAAAAGTTATCTCGGCCATAACTTCCATCCATATTGACTTCTGCAGATAAATTGGATGAAGATGGCAAGATTTCTAGAGACCCAAAATGCTGCGGGGCATTAAAAACACTAACAGTAGCTGGAGGAAGAATATAAGGTCTATAGAAGTTCAGTGGTGACATAACACCAATATCAAGATTTGAGATGTGATGATAACGTTGAGCATTGTCATATTGATGATTGTAGAATGGAACTCCATCATTTTGGGGGCCAAAATGTTGGAGACCAAGGTCTAAATTTCGAGGATCTGAAGTCAATGATTGCAAGGGCCTGAAGAAGTTGGGAACATCACCAGAAACAATACGGTCATTGGAAATGTTGTCGTAAAGGACTCGCTCTGACTCTAGATAGGGCATTGAATGGGAGCATAAAACACTTCTGTGCCCCATCAAAGTGTCTTACGATTTTATCCTCAGAATCTATAATAACTCTGTGAGTAACCGACAACCAGTCTTTATAGCGCATATGGTTCTGCTAAAACAACCAGATAACAAATATCAGATCCAGACAAACAGAATACCATCGTTGAGAACTTCTGGTTTTTAAGACAGTAGAATACAAGCCACAACAAGATAAATGGTAAAAGCATTTTATATATTTTGAGCAAATTGTAAATTGAAGGCGCTACAGCATATGCAATGAAAAGCAATTTTTTCTCAAATCCTCAAACAATGAAGAAGTTATGAGAAATCCATGATCTTTTATTGTGATAATTATCCAAAATGACATGAGAGGCATCTCATGCTTACCTTGATCCCAGATGAAATAAACTACTGACATTGTTGTACAGTTAATATCAGGGATCATCAACAAGAGCATTGTTGCAACACACTTCCATAAATCTCAGAAGACATATAAATATACAATACAGTAGGGGGAGGACAAAGAAAGGGAAAAAAAATAAAACTGTATATGTTACTTGCATCGCGGCACTACTCCAGATGTTGAAATAAGTATCTCCAGCTTAGTTTCTTCCCCTCCTCATATTTCTGCCAAAAATCACTTCACAACTAAACTACCATATCGCATACAAATTCCATCCATTGACATGGTCAGCAAAGAACAACTGAAACAGCCTAAGGCTTTTATCTAGCTCGTAGATTCATCAACTAGTAAAGACAACAAATGACCAAACTAAAATATATTAAAAGGGAAATGGGAAAATTTTCTAATGGAAAATGCATACACTAAATGTTATACAAAAAATCCCTTTCTTTAATTCATTTTCCAGTAGTTCTTAGACAGGAGGATGGGTAGCTTCTTGCTAATGCCTTTCGTGACTTTCCTAACCGCAAAACAAGAATTAAAGTTGAAGAACCTGCCCAGAACACAATCACATAGGGTCTTATTAAGCACAATTAGGAGCTTGTTCAATCTGGCCCACCATGCCCAAAACTCGTTCTCCTTCGGAGATTGACATCTAGTTAAGGGGACTCTATGATCACAACTCCCTTACCGATTAACAAAACAAGATACTACATTTTGCATAACTCTGGCATCGACAGATATTTGCTGGAAATTCCCTATCCTTAACTAGAGCAGCAATTCATAACCATAATTAATCTTCAGGCGAACATGTTTCTATGAAACATAAACTGGAATTGGGAGCCCACAATTTCAGAAGTAACTATCCTAATTCAACATCATCATCAGCAAAATTTAAAAGAAAAAGAAAAAATAAAAATATGCAGCTCAAATTTCTTGTTAAAATAAAAGACACCCACATAGTTAGGATAGTAGACAAAAACCAAATTAAGAAAATTACCTCCAAAGCTTTGCTCTAAAAGAGAAACAACCAGTCCCAGGAAATTAATCAAAACTAGAAATCCTTGCTTCACATTATTATATCAAATGCCTCTGAAAGAACAAACAAAAACAACTTAAAAAAACCTAAACTCAGCAGATTCCTTTCTTTCAAACAAAAGAACACAGTCGATTATCATGAAAAGAAGCAAACACTACCAGATCATCAAACCATAATATAAACCCAAAAAACCAAAAATTCAAGCTAATTTTCTACATCGAAGCAAGGAATACGATACCGTCGGCGAAGTTAAACCGTTATAGACGACGTATAACAGACGAATGAAGGACTGGATTCGTACCTTGTTAAGATAAGAAGCGAGAGAGAGAGAGAACAAAGGTGGTGGTTTTCAGGTAAAAGTTAGAAATAGAACCGGAATAAGATGAAACATTAAATTAATTAATTAACAAAATCCTTATTTTGCATTTGAATCGCTCTAACTATTAATTTTAGATGAAACTACATTCTTATTAATTCGTTATGGCCTCATTGGCTGTCAATGCTAAAATAATTGTTATAGGATGATACTGGAAAACTAATGTAAAGTGAATAACCGGAAGCTGGAATGTGATTGGATAAGCCACTCTAAACCAACCGTACCGGGCCACGTACGTCAGGAGCATTTACATACCCACTACATAAACAGCCGAATCGAGCCCATGGGCCTTAATTATGGTATCAAGTTTATCTTATTTAACAATAAGTGTAATATTAATTGTCCGCTTTATTTTATTATATTTTAATTTTTGACTTCAAATAATCTTTCTTAGTATTATAGTTTTCTAAAATTTTAAAAATTATAAATAATTTTTTTTAATAAGATAAATCTTTTGTTATAAACTTTAATATTTCTTTTCAAAAAATTCTCTATTTAAGTAATCCCAAAGGGCCCTCTGTTTGGCTGGAGAAGTTTGAAATCGTTTTTTCTTGTATATTCGTTATGCTTTTCATAGAGTTGATAAGTATATGCTCCCACAGATACGTTTGTTTAGCTAATGCTACCAAAAATTGGGTGAGTCTTTTTTTGTGTTCGGTATATTCTTGCTAGACTACTATTGTTATGAACTTTATCCTTGACTAGCCAGAGTTCCAGTAATTTCCCGAGGTAGAATATTGAAAGAAACGAAACATTCTGATTTAAGCTAGGTAGAATAACGAAAGAAACGAAACATTGGAGTTTAAGGTCTCGCCTGATCTTTTTATTTTTAGTTTATATTTTCAAATAAATATTAAAATATTTTATAATTTTTTATTTAAAAAATAAAAATTTATATTATAAAATTTTATTATTTTTTATTTTTTTATATAAAAAACAAAATATTTAAAAAAACTTTTTTAAATACATTTTGTTTTAATTTTTTTAAAAATTTCTTGAAAACATCTCCTAAATAGTTAGCCGCTTTCCTTTGTATCCACTGCTTTACACTGATGGAGTTTTTTAATCTGTAAAACTAAATTCTATAAACCGAGTTCGATAAAATTGAATCCGGTAGAAAATAAATTAGATATAAATTCAATAAGTTCAAAGTAAACTCAAAAACTAAAAATAAATATAAATTTAAAATTTAACAGAAAAAAATAAATTCGATCAAACTAAAACAAGTTGCTTAGCTTATTCCATCTTCACACTCAATAATGATTAGCAAACAATAATAATAATAAAACTTCTAATCCAATGCGCTCTCAACTTGCCCAGCAAACTATGCATTCAGGACCATCCTGGGAAGCAAGGACTGCAAAGACGGTATACTTGAATGCCACCATCGGATTTTTTATCAAAGGCCAAGATCACACAGTAGACCTTGGCAAGAAATGTAGGCAAGACTTGATCTAGCAAGAGCAGGATCAGTTGATCTCCATTTTTGCATGGAGTATGAACATAACTGACAATTGGATGGAAATAAAAGCACATTGCTCTTTAGGTGCACATCCGCGCACATTAGTGCAATCTCACTGATATAAAGTTTGAAATTCGATCTTTACTATTGAATATAAAGAACTAAAAGTTAGACATATGCTAATAAAATTTTAGCTTAATTAAAACATAAATGAACCTTCTTCTAACTTTTAGATCAAGATTACAAAAAAAACTTCAAAATATATATATTTTCATTATATCATCTTGCTAAAAAATTCAGATGAATTATAATTCATTATTCGATTAAGCTAAAATTTTATTAGTATATTCTCAACTAACACTTCTATGAGCCCGTTTGGCACAGCTTATGATAAGCTGCTTATCAACTTTTCTCCATTTCATATTTTTCAATACATATTTTATAAATATATAAAAATTTTATTTAAAAATTTAGAAAGTGTAGAAAAATTTTACAGAATAAAATCTTTTTATTATATATTTTTATTATTTTTTTAAAAATAAAAAAAATAGAGCTCATTTTTTAAAAAATATAAAAATATTCTTTATTTTAAAAAAATTTTATTTTATAAGCACTACAAAACGCACCTATATATCAAACATTAACAATCAGAATTTTAATTTTGTATTAATAGAACCGCCCTGATATGCGCGTAAAAGGCAATGTGCTCCTATCCCTACTCCTGACAAACAATATGTGATAAGATTTATAGATTACATCGTTCTGTACCTTATGGTGAACCAAATTAGCTTACTTTTACTCCCAAAAAGTTTATGGCTACAGCCAATAGCAAATGATGGCAGATAGCGGTGCATGCTTGGACTTGATATTTACAAAATTGTCCCACTGCAAGTGAAGTTGATGTTCTTAGATTAAACCATAATGCAAATTCCTCAAGTCCATCCAAATTTTCTTCTCAATAAATTATAGCTATACAATTGATGTAAAAGGATTACAAGAAACTACTGAAAAAATACTTTTCTCATCACTGTCAATGTAAATAACTTCACGAAATTTAATTCCTAATTTATAAGTTTGCACGTCTTCACAGAGTATCACTGCCGAGCTTCGGCCTTCTGTGCTTTTGCTGCAATGTCACGTATTGCAAATCAGAAAGATGCTCAGACAAAGTATTTTGAGATAAGAAATTACACTAGAAAATCCACCAGAGCTGAATACATAAAACATATTCTATACTATAAGCATCACATGAAGCACTAATGTTATCAGACTTGAGTAGTCAAGATCCTATATGAGTACCCAAAGATCTTGTGTATCTACTAGTGAACTGTAACTTCAACAAAACGCCATTAAAGCAACTGACTTTGCAGATTAAATCATTTCATACAAAAACTTCACTTTGTGTTCAAAGAACAAGCAACAATAAATACTTCTTCATGCAAGAAAACATTGCAAATTCTTTATACCAACCAAGAATTTGGCACAAAATCCTACAGAACATTATTATGTTGATGACTTAAGGCTAACAAAGGAACCAGAAATGTACCTGCTTTTTCCTCTTCTCGTTTTTTTTGCAGCTTCAGCCCTTCGCTGCCTTATCAGCTGAAGGCGCTCTGTGAAAAATATACAAAGAATGGATTGAGAAACTCTCATAAAAATCTCCTGCCATAACGACAAACTAGTGCACGAATAGCTAAATATAGCAATTAAATACTTTACTATGCCTAATACATCCATAAAGGACATTCTACATTATTTCTGACATTAAGAATAATCGCTAGCTACAAGTATTATGAAATTTATAACACAAACAAATAAAGGAGCTTACAAGAAAATGTTGCCTCAAGTGCAAAAGAATGAACGACAAGTATACGACCGCCAGTGCAATGTTGTATACAATCTGAGAACTCGTATCCTAACTACAGATGACAATTTTCTCAGTGAGTAAAAGTTACCTTACAGGATGATATTTGGAAAAATGTTCTTAACTTCCAAGATGAATTTTCTAAGACTGGATGGGAAATCCCACAGGCCAGCTATTATAACATGCAACCAAGTAAATCTGATCAATTGTGTTTAAACCAAGAGAATCTGATAAAGGACACTTGAAATGTCAAACGGAATGCAGGGCACATCACCCAGAAGTCACCTAGATCTTTTTGGGCCTGTTCAGTTTTGCCTTGTTCTTGAAGCCTCATGTAGCCCTTATGTGTCCTCTGCTTTTCCAGCTTCTCCCTATAGGAAGGACAAGAACGTGACTTTCATGTGCTGGTGAACAAGCAACACGGCCAAATCTCATAAAACTGCCACCTATGCTAAACTTTCTCAAGAAATTAACAAGACACCAAACAGAAAACCTAAAATTGATAAAACTAGTAAAAAGCACAAACTTAAAAACTAATTATTTCAAAAAGAAACTTGAAATAATAGAAGCAACTTATTACATTTCATTGAATAGACCAGATAATCAAGTAGGAAAGTCGTTCACAGAGTAGCCAATTGCAGAAATTTTCATGTAGAGCTAAACAATTTGAACTTAAGAGAATTTTCAGTTCCAAACGAAAATAATCTTTTGAAATTGGAAACATCACAATCTGGTTAAATCTGCAAGGCAAAATGATACACATGAGACTGAGTGACGAAATAAAGATATCCAAAGTTAGAACCCTATAACAGTGACCTTAACAGGACACTGAAAAGGCAGGGGCTTTGCTTTTTTATTGAACATATTGGAAAAGAATATTGTATTTCACCAATTTAAAATAAGATTAACATGCATGCAAAGCTGCCAAAATATAAACAAAACTACACACGGAATAATGTTGTTTACATGCACCTTTCACGCTTTGAAAGCACAGTTTACATTAAACCTGAAAATTTTGGCATCATCAGTAGCATATCATATATACATGCAAGAATTATAAGCAAACTACCAACTATGAAGTATCGGCAATTTTGAAAGGAAATAGGCTAAGCCTTTTCCATGTTAAACTTTAAAAAGAATTTACAAAGCCACACGAACAGGGGCAAATTCTTAATTATTAATCATATAACTGGATAAATTACTGTTGCCCCTTAAAGTAAAGAATTATAAGAAAAGGAATATAGCAAAGTAAACAGCAATCAATCTAAATGTAAAAGAAGTCTAATTATGGCATACTATGTTGTAGTCCCAAAAAAGCCTGCTTATTAAGTTTTTATCATGAAATTGAAGAATAACTGCAATGCTTCTGTATGCAAGAGGGCTTGCATGCTTGAACTTTTATGATATAGCGAAAGGAATTACAGCTAACTAGAGGTTAGAAAGCAGAATACTAGAGATTTAAATTTACTGTAAGAGATTCAAACTTCATTCGCAGCTATAAAATACGCTGCTACCTAGCAAAATGGAAAAGAAACTGTCCAGCTTTCTAATTCTTGTGCTTTACCATGTTCGGATTCTCAGCCTGTATAATTCCTTGTGTTCCTTTTCTATTCTGTAAAATATTCACATTAATTAAGAAAACAATTCGCATGCAAAAGGTAGAAGAGAGAATTGCAGTGCAGAAAATAGAGATTCAGATGAACAACTTCAGGTTCATCTTCAGATTCCTCTTCTTATTCATCAGATTCATCTTCAACTTCCTCTCTTTCTTCATTTTCAGGTTCCTCCTATTAATCAGTGAATGACTTCACTGTTAGCTGAACAGGCGCAAATATCGCTTCATAATCTGAACCAACATCAAAGAGGAGGTACTTAACAAAATAAATTTGATCCAAACCTAATTTAACCACCTAACAGATTACTACTCTTGTAAAGAAGAGGATCACAAACCAAGCAGCAGCTAACAAAGGCATTTAAGTTCAAAGACAGTTAACATAGCTTGTAAAGATATCATAATGAAAAACCTACCGATGAAATAAGGTCTAACTTCCAGGTCATGCTAGCATATATTCTTTTTATTGGTATGTCTGCGATTCAGAATTGGAAGAAATGTATTATCAGAATTTTCCAAAGTTCAGTATGCATGTCTCTTTAATCTTACCTTCTTGAAGGGCGTGGATGAACTGAAGTTCCAGTAACTGGCAACATATGAAATACACAAGCAACATAAGTTGTAAAATTCACTAACAAAATTTACCAATTAAAAAATATAAACTTTATTAATGAAGAACATACAGCAAAGAATAATGCAAACACAGAACATCTAACTTAGAAGATTGCGATCACAAATTGGTGCACTTTGTATGAAACTGCGACATGCTTTGCCGTTATTTTAAATTCTCCCTAGGATTATCAAAATATCTACTTGATACAGGTGGGTATGGCATCCCACTGACACATGACAGGTCGTAATACAAAGGACCAACCAAGTCAGGCACTTAGATCTATTATAAGATAAGTTTCTTTCAAACAACAGCAACCTAAAGCTAAAAGTTTTCTTTTATATGTCCTAAATTTACGTAGGTTTTCTAGATTATCACAAATAGATGGTACGTACAACAAATTTGAAACCACTAAGGAATGCTACACAGTATTTGCTATCAAGAATAATGTTATAACATTTTCCAATCTCAAAGTTATGACTTGGTTATCATCCGAGATGATCCAAAAAATAATGAGTTGCAAAAATCACATCATCAAGTGTCAACTAGAATTTCACGACTATCCCACAGAATTACCCAAAGACAGTGGACTTTCTGTCAATTTCATCTCCTTACAAATATATTCTTGAACATTGACTATCCTCACTTGGTAACCCTGTCTAAGCTAAGGGAAAAATTACAAACAAGGACCTCAATAGAAACTTATAAAAATTAATTTGTAGAATATTAGTTTGATACACTCTGGAATGGGGAAATAGTTGCATATTAGCCCAAAATTGCCTCAACACAAACCAAGGAGTACTTACTTGTTCAAGAAAATATGGTATAAGACAGGTATTCTATAGAAGCAACAGCATGATAAGACCAACAGAGTGTATAATTATGAAGACAGACACCATAGGAGATTCCAACCAGTTGTTGTTTCCAATTAAGTCAACCATTATGTATGAACTACAGTCTACTGTAACCATAGATGACATACTCAATACGCTCCACCAATGATAAAGCCCGATTTCGTTCTTTCTTTTTCTCTTTTCTTGTTTTTTTTTTTTTTTTTGGGAGAAACAAGAAGTGCAAAATTTTTAAACTTCACCAGTTCTTTGATCTTTACATGTAATACCCAAACTCAGTTACTTCCCAAACAACCTACATATTCATAAACGTAAAATCATTAGAAAAAGAAAAATCCCAAACGTCAAAAGCTTTAATTCTTTTCAGGAGACAGAGCTCTCTTGGAAACTAACTGTGACGCACATCCACTCCAACCAAACCGATTCATGAAAAACATACACAAGCAACAAAAGAACAGAAACTAGATACTTATGTAGCTCCTCCGGCGTTGAAAACTGACGGCGGCAGGTCGGCTTTCCCTTGAATTACCTCTGCCCACGATCAAAATCAGCAATCACTCGACGACCGAAACACAAAACCTGAACAAATTCAATCGAAAGCCAAATCAAGGCAGCAATATCTCCTGTAAAATTCTTGTCAGACTGTGATCTGTCTCAAATTCCATGCTTTATCAATGACACAGAGATTAGTGTGCTGTCGCTGCGGCAGAATCAATTCGTGGGTTTTGGAATCTACATCAATACTGCGTTTCCATTACAAAGAAGCGAAGTGGACTGTGCACAAGAATCGAATACGAATTTGGAAATTACGCACTCTTTTTGCGTCAGCAAGTTACCGCAGTGTTTCGTACAGATGGACCTAACTACATACTTGGGCTCCTTTTTCGGCCTAATAAATAATCGGGCCGTTTTATGCAACGAAGATTTCCAAAAATAAAAAATTAGGCCCTGTGCTTTATTGGTGCTTTAAGCTTCAATAAAACACAGCACAATAAAAATACTGTTTAGGTATTGCAGCTTTAAGCTGCTTCAAGTTGCTTTTACAGCCGTTTTTGAAAAAGCATCACAGAGATGCTTTCAAAGAAAAGCAACGCGGCAGCTTTTCTCAAATCCTTGCGAAAAAACGATAATGTCCATCATAAGTTTGTAAAATTATCACGTTATATAAATTATTTTACCGCATCTTATTTACCCTAATTTTCTCATTTCTTCTTCGATCGTTTCCTCCGTTTGCGCCGCTTCTTTCTTCTTCAAACCCTAGCTTTTTCGGTTGTTCTTGATCTCCGACGGGGATGATATCTTCATCTCCGGCAAAAAACTGATGACTCTTATTTTTTTCGTCTCATACCGCTAAAAAGCCAAGCATTTCTTCGTTCGACACCGTTGTCGGTCTCGTTTGTGTTGACCTCTTCGTCCGGCCGATCTTGATCTCCTTTTGTTTTGGATTTTCTTTACTAGAGTTTTTGCTGCCGTTCTTCGTTCGATCTGGTAAGATCTTTAGCCGCAATTATTTTTTTTTAGTTTGTTTTCTCTTTTTTTTTTTTTTTTGACGATAACGGTTTTAACAATTAACAGTATAATATTTTTTGAGTATATATGGTATGTGTGTTCGTCTTCTATTTATTTCGACATGTATGCTTGCTTTTTTGTTCTCGATTTACACTGCCGATGGTGAGTTGTTTTCCATAATGATTTGCAGTGCTTGTTATTTTTTCTTAAGGTGTGCTTGCAGATGATGAGTGCTTGTCCATGCAGTTCATATAGTTTTTGCATATGGTGAGTGCTTATAAGTGTTGTTCCTCCTTCGGTTTAACAGTGAAGCTAAAAGTATTATTGATTTAATTCTTATTGTGTTTTTAATTCATATGTTTTCTTTACTTGATATATTTAGACTACTCTGTGCAAAAATTATATTGTATATGCAATATTTCATATAAAATTCATTCGAGCTTCTCTCCATTACGGTTAAATGCATTTCATTAGTTTTGCACACTCATTTCTATTTTTCTGTACTGCTTTTGAACAGTACCAAAATGAGATGCTTTGTTGCATATGCTCAGCCTTGCAGCCTCTTTTGGACGGCGTTGCAGGGATCGTTATTTTGAATGAGATATTTGGCTAGCTTGATGGTTATTGATAATATGATAATAAAATAGATGCTACACTTATCTTAACCAAATATGTATGGTTGCTGTCTATACTTACCCTAGCTGGCCCAATGATGAATTTTGAGGGATTGTTGATTATTCTTACTGGCAATTAATGATTTTTGAGGTATATTTGCCTATGCTTGTCCTTACTGGCCTGTTGATGATATTTGAGAGATTGTTGGCTATCCTTGCTAGTTTGGCTTAATTTTTGAAGTGGTGTTGCATATAAAAACACTTGCTGGCCCTATGATGAATTTGAGGGATTGTCGGTTATCTTTACTAGCAAATAAATATTTTTTGAGATATGTTGCCTATATTTATCCTTACTGGCCTGTTGATGATTTTTGAGGATTTGTTGGCTATCCTTGCTGGTTTGGCTTAGTTTTTGAAGTGGTGTTGTCTATAAACACTCTTGCTGGCCCTATGATGATTATTGAGAGATTGTCGGTTATCTTTACTAGAAAATAAATATTTTTTGGATATGTTGCCTATACTTGTCCTTGCTGGCCTATTGATAATTTTTGAGGATTTATTGGCTATCCTTTATTAGCAAGTAATGAATAATGATGTATAGCTGTCCTATTTGAATTTTTGAGAGATTGTTGCCTAACCTTACAGCCCCTATGATGATTTCTAAGAGTTTGTTGTCTTATAAAATACTCAAATGAGATGTTTTGTTACCTTATTACCTTGCAGCCCCTTTTGGACGGCATGGCAGGGATCTTTACTTTGAATGAGATGTTTGGCTAGCTTGATGGTTATTGATAACATGATAATAAAATAAATGCTACACTTAATCTTAACCAAATATGTATGGTTGCTGTCTATACTTACCCTAACTGGCCCAATGATGAATTTTGAGGGATTGTTAGTTATTCTTACTGGCAATTAATGATTTTTGAGGTATATTTGTCTATGTTTGTTCTTGCTGGCCTATTGATGATGTTTGAGGGATTGTTTGGCTATCCTTGCTGGTTTGGCTTAGTTTTTGAAGTGATGTTGTCTATAAACACCCTTGCTGGCCCTATGATGAATTTTGAGGAATCGTTGGCTATCCTTACTGGCAAATAATGAATATTGATGTATATTTGCATGTGCTTGCCCTACCTGGCCCTATCTGAATTTTTGAGGATTGTTGCATAACATTGCTTCCCTTATGATGAATTTCTGAGGGTTTGTTGTCTTATACATTACTAAAATGAGATGTTTGGTTGCCTTATAATCTTGTAGCCCCTTTTGGATGGCATGGTAGGAATTGTTACTTTGAATGAGATGTTTGGCTATCCTTGCTGGCCTGTTTTTTGATTTGTTGTGGTGGTGCTGCCCAGGCTTAGTCTTGCTGTCCTATGATGAATTTTGAGGATTTTTTGCCCTATAATGTCATGCTATCCTTGCTGGCATGTTTTTCGAGTTGTTGTGGTGGTGCTGCCCAGGCTCAGTCTTGTTGCCTTATGATAAATTTTGAGGGTTTTTTGCCTTATAATGTCATGCTATCCTTGCTGGTCTGTTTTTCAAGTTGTTGTGGTGGTGCTGCCCAGGCTCAGTCTTACTGTCCTATGATGAATTTTGAGGATTTTTTGCCCTATAATGTCATGCTATCCTATCGGCCTTTTTTGAGTTGTTGTGGTGTCCTTTTTTTTGAGGATTTTTGCCCTATAATGTCATGCTATCCTTCTCATGGCCTTTTTGAGTTGTTGTGGTGGTCTTGCTATTCACCTTCTTTGTCCCTATGATAAATTTTGAGGATTTTTGCCTATAATGTCATGCTATCTTTCTTGGCCTTTTTTTTTGAGTTGTTGTGGTGGTAGTTTTTGCCCGCTCAGTCTTCTTGCCCTATGATGAATTTTGAGGTCTTTGATAGTGTTGCATATACTATCCTTCTTTGTCATATGATATTTTTGAGATTTTTTTGCCCTATAATTTGTGGTAGTGTTACCTATCTTTATCCTTCCTTATGCCATATGATGATTTTTTTGAGTTGTTTTGTGGTGCTATGCCTATCTTCCTCCTATGATGAATTTTGAGGATTTTTTTCCTGGTACTTATGATGATATGATGCTTTTTGAGGATTTGCCCTATAATGTCATACTATATGCTTTTTTTTGCCTATAATGATGAATTTTGAGGATGTTTGCTTTATACAATGCTCAAATGAGATGTTTTTCTTGCTGCCCTATAATGATGTTTGAGGGATATTTGCTTTCAAATGAGATGATGCTTTCTTCTTTGCCCTATGATGATGTTTAAGGAATGTTTGCTTTATACAATGCTCAAATGAGATGCTTTCTTGCTGCCCTATGATGATGTTTGAGGGATTTATTTTCATATGTTTAGATGGAATCTTCAAAATCACGTCGAGCAATAAAAGTGCATCCGATTAGGTGGACGAATGCTATCCACTTTAAGTTTATTGAATATTGTGAACAAGAGATATTTAAAGGAATAATACCTAACCTATTTTAATGTGCAAGGCTGGGCAAATATCAAAAAATCATTTGAAGAATTTTATGGCTAGGAGGTTGAGCGGAAATAATTAAAAAATCATTGGGATGGTATGAAGAGTGATTATAATAATTATAAATCGTTGGTTCGTGGAGAGTCTGATTTGGGATGGGATTATACTTACAATCGCTTGAGGTTTGTGGGAAGAAAAAATTAAGGTATTTTTATCTAATCGTAAAAAATATGTTATTATTATTAAACTAATTTTTTCTTTAGGCATACCCTAAATTTAAAATTTTAAGGGAAAAGATTTATCTATATACCGCGAACGGTACCCGGTGTTATTTGATGATCTTGTTGCTGGTTCTTCTTTTGCACCATCACAAGTTCAACAGAGATTTTCAAACCCATCGGATTTGGAAGCGTGGAGATAGCAACGGCGTTACCAATGAAGAATCTCAACCTATTTGAGTTCCCTCTCCTATAATAACCGATAATGATCTTTTTCACGAGGATTTATATCTCAAAATCCTTTAAGATCAAGAAGTAGTGGTAGGAAGCGAAAGAGTTCGGATCATCCGGAAAGGAGCATATGGTGATGAATTAATTCAAAGACATGCAATTTTTCGATATCAATCATCCATCAATGTTTGGCGATATTGGACACTATTCGAGATATAAGATGCCCCTTGGATGTTTTTGACTAAGAAAGAAAATCGTGAAGTCTTTATGAGTTATCCTAGTGTAACGCTCCATCTTGTCTTTAATTATAAAATATCTTATACTAATCTTAATCTCCTTCAATTTTTTCTTCTAACATTTTTCTGTTTGCTCTATACAATGCTCAAATGATCAGATCTTTCTTCTTCTCCGTGAAGAAGAGCATCTCCTATATGATGTTTTTCTCCCTGTTTTTTCCTTCAAATCTTTCAGATGCTTTCTTCTTTTGCCCTTATGATGATGTTTATTAGTTGAATGTTTTTTCGCTTTATTGAGAATTTCACAATGAGATGCTTTCAATGATTTATGATTGCTTATATGATAATATTTGAATATTTTTTTTTAGTATGTTTAGATGGAATTTTATTCAAAATCACTCCGGCGACTATTCATAAAAAAGAGTGCATCGATTAGGAATGTGTTAATGTACATTAGACGCTATCCATGGATTTAAGTTTCTTGAATGATTGATGGGAAAAAGAGATTTTCAAAGGTTCGAAATTTGGAAATTTATCGCCTCGTTTAACCTTTCTAATTTTTAGAATAATTGTGTAGTGGATAGGATTAAATAATATCAAAAAATCATTTAAAATTCCGAATTTTTATAAAGGAGAGGTTATGATTGTTAAATAATTAAAAAGTTATTGGGGATAATAGTTGTGAAGAGTGATTACAATAATGTGGACTAAGGATTTGGCTAAATCGGTGGATTAATTGATCACGGGAAAACAGTGAGGGTTCTGATGCCTTTTGGGATGGGATAAGTTTCTTTGCACAGGTAACATCTACTTAAAACAATAAATTACTCCTCATGCTAGATAATGACTATATGTGTGGAATGTTCAGAAATTCTCTAAAATCAAATAGTATTTTTATCTAAAGATCTTCGTATAAAAATATATGTTATATAATTATAAAACTAATTTTTTAATTAATGAACTCTTTTTTATTATTTATATTGCATGACCATTATCTTTGAGCATTGATAAACATAAATTTAAAAATTTATATTGGTAAAATGGCATTTATCTATATACACGCGCAATGCGTACACGTGTTGGGTTTGATGATCTTGTTTTTAGACCCATGGTTTACGATACCACGGCCCATTCTTGTTAGATCACCACCATCACAAGTTCAGGTTGAGAAGATTGGATCTCGCTTATATTAAATTTATCTTCTTGATTCCCGACTAGTGTTGGATCATGGATATAGATAGATAAATATGTAATGGTATCATATTAGACATGTTTGGATAATGCAGATGCATATATGAATGCAAATGGTATTATAAATATCAACTTTATGTATTTAGAATTTAGTGAAAGAAATATGAAATATGTTTGTTCTCATAGTATACATGGCACCTAATAATATTATTGCATGTTATTATAGCATGATATCTTTTTTGCATTAGTTTTTTTCTATTCTTATCTCAAAACCTAGGACCCAATAAAAAAAGATAAAATCTAATCGTTGCATCTTTGCATAGTAGAATTGAAACAATTAGGGTAATGCATTAGAAGCCCTAAATGGTGCGATTTCACCTCAGAGTTCATCCCTTTTTCTTTCTTTGGCCTCTCCCGGATATTCCGGAAAGGATATAAAGCATTTTGATCGGCACGTCATGAGATCCGTGAGATAGCTCATTTTGGCATATAGATGGCTCTGCAATTTTCTTAAGATATGTATTTCTCTTATATCTTTTTGGCAAATTGAAGTTTTGGAGATGTAAATGTTTGTGATATTGATATTTTATTTGGTTGGTTTTGGTATTGAAAGTATTTGTTTATTTTTGCTTTGTTTTATCGTTATCAAATGAATTATTATGGTACAGGTTTCCACTTGAAATTAGGGAAGGTTATGTCGAAAAATTTTTTTTATTTATTTGAAAGAAAATATTTTTGAAGTTGGGCTTTATGAGTTATTTCCTAGTCTAGTCTAGGCGGTCGTCCGGGTTCGGGGTACGTGACACCTAGTGCTGCATGACTATATAGTTGGCTGAATTTTCACTTTAACTATTTTGGACCGGGAAAATCTTAAATTAGTTATTGTATGTTGTAATTTGAACATTATCGAATATTAGTATGCTATTAGTATTATAAAGTATGTTGTAAACATTATTGGAATGTTGTTATGGTTGTAAAATGATATTATTGTATGACGTTGGTGGTAGTTATTGTATGTTGTTATGATTATTATGTAGTATTATTGTGAACATTATTGGAATATTATTATCGTGTTAATATGATGTTTGTTAAATAATAATATTATTAATATTTTTTGAATAATTTTGTGGTGGGCATATGATGTTGTTATTTTATTACTGTGATTTAGTTGAACATTTAAAATATTATTTTGATAGTATGATGTTAATATACTGTATCTTGTGGTAGTATATAATATGATCAAAATTATATTATTACAAAAAATTTTGATATCAATTATAATATTATTGTTTTGAGAATTGTGAGTTTATACGTATGTTTTTAGTTAATATTGTCATTTAAAATTAATTTTTATATTTGCAGTTAAATGGATCCGTGGGCTAGTGATAGTAAGGAAAATGATAGTGAAGAAGAATGAACAGACTTATGTGAACAAGCAAATTATGCAGCAATTCAGTACTACAATCGACATTTATGTAAATGTCCGTGTCGTACATCTATACGCACGGGTAACGTTTTCATAAATGAGATACTGCAAGGAAACGAAGTTCGTTGCTATCAAAATTTTCGATTGAAGGTACCTGTTTTTTTACAAGTATGTGATGAGTTGACAATGTTGTACGACTTAGATGCAACACGTGAAATGTCTGTTCATGAAGAAGTTGCTATCTTTTTGGAACGTGTGCATATGGTTTAGAAAATAGAATAAATAAGGAAATTTTTAGTCATTCGGGTGAGACGATTCATCGACATTTTCATAGAGTGCTTCAGGCTGTGCTGAGATTGGCCGCAAATATTATAAAGCTTCATGATAGATATAACGAGGGAGAAGCATTTCATAAACCACAGAATGCACGTTATCTTCCATGGTTTAAAGTAAGTGATCAAATCGAATTTCGGCACTTAGATTGTTATAATAGATAAGTTGAATTTTTTATTTTAATATTAAAATTTGAATACAGGATTGTATTGGAGCTATTGATGGGACACATATCAAAGCAACTATACGGCCAGAAGATGTAACACCTTACATTGGACGTAAAAGGTATACTACTCAAAATATATTGGCAGTATGTGATTTTAATATGTATTTTACATTTGCATGGGCCGGATGGGAAGGGTCAGCTCACGATTCACGCATACTGAACGAAGCATTACGCAGGCCTAAATTGAGATTTCCTCATCCTCACGGAGATAAATATTATTTAATGGATACAGGATATAAACATACCTATGGATATATGGGTCCTTATAAAGGCCGGAACGTAAGATATCATCTGGAGGACTTTCGTCATGCCAATACACCACAAATGCGGGCGCCTAGAGGGAGAAAAGAAAAGTTTAACTTTCTACATTCTTCATGCAGGACTATAATTGAACGTACATTTGGCGTATGAAAAACACGCTTTGCAATTTTAAGAGATATGCCGCCATACTCAATAGACGTACAACGTAATATTATTATTGCGACAATAGGAATACATAACTATATCAGGATTAAAAGAGCAGATGAAGCATTTATGGATGCTGAGCGTGAAACTTAAATGATAGATGGAATGCATATCGTGATGCAATTGCAAGTGAAATATATAGTCATTTATGAATGTTGTGTTTCTGTTTAACTTGTGATTGTATTTTAATTTTGTTACAATATGTATGACCGTATAATATTTATATTAAAATTTATAACAATTGACTTTATTAGTTGTTCAATATTTATTTAATATTTTTATACTATAAAAATAAATCTATAATTTATACAGATTTAAATATATATTAAAATTATTTACTAATTTATCATAATAATACTAAATTTACAAAATAATATAAATTTTTTTAATAATTATTAAATATATATTTCAAATTTAATATTATAATAATTATTATATAATTAATATTATTCAATATAATTATTGATTGATATTAATAATTTAATTTGTTAATAAATTTATAAATATTAATATAAGTAATTATTTATATAATTTTTATATAATAAAATTATTAAATTTTAAAAAAATAAATAATATATAAAAAATAATTAAAAATTTCATAATATATCATATTTAAGAACATTTTAATTATTATATATTTTATATAAAAATAAGCTTAAATTTAATTAAAAATTTATACAAATATTTTTCAGCATAAAACTATTTCAGCACATCCAAACAGAGCCTTAGTCCTAGTTGAAACCAGAAGCAGCAAGGCGGCGACTGCAGTGGTACAGCGCCGCTGGGAAACACTAAGATGAAGAAGATGAAATCTTCAAAACCTAAACCTGTAATACTAAACCCTAACTGGGCTCAGCTGCAGCAGAAGATCAAATCTCGCGGCAGTGGCCGTTCAAATGCTCAATCGGCTGCTGGTAATCCCCCGCCGGAATCGGTACTAGGCAAGCGAAAGGAGAGACCGGAAAATGATCCAGAGGCAAATAAGCTATCTCATTTGGTGCCTGAGTCGGATGACTTTAGGTAGCTTGTTTTTGCACTTCTTTCTTTTGTTTTTTCTGTTTCAACTGCTTCTATTTTAGATTATGTCGTAATGTTTGTTTTTCGAAATGATCTTGGAAGCTTGACGAAGGCGTTATCGTTGGATTGTGAGATGGTGGGAGTGAGCACTTGTGGGACCAAGAGTGCCCTTGGGCGTGTCACACTGGTATGCAATCAGTTACGATATTGATTTTCTTAATTCTGATTAAAGATGTCATTGCTAATGGAGAAAGTAGAATCAAATGAAAAAGTTGGAAGTTCAAAAATGTAGCTCGTCCAGTGTTGTAGACTTTCTAGAAATTTAAAGAAGACTCTTCAAAGGATTATTATAAGCATGACCTCAAGCGAACGAAGTAAAAGTGTTTTATCACGATGCAAGTTGATATTTACTTGGAAACTTTGATGTAAAGAGATTGCCAGAAATTTTAAAGGCTAGTCTTTTCGTTAGGAGTCTATATTCGTCTTGTTTATGTGAAAGGCATTGAGTTATAACTATATGAATTTCATAAAAAAGATGGGGCTTTAATAATGAATCTGGACCTGTTTCATAGTAGGGAAGTGACTGAGATGCTGTTCTTTAGGAATATCCCGTTTGATCTTCTATCCCCTTCATTTCAAAAGAATATAGGATAGCTTATATGTGATGGGCATAAGTTCTAAAAAGAACTATATAGACTAGAATAACTTCTCTTAGGTGAGAATTCTGTTTCAAATATCCTCCTTATTCCACTATTCAGGCTATCATTGGAAAGAACGCCCATTGAGGGTAAGTTTGGGGGATTGGAATGATAAAGAATTTTAATGTCGGGTGAGACAATACAAGAAAGAAAGTTTAATTAAATTTTATGCTACAATATGTTAATTAGGATTTATTTTTTATAGATCTGTAAAGAGATTATGTGTATTATTCGAGAACTTGTAACTCTTTGTGCATGCCTAGTGGAGGAGAATGAGAATTGATGTGCTTATTAGGTTTGGGTGATTGGTTCCTGTGCACTATTGAAGTTGAAAGCTGTATGGAAATTGTGGATGTTACAATTACTTAGACTTCTTTGGAGGTTATGAATGTAACCCTCTTTAGTGAAGTAAATTGCAATTTCACCTCACTTTTATGTCATTATCACTTTACCTACCTCAAAAACTATCATACCTATTTAGCATTTGCACTTCTTGTCACCGTTGCACACTGTACCATTTCCCTCTGTTATTAGCAGTCATGGGACCGCACATGAGTTATGTTCAGATAATCATTGATAGAGAATCCATTTCCTTCACTTGCCTCCTTCCAACTTCAATCTAGGTTTCCAGCAAGAAGCTCTTTTCCTAAATTGGAGTAAGTTTGTCTTTCTTTTTACAAAACTTTTTCACGAATAAGCTTCAAATTGCCTTTAAGAATTATTTTCAGATTCAGTTTGATGTTTTAGGGATTTCAGAGGGAATGGTGCATCTTCAGTCTAGAGTACATCTAATCCTAGGTTTGATACACCTGCTATTGTAATGAAGATACATTATGAGGATGTGAATGAAGATTGTTTGCTTTGGAAGATGATTTAGAGGTTTGTTCAAGGTACGAGTATGGTGAATCTTGCAACTTTTTTTAGTGGTTCAATCCACAAAGGTTTACTTATGGAGCTGAAGTTGATGTGAAAGAAACTGAAAATTTTCAAGAATATAACAAAAGATTGAAGGGATGTTTGGGAGTGCTTTTGAAAGAAGCTTTTAAAAGAATAGTATTTTGAGAATTTTTGAAAAAAGAGCTATATTTTTCTTACCTCAATAAAAATAATAAAAATAAGTAATAATAAGACCTTACGATGTAAGATTTTTTGTACTTTTTAAACTTTTTAAAAAATATGTAGAATATTATAAAAAAATTATGAAAAATGTGAAATAAAAAATTGGGTAAAAAAGAAATGAATACATCACCTGAGATTGTGAAGATAGAGAGAAGTTGCTTGTGTAGCAAGAGCTTGGGATGCTCAAAAGCTTGAATATTTTGAAATGTTAGTTGATAGTTTCTCGGGTATTATCTTCGTAATTTGGAACCCTTTTGTTGATGTTAGAAGTGGCAATTCAATTTAAGAGAACGGACTATATTCCGTAAGACGTCTAGAAATTATAATTAACACCAAAGTCAAGACAATATAAATTTTTACATGTGTAGTTTGAATTTGGAGTATATCCTTGATGTACTCTCTTTAAAACAACTCCTCCACATTATGATTTACCCAAAATAGCCTTCTCTAATATCTTTTCAACAAACTAGAATATATGTTTTTACAAACTAGCGGACTATGTGCTCACAAAAGATAAATGTGTTCACAAAAATAATTTTATATATATTGGTAACTATGTGTTCATGGATTAGTAAAATTGTGTTCACAAACTACTTAACTTTATGTACAACAATAAGAGAAGAGATATGTGCAACAAACCAATAACTACGTGTCTAGAAACTAATAAATTGTGTATTCATAAGCCGGTAAAATTAGATTCACAACTAGTAATTTATGTGTATTGAATAAAAGCTATTCATACACTAGTAGCTATATGGTGTTCATAAACTTCTAAAAACTAGGTCAAAAGGGTAAAGTGGTTATTTGCACTCCATAGGGTAAGATCAAAAGTAAAACTAACAAGGTGATAAAATTTTATGACAAGCCAATCAAAGAGGTAGAACTTATTACTCCTACTAAAAATAAATAAACTATTATGATGAAATATTAACTTGTACTTCAAATTTGTGCAATATATAAATGAAAAATTTTCTGTTTTAGATGGTTGTTAAGTATTTAATATATTTGCAGATGTAGATTGTTTACGTTACTTCAAAAAAGACAGATGAAAGCTATCACATCATATATGTATGTGAGACTTGTAGATACAAGCTATATTCAAGTATCACTTGTGTGTACAATCAAAATAATGCTATCAAAATATCTATGCAGGCAAGATCTGTTAATTTAAGACCTGCACATACAAGCTGCAAATAGCTATTAGGTGTTTGAACTTGTGTACGATCTAGATATAGTTATCATAATATCCGTCTATTATACATTTACACTTCTATATAGACCTCTGTACAAGCTACATATAACTCTCTACTTGTGTGGGAATAGTTTGTAATTGGCCACAAACTCGAAAAGTTCGGTAAGTGAAAACTTCGAAACATTAATATAATATTTGGGAAAGAGATTAAAAAATAAAAGTAACAGTAACATAGGTGAGATTAAGGAAGGAAAGATGAGTCATTTAACCTTACCGTCTTGGATATATTAGTGACATTAAAAACTTAACCGCTATTCGATAGATGGGTAAATAAGTGAGTAATGAAAAAAAACTTATGATAAAAGATTCAAATGTTATTTTTGGAGTTATATTAATCTAATTTTAGATTAAAAAAATAATATAAAATTTATTAATCATATTTATATTAACTTTACTAATAATTTTAGATTAAATTTTTAATATAAATTAACTTTAGATTAATGTTAAATATATCTTAACAGAAGCAATTAAGTATTACATAAAAATTGAACATATAGTAAAATATACACATTTCTAAGTTTTTATAATAAAATATATTACGTCCTAACTTTTGTAATTTTAAAATATTTTTAAAAAATTTTTTAAAAATAAAGAAGGGTAGTAGGGAAATTTTTTAACTTATAATTTTTCACCATTCTTGCAATCTATATTGGAGTGCAAGAGGTTCACCCCGTATAGGGTGAATAAAGATTAAACTTAATCTTTATTTACCTTATAATAGATTGTCAAACGCAGGCAATGGAGTTGAATTGATTTATTTTCATTTCTGTTCACCTCCATTCAAACACAATATAAGGTGTCGTTTTGGTTGGTTAAATAATGAGTTTTTATAAAAAAAAATTATCATGAGGCTTTTCGGAAAATGAGTTTGTCTTTTTTTACCTAAAAAAAAAGAACTTATACATATAAAAAATTTTATGCCGGGCAATTCACCTGTACTTTTCAAATTTTTAAAAAAAACTGAAAAAGATTATTAGGAAACGAAAAACTGAAATGAAATGAAGAAGCACCTAGGTAAACAATGCCAAAATATACTAAGTTGATATGAAGTGGTAAGAGATTGATAAAGTAATTGTAGTTATTATATTTGGCATTTTAACTAGCGCCAAATATTTAAGTAACATTTTGGAAAAGAATCAAGTATTCTATGTCAACAAGTAACATGAATGGAAAAATTATGTTTTTTCCAAATGATAAGCTTAAGCTCATGATTTTTGGCATGGTGAGTAGTTCCTCACATGAGAATTGGTTTCCCAAGAAAAAGAATGCCTTCTTTTTGTTCTTTTTGGTAGGCCTTACGTCAAAATTAAATTGTAGCAGCGAGTATAACCAATTACTTGCAAGTAGTTCTTAAATCTCTAATATCTCGTGATTTATAGGTGAATCTCAAGATTTATTCAGGAACTGATGTTAATCATATATTTACACATTCTGCTAACAAGCTATTATTATGCACGACAGCATGAATCTTATCTAAAATTCGCAAGTTTATTATTAAGCTATCGATGGAGTGTTAATAGTACATAAAGTATATATATATATATATATATATATATATATATAAATGGGTGGGGATAGAGCTACATTATTTTTTAGGGGCATATCGGTGCACATCAGTCTGATTTCATCGGTGCAAGCTCCAAGTAATTTTCACCGTTATATATGAAGAACTATAAGTTGAGAATATATTGATAAAATTTTAGCTTAATCGGATTGTGATTGTGAATCAACTTTCATCCGACTTTTTAATTAAGATGGCAAAAATAAGATAATATATAGTTTTCGATTTTTTCATTTGTGTCATCACGATCAAGAAGCTGGATTAAGGTTGAGTCGCGATCCGATTGAGCTGAAAATTTTGTTATTATATTCTCAACTCATAATTATTCATATCCAACGGTGCGGATCATCTTTGTAATTTTATACCGACGGAATAGTTGATGTGGCCATGAAAAATGTTGTGATCCTATCCCCACTATATATATATATATATATGAATGAACAACTGTTTCAATTCATTGCATATTATAACTGAAATCAATAGTGAGTGCTTGTAAACTAATAGTAATTGTGATGTATCTAGATCACATAATATGTTTAAAACATAATGTTAAGTCCACAAATTAAGTAAGTCGTGATATTTTAACATGTCCCTTCAAACCAAGTCTTGTCTCTCTGACAACAGTTGTTCTTTTGTAGTATGCCTAACTCCCCTCATTGCAATTGTTAGACCTCTTGAGCAGCACTCTTTCTTAAAAGATAATTGTTAGACCCCCTAACTCTTGCCATTCCAATACTAGTACTGCCTCCATTTTCCTTCCCACACTCCATCACCTTTCATTATGTTAGTGTGGCATATCCACTGCAGATCAAATTCCGGCCATCATATCAAACAATTCAATCAGATCAAAGAAGCAGCCAAATGACTGTGTTTGTCCTCAGACCGCTTTATTTTTGAATGAGGGACGTTATATGAAATGGAGCTTTTTTGGCAATGAAGGGTATTTCAAAAAGAAAATTTGAAAACATGATTGACTTCTTTGACCTAAAACAAAATAATAATATTTATATATAAATATTTTAAAACATATAATATTTTTGTACTTTCTAAATTTTTAAATAAACATTGTACAATACTATAGAAGGTTTATTGGAAAAGTGAAGTGCTTATTTGGAATAAATAAATACTTGAAAAGTAATACCAACCGTCCCCTGAATCTGGACTATCCGTCACTTTCATCTGATGGCCAGCATTTAATTTGTGGTGATTCTGCAGCAATATGGATGTCTCTCTCTCTCTCTCTCTCTCTCTCTCTCTCTCTCTATATATATATATATAGAGAGAGAGAGAAAGAGAGAGAGAGTGAGACAAAGAGCTCTTTGTAATAAAAAGAAAAGATAATCGAATAGAGTGAAACTTTCTCCTACAAATCTGATGTTTTCTTTGTGCTACTGAGTTTCATGTAACATGGTTCATAAAATTATATTATCATGTTATAGGTGAATATGGCAGGAAATGTTGTGTATGATGAGTATGTCCGGCCAGTTGAACGTATTGTTGACTTCAGGACAAAGATCAGTGGCATCCGCCCGAAAGACATGAGGAGAGGTTGGCATGCATTATCCTTTAAACTCTTGTAGAGACCTTTATTGTATGTTATATATTAGCAAGTGAAGAACGGTTTGTTTTATCCATCTTATGTTGCACAAATGACTACAGCAAAAGAATTATGGTTAGTCCAGAAGAAAGTGGCTGAGTTGATCAAAGGACGCATACTTGTTGGTCATGCTCTGCATAATGATCTTAAGGTTGCAGAAACTAGGTATTCCTTGTTCATATTTGGGCATCATATTGATTTGATGGGGTTAGTGAATTGCATATTTTGTAGGTGTTACTTTTGAGTCACCCAAAGAAGGATATAAGAGATACCTCTATGTATCAACCTTTGCAGAGGTACGTCTTCGTAAAATTAGATGTGCATGTGATATCACTTTCGGAAGCATCTTTTATCTCTAATGTTCTAACCAACCTGTAGGAATGGGCGGAGAAGAGCACTTAAAACTCTAGCAGCTGACATTTTAGCTGTCAATATTCAAGAACAGGAACATTGTCCAGTATGTTATCTTTATTTATATACTTACAATTGTCAACTCATAAAAGTTGATCTCCTCTAGAATGTTTTTCTTTGCTAGCTATAAACAAATAATTTCTTAGCATGTTTATTATGATTGCACAAAATAAAATAAACAAATAAATTAGTTGACAAACTTGTGATTTATCCAAACCCTCTAGGACTAGCACTAAATTTCTTGCAATTGAATTAGCCTAGAAGATCTTCATTTTGAGCTTTATGCACTCATGCAGTCATTGGTATATCTTTCCAACAGCGAGCAAGAACCTTACTTCTATAGCTTTCTTTTTTTTGTTTTTGTTTTTGGTTGAATTTATTTTTATGGCATTTTCTGCTTTCAGATTGAGGATGCACGGACTGCTATGCTAATTTATAAGAAATACCAAAAGGAATGGGAGAAGAGTATGAAAGGAAGATCAAGGTTTAAAAAGAAGGCGAAGAACAATCAAAATCAGAAAGCAGCAGCCAATGGTACCTTTCAACCAGATACCCCGCTGGCTTACTAGCAGACTAGCAGTGGTAGATTGTTTCATGAGCTTCAGTGACCGGAAACAACTTTATGGTTAATTTCTTAATCATTTACTGTAAGTGGATTTATGATGACAAATGCAGTTCAGGAGCTTGAAGGTAGAGTCTGCTGTATCTATCTGAACGTGCTGGGAGAAAGAATGTCGTTACAATTTGCTATGACGCCACTGGTGCAACTCCATGAATTTTATGCATGCTGTACCAATATCTACGGTCAAGTTAAATACTTAAATCCAAGATTCACATGATTGTAATGTAAGAGATGTACTGAGCTAAGCTGTCTGTTAATTGTAACTCTTATTTCAACCTTTTCCAAAAGCATCGTCCAGAAAAAAATCGTTTTGTAGTTTCCAGAAGTATGGTCTAAATTGGAGATAGTGCGTTGCATTAATTGGATAAATTTAAAGGACAGTACATTATGCTGTTGATTTAGATCATATTTGAAATTGTATTATTTATTTATTTTAATTTTTAATTTTGTGTTTTATAATATTTTTTAAAATATCCTATAATTTTTTAATTAGAAAATACTAAAAAAATTTACAGTAGTAAAATTTTATTATTATTATCTTAATTATCTTTTAAATAAAAAGAAATAAATTTTTTAAATTTTTCTTTAGTTTTTAATTTTTAAAAAAAAATTAATAATTACTTCCAAAGGTTCACTTACATTCAAAACATGGTATCGTTAAGTTAGACGTGTAATAGGATTTTCTTGTTCATGCTTGACACGAATGCTTGCACCTTCTCGCTTCCATCGGACGCAGAGCAAAGCTTTCCAAAAGTTGGGATGGTGCATGTCTAGCAGATTCAGATTTAGATTTTTTATGTCTAAATTTAATTGCGCAAAAGAAATTAGTTACTTTTCTGTGTCTAAGCATTTTGTTTATATCGTTTTGTTGTGAAGTAAATTAGTGTGAATAATGATATTGAAAGTAAATTTAATGTTTATGTATAGGAAAGTGAATTGAAAGTTTTTTTTTAATTTTTTGTATATAGTTGGGAGTGAGTTATGAGGAAAAAGAAAATACCCTTTAATTGTTATTACTAACTAATAAATTACAATTATTGAAAATTTATCCTCAATTATCTCTGCACTGCAGCTGCTCCACGTCACCCTGTTACGAGAACCAGCTTCTTTCTCGTCCGGTCGTCTCCCTCCCCTCTGTTGTCTGCTTTTCAAAGAAGGAAACCACTGCAGTGTGGAAAAGAAACAAACAAATAACCACTCCGTTATATTTCATTTCATTTCACTGCTGTATATATGTTCTCAGTATTCAACTCAAGCGCTTGAATCGTGGACAGAGTTGGTTCGGGGTTTGATCTCCTTGGCTCTGGTCTTGCCACCTCGACAACAACTCGCACACACTCTTATTCCAAAAATTTCTTTCACTTCTCTTTAATAACGCTTGTTAAACCAGTCACCGGCCAGAAAAGGCGGCGGCGGTGAAGTCGAAGGTGGGAGAAAAAATGCGGGCTATCTGGAGACGGCAGCAGGTCCATTGGGCTGCTCGGCAGCTGCAACGAAGATGGTCGTCGACGAGTTGTCGGGCTGTGTTGCTGCCGCGATTCGGTGGGCCAGATGCTCTACAGGTTTGCGATCATGTCGATGTTCCTGATCTCGGCCCCCGCGAAATTCTTGTTCGCGCTCGTGCTGTCTCTATCAATCCCCTCGATCTCCGGGTCAGTGCTTCAATTCTTTCTCTTCTTCTGATAGTAGGATGGGTTTTAACTTTTGAAACAAAGAATAGAGAAGTCAAGAGATTGGAGAGTTAATTGATTATACTTGTGGCAGCTGTTTGATTGATGTATGTTTTGTTGAACGGTTAAAGAATCATGGATTCATGAGGCAAAATGTGGCTGTGTGAGTTTGTTTCTTAAGGGAACCAACTGTTACCCATCTATTAAGTTTAAATGCGTGATTTAACAGTTAAACATTGCTAAATGGATGATTGGGGCTATGAGTGCTATCTTCAATTTATGAAGTGAAATGCAGCAATCAATTGGTGAACATAGTTTGTAAGAGAGAACTCAAGGTTTCAGCTATTTAATGGAAAATTGTCAACAGACAGGCTTATGGATTTTGTCATTAGTTTTACCAATCCTCTATCTGATAGGCATGAATTTCTAGTATCAACTCTTGATATTTCATATGCCAGATAGAAGCTGGCTTTGTTGTAGTGCATTAATGCTCATGGAGGAATGATTTCATAATACAGACAGTGTTTTGAGAATTATTGTCCTTCAAAGATTTGTTATTATCCCTTCCAATTCTTGATACCTTTGTCTTCTGTTTGAATTTGCTCAGATGCGATCTGGCTACGGCCGATCTTTATTTGAACCTCTACTGCCCATCATTCTGGGTCGTGATGTAAGTGGAGAGGTTGTGGCCGTCGGAGGTTCAGTTTCATCTTTAACTGTTGGGCAGGAAGTTTTTGGCGCTCTGCACCCAACTGCTATAAGGGGCACGTATAGTGATTACGCAATTTTGTCGGAAGATGAGCTAACACTGAAACCAGCTTCTGTAACACATGCAGTACGTAAACTTGACCGTTGTATGGATTCTTATTGTTATGCATTGGTGCTCCTTATTGGTGACTGCCAACTTAAAATATTCCTATTAAACTTTGATAATGTCTCATCATCAGTTCTACATCACAGTACTTTGTAAAGCTTTGTACTGATTTTCTGCTCATACAATTAGCATATTTCATGTGCCTTTAGGCTTTCTCTCATTTTCATGAGTCTCCATATTCATGACAATCCATTTCTTTCATATTTATGCTAGGTGCATGAAGAATTGGGATAGGAAACTTAGCTGTGCTGTAATAACTGCTGTCTGCCAACACTACGTTTTAGCTTTCATACTGTACTGAACATGCTACATGTGAACTTTGTTGGACAACATTAGGATTGGTAGGGAAGAAATTGTCAGTTCAGTTGCTTTGGGAGGCTATTTTGCTGTAATTTTAGAGCATCTTTATTGATGTTGGGAAGCATTCCCCATACCAATATCTTCTAGAAACTTGTTATTACCATTCTAGCAATTTTATGATCTGTTTATTTTGTGTAGCCAATTTCATGTAACTGTATTATCTTTTAGGATGCTAGTGCTGTTCCTTTTGCTGCATTGACTGCATGGAGGGCATTGAAGAGTACTGCTCGAATTGCAAAAGGGTACGTCCTGTTTGATATTTTGATAGAGTTTTGTGATTTAGAGGCATGCTATGATCGTAGTCCTCACCAGTCATCAGCTTCTTGTTCAATGTTCACTCCATAGCTATATTCAAAAAGTATGGTTTTTTCTCATCACTGCTCAGCAAACAAATCTCTATTAGTGTTACAGTTTGTTGTGGTAAATGTTAGTAAGTGGCGGTTCTCCACAACTATGACCATTCAAGTAAAACTAAATCAGTTAGCCAGATAGCTGCCCTGGTACCTCCGAGCCCATGACATAAAATGATGCAATGGCTCCAATATTGTGAACAAAAGCTTATGATTTTTGAGTAGGCAAAGATGTGTCCAACTAAGAGAGAGCTTAAGGACTTCGTTAGTCATCAAGATGTCCCCGTTATTAAGCTTTTATGTGTGTCCAAAAATATTATAATAACCAAATGATAGTACAGGTGCAACAAATTCAAGGATGTTATCAACTTGTGTATATCCACTTCCCCTTTCATAGCCAGACATATACATACATACAAACAAGTAGCAGATTTAGGGGATGTTTGGGATTGCTTAGCCAACTTATCCATCTCCTTTTCAGCTTTTCGTTTCCCAAGAAACCTTCTACAGTACTCTATAATGTTTTCTTAAAAAGTTGGAAGACGTTGGTGAATTGGACGTCATAGAATCATTATATGTATAATTCTTATATTTTTTTAAGTCTCAAAAAAGGAAGCTTGTTTTCCAAAAAAATTCACTAAAACCTCCTTTTCTCCAAAAGCTTCTTTCCATAAGCAATCCCAAACGATCCCTTAATTACTTGCCTGTTTATTTATGAGGGCTATCAAAGTTTCCAGAAGAAAATTATGACTGAATGAAATACACTATATGTTGTCTCTGACCTCAATCTGATGGCAGACAGAGAGTCTTGGTGATAGGTGGTGGTGGAGCTGTTGGGCTTGCTGCAATCCAGATAGCAGTTGCTAGAGGTTGTAGTGTGACAACTACTTGTGGAAGCAAGAGCATAGAACGAGTTCTTGGAGTAGGTGCTGATCAGGCCATTGATTATAGCACAGAGGTAGGACGCCTTGATGTTTTACAGTTATTTACTTGCATATCGTAACAGTAGTAAAGAATTTCTTGGCAGTTTCACATTGTGTTGCCTATGTGCTTTCTATGACACATGGTATGTTATTTAATGTGTACTTACTTCGTCAATGACCATTGCTAATAAATTTTTCTTAGTGGACTTGCACGATTGTGGGCAGATAAGATAATGTGCCAGTTAATGAGGATATTCTTTTCGGGGAAAACCAAAACTTATCCTCAGCATTTTAATGCAATGTGTTGAACCATGAGCTGGTGTGGATGCCTGTGTCTTTGCATTTTGGTGCATATCTGATTGATATATCGCAAGTTATTATTGTCCAACTATTAATAAGTTCTCCTGCTAGCTGAATGCAATATTAAGCCATTAATCAGTTTAATTTGCATATATTTTTTCGTTTCTCTAACAGACTTGCATTTTCTTAGGACATTGAGCTAGCAATAAAAGGACAATTTGATGCCGTTCTAGACACTATAGGAAGAGGTGAAACTGAGAGAAATGGGATTAATCTTCTCAGGAGGGGCGGTCACTACATGACATTACAGGTAGACAGTGTGACTCTTGAGTTAGCAAAACTACTTTCCAAACATTATTTATGAACTTATTACAGTTGGAATTATTTTCTTATGGCAGGGAGAGGCTGCATCTCTTGCTGATAGATATGGTTTGGCCATTGGACTTCCTACTGCTACAGCTATATTATTGAAAAAGCAAATGCAGTATAGATATTCTCATGGAATAGGTAAGAGAACTGCTCTTGAAACCTTTTTCCTTTTATAGGTGAAACAAGCATAAGATTTTTGCATTGGTGTGTAGAGAATATATGGCTAATACTGCGAAGTTCAGTCATGAAATGTTTCATCCAAGTTTAATTGAGGAAGGATCCCAATTTAACCTTTGACATGGTTCAACAAAATGGACCATGCTTATTCTGAAAACATAAGTGCAGCTACTGACTGCAAAATGCAATGTAAACACGAAGTTGTTTGTATGTTAAGGTGGTCAACTGGTCATTGCTAAATATGAAGATATATGTAGTGTGTATTGAGAAATTCCTAGTAGCATCAAATGCTCATGTTATATCTTAGTTGCCACGTCCATAACTTTGCAACAGATATTTTGCAACCTAGTTTTGGAAGCTTGAAATGCTATTAAGACTCAATAGTTATTACTGCTGTTTCCATAGGTCTAGCTCTCAGTTAAAGCAAGCCATTCTGTCTGAAGTGAAGAATTCTATCAATATTGTACAACTGCATTCATAGCTTTTTAGTGTGGAAGCTCTAAGCAGACCTATACTACAAACTTCCCCTCCCAAAGTGATACTTGTGAAGGTGCTTCCTGTTTGATTACTTAAATGTAAAGTTGGTTAACATAGCAGTTGTTCCAAAGTTTCATGTCGTTAAACCAAGGTTATAATGCACGTCTTGTGTTGTGTGCCCATATGTGCAATGACTCCATCTATTTCAATGTAGTTGTATTTATACCAACATTTTGTCTACAAATTGCTTGTTTCAGAATATTCATGGACATTTATGAGAGCCGATGCTGAAGGATTACAAGAAATACGTAGGCTTTTGGAAGCTGGCAAGATGCAGATCCCAGTGGACAAAACCTTCCCAATCACCCAAGTAAAGGAGGCACATGAGGCCAAAGATAAGAGAGTAATCCCTGGCAAAGTAGTCTTAGAGATAGACTGAAAGTTGATACTTATTTTAGATCCATTTAGTGAATAAACAGCTGTAAATGTGAATTCTTTCAGATAAAGCAGCCTTA